>CM028129.1:1449167500-1449828750 GCA_016271365.2 Neoceratodus forsteri | reverse complement strand
AATATGGAAGTAGGCATCCTTGAGGTCCAGGGACACTAGCCAGTCCCCTGGCCTTAGAGAGGTAGAATAATTCCCAGAGTCACCATTTTGAATTTTGGTTTTAAAAGGTGCTTGTTTAAGTATCTGAGATCCAGGATGGGCCGCCATTCTCCTGTCTTTTTTGGGGTAAGGAAGTACCTGGAGCACAACCCTTTGCCCTGGTGCAGGGGTGGAACCCTTTCCACAGCTCTGAGAGCTAGGAGGGAAGAGACCTCTGCCTCTAGGGCAAGTGCCTCTGAGGGATTTGCAGGTGGAAAGGATCTGGTTCTCATCTTTGGAAACTTTTTGAAGCTGAGAACCAGTCCCTAGCTTACTACTTCCAGGACCCATTTGTCTGATGTCAGAGACTCTCAGTCCTGGACAAAGTAAGCCAGCCTGCCCCCTACAGGTAGTTGAGAATCGGCCCTGGCAACCCCATCAGGGTGCCTGTTTGGCAGCGGCTTTAGGCTGAGGGGTGGAAGCAGGCCTGCTTGTACCCCGTCTGCCTCTCCCTCTAAAGAACCCCCTCTGGGCATAAGCAGAAGAGGAGGCCTGGGCTTGGTAGAAAGGCCTATGGAAAGGCCTGCCCCTGCCCCTGGGATGCTGCCTTTGAGGAGTGGCCTGCCTTTCCTTGGCCTGTGCACTCCTATAGGTGGTCCTATATTTGTCCATTTTCTTCATGTAATTCTCTGTCTGTTCCCCAAACAGAGAATTACCCACAACAGGAAAATCCATGGCCTTAGTCTGGGTATCCTGTGACAGGCTAGTACATCTGAGCCAAGCCATTCTTTGAAGTGCCACAGATGTAGCCATGACTCTAGATGACACATCATTGAAGTCCACTGCAGCATGGAATTGCACCTTGGATGCCTCAATACCATCAGCAGCCACCTGCTCCAGCTCCTTGGCAAGCTGGCCAGGGACCTGTTTTGCTAAAGTCACAACAGTGTCCCATCTGGATTTTTGACACCTAGCAGTATAGGCCATATAATTGGCCTGTCTGAGTCCCAAGGATGCTGCCATGTACTGTTTCTTTGCCACGGCATCAATCCTCCCGAGTCCTTGTCTGGGAGGTGTGAAGCCAAGGAATATTTGCTTATCACAGGCTGCAGCCTGCACTACCCCAACATGGCTGCATTGTTGTGTAAGGAACTCCGTATCTGAGCCTGACAATGTATACCTCTTGTCCATTGTTTTATCCACAGGAGGTATAGTGCTAGGAGTCTTTAAAATCTTAAATGTCTGTTTCCCAAAAGATTTGTGTAAGGGAATAGACAGCCTCCTAGACTCTGGGATATCCATCATTTCTACATAGTCAGGCTCCTCCTGGTCATCCACAGCTTCTTCCATAGGAAGCTGGAGGGTTTCAGCCACTTTTTTATAAAACATGAAATGGGAGGGGGACTCAGAAAGCCTAGGAGGAGACACTCCTGAAGGTCTGTCTGGGGAGATGTCCGGGTCAATAGGCACATCCAGACTTTCAAAACCACATTCACTTTCCTCATACTCTTCCTCCTCCTCCGGTTCATAAAATTCCTCTAAATCATACTCTTGAACCGGTGGAACCGCTGAACCGAAAGTGCTCGTTTGATGGTGCCGGTTCGGTCGGAACTGGAAAGCGACTGCACAATTTTTGATCGCTTTATTTCTTTAGCGGTTGGAGAGGAAAGTTTTGGCTCCACACCAGCTGATTTTTCTTTTCTAGTTCTCTTAGCTGGAACCGACTCCTCAGAATCGGCTCTCCTTTTGCCCGAAGAAGTCTCGCCCTGGTCAGAGGGCACTCCTTCTGGTTCGGTTTGAACCAAACCGGGCTGGCCATCCGGTTCAGCGGACTTTTTGGCCTCCCTTTCCCAGAGCCTACCAACTCTCTTTTCCAGGGTAGCTGCAGGAAAATTTTTACAAATCTGGCAGTCTGCATTGAGGTGGTCAAACCCCAGACAATAAACACAGGTGGTGTGGGGGTCAGCCTTAGCAAAGACTTCCCCACACACACTACAGTGTTGAAACCCAGTGGGCTCGGTTTTTCTTTTGGGTTTCTCAGACACTGTGCCAGTCCTAACCAAACTTACCTTTTAATGGCAATCCGCCAGACAAGACCCTCTTATCGGTTCCTGACCGTGTCACGGGTCGTGGAAAAAAATGTAATAAAATCAGTTTTTTTTAGAACCGATAAGAACCGGTAACCACATTCTAAAATTACAAATTAAGATTTTATAACAACTTGATCGGTTCAAACCGAACCGATGAACCGTTTACAAGTTCCACACAGAATAGAATAAAATATAACCTATCTAGTACTCACAAATACCACAGACAGAGACTGAACCGACAGGTTACGGTTTAAATTCGGTCGAAAACCGAGAAAAGCGGTACTTTAACCGACAAATTGAACTGTTCAGTGAGGCGGAGTAAAGAATCTGACGGTCTGAGTTTAAACAGCAACAGACAGAGTCTCAACCGAGCTCGAGCTCAGCGTTACATGCCTGGCATGGAAAGTTAACTCTTTCATCTCCGGGGCAGTTCGAATGTTGGGACTCATTGCTATTGTCAGAATACAGCAAGACTTCATGTTGTTTGAAAAGAAAGTTACCTCTGCGTTCACCCTGCCTCATGGAACTTTCATTTACCAAACCAAACAATACCATCCGGAAATTCGTGTTCTTCATACTGGCGACCAGTGGTACAGTGTCTGTGTTTCGGTGAGGGGGGCGCAATGATGACAGGTAAACAAGCACAAGAGGGATACAGCCAAGGTTAAACACAGCACTAAAACAGTGCACTGCCTTCTACTGGAAAATATGAGTAACCTGGATGCAGTGTCCCAACAGGCTACTACCCCTGCCTTGTAGGCTTAATCAAGGTTGAGGGGCCTGGGTTCCTATTTCTGGTATTAAACTGGTTCTTTCCCAAAATAACATTTGTTGCGCAGTGCCTCCACCCAGAGTACAAATCTGAGTGGATCTGATCTGACTAGTACAACCCCACCCACACTGCCTGCAGTCCCCCCACACATGGATAATCATTAACAAAAATACCCAAATTCCACATTGCTGAATTACAGGCTCACTCTAATAATATAGAAACATAGACTTTGACAGCAGATAAGAAGCGCTTGGCCCACCTAGTCTGCCCATTTCCCTACCTATTGGATAAGCTGCAGATCCTAATTAACCAACAGCCTACTTCTTCCTACCCCTCACTAGAATTGCTTTGTCTGTCCCATGCATTCTTGAATTACCCCACTGTTTTTTTTTTTGTTTTTTTTTTACATATTTATTCTTTATGCCCCCTTACTCACCACATCAAGCTCCTATCTTTGGGAAGCCTGCCCCCATCCTCCCTCGGTTTACCCCCTTGGCAGGAAGGAAAGGGACCCCACTATGGTACCCTCCAGTCCTTAAGTGTGCATCAGGAGGCTTCACTGACCCCCTCTGTGGAGCCTGGTTATGGGTTTTCTTGGGACGTCCGGGTCTCGCCTTCAGGTGCCTGGTGCAGGGTTTTTCCATTTGCTGGTGCCTCCCACAGGATGTCAGCATGCTAGGAAAGCCTAGGGGTGGGGCACGTTGTAACGTGCTGCTGCTCCGGCTCCCGGCCAACATCCCCCCTTCCTTCCTCATGCCATCTCACTGCACCTCCACCCATGGTCACCCAGGTGGTAGTAGAGCAGTGGGATGGACATCCCCAACCCCCTTGGAGGAGGAGGAGGAGAGCTGCCTATGGGCGCTCAGTCCTTTTCCCCCTGGCCGGCACTCCAGCAGTCCAAGTCCATTCCCAAACCCAGGTTGCTGGCGTCATGAGCAGTAGCCCTACCACTGTGCTGGCGGGCCAGCTTCCGCCACTGTTTTTGACCCCATGGCCTCCTCAGGAAGGTCGTTCCATGTGTCCACCACCCTCTCTGTGAAAAAATACTTCCTCACATTGCCCCAAGCCATCCCTCCTCTATCTTCAAATTGTGTCCCCTTGTTCTTGCACATCTCTTTTTCTGAAAGATGCTACCCTCTTGGACGTTGTTGATTCCCTTGAGGTACTTGAAAGTTTCTATCATGTCCCCCCTCTCCCTCCTTTCCTCAAGGGTACACATATTAAGCTCCTTTAGTCTCTCTTCGTATGGCTTCTGTTGCAGACCCTGCACCATTTTAGTTACCCTCCTCTGGACTGCCTCCATCCTGTCTATGACCCTGCAGAGATGGGGTCTCCAGAACTGCACGCTGTACTCCAGATGGGGTATCACCAACTCTCTGTACAGAGGGATAACAACTTCCTGTTTTCTATTAGTGATGTCTCTCCCTATATATCCCAATATCCCCTCAGCCATCCTTGCTGCCTTCTCACATTGCTTGCTTACCTTTAGTTCATCTGATATGACTACCCCCAGGTCCCTTTCCATTTTTGTTGTTGTTAATACCCCCCCTTCCCCCAATTGTGTACGCTTCCCCTGGGTTTGTTTCCCAGGTGCATTACTTTGATTGAATATAAGCTGCCATACTTTTGGCCATTCCTCCAACCTTGCCAAGTCCCTTTTCATCCTTTCCACCCCCCCTTGTGTATCAACCCTGTTGCAGATCTTTGTGTCATCTGCAAAGACGCGTACTTTTCCTTCCAGTCCCTCTGCAATGTCACTTATAAAGTCATTAAAAAGGACCGGACCCAGTACTGAACCCTGCGGTACCCTGCTAGTATCCCCCCTTTCTTCGGAGTGGGCTCCGTTTATTATTACCCTCTGTGTCCTGTTGTCCATCCCATTTTTTACCCAGGCTACCACCCTGGGACCCATCCCAGGCTGGCTAATTTCTTTATTAGTCTTTCATGTGGGACTGTGTCAAATGCCTTGCTAAAGTCTAGGTAAGCCATGTCCACAGCCCCTACCTGGTCTACTACTTTGGTCACCCAGTCAAAGAAATCTATCAAATTCGTCTGACATGACCTTCCCGCTGAGAATCCATGCTGCCATGGGTCCTGTGCCCCGCTGGCCTCTAGGTACTCAACAGTTCTTTCTTTTAGAAGTGATTCCATCATTTTCCCTACCACTGAGGTCAAGCTAACAGGTCTGTAGTTTCCTGCCTCTGCTTTGCTTCCACTTTTGTGAAGAGGAATCACATCCACCCTCCTCCAGTCCTGAGGCACCACACCATCCTCCCATGATTTGTTAAAAAGGGTAGTCAGTGGTGTCACTAGTTCTCCCCTTAGTTCTTTTAGAATTCTGCGGTCAATCCTGTCAGGCCCCACTGCTCTGTCCACCTTCAGTTTTAGGAGTTCTATCAGAACCCTTTCTTCTGTGAAAGGACTGGTATTGACCCCCCTATCCAGAGTGCTTCTATTGACTGGATTAGGTGCCTCCCCCTCCTCTTTCTTTTGTGAGTACTGAACAGAAGTATCTGTTCAGTATCCCTGCTCTTTCACTGTTTCTCTCTGCCCACCCACCCTCCCCTTTATTAAGCCTCACTACCTCTCTCTTGGTCTTTCTTCGCTTCCTAATGTACCTATAAAAGGTGTTATCCCCCTTCTTAACTGAGTTGGCTATCTTTTCCTCAGTTTGGGCCCTTGCTATTCTGACTGCCTTCCCTGCTTCCTTCTGCTTTAACTGATATAGTTCTTTGTCCTGCTCCTTTTGTGTTTTCCTTATACTTCTGAATGCTATCTTTTTCTCCCTAACCTTCCCCGCCACCTCTTTTGAGAACCATAGTGGTTTTTTCTTTCATTTGGATTCATTTGCTTCACACAAAGGCTTGTAGCCACTGTGATGGTAGTTTTGATGTTTCCCCATTGTTCCTCCACCCCTCCTTCTTGCCTGTTTGCTAGTGCTTTTCTAAGGCACTCTCCCATTTTGACAAAACCAGCCCTCCTAAAGTCTAGTACCCTCACTTTTGTATGGCTTGACTCTGCGGCTGTGTTTATCGTGAACCACACTGTTTGGTGGTCACTTGTTCCCAGATGGCTACCCACTTCTAGATCTGAGATCGTCTCTCCATCCCCGTTTGAGAGTACAAGGTCTAATATTGCTCCCTCCTGAGTGGGTTCCAACACTAGCTGCCTGAGGCATGCCCTCTGTTGGGCATCGAGAATGACTCTGCTCTTGGATGTGGCTGTAACAAAGGTGCTCCAGTTAACATCTGGCATATCCAGGTCCCCCAGCAATAATATCTTCCCTTTTTCTGCCATCCTAAGGATGTCTTCTATCATTTCCTTGTCCATTTCCTCCCCATGAGATGGGGGTCTGTATAGAACCCCCATGCGGATTGTGGTGCCATTTCCGGTCTCCTGGGTGACCCACAGCACCTCTTCTCCTCCCTATTTACCCTTTAGTTCCATTGCTTTGATCCCTTCCCTTACATACTGTAGAGCTACTCCTCCTCCTTTTCTACCCTTACTGGCCCTCCTGTAGATTGTGTATTCTGGTATGCTGACATCCCAGTCATGGTTTTCTGTGTACCATGTTTCTGTGACTGCTACAATATCCAGACGTCCCTCTTCCATCAAGGCCACCAGTTCAGGGTGCATTTCACCTAGACTACAGGCACTGGTACTCATTACCCTCCATTTTTTGACGGCCTTACCCCTTTTTGCCCCGTCCCTGTCCTTACTGCCTTTGTCTTTTTCTCCATTTACCCCTGTCCTTCTCCCTACCAACTTCTCTATCTTGGTGTTTACTTCACTAACTACCCTGATTTGTTGGGGGGGGGGGCCTAGGAGTTCCCTGCTCCTTTTCAGTGCCTCCCCCCTTGGCTAGTTTAAATGCTTGCCAATGAAGCATTTAAACCTATCACCTAGGATCCTGGTTCCCCACCTGGACAGATGCAGATCATTGCGCCGGTATAGGCCGGCATCCCTGCAGGTGGACCCCCAGTTCCCAGTGAAGCCAAAACCCTGAGCTCTGCACCAGTTTTCAACCATTGATTAAATTCCATGGTGCGGAGCACCCTAGCCTCACCCATACCATAGACAGTCAGCACCTCCGAGAAGGTTACCGTGTGTGCTACTGGTCCAAGGCCCCTCCCCAACTCCAAAAACTCCTCCTTCACTGCTCTGATCCCTTTCCCAGTCAGGTCATTTGTCCCTAGGTGGACAATGGCATCCAGCTCCCTTCCCCGTGCAGCTGCTCCCACGATCCTGTGAAATCGCTCCCTGTCCCTCCAAGTCATGGCATCAGGCAGGCACCTTACCTCCCTCTCCACCAGTTCTACCCACCTAACAATGAAGTCCCCCACCAGAAGTTGTTTCCTTCCCCTGTGGGGTCTCATGCCACCCTCCTGTGGGTCTCCTTTGTGGAGGTTCCCAGCATTCTCCTTGGTCTCCACTGTGGGTGCTTTTATAGAGGAACCATACTCTGCCAGAACAGGAGGGGTACAACTGGGGGGATGTGCCTCTGTTCCACCACCCTCACCCTTCCTGAGCCCACTGTGGTCCAACTGCTCCTCTTTCTTGGCAGCCTCTGAGGCAGCGGCGGTGGCCCTGGTCGTCTCTGAGTGGCAGAGGAGGTCCCCTGAATCCTGGCCAGCTGAGCCTGGAGACAAGCAACTTCCTCCCTCAGCCCAGAGAGGTGCCTGCAGATGGGACAACACTGCATCCTCCAGAACGCCTCCCGGAAGACTGCCGCTCCACAACCACTGCACTACACCACTCCCATCATGTTTTATTTGTGGTCCCTCAACTGTTGTTTTGTATGCTTACTCCTTCCTCTCTCTGTTTATTTATTTTTTTCTCCCTACTTTCCTACTGCCTCCATGCCCTTAAAGCTTCTGCTCTTCTTGTTCTGGGACAGGACAAGAAAGTTACCATAGTAACCTTGTTTCTCCCAGGGGATACTCCAATATTCATAACTCTTCTGCAGTATGCCTCTAAGCCAGATCTTCCCAGAGATAGAATGTTATGCTAATTATGGAATCATAGGCATGTGCCACTTTTCAAATGCTGCCACCACTCAACTGCCTACATTCTAACCCTTAGATTTCATGGATGCCTGTAAAGACGGGGCCCAAAGAGATTTAAAATCATTAAAATTTAGTAATTTTAGAACTCCCACAACCAGCCTCCAACTGGAGGAAGAAAATATCAAGATATATTCAGAAACAATACATTCTCCAATGTCAGAATCACCTGAAAGGAGAAAAAACACTGAAACTAGTTTCAATAAAAGCCAGAATGTGGTATACATACCCTTAAGGTACAGCATGGAATGCAGAAGCCACTGGTTCTGGTAGGGGAGGCATGGTGGGAGAGTTATGAATATTGGAGTATCCCCTGGGAGAAACAAAGTTACTATGGTAAGTAACTTCTTCTTCTCACCCCAGGAATACTCCAATATTCCTAACTCTTCTGCAGACTAAGGAGCAGTACCTTTGGAGGTGGGAACAGAACCTATTTTGGAAACAGGCTCCGCAGGACAGCTGTACCAACCGTGCATCAGCCCTAGCCTGCATATCTAGGCTGTAATGTTTGGTAAATGTGTGAACTGTCCCCCAGGTAGCTGCTTTACAGATATCTAGAAAGGGACATCCCTGACAGCTGCCAGTGTGGCAGGTGCCCCCTTCTGGAGTGGGCTCTGAGCCCTGTTTGGGCTTCTTTGCCCGCTTGGAATCACAAAACCAAATACACTGAACAATCCAGCGAGAAATGGACCTTTTAGATGCCAGATTACCCCTTCCCACATCCCCATAAATGAGGATAAGCTGTGTCTAGTCCTGCCTGTGGGGCTTAGTAGCTGCCATGTAGTAGCTCAAAGCTCCCTTGACATCAAGACTATGCAATCTACGTTCACCAAAAGAAGAATGCTCAGTAAAAAAATAATAGCAGATTGATAGTTTGGTTTAGATGAAAGTCTGAAACTACTTTGGGAAGGAATTTCGTATTAGTTCTAGGGACAACTTTATCCCTGTGAAAGGGCACGTAGTCCTGCTCAATGCATAGGGCCTGAAGGTCACTGATTCTTCTGGCTGAAGTGATGGCCACTAAAACTAGCGTTTGCCATGTAACATAGTTTAGTGCTGCTGAAGACATGGGTTCAAAAGGGGAACCCATGAGCTTGGCAAGACAAATGTTCAGGCCCCATGCTGGCACTGGGTCCCTGACCGGTATCCTTATATGTCAGGAATAGTTGTTTTCTACCCTGCTTATGGGCTTCAGTGGCTGTCAAGTAGTAGCTAGAAACTCTTTTGACATCCAGGCTATGGAGTCTCCTTTCACCAGAACAAGAGTGTTCAGTGAAAAAGACAAATAAGGTAATAGTTTGGTTCAAATGAAATTTAGAAACCACTCTAGTAAGAAATCTCCTGTTTGTTCTCAGGACCACTTTGTCTCTGTGGGATGAGATGTAGTCTTGTTTAATGGGACAAGGAAAACTGTGCCATGTGACATATTTCAAATGAGCTGAATGCATAGGTTCAAAAAGGGGAACCCATGAGCCTAGTTATGCCCACATTTAGGTCCCATGCAGGCACTGATCCCCTGTGAGGGGTGCAGGTGGACCAGGCCCTTAAAGAACCTTTACTAAAGATAGGGTATAAAGCCAGAAAATACTCTGCCCAACTGACATGTATGCAAATGCTGCAGCCAGGTGGACTTTTAAGGTACTGGACTGCAAGCCCAGTGATTGCACACAGGTGAAACAGTGCAGCACAGCTGGGACACCAGTCTGTGCTGGTATCCAAATAGAAAACATTTCCCTTTTTGTAACATAGGTATTCCCAATGGAAGGCTTTCTGAAACCCCTTAAAATACCCAAGGCACCTTAGAAAGATGCAAGCATGCATATTCTAGGTTCTCGAAACCCTGCTTTAGGCCCAAAGTGAGTTGAGGTTGGGGTACAGGAGTCTCCCTTTATTGGAGGCAGTAAATTGTGTCTCTTGAGGAAGGTGCATTGGCTCAGCCACAGGCATGGAAAATAGCAGAGTGTACCATTGTGTCTGGCTCAGTCTGGTGCTATCTAAACTGTTAATGCTGACTGGGACTTGAGCCTGTAAAATGCTGTGTACACCAAAGGGAAGGAAGAAAGGAGGTGAAAACATACATGTGCCTCCCTGACCAATACAAAGCCAGAATATCCAGGGGGGCTGTTCCCCGATCAGCTGTGCAATAGTACTATGACAAGTGGCAGTTCTGGTGTGATACAAACAAGTGTACCACTGGAGTGCCCCACCTCCTAAAGATCATTTGCACCACCTGACTGTTCAAGGCCCGTTAGTAATGAGCCTGGTTGATTTGAGTCAGGGTACCTGCCAATGTATTATCCTTGCCTGGCAGATGGAAAACCTGTTGGGGTAACCCCCATGGAGTATGCCAGACTCCATATTTTCATGACTTTTATGCAGGGAGGATTTGACCTTATCTCTCCCTGCTTATTCATGTAGTGCAGTATAGAGGTATTGTCTGTTCTGACCTGTAGCAGTAACACTACTCTTAGCTCCAGGAGATTTATATGCAGGAGTGAATCTGCACTTGACTATATGCCTTGGGTGGTGTGAACCCCAGATGGGAATCACACTCTTGTAGGGATGCATCTGTTGCTAGAACAACTGATGGGGACTCCTGCTGAAACAGGAACCCCTTCCCGAGGTTGGTTTCCTCTTTCCACCCTTGGAGGGCCAGTAACAATGTTTTTGTTACTAGAATTAGTTTTGAAAAAGGGTCCTTATCCTGACCCCAGTGAGCCCGGAGGTAAAATTAAATGTCCCTCATCTGTAACCTGGATTCCAGGACTGTGCCAGTGGCAGGTGCCATGTGGCCAGTAGCTGAAGAAACTGACTTGGAGTATTTGGTTTATTCAAGCTGAATAAGCCTTCTATCCATAGGATACTCCTTGCCCTGCCCAGAGGCAGGTAGGCCCTGCCTTGCAGGGTATCTAGCTCTGCTCCTATGAACCATAATGCTTGAGCAGGCTGGGGACAGACTTTCTACATGTATCAAGAAGCCTAAGGACTCAGGAGCCCCTGGGTGCGTTGCAGATGCTCACACCTGCTGGGATGATTTTACAACCCCCAACCAATGATCTAGGTAAAGGAAAAAGCTGTGACACCTTGTCTTCGAAGGTGAACTGCCAAGTACTTTGAACTTTGGCTTTGTTAGGTGTCTAAAACAAGCCGTCACTCCCCCTTTTCTTTGTGGTACCCTTTGTTGTACTAGGGCAGGGTCCACTGTCCTTGACAGTAACAGGTTTGACAAACTTGTTTTTAATGGGGAAGGGGGCCCTGGGGAGACATGTCAATTCCTGAAGTACCACTGCTGTGGGTACTGTAGATAGAGATGCATCCATGGCCTAGCAAACAATGGAGCCTGCTATGCAATGATCTGCCTCCCATTCCATGTGTTTTAGTGGAAGGGGAAGCCCTTTTTTGTGCAGAATTGCTACTGTAGGTGGTTTAGTATTCATGCACTTTTTTTTTCCTTTTCTTTTTAAGGCCTTTATTTTACCCTCAACTGGGAAATCCAGAGTCTTGGTTTGGGTATCTTGGATGAGGTTTGTGACTTGCAGCCAGGCAAACCTCCTCTAACCCACTGTATTTACCATCCATGGTAAGAGTCTTTAGAATCAGCAGGCATTTGAGACTGCTATTTGGCTCCAAACCAAATTTAGCTGTTTCAGCTAGATCATCAGACAGGGGAGACTGGATCTTGACCGCCATAACAGGGGCCGACTACCCTAATAACTTTTGGTATCGACATAGGCTTGAAAGTTTGCCTGCCTGATAGCTAGGGAAGCTGATAAATGCCAGGGGTATCTTTGCCTTGTCACAGGCTGTCACTTGTACCACCCCTCAGTGGACAAAGTGGGAGGATAAAATTTCAGCCCCTCCTTATCCAGCTTATATGTCTTGTACAGCCTCTTATCAAGAGGGGAGACAGCACTTAGGAGTTTGTAAAATCTTGAAAGTATCTTCCTTGAAGAATATATTCACAGGAAGAAGGTTTTAGTGGGTGGCAGCCAAATCATTTCTCACAAGTATGGAGTGTGAAGAATAATCCTCAAATGCTCTGTGGAGCCAAACTCTTATTTAGGGGAAAACCTAGGTTTAAAAGGTTCCCCTTTGTCCATTTCATGATAAACACATATTCCTCTTTGTAAAATAATAGTAAAACTGAGCAGAGGAGACAGCTGCTTGCAGGGGTCTGCTGCTTTAAAGCAGACAGCCTTTGTAAGCCTGAATGATCTTAGAAGCCTGCAATTTCTGCCGGAGTTGGCAGGCATTATAGCAGGCACAGAAGTCCCCAAATGCTGTTCAGCAGGGGGGTCTGTGTGTTTAGTTGTCTCTTGATTTCTAGAGGGAACTAGGGAGTCAGCCAGTTCAGCAAGCCTCTGAAAAACTGCTTGTATACCCGTCTCAGGGGTAGAAGTTACAGTAGTTATTGTGGTTTCACCCACAGTAATTTTAGAGTGTCGGCTGGTCAGAGCTCGAGGAACCCTGAGGTGGTGACAGCTTTCTTCTTTTAGCCTTATTCAGGCATTTTTAATAATTCTGTTAAGAAATGTATGCAGGTTTCACTCTGCTTATGTGTCCATGTCTCAACAGAATTCACCACATTTAAAATAAGGTTAAAAACCAGGATTGCCAGTTTTTCTTTTCAGTTTCTCAATGTAATACCCATAAACATTGCAACCACTAAAATATTGTTTAAATTTCAGTTTATACAGCAGTTGCGGTCGGTTCCAGAACTGATGAGGAACGATCGGAACTGGGAGCCGATGTAAAAGTGAACCGAAGCTATCGGTTCAAGAACCGGTATTAGCAGTTCTAAAAACAAGTTTAAATTAATAAAATTAAATATAATTTAATGGAGTTTTTTAGTCAGAAAACTCCAATAAATATAAAACAAACCCTCGGTTTACCCCCGGGAATACCAAACCAGAAGAAACTGAGGAAACTCATGCTTTGACACTAAAACTATGGGTTAACTTAAAATTATAGAGTAAAAAGCAGCAAATGAAAAACAAAGCATACTTATGTATATTTTGTAAGTTTTCACATGACAGAACAAGATGATGAAGAGAGGATCTCCAAGCATCTGGTCTTGACAGGCAGAGAGAGAACTCTGAAGGTTAGAATGTAGGCAGTTGAGTGGTGGCAGCATTTGAAAACTGGCACATGCCATGGGCCGGCCCAGTGGCGCTGAGGGTTGAGGCACTGGACGCCACACCTTGCACCACGCCAGTGACTCGGGTTCGGGAACGAGCCTGGGTTGCTGGGGGTCGGCAGGGGAGGGACAGGATCTAGTGTCCAGAGGACAGCTTTCCTCTCCCGGGAGGGACGGGGTCCCTGTTCGGCACTCGGCTGACCTCTGGCGGAAGCCGGAGATGCAGCAAGCACCAGAGAGGCGTAGCGAAGGGAGGGTGGCAGACTTCGTGAGGCCTTGACGTCAGGCGCTGGCCTCCCCAGGAAAGAAGGGAAAAACCTAATCTCCGCGGAAACGGAAAACCCAAGTTGCCCACTATTTACGTCGCCTCTCCTGGCATCCTCTTGACCAACACCACCAGAGAATTCCGGGATGTTGGAGCCCACCCCATCCCAGCCCGGGGGGGAGGACAAACCGAGGCTACATGGACGACAGAGGATTGACCAGGTAGGTGCAAACCGTAGTGGGATGACTCCTAGGTACTCCCGAGGAGACTAGAGCTGAGGGGTGAGAGAAGGGGAAAATAGAAAGTGCAAAAAAAAAAAAAAAGAAAACTGGCACATGCCAATGATTCCATCATTAGCATAACGTTCTCTCTCCGGGCAGATCTGGCTTACAGACATACTGCAGAAGAGTTAGGAATATTGGAGTATTTCTGGGGTGAGAAGTTCCTGTATTCCTCAGTAGTCTCCTTTTTACTTGTTCAGAGTCAGATCTCCAGCAGCCGGGGGGGGGGGGGTGGAGAGCTACTCTTTTCCTTTCTGGATTGTGAGTATTTTGTGCCTCTGTGATCACTCTCTTCCTGCTCCCAAACAGGAAGATCCTGTTGTCAGTCAAATCTTGTGCCTATAAAAGTGGAACTGGCTAAGGGTGGAGGGGTGGGAGGGCTATATAGTCCCAGCAGAGTAGTAAAGTTCTAACAGCACCTCCTTCCTTTTGCTGTTCTCTGCCAAAAGATATCTACGGCAGTTTAAAATCCAAACACCTGGCTTCCTGCTGCCTAAGCCTCTCTCCCTAATTCACAGTTCCCTTTTTCACCTAGCTAACTGTACAGATAACAGTTCCCTTCACCCAACTCAGACAAACACACTAACTCTTTTTTTGGTTTGTGTTTGTTTGTTGTTACCTTAAATTGAAGGTTCCAGTAGTAAAGTTCTAGTTCTTAAGTCTCAGTAGTAATATGCTCACAACACCAGATTTATAAAAACCTAGGGCTAGGGCTTGAACTTTTCTACGACCACTTCAGCAAGGCAAATCAGGACTGGGAACAGGTTATACTGGGAGACTTTAACACAAACTGGTTAGCACAGGAAATGGTAGTTATAAGAGATAAAATACATGGGCTTTACCTTACACAGATAATCAACCAGATAACCAGAATGAACTACCATACAGGGACCAGCACTCTTATAGTCTGGTTCCTAGTTACATCCCCAAACATATAAAAAGTGCCTCTGTCCTTCCAGACTCCCTGAGCGACTATTCTCCAATAGTCTGTTTCTGGACAAACAAGTACCCTAAAGATCCCCCCCTTAGCTCACCAAAAATGCTCCCTGAGAAAAGAGCAACTGCACCTCTTCAAAACGTACCTGAAACACATGGATTGGACCCCTTTAGATGACTGTGACAACACTAACAAGACCCTTGATCACTTTATTACATTCTTCAATAAAGCATGTGATCTATTCGCCCCTGTAAAAACCTCCAGAATTAAGGGAACTAGTAACCCCTGGCTCAGCGGCCCCATCACAGGGCAAATGAAATATTTATTTATTTATTTGTTTATCAGGTAAGTGCACTGATCCACAGGACGATTTTCAGTCACGACCTGGGCTACCAAGTGGCAAACAACACAGAAAACACAGCAGCACATACAGGTTAATACACTTAATATCATAATTCACACCTCAGGCATGAGGTGGTGTGAAACATAAAAAATACAATGGCAGCAGAGTTAGGCAATGGCCAGGTGTGGCAAGAAGCACATAGTGTGAAAAGGAGACATATGTAATAATTGAGATAAACATGAAATACGGGAGCCACATTACATGGTGCAAAAGAACATACGTAGCATCATAAATATGACACAAATCCAGTTTAGTACAGGGCCATCAATAAAGCTGTGCAGATTCATATAGTCAGATACTCACATCAGTTTCAGGGATTAGAGGTTTCAAAGGAAGGAGGGTTTTAGACAAAGACAGAGATGAGAAAGGAGATGATTGGAGGGCAGAGGAAGTGGATAGAGACGTGGGCATTAGGGTGCCCTAGCGTTAATTACTGGGAACAGTGACAGTCAGCAGCAGCTAGGAGCCAGGTTTTCATAGCCTGTTTGAAGGCTAGGTGTGTGGGGGATGAGCAGACGGATGGTGGGAGCTTATTCCATAGGGAGGGTGCAGAGACAGAGAAAGCTCTACTTCCCATTGCCGTGGAGATGCAGGGTGCCTCCAGCAGGGGTACTGACGATGCCTTAAGCGTCCTAGGAGTCACTCTGTCTGTCAAGAGGAGAGAGTAAGGGGAAAGGTGTCAGTTTCTAAGTGTATTGTCCACTAGGCAGCCCACAGCATAGTCAAAGCGACCTTGCAGAGGGAGCCAGCCTAGAGACTGGTAAAGCGTGCAGTGCTGGGTCTGGTGGGGAGCTTGAAGGACGAATTGACAGAGTTATAGGTAGTGTTTAGTCTTGATTTCAAGGTGGAGATATGAGGGAGTAGACGGGGAGCAGTAGTCAAGGAGAGACAGTAGGTTACCCTGGGCAATAGCAAGGCGTGCTTCAGCTGACAGAAAGTATTTGAGTCTATAAGCAATGCCAAGTTTTTGGTGAATTCTCCGCACAGTGTTGTTGACATGCTCGGTGAAAGAGAGGGAGGGGTCAAGAGTGACACCTAAGTATTTAAAAGATGGAACGTCATCAAGAGGGGGGCCTGCTGGGGTGTTTACGAGGAAGGAGGAGTTGGATTTGGTGGCTTTGGCGAGGAAAGGTTTGGAACCAAAGAGCATGGACTTTGTCTTCTTTTCGTTGACTAGGAGCCTGTTGGAGAGGAACCATTTATGAGCAGAGCCATAGCTGTGTGTGAGGATGGGGGAGATGGGCTCAATGGATTTACTGCTATGGTAGAGAACCAGATCATCTGCATAGAGGAGCGCTTGACAGCTGAGGCTATCCCTTGAGAGTGCATTAATGAATATGGAGAAGAGCAGGGGTCCGAGTATGGAACCTTGGGGGACTCCAGTGTGTACGGGGAGGGCAGCAGAGGAGGCATTGTTGATGATGGCAGACTGAGACCGATTGGATAGATAGCTGTGGAAACAAGCAGCAGTTCCGGTGGAGCAGCCAAAGAGAGACAGGGTTGAATGAAGGTGGTGGTGGCTGATAAGCAGGGCTACTGGAAAATTGCGGGCGCAATTTCTCCGCAATTTCCGCAATTTTCACCCTTCTCCACACAAAATCCGCAATTTCTTGCAATTCTTACATTTATGGAATTGTTGACTGAAATTGTATAAAAATATTTAAATTCTCAAGGAAATCTACTCAGATATGGTACACAGACTTGATTTGACCAAAACAGTACAGTGTGTAGGTGAGAAGGGTCTCTGCTTTCATGTGATTCACTTCCTGCTTTGGTTTCAGAATCCTCTGGTCATGCATATGTAGACTGGAACACTTAAAATCTGTGTTAAAGCAGACTATCTGAGAACCTTTTGCTGACACAGAGACTGAAACAATAGTTGTGAGAAGAGGTGCAAAGTGCCCCATTCACCTAAATGAAGCATTGACCACAATGCTTGTTTTTGAATGGTAGGGTAGATTTTTCTTGTATAAATACTTTCAATCTGAAAGGATTTTGATTCAAATATGTCAAGAGTTTGGATGGCCCTGCTGATTATAAACTTGAATGTGCTTCTGAGGGGGTTGGTGACAGTGATTCCTTACATGTCAGTCTGCCACAACTATATACTCACATACAAAGCCTACAAAAAGCAAACATTTCTGAAAAGATGCTGAACAGGTTAAGTATAGTTAAACTGTTACCTTCAAATAGACAAAATAATTGCAACCCAAGTAAAATCACTGCAAACCGAGTAGAACAAAAGTACAATGTATTAAAAACTATTGTGTGATGTAATGAAAAGCTATTGTTATGTTTTGATACTTTTATCATGTGATTTTAAAATGTACTTACAGTGCTGATTAAGAACAGTAATCATTTTAACAAAATAAATATTTTTCTTACTAGACCTTTATTAGGCACCCTGGTTATCTGTTTTCTTGTACCAAAGCAAGTAGTTTAAACAGGCTTCATTATTTAACATCTAGAAACTGGCAAAATATGTTGTTTCAGGATGTGTTCAGTACAGACTAACTGTAAATTACTGAATAAAATCAAGTTAGCACTGCATGACTTAGACGTCTTGATTTTTAGAAGATATGTTACATAATGATTAGTTTACAGTGCATTTCAAAAACACACATCTTTCTTCATATTAAAAGCATTTACAAGTGGTAATACATTTATGTAACAATTTATGTGATCAATACATGCTGCAACAAACAATAAAATATTTATTAGGGGTAGTGGGGATGTATAATAAATCCCCGTAATTTTCCCGTAATTTTTGCAAGAAAATCCCCGCATTTTTGGGTAAAGTTTTCTGCAATTTTCCAGTGGCCCTGCTGATAAGGTCAAAAGCTTCTGACACAAAGCGAGAGCAACCAGTAAACAGGCTGATTACATCATGTACATGACTGCAAGGAATAAATGCACCAGATCAGTCAGGAATGCCAGGGCCACATATTACAGAGAGCAATTAGATAAAAGCTGTGGAAACAGGAGGGATCTCTGGAACAACATTAAAACTCTCACCAAGAAGGAATCTAGGGCTCCACCAGATCTAACTGTGACTCCCTCTGGCCCACTGCAACATCCTAAAGACCTTGCAAATGCCTTTAATCAAGCCTTTACAGACCCAAGTTCAGTTCTACCCTTGGACTACCTAGACGCTAATTTAAACAAGAAGCTCCCCAGTTCCAACCCTACCCACACCCTTCACCCCAATCGACCTCTCCTTTTACTTCAAACTGGTCACCCAGTCCAAAACCATCAAATATGTCCGAAGGGTCTTAGGCAAAACTAGAATGGGCAGTGACTCAGTTGACATGAAGCTGCTCGCTCTTGCACTGAAAGAACTGGCCTATCCTCTCACAAAATTTAATATATCACTCAGGACTGGTATATTTCCTGATTGACTGAAAACTGCCCTAGTCATCTCAGTCTTTAAAAATGGCAGCAGAACAAGCCTAGGTAACTACTAACCGATCTCCATTTTATCACCCCTCTCAAAAGCCCTAGAGAGAATGGTGTCAGACCAACTCACAGAATACCCGAGTAAACAAAATCTACTCTGCCCACAGCAACATGGATTCCAAAAATCCCATAGTACAGTCACTGCACTCACTAACTTTACCTCCCACCTTTATGACACCCTTGACTCTGGAATGATGGTGATGTCCATTTTTATTGACCTAACCAAAGCATTTGACACTGTCAGTCACCAGATCCTGGTTGACAACCTCTCGACCGTAGGCCTGTCCACTGACACAGTTACTTGGTTCTCAAGCTACCTCTCACGAAGGAATCAGTGCATTAGGATAACTGGAGTCTCCTTAGAATCACGGAATGTTACACTGGGGGTTCCCCAAGGATCAATTTTAGGGCCCTTACTTTTCAGCCTTTTTATCAAGCACTTCCTAGCGCATGCCCTGCCAAGTTGCTGCTCTACGCAGATGACACAACGATCTCAGTTCCTGGGTTCCATCTGCCTGAAATCACTGCACCTCTTCAAGACAGCTTTCCAAACTTGAAACCTGGTTCTCACATAAAAGGCTACTCTTAAATTACAAAAAACTAAATGCACTTGACTTCCGGTGCAGCTATGAAGGAGTAAGCCACACACTGGAGGAGCTCCCCTGCCACACCACTTTAAAATCACCCCAAAACCTGAAAACTCTAACTTTTACTGCTACAACCTGCTAATGCCAACTTTTGGAGGCATAAAACTACAATTTTCTTCTCGTGGAATGTCCTGACAAAACAAGTATCGCTTTCGCCTACTGACCGATGGAGATGAGAGCAGCCTACCAGGCAACGACCCACCGCCTAAGTTACTTCCCCAAGCAGACTGCAAGAAATCAAAAGGGGGAAAGAAGCTCACCGATGGCTTGCAGACTGACACTATTCTTAAAGCGCTAGTGTACAGCCTGGAAGCTGCCTGCAATTAATTGTAGCTTTCAGATGTAGTCAGCTATCACTTCTTGTATCTCAAGTATTTTTTTTCTTTTCTGTTTGCTAATTAGAAGATTTTCCACCTGGTAGTACTTGAGTGATGTGTGGAGCAGTACTCTGTCTGGAGGGAAAAAAAAGTCAGTTCTGTTCCTCCCACTACATCAACACTGAGATCACACCGACTACAATATCACTAATAACCAATGAGAAACATTTCTCACTGCCAGGTTTCACTTTCACATGAAGTAGCAGGGACTGGCACTCCCTGGTTACTAGTGATATCACAGTTTCCTGCATTTTGATTGCCAGCTTGTGAAAGTCACTGCTCAGGTTGCAAGGATCGTGGTGCCTCAAGGTGTTTTGTTTCTTAAGATGTAGTGGGAGGAACAGAACTGACTTTTTTTTTCTTCCAGAGTGCTGCTCCACACATCACCCAGTACTGCCAGGTGGAAAATCTTTTAATTGGCAAACAGAAAATAAAAAAATATTTCAGATATTGGAAATGATAGCTGACTGCATCTGAAAATTAATATTAATTCCAAGCAGTACACTAGCTCTTTAAGGCCATCACTGATTTTCGTTCTGAGATGAGAGAATCGATCAAAGAGCTTTGCACAGATCTGGGGGTGCTTCAGGGCAGGATGGATGAGGCAGATGTACAAATTACAGAGAATACTCACCACACAGACACATTAGAAACTGCCTTAAAATCTCTGGCTACTGAACAACTCCAAATATCCCTCCGTCAGGAAGATGCGGAAAATAGGGGTCGGAGAAAAAAATAAGAGTTTACGGACTTCCTGAGAACAAAAAGGGCCATGATCCCTCTGCCTTTGCGGACTACCTTCTATGGTTCATCCTAGATTTAAGCCCTGACTTCCAAATTGACATAGAGCGAGCCCATCGCGCTCTAGGCCCGAAACCTACAAGGCCCGATGCTTGAACCGGGTACTTTGTGATGCGCTTCTTAAACTATAATGTAAAAGAACAACTACTGATTAAGGCATGGCAAAAGCAAAACATTATGTATGCCAATCAGAGACTAATCGTTGATAATGATTATGCCCCTGCTACACAATGCATGCGCTGGGAATATTCACCAATATTTCCACAACTTATGGCCCAGAAACTGAAATTCCGCACCCCCTACCCAGCTAAACTGGTAATTCTTTTCCCAAATGGCCCTACAGTTTATTCCACAGCAGCTGAGGCAAAGGCAGACCTTTTTGCATGAGGAATCTATCACGAAAAAGGCAACAAACCAGCTCCACAGAATCCTGCGGATGCAGTGAACAGAAATCCAAACTCGACCAGACGCACTCCAGATCCTGAACTCTCATTGATGGAAACTGTAGACAAATTGAGAAACTCTGACTAGCCCTACACATTTGATTTGTTCTTTTTCTTTACTGGAATTGTAGATGTGAACTTGCCTGGGGACGTTCGTTGAGTTTCACTCCAGTGGACCTTCTAGGGAATAGCCAACATTTTGGTTGGTATACGACCTCCCCATTTATCCTTTGGGGGAGTACCATACAAGAGGGGTAGGCCATATATGCAGGACAGACCCTATTTCAGTCTTTAAACTTCAATTTTAAGCACAGCTATGAATCTCGGGTCTGCTACCACAGTTCTTTTCCCCACTAAACATGCAGGCATACTCTTACACTATTTCCAACCCATAGAATCTAAAATGACCTTTTGAATTTTATCCCTAGAGTCTAAATCAAGATACCTACACAAACGAATTAACCCCCCCCCCCCCGAAACAGTCAGAACTATCTCAAGCTTTACTAGACCTGTAGAGATGGGGACGATTGGTAATATGATGAGCCACCTGCTCCCTTTGGAGCCCGAATGGGGTTATACCTTATTATCCCCTATTAGAAGCTTGTTTTTTCTCCGGGTCTAAGAACCTTCTCTGTTAACATCTCAGAAACTTAACAAGCGGGTGAGGGAGGGGGGGTTTCTTAAACGATATTCTAGCTTTAATTCTGACACCATCACACAAAGAGTAGCACTGGTGCTTGGCGCTGTTCCTCTTAAGGGTTATTATTCCCCTTAAATGGGCTCATACCCATGAATTGTGGGTTACACCCCACTTATCCAAGCTGGAACCCATCATTAGGGCTCTACCTCAGGATAACCGGAGGAAGAAAAGTCAGTCTTCCTCATCAGTGGAAGTACCTCGTCAGTCTTCCTCATCAGTGGAAGTACCTCTGTATATAGTTAGCTCCCTATGGAGAATTGATAGTTAACAGGGAATACAAGGTGACTGTTCTTGGCCCATACTCCCAGCCAGTTTTCTGGCCTAGTTAAGGTTTTTATTTACCTTTTTTTTTATTTTTTATATTATATACTTGAACAGAATTGGGGGGACTAGATTATTCTACAGAAGTACTTAATGTTTTATCATTGGCAATGTTTTGACCAGGATTTGTTATTCCTGTTTTTTCATTGTTCTTGATAATATGAAAATCAAAGGAGACACACTGGACAAACAAAGGTTTTTAAAGATCCTTTACTTAAATAGAGGAGGCGGGGGGTTCACCCGCTGGGGGCTCTGGAATTCTGCATCTCTCTTTCTTTCTGGCCAGCTGCATTGGGTATTTCGGGATGGCCAGGATGGGACGAACCCGACACGTGTTGTTCTGCGGTCCTCTGGTTGTTTTCCCCCTCGTCCTGGGGGGCCTCCTCCCTTCCCTCATTCACTCTTTTCTGTTTCTTGGGATGGCCATTAATCCTGTTAAGATATACTCTCAGAATGTAAATGGTCTGCACAACCCCATTAAATGAACACGCCTTATGCAACTTTTAGGAAAACAAACATCTGACATATCTTTTACAAGAAACACATTTATCTGAAGGGGAACATCAAAAACTACAGTGGGGCAATGATATCAAGTTACTGCATCCTCTCACTCGAATGGGCACAGAACAGGGGGGACAGCTATTCCAATACCTTCTTCCATTCCTCTGGAAATTCAAGAAATTTATAAGGACACCCAAGGCAGACTTGTAATAATAAGGGGGATCCCTTTATTCTCAAACAGTGACCTTAGTAAATGCCTATTTACCACCACAATCTACACTTCCTGTACTATGCAATTTCGTCCAAAAAGTAATGGACATGCTGCAAGGCATATTAATAATGGGAGGAGATTTCAATATTGTCGTAGCCGCACACCTAGATTCCTCTAATCCTCAAGCTTACAGAGCTTCTAATGCAGTAAGGATTCTGAAAGGTAGCTTGGCGCATTTAGGAACAGAGGATGTGTTCAGGACATTATTTCCTTCCTCACCTGGTTACACTTACTATTCGGGGTGACACTGGTCTTACTCCAGGCAGGATTACTTATTTACTACTTGTGAACACCTAACTTTGGTCCAGGACATAATTATAGGACCCCACCTACTATCAGACCACTACCCACTAATACTGAAAATGGACCTGGGGAAACCCAAAAAATGTAAACTCTGATGCTTTAATTCTTCTTTACTGTGTGACCCAGAATATATACAATACATGTGAAAATGCATTCCACAGGCTATACAAGACAATCTTACTTTAGACATCTCAGACCCTATACAATGGAACACATTAAAAGTAATACTAAGGGGTGAAACTATTGCTAATACCACCCGAAAAAAGAGAAAGTTAGATGCCTCATATAATTTCCTTGTGGATCATCTCCATCCCTATCAAATCCTCTATAGAGACGGAGATAAGGAATTACAGTGGAAAATAAGGGATACAAAACAAGAGATCCAAAAAATACTGGACTATAGAATCCTTCAAACCTTAAACTACTTAAAACAATCCAATTACAAAAGGGGCCCTAAAGGTTCTAGGCTTTTAGTTCACAGATTTAGAGCACAAAAACAAGCAGCAACAATTTTAAAAATAAAATACCCAGATTCCAGGCATACTACACATGAAGAGGAACATATTCGTGCAGCCTTTTTTACATATTATCAGTCTTTATATTCGGCCCCCTTCCCACTCAATCAGACACAAAATGGTGCCGAATATTTGTCCTACCAATCTCTCCTCAAAGTTTTAGAAAACCAAAAAGTGGTCCTAGAAGCCCCTATGGGGCAATGGAAGTCCTGAACCAGATACAGGCATTAAAGTCATTAAAATGTCCGGGCCCAGACAGCTTTGTGTCAGAATGGTATAAGAAATTTATAGGGCAATTTCTTCCAATTCATCTCCCCACCTTTACAGCAGTAGCAAAGGGGAGACACACACACACACACACACACCCGCCCTCGTGGGATTATGCAGTTAACTCGCCACTTCCCAAACCTAAAAAAGACATTACCCTCACCGCTTCCTAGTGCCATATTTCTAAACTAAACACAGACTATAAAATGTACATGGCCATCTGGGCAACAAAACTAGAATCTCTCCTTCCTACATTTATTCACCCTGATCAATCAGGCTTTATCAAACAATGAAACACCCCAGATATTACACATCGCCTTATGTTATTATTAGAATATATCCCGACTGTGCTCTTAAGCCTTTATGCTGAGAAAACTTTTAATAAGAGTGTCTTGGGATTTTCTATGGGACACCCTATCAGAGTCCTCATTTCCTGACTCTTTTTTAAAATGGATAAAAAATATTTACTTTCAACCTAAAGCTTATATCCGTATTAATGGCGCCCTCTCTCCCCCAATCCAATTACAACGAGGCACAAGACAAGGATGCTCCCTTTCCCCTCTATTATTTGCCCTACATATGGAGCCCTTAGCAACTACATTAAGAACGAACGATCAAACTGAAGGGGTCCCTTTGGGGAAAAGGCCCTATAAACTCTCTTTATTTGCTGACAATATTCTTCTGACTGTCTTTTGCCCAGAACAATCAATTCTAGCTATATGGGAATCCCTTCAGGAATTTGAGGAAATAGCTAATCTTAAACTTAACATTTCCAAAACTGAAGTTCTCCTCTTACATTTCACACTGTCCCAAATTTTGAAAAAACCCTATCCTTTAAAATGGCACTGTACTAAAATTAAACATCTGGGTGCCCATGTCCCTATAAATACGGATCACCTAAAGTTAATTAATTATGAGCCATTATCTATTCAGATCCAAACGGACTTGTCCAAATGGGGCAAACTAAATCTCAGTGTTTCAAAAGGTAGAAACAATGTGCATGAATGTACTCCCATGTCTCCTATACTTATTCCAAAATATCCCTGTCTTCCCTTCCCCCTTCTGTTTTTCATCCTGGGACAAATCAATCTCTAACTTTTTTTTTTGTGTGTGTTATCTCCTCCCCCCTCTGTGCTACCACTCTCGGCCACTCCTTCAGGCTATGCTAAGGCACCTCTGATCCATCTTCGTTACCATGCCCCATCCCTCACATATGCAGTCATCCCCAGAGTAACCCAGTCATAACCCTTCGCCGGGCAGGCCCCCCTCCTCCGAGGGGAGAGACACCTGTGGGGCAGGCAAGCGCATTACTTGGCCCTGGGGTACTGCTGAGGTATGGAGGCTCCTGGGACATTGACAGCATCAGACTGCCAGGCAGCCATCATCCGGTCGAGTGCGGAGCCAGTTTTCTGTTTTTCTGGTAGTGTTCCCTACTTGCGTGCTACTGCGTTACCCCCCCGGTCTCCACTGGAGGTCACACTGCAGAGTGACGCACTCCCCTAACCCACCCCAGGAGAGGAGAGCAGTCCTCCGGATGCTCGATCCATCTCCTCCCCTGCCGATCTCCAGTGCCCTGAGTCCGTTCCCGAACCCAGGTCTCCGGCCTGGGCCGAGGTAAGGCCCCAGTGACTCAACCCTGTAGGCCAGCCCAATCTCTAACTTTATATTGGGGGGGGGGATCCAGGGTTAGATATTCTTTACTGCAACTCTGTACAGCCCAGAGAGGGGTAAACCTACCCAACTTGAAGTTCTACGTAATTGCAGCCTTCCTTAAAATAATGATCTTATGGATGTCCCCATCCACCTCATCCCCTTGGAAAGACACAGAATTCTCCATAAATGACCTACATGACACAACAAAAATAGCTCTTGCCTCTAAGGGGCGGATACCCCCACTTCGTTACTTCTCCCCTTACACAGCCCAGATATTGAACCTCTGGTATAAAATAATACAAAAAAAAGGGACTTTAGAGAATTTTTTTTTTTTTTTTTACATTAATTTCTGAGGATGATAAACTTCCACCCAATAACTTTTGATTTGACTTTTACCTCATGGAGAAGAGTTGGGCTAAATTATTTCTACCAATTCCTTACTAATTCTGGGATAGCATCTTTTAAAGTTCTACAAGGGAAATATGATCTCTTTGAGAGAGATGCCTTCCATTATCTTTAAGTTAAAAATGATAGTTTACGACAACAAGAGATATCCGCTAACTTACCTCCCCCTTTGCCAACTCTCTGGGTGTTGCTGAGAGATACACTATCGGGTCACCCCTGGGGACACCTAATAGGCCACTTCTATAAAATATTTAGGGGACACCTTAGGCTCAGTACTGGATAGCTGGAATAAAAATTTGGAACTCGAGACACCGTTCTCATCCTGGCAGCTCTCCTCCCTTACAGCCATTAAAATAACCTCGTCAAATGTTTGGAGGGAGTTCACCTGGAAATGTCATTCCAGGTTCTTTTGCTCCCCTGTGGTTCTAGTCAAATATCTCCCAAAGTCATATGGCAGATGCTGGCACAACTGCAATTGTAACATAGCAGATTTGGGCCATATTTTCTGGCTCTGCTCAAAATTAACACCTTTTTGGTGTACTTTCCAAGAGGAGATGCAGGACTGCCTGGGAGAGCGACTGGACCTTATGGCAGAGACGGTAATGCTATCTATTTATCCTCCTCACAGACCATCATGGCATCATACTCTACTACCCCTGTACCTTTCAGCAGCTAAACAGGCCATAACCAGGAGGTGGCTGTCCACTACCATCCCCACAATCTCCAACTGGAGACAAATAGTACTAGATACATACAAATTAGAGAGTCTAACTGCTGCCTTGCGTGAGAATCATACTCCTTTTAGGGAGAAATGGCAACCATGGGCCCACTATATGGCACAACATGACCGAGTGTTTGTACTTTAGGTAGGAACGAATAGTTGGGGGGTGGGGAAAGGACTGCAAACATGAGATAGTTTTTTTATTTTATTGGGAAAGCTCATATTTAAAATGTAAAAGTATAAAACTCAGGCTAGCAGATCATGACCATCTGTGAGATCTAACATAAGCTCAGCTTATATTAGTCCACCTTTGAAATGTACTTAAACCCACTGCATTTATTTGCCAAGAGTAGGATCATCCATTTTTTAATTACACAGGACCACTGGTGATTTACCGCTATGTATATTTATTATGCCTGAAAATTATTTACCTGTTCATGTACACAATATACTCTACTGTGTCTCTATTAATAAAAAGGAAATAAAATAAAAAAACTAAATGCAATTTACTCTTCGGCACTCCAATAAGAATGCCGTCTCACTGATCATCCATAGTCTCAAAGAGAAGTCATAGAACAGGTCTCCACTTTCAAATATTTGGCATCCACTTAGATAATGCAATCTCTTTCACCTCTCATATAGATCACATTGTAAAATCAGCTACCATCAGACTCAGGATCCTACACTGCCACAAAAAAGCCATGACCCCCGAGGCCCTCAACCTCATCACTTGAAGCTCCATACTGTCGATAATTGATTATGGTCTAATCATATGTAGTGCCACCACTGAGACAGCACTAAATTGCATAAAACTACTCCTCAATAAAGCCTGTTGGCTTGTTCTGGGAGCTGATCACCTTACTCATACTTGTAACCTCTATTCCTCGAGTGGGTGGCTCCCCCTACACCTAAGGGCTAAGTACCAGGCATACCTAATTGGAAAAAAAGGCCTCCTAGGACTAACACCTGATTCGACTACTGCCTTATTCCAACGGAACCTAACCTACAAAACTACCAGAAGCTCAGTGAAGGGCATCTTACACATCTCATTTAAAAGAACCTCCTTTGCCCAGTGGTCCCTAGCCATTTTCTAGAGTGTTATTTGATAGCAAGCTGGGAAGTTAACTGTGACTTCTGCTTGGTTATTTTTGTTTTCCTTTTTTGTCATGTCCAGTCTGCTTATTTTGCTGTATGTAAATAAATATTTTATTTTAGTTGGCCCAGTGGCACTGAGCGTTAAGACGCTGGATGCCAACCTTTGCGTCATGCTGGCAACCCGGGTTCGGGAATGAGCTCAGGGCACCAGGGTTCAGCAGGGGAGAGAGAGGACTGAGTGTCCGTAGACTGCTCTCCTCTCCCTGGGGAGGGATCCAGGGAATGCCCAGTGCAACAGTGACTCACGGTGGAAGCCGGAGAGGCATGTGCATGTTGGGGCACGTAGTAGTGGGATGGAGCCGCAGCAGATGCTCTAAGGCATCATTGCACATCCGAGCTCCAAGGGGGTGGGGATTTGGGGGTAAAACAAGAAAAATTCCCTACTCTCGGGTAAGCAACGAAACTTCCAGTGGCCTGGGCCCACAAGCCCAATGTCGGCTGTCTACTCTGACTTCACCCTTGGGGATTTCGGGCCTCTACAAGGAGGCAGGAGAGCTGGAATCCTGAACCTGATTTCGTCGTCAGGTGAACATGGTTCAGGCAGGTGGTCAGGTGCACCAGTAGCCAAGTGTGGATTCCCGAGAGATGCCCCATCCGGTAGGAGCAAAAATAGTCTACAAAAAAATTTTTATTTTGATTTGCCAAACCTGACTTCTGAGTATCCATCTATTCCCACCAACCTCACACTTTCAGCGTAGCAACCATAGCCCTTTTGCATTAAGGCACGGTCTCATCATGGTAGACGAAAGTCTCTTTCCTCACTCATGGAGGCAAACACTAGAGCTTCAGGTAAGGCTCCCAACCAAATCAGACATGCTCAGAATTTTGGTAAATTCACTTCTCAAGCTTCTCACAAGCTGAATAAAAAGTCGAACAGTTCTTTTCTGGCAAGCATGGCTTTTGCAGCTCCAATCAGAACATTAGCTTCTTACAGGTGTCAATGGTGAATTTATTTTCTCTAGAAAGACTCCCAGACGACCCTTGCAGAACAGGACCATCACACGGCCATTTCACTAATACAGAACAATCCATGGTCATTCAATCACACAGCTGTCCACCCTAATCTGACTCCAGGTAAACGCAGGGTGCAGACAGAACTTGAACACCTCTTGGACTATTGGCTTCTTTAGCCCTCGAGCAGGTCTCCATCTTTAAAGTAGTGTGACCTCCCCCATCCTGGGGGGCTTACTTGTCTGCCCCTGGGGACTCCCGTTTCCCTCAATTTTCCCTTGTTTTGGCCCCATCTTTCCCGGGTCCTGGCTGTGCCCCAAATGTCCCCTTGGTGCCCTGTATCCTCCCTATGTGCACCCGTATCATTTTTTTTGAAAAGTGGGGCTGAAGGAGCTTAGCGCAAAGCCACCGGTCTGTTTTGCACCTTCGAGTGCATACTGAAGCTCCGTGCATGCGCAAAAAGTGCATATTCATTTCATCATTTCGGCAGTCTTTCAGTTTGCATCTGGTGGTCCCGCTCCCAGGATAAAGCAAGAGGGGGACTGGAGACCGTTAGCAAGACCAGAGAGGTGGCTGGCACAAGGAGAGGTTTTAGTGAGCGCCAGTCATGCTCGAGGATTCGGAGCCACCTGGAGATTACTGATGAGGCAACTCATGAATATTAATGAGCTGAGAGCCTTTTTACCACTGGGGCACAGTGTAGTAGAGCTAGCAACAGACTGAAGAAAGTTTAAATATTAAAAACTATAGCAAGGAGTAAAAGATAAGGGGCTGCTACCCATATGTGAAGCATTGGGGAAATAAACATGTTTTATTTGCAGCAGCAAAGAAGTGAAGCTAGGACTTGTGTGCACTGCAATGGGACTGTGTGTGCTGCCTAGGGGCAATGACAAACAGCAACAGTGACTAGAAAGGGGCTGGGTAGATCTATTAAATGATGCAATCACTTAAAAGGGCAGAGGGGTGGCTATAAATATATGGGACAATGATTAAATAAAAGTAAATGGTTTGGCTGAAGAAATATTTATAACATGGAACCTTGAGTAAACTTCATTGGGACTGTTTATGTTAGCAGCTATGTTGCAACCATGTGACCATTTTACAGAACCAAAAGGCCAGGCATGTCCAGGAAGATTCTGGGGCTTCAGAAAAGACTTTTGGGGAAAAATACAGGGGAAGATTCTAGTGCTGTTTTGAGCAGCCAATGAGGCATTGAGGGAGCCCCCTACATATTAACTTTCTTTAAGGACAGTGACTCAAGCCAATGGGGAGCTCCCAAGGGCTCCCAAAAAGTTCAGAACTTTTAGATTCTGAGTCAGTTTGGTGGGAGACCCTCCACAGGGAGAGGGGGCTTCAGCCCCTATGAAGAGATTGGGTCTGCAAGGCTGGGAGAGGGCCAGCCTTGGAGCTGCCAGCAATCTGTCCCCCAGGGCTGGGTGTTCCCCGCTCCCAAAGAGAGTTGAAGAATGTGCAGGCAGCTCTACGGAGAAGGAGAGCTGCAGGAGTTCTGATGCTATGGAAGGAAGCTGCACCACAGTGGTGAAAATATTACAAAAGGACATTGGAAAAGGTGGAAAAAAGGACATTGGAAAAGGGGGGATTAGGAAAATGGACTGAATCTGAGGAGGAGAAAGCCTCCTGGTATTCGTCTGCACCTCCACAGTGCAACATGGGTGATCTGAGAAGTGAATGAAAAGTTGTGTGAAAGTATGGAAAAGGAAAAAGGTTCAGTCTGACCCTGGCATAGACAAACCGTCTAAGGAGATGAGGGGAAGACATAGGTCTGAGGATTGGTTGTCGCATTGAGGAATGGCTACTGGAAATTGAATGGAAATCTGGATTCTGAGAAGCCGAAGAGAGAGCCTCTTCTGGAGTCAGTTTGCACCTACACGGTGAAAAAAAGAGACTTTCTTGGTGTATTGCTGAGAAAGAGTCTTGGAATTATGTGTGAGCCAGAGCAAGAGTGACTGCTGTATGAAAATTGAGAGACTGTGAAAGCAGAAGGATGAGCAGGTGCTATCTGAGTGGGTACCTGCTGTCTGCTCCTGAAATACAGCTGGAGAGAAAAGAGATGGCTGTGATGAATCTGTACTTTAGACTCTGCACCCCCCGGTGACAGAAAGAGAGAGACTGCTCTGGCTACATACCGTAGCTGGTTTTGATTGCAGAAAGAATGATGATTTAAAGGTTCCATACTAAATCCAGAGCCACGTGGGGAACTCACTAACCCCCATCAAGTGGGGCTTGCCGGCTGTGGGGGATCACGGGTTTATTCCCGAGTGCTAGGACACTCTGGACTGTGGAGGATCCGGGTTGTGGGGCCATTCCTTGGTCTAGGTCCCTTGTGGTTGGCAGGCCTTGCCATGTGCTCTGCAACAGGCCTCAATAGGCCGAAGGGGACAAGCTGCAAGATCTCCAATCAAGTTGAAAATCCAAAATGCAGTTTCCTTCCCCCTTCAAGTTCAAGCCCCGAGCCCGGTTCTGCATCTGCTATTTCCGCCAACCCCCAGGGCTTCAGTTGTCTGTGCCAGCAAGGGACTTTTTCTGCAGACCTGTTAGTAAAGGCAGAAATTGCCCTTCTCCTGGGGATGTATATAGTTTAACTATGTTCCACTTTAAGTATGTGCTCATGGTACCAGGTTATATTAGCGCTACAGGAATAGCACCACTCAAAAGAGTGCTAGTCCGTATAGCACTACCATGGACTGTGAGTGGGGATGTAGAGTGCTTACTATATGCGCTCCCTTGCTCACTGTCCATGGTGCTGCCAAATGTCAAGGGCAGCCAAATACCGTGGACTGGCTGAGCTGCTCCCATGGTGTGGAGGATTAGGGCATGGAGCAGCTTGGCAGGGAGGCAGTGGAGACTAGGGTTCTAATCCTAGTCTTCTACATTTTTTGCAAAATTGGGACTTGTATTCTGTACAAGGGGCCATGGAAACAGTATTCCATGACCCTACAAATTTTAACTTGCCACTTGATCCGCTCCCCCCGGAATGAAAATACTTAAGTCCAGGGGGTTGGGACAGAGCACCCTGCAAAAATAAAAATCACAGCATTTTTGCTGCGCAATTCTTGCAGATGGCATTGCGGTTGGCTATGTTCTGACCCAGTGAGTGCACTCACTGGCAGAGGAGGCCAGCATAGTAATCTGGGAAAAATGTAAAAAGTTAATTTTAATTCAGCAAGCCCACCTCGGGCCTGCAACTAACATCGGGGTACCCAGGGACAGAACCTGGGGCATCATTCTGGAACTGGTACTAGTGTGTCTGGGTTTGGTAATACCTGCAGCAGTCAGATAGCTAGGTAGAAAGATGGTGGCTGCATTGATTAAAATGTGTGGGTTTGAATAAAAAAGGAAAATGACTGTGAAAATGCTAATCTTTAAACAGCACCTTTCATGGTCCTTTTGACTTTCATGCATAAATTACCCCTTCTTGCATTGATTCTGGAATTGTATTTCATTCCTGTCCGCTGCAGTTAGTTTTTGCATTCTGAGCTGCTAAAAACTGCAGGGTGTACCAGAGCTTCTATAGCAAGCCAGGTATCGCTGTAGGCCCAGGGTTGTACTGCTGACATCACTACAGGGCAGAGTCAATGCAACAAACAAAAAAAAACAAACATAGATAAGGCATTTGGATTTTGGCACAATGCATTGCTAACAGGGTGTCTTGGGGAAGGGGGAGCACAGTATTTACACTGAGTACTGGTAGTTTTCCCTTGCAACAATGTTGCAACTGCACAGTGTGAGTCACTCCTCTGCCCTACAGTGATGTCGTCAGGAGCCAGCAGCTCAGCAGCTGAACAGCAAGGGCAAGTGCAGCAGGGCCCCATAAAACCTTAAATCCTGGCTCTCCAGTTGGCTAACAGAAGGTAAAAGGCTGCAAAAATGTATTACACACAGTCCCCAGGCAGTCCATACAGTGTCCGACTTTAAAGTTTTGGTGCAGCCAGCATAATTATTTTTGTTAAACAGAAACCCTACTGTTCTGTAGCAGTCTTTGTGTCCTGTTTAGCGATTGCTGTGTCTAACATTTAATTTTAGTACCCAGCCTATCAGTGCTGCCAAAATTCAGTGTCCCCAGGCAGCAGGCAGGCTCTTATTAATATTAATGGATCTCATTAATATTTATAAGGCAGCTTTAGCACGATAGGCCCTCTTTATTTAAAATGACCAGAGGCTTCTCTTGCACCTCATTCAGGTCTCCAGTCCACATACTGCCATTATTGGGGAATGGGACCACCAAAGAACTGCCTGATTTACCACTATGGTGGTAAGAAAATGAGAGCGCACCACCACACATGCGCGGGCTACTCACTTGCACATTTGTGCATTGGAAAAGCGGCAGCTTGCGATTCAGCTCCTCCAGCCCCGTTCTGGGCAAAAATCAAATGCAGGGGCCAGATTGAGGATTAGAGGCACCACAGGATGCTGGCAAGGTGGCGGTGCATGGAGGGGGAGAAATGGGCAGAAAGGGGCAAATAAGGTAAGCCCCCACAGGGGGGTTACATATGCCAGTACAGAATACTTTACCAAAAGCCAGCAAAGTAATTTCTACTCTTTTCATATATATATATATATATATATATTATATGTAGAGGCAAAAACTCCGTTTAATGCATCAGTTAGGGTTGTTCCACAGCGACAAAAGCAAGGAAATTGATGTTAGGTTGGAAACCCCTTTGCACCCTCAGCCCACCCCAACTGGAATCGGGAGTGCGCATTGGGTGCGTCGGCCCTAACTGTCACCCCATCACTTGTGGAAAGAAGCTGAGGAATAGGAGAATGGGGTGACAGTTGGGACCGATGACCCCAATGCGCTTATTCCAGTTGGGGAGGGGCTGAGGGTGCAAAAGGGTTTCAACCCTAACATCGAATTCCTCGCTTTGTCGCTGTGGAATAACCCTAACTGATGCATTAAACGAGTTTTTTGCCTCTAATTTCCCTTCTTTTGAGAATGATAATGAAAAATAGTGAATGTAATGCGGCAGCGGGAGCGCAGGGCCCCGCCATGTGATGTCTTGTCACATAGGAACATTGTGCCCGCAAATGCAAATCGTAATGTGCATTGTGATGCAAAGCTAAACAGAAAGAGAAACAGTACTGTAGACAGAAATGTTAAAAACAACACAAATGCAACCGCAAATGAAAACGTAAAGGGTAACGCACATGGTGGCGTGAACAGTAAGTGAAACGGGTACGGAACCGCAAGCAGAAACGGTAATGGTAACAGTAATGTAAGCACACAGGCTGGTTTTCCCCAAAAGCTGTATAGAGAAAGACAGTGAGTAGAAAGAATGTATGCAAAATAATGACTCTCGGAACACAAAAATGAGGACTTGGAATAGTAAATTGCTTATATCTCAGTAACCATACGACATAGAAGAAAAATTTAAAAGTCATATGTATTATCACTTTCCTGGCTAGTTTTATACTTAGCCTCTGTGAGGGGGCTAAGAAATATTTTGACAAAAAGTCTGTATCTCGCACCGTTTTCGAGATACGGGCCCTGAAAGGCGCGGCGAATGCCGTAATGTTATCCTATGGGAAAAAAACAGAAGTTCGACTGCCATAACTCGCCTCCCTGTAATATTTTTTCACCAAACCACTGAAAGGCACATCTGTGGGATGTTGGCTGTGTTCCTGCAAATTGCAGCCCAAAAGACCAAACCGTTAATTTGCAGCAGGGCGCCAAACGATTGCTGCAATGCGTCGTACGCCGTAATGTTATCCTATGGGAAAAAGCGTCAACTTTGGAGTACCGTAACTTTGCCACCATGTAATATTTTTTTAGCGAAACACTGAAAGGCATATCTGTGAGATGTCGGCTGCGTTTCCTCAAAGAATTACTGTTATTTTTGGAGCATAGTGTCATAAAGTAGTGTCGTGGCGATCGCGAAAGCTTTACTTAATTCACGTACTTTCATTGAGTCGACACATTACTTTGCGAAAGTACTTTCCAGAAATCTGACAAATATATTTCTGGGGTGTTTTACCCAAAATAAAGACATGGCTAGCATCCTCAGGGCCCACTAGGTGAATACAAAAAGAATTAGGTTGCTAGAGGGTCTCAATTTTAAATGCTAAGCATTTTCTGATCACTAACTGAAAACAAAATGGTGGATTTACGACAGTAAAAGGCCATTTCGACAGTAAAAGTGCATTTGCGAAGGTGTTGAACTTTTGTTAACTTTCCCATTGACTTATAATGGGAACTTGTTTTGAATAACTTTTGAACCGTTTAATATTTTTCACGAAATCTTCGAAGGCACATCGGGAACCCTAGCTGCGCTTCTCTGAAGATTTTGGACCCGATTCTTGAAACCGTGTGACCTGTAAGGTGCGACCGTGAATTCCAAAAAGCGTGAACGCACGCCAAGAGATCACGCTAATAACTCCGCAGCTGTATATCCGACCTGTACAAAACTTGGCAGATCTCAAGGCATATGGGTCTTGATTCTGTATTAAATTTCAGGCAAATCCGTTGAATGGTTGCAAAGTTATTAAGGTGCAAAATTTTGGGTTTAACATGTAAATGGCTTCTCAACCCCAACTATGGTAGCATAATATATATATATATATATATATATATATATATATATATATATATAATATATTATATTTTACTTTTACTTACAAACATGACGTAGCACATTTTGTAAGCACAATAATGCCCTCTAGGGTGGGTGGTATTGGTATATACTAGACTTTCCAGGGGCTGTAGGGCCCTTTTCCTGTGGCATCAGATCTCATTATGCCCCTAGGCGGTCCAGTATATCCCAATACTGCCCACCCTGTCAGGTATTATTGCTTACTTAATGCCCAGGTGCATAGTAAGACAGGAGGCATTCAGCACCAGGAAGTGCATTAACCCATTACAACCAATGTCATAAAGTATCTTATTCAGATTATAAAATAGACATACTAATATAAAAACAAAAATGTTAACTTTTCAAAATTAAAAACAGGTATTTTCTTTTGTTAGAAGTACAGTAAAAATGAGTCCCTCCTCACAAGTCAATCATCTCTTTCCACACATTCAATAGACAGTGGAATATTCATTTATTATGGAATACAAGAATGAAAACTTCAGCAGCATTCCTCTGGCAGAATGTTCACCCCTCACATATAACAGAAGGCCTATATGAAGCCAGTGGACTCTGTGCCTGTGGCAGGGTAAGCTATAGAGATTGCCCTAGCAAGCTAATAAGGATAGAAGGGAAGTTTTTCATGGTCACTGAAGAAACACCTGGGGCCAGATATTGCAAAGTAGCGTGGGTGCTAATGGGTGCCTGCCTGCGCTATCTGGGATTTGTGCCCATTTATGGGTGGGGCCTATATTCAGAGACCCCTGTGGGATGGGCTAAACCAATTAGTGCCTGAGCACTAACATAATGCTGTGCCTATGCAATGAGGGGGTTCCCACCTGCATATGAACGAAGCAGCAATTTCAAAGGTTTACTTCTGCGGTAAATGGCACCCACAGTGGTGTTATTTACCGGCTCCGAAAACCTCAACTTATCTGGGCACAAAGCCTTCACCCCCACTCCACCCCACCCCAGCACTGGCGGTACAGCTGTACTGCAGCCACCCAACCCCATTCATCTGTCCCACGACAGGCAGAAGGCTCCCTGATGAGTAGAGACACCTCCTATGCTCTGAGCACTTGTCTCCTACAGTACACATTATCCCCAGTGTCCAGTGGTACCCCCACCCCTGATCACCTGCACTGGTTATGACAACGTATTCTCTGGTGTCTAGTTGCACCCCCACCCCACCCTCCAATCCCACATCCCAGTTAGTGTAAATTATGTCCTGGTGTCTAGGACATCCGCTGCCCTCCAATCCCCCATCCCTGTTGGTTTAAGTGACACCCTGGTGTCTAATTGCACCCTCCACCATCTGAGCACCTGTTCTGGTAAGACGCAGTAGTCTGTGGTGTCTGATGGCACCCTCCCCACTCCCAGGTCACCTGTCTTGGTGAGTATCACCCCTTCAAGTTCCCTGGTGTCTGGAGGTACCCATCCATCCCTTGGTGCATGTCACCTATATAATTCTTCGCATCCAGTGGTACCCTCATCCCTCCAGTGGTACCCTCACCCCCCGAATGGTGGTCAGCAAAAGCACTGGAGAATATCGGTGGTCCAGCAGCCCCCCCCACCTGCCCCACTCAGCAGAGCACCCACCCCAACCCCCAATCCCCACTGGGATTTGTTAGCCTCCCCACTGGGTTTACCTACATCAATTCACAGCATGTCCCCATCTTGCCAGGTGAGGGGGGGTGCTATGCTGGGCGGGTGGGGAGGCCACTGGACTGCCACAGTTCTCCGGTGAGTATGTCGACTAGCATTCAGCGGGTGGGGGCAGGAGTACCACTGGATGCCGGGAATTGTACAAGGGACAAGGGCAGGGAGATTGGGGGGTTGGGTAGGCCACCAGACACCAGGGATATAGGGATACTCTCCCAGATGGGTGACCGAGGGGTGGGGGTGCCACTAGACACCAGGGACTATATTGCCATTAACAGGACAGGTGGTCGGGGGTGCCACTAGATACCAGGGACAATATTAACATCAGTGGGACAGGTGTGCGGGGGAGGGCCTCAAGACACCAGGGAATATCTTCACAGTGACAGAACAGGTGTTCAGGGGGTAGTGGCACCGCTAGCCACCTGTGATGGGAGTATTATACAGGACAGATGCATGGAGAGTGGGGGGTGCCCCTAGACACTCACTAGGGCAACATTTAAACTAACCGGGATGGGGGACTAGAGGGTGGAGGTGCCACAAGACACCAGGGCATCATTTACACTACCAAAACGGGTGCTCTGAGGGTGAGGGTTGCCATTAGACGCCAAGGCATCATTTCAACCAACTGGGACGGGGGGGTTGGAAAGCGAGGGGTGCTACTAGACACCAAGAAAACATGGTAACTAACCACAATGGGGGATCGGAGGGTGGAGGGGTGCCACTAGACACCAGGGAAAACTGTCAACGAAACGAGACAGGTGTTTGGGGGGGGGTGGGGAGTGCTGCTAGTCACTAGGGATGACTACAGGATAGGCACAACTGGGTCACCGTTTCCAATGCAAATGAGCCCATAATGTGCATACTAATTGCCCCTTAGTACCTCACATGCCCAATGGGCTCATCTGCATTTTCCAGCTGAATATTGTGCCATGGTTTCCAGTGCTATCCAATCTGGTCGCCCAGTTCCCTATGGGCTGGATAAAGCCCACGTCTATGTCGGGGCAATGCAGACCGACTCGGCACTGCACCAACACGGATGGATATTCAGTCGGATAGTGTTGATCTGCTGTCCAACTGAATATTGCAGCCTCAGTGCAAACCTTTGCACCCTGCTTTAGCCCATTTTTGAATATCTGAGCCCCAGAAATAAAATTTAATATTTAATTTTTTTATTTATGTAAGGAAGTGATCATGAAAGGGAAAACAAATGTTAAATTGTTTATTTATTAGTTTAAGGGAGTTTTAATTGTCAGAACCTTACTGAAGGTGTTCAGCAAGTAAAGTTGGCAGCCGTATTTGTCATGGCATTTGTGGCAGAGTTAGGCTACACCCTCGGCTGTGACTGGACCACTTTTCTATATCCTTATTTCCTAGCAACAGTGAATGCTTTTCTCTTTGCTTTTCTTCTCTCTCCCCCCCCCCCAAAGGTTGGCCACTTAGTGTAGCTCTTTACTGTTCCTACTAAACTTCCTATTAGTTCTCTCTTTTCATTCTTTTTCCATTTCCATCCATCCAGTCCCTGAAATGACGCCAAACACCTGGAGAGGTGTGTAAAGTGCATAAGTGCATTTTGTGTACAAAAAAACATGAAGGCTATTTTAAATAGGAATGAATACAGTTAGTAAAGCCTTTTTAAAGAAAAAGGAGTCAGAAGTCATATAAAACAATAATAATGTCATGATTAGTACAGTTATAAGAAATCCTAAAGGTATTTTCATAAATTCACATTATAAACTTGTAACCGTATAAGGTTCTATGTATAAAAGAGCTTAGTCACTGTGGATCAGAGATATAGAAAGTCAACATCTGTGTTTGTAACATGGCAAAATTAATAGTGCAGAAAAGGAGGAAAGCAATTGGTGAGAAGCCATCACGTGGTACATGAGCAACACGGCATTATGGCACAATAATGACGTGTCGCTTGTGAAGTACAGCAAGCAGCCAGAGCTGAAAAAGTAGCAGTGTGCAAAAAAACGAAAGTCAAAGAACAGCAGAAATTTAGTTTAGGAAGAGCAAGGAGGGAGGTATAGGATCAAGCACGAGAGTATAGCAGACACACAGTAGAAGAAAATGTAGGACTGAGGCAGGAGCGAGGTAGAAATGGAGAATGGGTTAGTAGGATTGAACTTAAGGTAGGCGCAGAGATATTGATGCGTAGAAAAGAAGTGTGGCAAACAAGTAGCCCAACACGAGAATTGAAATAGTGAGAAGGAGAACATAGAATAGTTGAGCGAGACATATCAGGAACCTGTAAGAGAAGTAGTGAGGCACCAGGGACCTGACCGAAAGGAACAGAGGAGAAGCGAGCAACGGAAGCAGAGTAAAGTTTGAGGCGTTCAAGCGTATATGGAACAGTAAATTGCAATTATGCAGCTGAATCTAGTGACACGGAAAACAGAAGAAGGCGAAATGCAAGAGCTGTAATGCAGGGACTAGTGGAAAGAGAAGAGCGACAGATAAAAAATGTAATAGATGGACACAAACTGGGCAAATTTGTATGCAAATGAGGCAGAGAACTTGACGACCAACAACAAAAATGAGGGAATCGCAGTCCTCCTAAGAAGCATAATAAAGGAACAGCCGTTAGAAAATTAAAAAAATTTATCAGAATTGCTAAGGAGCATATTAAGGTACAACTGTGCCAAAGTATGAAAAAACATATATGTATGTAAGACAGGGTAGCAGTAAGTGTTAAAAGTAACAGTAAACTCAGCTGTATAACTTGAATACTGTCATGGTGTAATTAATGACAGCAGTACAAAGACATCTGTGACATCTAAACCCATAGCAAGACCATGTTACAAGCGCATTAATCCACTCCGAAGGTGGCGTCTAATGGAGAGTTAATGCATGGTTGGTCCGTTGTAGGCACTTGGCCTGCGGCCTCGAGGCCTAGCGGTCCCAACCATGCAATAACTTCCATTAGATGCCCCCTTAAATAGTGGATTAATGCTTACATATACACTGTACCTTTAACTGATCCAGACATTCCCCTGAAACAACCTCACCCCACCTTGGTTTTGAAACATGTTCAGACATGAAGCAACATGTCCAGACTTGTAACTAGAAGAGGGCTCAGTCAGGTGATCCCACCAAAGAGATATAAATACCTCTTCGGTGAGTTTACTTCAAGTTCAGTCCAGTGGGGCTCTGCCCTGACACAGAGAGAGAGAGAGAGAGAGACAGACAGACAGACAGACAAGTTGTTGAAAGCAGATGAAACAGAAACATAGACTTTGATGGCAGATAAGGACTGCTTGGCCCACCGAGTCTGCCCATTTCCCTACCTACAGGATAAGCTGCAGATCCTAGTTAACCAACAGCCTATTTCTTCCTACCCCCACAAGAATTGCCTTATGTCTGTCCCATACATTCTTGAATTCTCTAACAGTTGTAGACCCCAAAACCTCCTCAGGAAGGCTGTTCCATGCGTCCACCACCCTCTCTGTGAAAAAATACTTCCTCACATTGCCCCTGAGCCATCCCTCCCCCATCTTCAAACTGTGTCCCCTTGTTCCTGCACATCTTTTTCTGAAAGATACTACCCTCTTGGACTTTGTTGATTCCACTGAGGTACTTAGAAGTTTCTATTATGTACCCCCTCTTACTCCTTTCCTCAAGGGTATACATATTAAGCTCCTTTAGTCTCTCCTCATATGACTTCTCTTGCAGAACCTGCACCATTTTAGTTGCCCTCTTCTGGACTACCTCTATCCTGTCTATGTCATTGCAGAGATAGGGTCTCCAGAACTGGACGTAGTACTCCAGATGGAGTCTCACCAACTGTCTGTACAGAGGGATAACAACTTCCTGTTTTCTGCTGGTGATCCCTCTCCCAATACATCCCAGTATCCCCAGCCCTCCCTACTGCCTTCTCACATTGCTTGCCAACCTTAAGGTCATTTGATATGATTACCCCCAGGTCCCTTTCCATTTTTGTTGTCGTTACTACCCCTCCCCCACTGTGTACTCTTCCCCTGGGTTTTTGTTTCCCAGGTGCATTATTTTGCACTTCTTTGCACTGAATCCAAGCTGCCATACTTCTGACCATTCCTCCAACCTTGCCAAGTCCCTTCTCATCCTTTCCACACCTCCTTGTGTATTAACCCTGTTGCAGATCTTTGTGTCATCTGCAAAGAGGCATACTTTTCCTTCCAGTCCCTCTGCAATGTCACTTATAAAGACATTATAAAGGACTGGACCCAGTACTGAACTCTGTGGTACCCCACTAGTAACCCCACTTTCTTCACAGTGGATTCCATTTACAAATACCTTCTGTGTCCTGTTGTCCAGCCAATGTTTTACCCAGGCTACCACCCTGGGACCCACTCCCAGGCTGGTTAATTTGATTATTAATCTTTTGTGTGGGACTGTGTCAAATGCCTTGCTAAAGTCCACAACCCCTCCCTGATCTACTACTTTGGTCACCCAGTCAAAGAAATCAATTAAAAGAAGAAGAATCAGCATTTATATAGCGCGCTTTTTCATAAACAGTATCCCAAAGCGCTTTACAAGCAATGCTATACTGGTAATGAAGTGACTGAATGTGTGGTGGCGGCCATATCGCACATCATCACTCACACACAGCCTGGATAATTGCATGAACCAGTTTATGGGAAGGGGAATGTTGGCCAGGATACTGGGAATGCTCCCTGCTCTTTGTGAAGAGTGCCCTGGGTTCTTTTACTTCCACCTGGACACCCACCAGGACAACACCAGGATGGGCAGAAGGGACCTCGGTTTAACGTCTCATCCAAAGGATGGCACACCCCAGGCAGTACAGCACCTCCCAATACTGCACTCAGATGCCAGCGATCTTTAGGTGCAAGTCCAATCCTGGTGTGGGACAAGAACCCATGACCTTCTGGTACAGAGGCAGATGTGCCACCAACTGAGCCATGCAGACACCTAGATTAGATTCATCTGACATGATCTTTCCGCTGTGAACCCATGCTGCCTTGGGTCCTGTGCCCCACTCACCTCTAGGTACTCAACAGTTCTTTCCTTCAGAAGCGATTCCATCACTTTCCCTACCACAGAGGTCAAACTGACAGGTCTGTAGTTTTCTGCCTCTGTCTTGCTCCCACGTTTGTGAAGAGGAGTCATATCCACCTTCCTCCAGTCCTCAGGTACCACACCATCCTCCCATGATCTGTTAAAAAGGGTAGTCAGTGATGCCACTAGTTCTCCCCTTAATTCTTTTAGAATTCTGGGGTGAATTCCGTCAGACCCCATTGCTTTGTCTACCTTCAGTTTTAGGAGTTCTTTCAGAACCCTTTATTTTGTGAAAGGACTGGGATCCCCCCCAATCCAGAGTGCTTCTGTTAATTGGATTAGGCACCTCCCCCTCCTCCTTTTTTGTGAATACTGAGCAGAAGTATTTGTTTAGTATCCCTGCATTTTTCACTAACCCTCTCTGCCCACCCAATGTCCATTCTATTCAGCCTCACTATCCCTCCCTTTGTTTTTCTACGCTCCCTGATGTACCTATAAAAGGTTTTATCCCCCTTCTTAGCCGAGTTGGCTATCTTTTCCTCAGTTTGGGCCTTTGCTATTCTGATTTCCCTCCCTGCATCCTTCTGCCATAACTGGTACAGTTCTTTGTCCTGCTCCTTCTGTGTTTCCTTATACTTCCTAAATGCTATCTTTTTCTCCCTAACCTTCCCCACCACCTCTTTTGAGAACCATAATGGCTTTTTCTTTCATTTTGATTTATTTGCTTCACACAAAGGCTTGTTGCCTCTGTGATGGCAGTTTTGATGTTTCCCATTGTTGCTCCACCCCTCCTTCTAGCCTGCTTGCTAGTGCTTTTCTAAGGCACTCTCCCATCTTGTCAAAGTCAGACCTCTTGAAGTCCAATACCCTCACTTTTGTATGGCTCGACTCTATAGCTGAGTTTATCATGAACCACACTGTTTGGTGGTCACTTGTTTCCAGATGGCTACTCACTTCTAGATCTGAGATCCTCTCATTACCCTCCATTTCTTGATGGCCTTACCCCTTTTTGCCCCATCCCTGTCTTTACTGCCTTTGTCATTTTCTCCATTTACCCCTGCCTTCTCCCTATCAACATCTCTATCTTGGTGCTTCTCACTTACTACCCTGATTTTTTTTGGGGGGGGGGCTAGGATTTCCTGCTCATTTCCAATGCCTCACCCCTTGGCTAGTTTAAATGCTTGCCAATGGAGCATTTAAACCTATCACCTAGGATCCTGGTTCCCCTCCTGGACAGATGCAGACCATCATGCCAGTATAGGCCTGCATCACTCCAGGTGGACTCCAAGTCCATAATGAAGCCAAATCCCTGAGCTCTGCACCAGTTTTTCAACCACTAATTAAATCCCATGGTGTGGAGTGTGACACTTGGACAGCTGGTTCTGATTAATCTATGCTTTTTGTAATATAAAAATGTGTTATTGAGTGTCTGTCCTGAAATATGCTGAGACAGCCTGTGTGATGACAGTCCCCAGGTTTCAGCTAAAAGATAAAAGCCAGGAGATAATTAAAGGCTAGAAGAGACCTAAACTAAGGATCTCCTGTTTATCTGGCTTAACTGTAGCTGCTGGGCTGGAAATCATAAACTTTTATGACGTTTAGAGGAAGAATACAGGTTATGTCATTTAGGTGCAATGTCATAAATGCTCTTTGATGTCTGTGAAGAGCAGGATGCTGCTCATGGATGAAAGAAAGAACTTGGAAAATTACAGACTTGATTGGGAAGTCATATGCGGAAACAAGTTTTTTTTTTTCTGAGGTCACCTTAATTAAATTTACCTCCTGCTTGATTAGACATCCTGATTGTATAATTTTTTAATAAACAGAAGAGGAGCTAGGTGACATCATGGAGAAGGCAGGTTCAAGACAGTTTTTTAATTATGCTGTGACTGACCTGTAGACACACACATGTTTAGACCCTGAAGCTACAGCATCTTTCAGCAATGTAAGAATATAAGAAAACATTAGCTAGGCAAGTCTACTTTTAAACCTGTTTTTTTTTTCCAGTGATTGTAATGTTTTGTGATATATTGTTCTGTGTTTTACATTTTACATTTTTTATCTATTTTTAAGTAAACATCTCATTTTAAGAGACTACTTGGTGTGCCTTTGAAATTCTTTCTTTGACAAGTGGCGCATATATGGTTAAAGCTGACATTGTGCATAGCTTACTGGTAATACCAAATTGGGAAAAGGTAAGAGTTTATTCTGAGGTCTTTCATAGAGTTTTTAAGGGTTCATTTTGTATACCTGGTTAGGTGCCTGTAGACGAAAGATATCTGGCCCCCCCCGAAGAGCAGAATTATCTGAGGCTGTACATTGGGTACGCTACCAAGAGGTTTACAGTTTGAATCCCTCCAAAACCTGAGACCGAAGTTTGATTCGAACCCACAAAACAGACAGGAGGGTTACCCTGGTTCTGTTCACAATACTGCCCTCGGAGGTTGGCACTGTGGGAGCAGAGGGCCTGACCTGCTGAGTGGGGTTGTGACATGGAGCACCCTAGCCTCACCCATGCTATAGACAGGCAGCACCTCCGAGAAGGTTACCATGCATGTTACTTGTCTAAGGCCCCTCCCCAAGTCCTCAAACTCTTCCTGCACTGCTCTGATCCCTTTCTCAGCCAGGTCATTTGTCCCTAGGTGGACAGTGACATCCAGCTCCCTCCCCCCATGCAGCTGCTCCAGTGATCCTGAGGATTCGCTCCCTGTCCCACCAAGCTATGCAGATGAGAAGGGTCTTAGGAGCTCTAAGATCCAGGACTGTAATTTTGTGAGAAACTACTGATGTTAAATAGGGATTTTCTTTGCAATTTTATTTATTATTTTTCTAACTTTTGAAAAATAATCATCACACTACGGTGTGCTTTAAATCTGTACATTTGCCTCTTCTGAAGTTTATTTCCACATGCTGCGACAAACTTGGTGTCAGAAGTGGGATAGTACTGGTTGTCCAGACAAAAAAGGGGGAGACCAGTACCCAGATACCAGCCCTGGTATCCAGACACAGGAGGCAAAGAGCAGAATAGCATACCTACAGGATCTCGTGGATGCCAAGGATCTGTTGAAGGAGGAGGGGCTTACCGGTGTGCATACCAGAGCCCAGGTGAGGAGAACTGGGGAGGAGCTATTGCCTGGATTGGGGTTTGCTGGAACACTGAGGTGGACCAGCACCAGAGAGAAGTGGAGTACCCCCACCAGGTGCTGATGGAGGGTTCCCGACCGGAGGAGTTTGTGGCCGAAGCAGAGAAGCAGGATCCGTGGGTTCTAGAGGAGGAAAACTCTCTGATGGAACCTTTGTTGCCAGTCACTTTTGAAATCCCATTGTTGCCCATTTTTCTGGGCTGCTGCTACTTGGAGGATGATGAGATGAATGCCCCAGGTAAGACTGTTTCAGGACATTTGCATACTAGGCTGAAGACTACAAGCAACAGGGAAGACACCTTGGTGGCTGAATGGACTTTCCCATGTTTTGAACCCCCTGTGATATGGTATGAAATGCATAAAACATGTAATGTTTAAAATGAATATAGCATTAAGGCTGGTGCTGAGTATATTCACTTGAGGGTACCAGAACGATGTAAGGGTTGAAAGGAAACCCCTGGTATGTTAAAAATAAGGGTTGAAAGGAGACCCCAAAGGTTCTGGAGTCAGGAACTGGCTGGTTGATGTTCAGCATGAGAAGGTTCCTTGCCTGCCAGAAAATATATGAAAGGGAAATGGATAAAGGAGATGTATGAAATGACTACAAGGAATGTATAACATAAAAAGAAATGTCTATACTGTAGCAGTCTCAGTGGCTCAGTAGGTAGCACACTCACCTCTGAGGCCAGGAGATCAGAGGGCTGTGGGTTCAGTTCCCACATCTGGCACTTGGGTTAATATCCCAGTACTGATACTGTAGTGCAGCATGAGAGGGGTGCTGCACTTCTGAGATGCCGTTTTTTGGATGAGACGTTAAACCGAGGTCTCATCTGCCTGGATTGGTGGTAGTTCAGGCGGATGTTAAAGATCCCATGGCACCTAATGAAAAGAGTAGGGGAATTTCCCCAGTGTTCTGGCCAAATTTCCCTCATTCACTAAAAATACCACCAACAGCTTAATCTGGTTCAATTTCAGTTGCTTAACTTCTGTATCTCCCCCCCCCCTCCCGAAAAAGGGACTTCTAGGCCCAGTGGGCTTACCGGGTCAACAAAATTCAACAAAACAAACAAAACATATTATAAAATGAGGAACCTAGGGTCATGGAGGATCTAGGTATGGGGTGGAACCTATGATTCGGCCCGAGTGGAAACAGTGCCAAGTGATGGGTATGGAGGAAGCTCGAAGTCAGAATAAAACTGCTGTGTATCCTTCCTCTTTTTTAACGTACTGGTGAAGCTCTCATAGTGGGTGACAGAAAGTTTCAACCAACCCCTATTCTACTGTTTTGGTGGAATATTTATGACTGAGAGGGGGCTCTTACAAAAACAGTAAAGTTTTGAGAACTGTTTTTTTTTTTCTTAAGGTGGGAGGTGTGGTGTGGAGTTTAGTTTAGTTTTTGTTGACCGGGTAAGTGCACTAGACAAATTCTGCCTATTTTCAAGTACAACCTGGGGGAAGGGGATACAGATGAATGCTAACTGACTTTGAACCAGATTAAGCTGTTAGTGGTATTTTAATGAATGGGGGGAAATTTGGCCAGGCGCCAGGGAAATTCCCCTACTCTTTTCGAGAAGTGCCATGGGATCTTTAACATCCACCAGAACAGGCAGATGGGACCTTGGTTTAACATCTCATCCGAAAGACGGCACCTCAGGAGTGCAGCAACCCCCTCATGCTGCACTGCAGTGTCAATATTGGGATATTAACCGAAGTGCCTGGTGTGGGGCTAGAACCCACAGCCTTCTGATCTCCCAGTCTCAGAGGCTACACCCCCGGCTGTGACTGATGGACCACTTTTCTATTTTCTTATTTCCTAGGAACAGTTAATGCTTTTCTCTTTGCTTTGCTTCTCTTCACCCCTTCCCCACCCTAGGCTGGCCACCTAGCATAGCTCTTTACTGTTCCTACTAAACTTCCTACTAGTTCTCTCTTTTCATTCTTTTTCCATTTCCATCCATCCTGTGACAGCAATCACTAATGCATAAAATTGTTCCAACCTGTGCATTTTGTGGAGACTAATACTGTATAAGAGTCTTGGAACTTTAGCCAGTCAGAAAGCTGAACATTTCCAACCCATTTTATAATGAGGGCACAAAGTCTGCACACAGTCACTGTACTACAAGTCTCTAACACACTGCTCTAGTCTGTAGTGCTTTGAGATGCAGTGTGTTAATCAAAGTGCTCTATAAAATCCAAACTCCTTCCTGTCTGGACAGGGCAGAAATCCCTACAGTATGGGATCCTAGACCAAGTGTAAAGGGTAGAATCAGTAACTGGACTAACAGAGGGCGGGTCAACTCAAAGTTAGAAAACAACTATTTATACCCAGATCCTGCATTGTGGGGATATATTTTAACTGCTCCACTGACAGTCAAAGCCAGGTGAAATATAAAAAAAACTGACTGCACCGCAAAGAAATGGAAACATCTGTTTATGTAAAGGTCAGGGACAGAGCAGCTAGGCACATGCAGACTTCCTCATATTGTAATTAGTACTGGTGAAAGGTGGGGGATGTACAGCGCTGGAGACTTAACACTGAAGCCATCCATTTAGCAACAGGAGGTACAGAATGAGTGGACAGTGCTAGCTTCTCCACACTGTGACTTCTGTGATGATGAAAAGTGAAGGACTGACTCCACTGGACACCAAAGACCTTTTGAGCAGTGCAAAACAGTGATGGAGGATACAATTTAGGCAGATACAGTGACAGCAGACACACCGATAGCAGATACATTGCTTGCCTCCCCACACTGGTTTTAACCAGTTCTGTGTTATCTAAACAGACATATAAATGTATAAATAAGTAAATATGTAAAGGGGCTCAAACTGAGAGAAGAGAGTTTACTTAAGAAGAAGGAGAGGGTCCAAACTAGAGGGCACAGCCTCACACTGCAAGGAAAAAGATACAGGGGCAATGTGAGAGGGCATTTCTTCACGGAGAGGGTGGTGGAGCCCTGGAACAGACTACCACACAGAGTGGTGGGGGCTAAATCAGTGGAAGAATTCAAGAGAGCATGGGACAAGCATATGGGGGCGAGTATCGGGGGGATGGTGGGGGCTGGCAGGGAGGGGGAGAAGGGGGAAAAAAAGGGCAGACCTAAATGGGCTGGTATGGTCTTTTTCTGCCATCAAACTTCTATGATATGATATGATATGATATGATTCTATGATCATCTTAAACTCAAAAGTTCTTCTTGCTAAGTAAATTATTATAGGCCCAGAGGTCACCTACAGTGTCTGCAGAGGGCAATGTAGAGAGGGTAATGACTCCAAGAGACAAATTCTGTCAGACGTCAAAGAGGAAAGCTATATAGGCAAGGTGACTACCAGTTTTTCTCATTGGCATAATCCTTTTCCCCTTTGGATAGGAAATTTGAACTGGATCACGAGACTTAAAAAACCAAAAAACATCAACGTATCCTCTATAGTGCCAGTGTCTGGTTCAGTGATGCCGGCAGCTGCAGATTGCACTACTATGTGGCAGACTCGGGTCCTTAGACAGAACCCAACTACTCACACCAGACCAGAGGATTCTCTTTTTTTTTTTTAATTTAGCTTTTTGGCTCTTCCCCCATTGCTACCTCCCTCTCTCCTCGGCGACTGGGAAAGCACATAGTGGCTCTGGCAGGTGGCTCTAGCCCCTCTCTCTCAGAGGGAGTTGGGCTGAGGTCCAACCTTCCCGATGCCGACCCTCTTGGTAATCCTCCACAGGGTTACCCCCCCATGGCAGGGCCGAGGGCAAAAGCATCAAATCCCCAAGAGGCCAACAACTAGACTCTGGGGGACCTGGTTCAGGCACCGTCGATGCCGTCATGGAGCCTGCCAGCTCTGATATTTCTTTACAGGTATTCTTCCTGCCCCCTGCCACGGTTGCCCATACACGTGTGGAGGCACATGCACGTAGTGACCCGCAGCACCCTCCTAATTCTATTCACTCCCTGTCTGCACTACTACTACCAGGCCTCCACCCACGGGCAGCCCTGCAGCAGGAGAAGCTGGGTCCCCACCCGAGAGTGGAGAGTTGATTGACAGCCTCGTAATCAAAATGAATAGCAAAAATGATAGATATTAAATAAGGGTATGATTATAGTCTGATGTTTTCTGCTCTTTTTACAGGTCACTTAGCCTTCTCCCTAGACTCCTTCATTCAAATGATTAGGGCAGATGCTTTGCCTTGGGGACTGCAGCAATCATCAAGCCTGAGCAACAAACACTGCCTTAAATACATGCCAGATATTTCTTTGCTTTCCCCTCTGTTCCTTTCCTCCTTTTAGTCTATTCTTGAACACAATATTGTTATTAGAGAGCATTATGTAGGAGATGCAATATGCATATAAATGAGAAACTGTTAGCCCTTTAACAATTGTTCAATATCAGACTAGACATCTCTTTTTGTACCATTTTAAATGTTTCATTATTGGATTAATTAATTGTGATGTGTGTATACATCAAGCTGTGTCCCATTACCTAACCATGCCCCCTGATGAAGGGTGTAACAACCCAAAGCGCCGGGGCAGAGTGCGTGGATCTCTGTATGTCTGTGGTGTCCACAAGAAGTTTGAAATTGCAATAAAGCAGTCAAATGAACATTTTCTGTGGCACCTAGTATTTTGCTGGAGTGCTGGTATTTGGAATTCAGCCTCTCAATCCATCTCTTGGCCTCCCTCCCGCTGCCCTCTGACAGCCTGGGCTTGTTCCCAAACCCAGGTAGTCAGCATACCGCAAGGTGTGGCAACCAGTGCCTCAACACTCAGCACCACTGGGCCGGCTCCAGGCCAATGGATTCTAAGGCACACCGAAGAGGTAGCATGCTCAGACACTGCATTAAAAATCACACGCACATGCGCACACGCACACACACACACACTTTCTGCCTGTATGCATCCTCTAGTGGGAAGTCAGAGTGACATTGGCTCTGTGGATCACCACTTGATCCCCTTATCCAATCCGTGAGTCACTGTGGGCAGCATCACAGTAAGAAGGTGGGAAGGGTTACAGTGGGAGAAAAAATGGTCTAGGCTAGAGAGAATGGCACCAGTGCCTTCCCCATGGGCCAATGGACCAATATCCATACTATAACTCCCTGCTCAAACACTGAATGCTGGGCAGAGTTCAGGTCTACCACAGGGATGAAACAGATGGACAGACAGAGGGAGCATCTGAAAGAGGACCAGGATGATCTGAGGTGTTGGGGAGTAGGGTCGAAGGTCAGCCAGGCCCACCCAGGCTTAACAGACCACTGAAACAAATTAATTTCAAGTTTCAGTGCAGCAGCACTCACTGTGGACATTGTGGAATTGCCGTTCCTCTTGATCAAAATTTTGGAGAATTTCCTCTGCAAAAAGGCCAAACATCCAGTGGAATATGGAATTCCATAAACAAAATGGTAGTAGTATGCAGAATTTCCAGAATTCCACAGGTATAAAATTCTGGAGAATTCCACAGATATGAAATGTTACTGTTTCACACCTACCGGCAGTACTCTATCCTCTAAGCAGTTTAGCGCAGGGAAGCAGTATAGCACAGTGGGTTAAGGCTCTGAGCTGCAGATCTGGAGACCTGGGTTAGAATCCCATAGCCACTTAGGTGCATACTGTGTGATCCTGAACAAGTCACTTAACTTCCTTGTGCTCCCAGGTCGCATCTGGAAACAAGCTTCAGCTTAGTGTGGTACTCCTGGTTAAACAATGTTCCCTTTCCCTCTAAGCAGTTTTGCCAGCCCCTAGCACTCACCCCTTTGGGGCAGAAGGTCCCGGCTCCTACCACTCATTCTTCTAAGCCAAAAGGTCAAGGGTTTAGGTCCCTACACTGGGAACATGTTCTCACTGCCACTGCTACCACAGTGTATTGTTAGGGGGGAGTGCTGTCCTAATGGAGGTACCAGCCTTCAAATGGGGCAGTAAAATGAGATCCCTCCTGCTATTGTCAGGTGGAAGACAGTTTAAAAAGGGAAGGGAACTACCTCAGGTGTCCTGTCCAACATTTTCCTTTCAATAAAACATGTTAAGAGCCCCTGGCAACACAGGAGAAACTTTGAAAAATCATACGTTTTATCCACCATTCAACTTATATATTTTCTTTATCTTCCCATTTCTTCAAAGAATTAACAAATAAGAGGTAGATATTTAAAGCTAGAGTGCTGTAAAAACACATTTTTATCACACAAAGTTCCAAAGAGAGGTTTGTGCCTTGAGTCTGGACTTAGTGCAGGGCTTTCTATTTTCAAAGCTGCAGTTTGCACGGCACAAATTTGGTAGCTCAGCGGCAGACAGGTAAGGAATGGGCACATGCAAATGAGGGGGGTACCTGCAGTCAATGGGTTAAGCTATATCTGAAGCATCGACAAGGCACTAAGGGAAGTTTTGCGCTGCACAAACTACTGCATTTGAAAGGCATGTTTCAACTTGGTGCACAGTATGGAGATCTCTTTCAAACAGTTTAAACATGACTTCTGAGCTTCAAAATGCCCACAGGACAAAAATACCTGTGATACTGTGCTGCTTAGTACCGTGTTGTATTACACCTCCAATAGCCATCTATTAATGCTAGGCTGTGGCTCAGCCTCCACGCAATCCAAGGAGAAAAGTCCCGTTAATGAGACAGACAAGGCTGTAGAATGAGCTGGTAATAAGCTGACCCCTTAGTGCCTTAAATGGAGAATGGGGATGTTTGCACATAATTAGGGCAACATGCTAACACATTTGGGGTGCGCTAACTGAAACCGCATCTGGACACTCTCTGCTCTGTTCAGTATTATACGCTTCCAAGGCAAGCAGGGCGTTCTGCTTTCTGACTGCACAAACCTGTCAGTGCCATTCTTTGTGCTGCGCTCTACAGGGGTATGTTCATATATGCTTTGCACACTCACAGTGTGTTCTGAGCTTGTACGAACATACTGTATACCCCCCCACCCATGGTGAGGCTTACCTTGTGTGCCACCTAAGGCTCAAGGTAGATCCACCAGTGCTGTCTGTGTCCTCCAACTGAGACTGGTAGTGAAGACAAGGTATTGAAGAGGAAAGTGGAGCTGATTAAATAATCCATGCTCCATACCACCAAGGAGTACCTTTGAACTTGAGGAGGACTGACCAGATTGCCACTGTCATCACTACTAAATCATAGTTCTAACAAGGCTAAATCCGAAAAAAAACCAAAAATTGCAGTGTCTGGGCTAAAGAACTGTTTGTAACCGCAGCTCAGCATTAACTGCCTATGTAAACAACATGGACATTGCCATCTTGCCAACCCTTGACCTCAGGACCAGACAAACTGAGTCTGAGGGTCACAGAGGACTTTCCTGAAGCATTCTGGGAGCCTGAAAGGCGGGAGCACTTGGTGCCCTTTTTGCAACAATGAGAAATCCAGCACTGTGACAGACAACTAAGTCAGGCAATCAGCAGCCAAAATATTTGGGTCCTGCACTGGAACCTTCTCATCTGCTAGAATGGATTTCAAGCAGTCCTGTTTTGGCATTTTGAGGAGTCAAGAGATGCTAAGGAGGAGAGAATATACTATAGGCAGGGACCCTGGTTTTCCATTTTTACCGGTAACACCGGTAACAATCACGGAATCCTGCTTGGTATGCGGATTTTGAATTCTTGTACCGGTGCCTCACGGAAATTGCATGTCACTGCACAGAATCTCTAAGATTTCAGCACCTTTTAAATTTTTTTTTTATTTTCTCTTTCTATGTCCCCTTCTCACAGCATCAGTCTCCACTTTTCAGAGATCCCTAGGCTGGGTATCCCCTAGCTTTACCCCAGGTAATGCTCAGGAGCTCCTGTGGGCCTGCCCTATCCTACCTGGATTGTACCCCAGGTGGGAGGAGGAGGGAACCCCAGGTCACCCCTTCACACTCCGTTAGTGTGTAGCGGGCAGCTCAGTGGGTCCCTCATGGTGCCTGGTTATGAAGTCTGGGGCACCTGGGTCCCTTCTGCCAGTGACCAATGTACAGTGATTGTTCCTGGTTTTCTGTTCTCTGTCCCTGATGGCATCTGCACTAGAGGAGTTCCAAGGAGGTAGGTTACATAGAGACATGCCACTGCTCCAGATCCTGGCTAGCGTCCTCCCCCTCCTGATCACTCTGCGGCACCATTGCACTGCCATCCGTGGTCGCACAAGTGGTGGTAAAGCAGCAGGACCTGCATCCCACCCTACCCGGAGGAGGTGAGCAGTCCCCCGGATGCTCAATCCTACTCCCCTGGCCAGACCTCCAGCAAACCGAGTTCACTTCTGACCCTGGGTCACTGGCATTGCAAGCAATAGTGCTACTGCAGCGCCAGTGGGACAACCCAGATTTCAGCATCTTAAAATGAATGCTGATGTGCTTTGCATTCTTTCTGCTTTGCTGCATATAGAGTCAGTAAGGAAATCACCTGCACTGCTTTGTTGTAATCAGCCATTCAGTTTAATCACCCATGCCTAGTGGTTAGAGTAACAAACAGTGATTGAACTGGGTACATCCAGCAGTCTTGGGTTTGATTCCCACAACCTCCACTTGCATATTGTGTGACTCCAAGCAAGTCACTTAACCTCCCCAGTGCTTCTAGGTCACTCCTGAAAACAGACAGTTCTCCTAGTGGGCCTTACCTCCTTTACAAAGAATATAAAAAATACCAATATATGTTTACTACATCATAGAATAGTAGTCAGGGTACTATGTAATTTGTCCGCTTTACTTGGACTGCATTGATCTTGTACAGGTAAAGGTAAGTGTTCAGATACATTTATGTGTTTTATAAGCTTGTTTTTAGATTTTAGTCAGGTTTTCATTGTATTGTTTGCATATGAGCTTCTAGATTGTACATTGCTAAACACAGGATCACTGTTACCAACTAGCTTATTCAAGTTTATACTGTAATCAGTCGGGCCATCCAAAATCCTCAGTTGTTTGAATGAAAACTAGTCTGAATGAAAATATGTTCACAAAGAAGAAACTGCCTTCCTACTTGTGAAAAGACTTCACAGTCAGCACCCACTTAGGTGAATTGGATGATTTACCTTTTCTCCCACCTGCTATTTCAGTCTCTGACAACAAAAGTTTTCTGATGACTGCTTCAACAAAAAGCAAAAGTTAAGTATTTAAGTGTACATATGTTTGGCCAGTGGATTTTGAAAGCACAGTCAATGACATACAGAAGGTAAGACCCCAGGGACTGTATGATGCTGGTGGGAAGAGTGGTGCTCAATTCACATCTGAACAGACACAAAACTGGAGACACCCTTTTCATGGACACCAAATAAAAAAAAAGCATCCACATGTCTGGGAGATGCATGAATCCATTTGAAGGTCCTCCACTAATCACTTGTGGATTTTTTAGGTGAAGACACTTTATTTCAAAGAAGCACATTCAAGCAGTTTTGTTTTTCTCCTCCTACCCCCTGGCCATCCACTCCTTCAGGCCTGCCAAGGCCCCCTTTCCCGACCACCATCCACTGCCCTTTAGTGCTGTGCTACCAGGTAACCAAAAGTAACCCTTCATTGAGTGGGTCCCTACCCCTGTGGGAGGCTACCTGGGGAGGAGAATTATCACAAAGAGCTTCCTGTGTATCCTTAGCATGGCAGGGGTCAGAACAGACACACGTGTGGGGCTTCCAGTTTATGGAGGGACCAACAGCTGTCCTTCGGTTGGCCAGTGGGTGTTTTCCTATTTTCTTGACAGGCCACATGATGTCAAGGCACAAGCCGATGTCCATCATGCCCCTCCTGCAGTGAGGGCTGATATGTTGTTGTGCCTCTGGCCTCCACCAGGGGCCAGCAAATGCTGAGCCGTGAACCCAGCCTCCCTCCCAGGAGAAGGTGCGTGGTCGTTGGACAATCAAGCCTTCACCCACCAGCTGGCCTTCCAACACCCAAGTCTGTTTTCTAACCCTGGTCAGCTGTGTCACAGGCAGAAATCCAATTCAGGCAGTTAAATTATAGATAGGAAAAAACAAAGGTAGTCCACCTTAGTGGTGATTGTTCAGATTAATTCACATCTGAGTTCTAACAAGCAAAGAGACCAAATCATTTGTAACTTGTGCATGTGGGGTGTGGGTGTTGAAGAAAGGGGATCATAGTGCTGTCACTACTGCCATCACCCCAGAGGAATGTGGACTGCATTGTTGCTACTGCCGTCAGACCGAAGGGGTGGGGACTTGTAGTGATTCTGCCATCACCACTGGTGGATGGGGAAGTAGTACTGCTGTCATCACACCTAAGGGATGGGGACTACAGTGCTACTGCTTCTGTCATGCCTGAAGGAGGGAGGTCATAGTGATGTTGCTGCTGCCATCACCCCAGAGGGATGGGGGCCATAGTGCAGTTGGTGCTGCCATCACACCTGAGGGATGGGAGCCATAGTACTGTGTTGGTGCTGCCATCGCATCTGAGGGATGGGGCTGTAGTGCTGCTTCCATCACACCTTAGGGATGGGGGCTGTAGTGCTGCTGTTGACATCACATCTTGTACCTAAAATAACTTTAAATTGGTACAAGGATGTGCAATAGTGGAGGTCAAAATTGCTAAAATGCATGTTAGCAGAGTTAAAAATTGTTAAATATAGCACAGAGAACCAAATACCGGTAAAACCGGATTTTGGCTTAGCAGACTCCGGTGACAATACCGTCTTTTACAATGTGCAAAATGGAAAATGCCCTTTCTCAATCCCGGTAAACCAGTATCCCTGACTATAGGCCCTAGCTGGGCTTAGATCCTAATTTGAAATGTGTGCTGTACAGAGCTGCAAAAATTCAATCCGTACTGCCCATGTAAATTTAATGTTAGAAATGCTTAGATCACCAAGGGAAAATTGACTTGGAAAAGGCTGAACTTCCTATGATTTCTATGGTCTACAAGAGAGACATTTAGAAAGCTGCAGCGGTATTGGCACCTGGATTTTCTTAGAAAAAGTTAAATCATTTTTAAATCTCTCTCTACATTTTGCTGAGTTTTGGCAGTAAGTTGCTATAAATAAAGTTTACTGCAGCTCAAATTTCATTAAGCAAGCTCTTCTGTGAACTGAACCTGCAGTCCACTGATTTAGAAATCTTTTCGTTTATCCTCCGTACCAATCAACCAGAACTACTTGTGTCTGTAATATACTACCCAGCTTGTGGAGGACATCTTCTGTAAACTGCATTACAGATATGTGTCAGACCCAGGGATCGACCACTGTCTGATCTCAGTGGCAGCAGCTCTCTTAAGCTCATGACAGCAACATAGATTAAGGTTTAGATTCTTGAAATTAAAGTATATTTGAGAATACTAAGAAAACAGACAGCTACAATTAGAAATTTATAATGACCGTTTAAATGTTAGAGAAAATATTTTTCAGCTACTCAGATTTTACACTTTACCTCTCATTGCCTATGAACTATATACATATTTTTTCATTCTTGCAGTCATTTCTATTTTAACACTTTGCACAAAGTTACTCATAACTGCTAAAAGGTAAATAAGATTGCCCAAACTTTTCTCTGCCAATATCATTATTCACTACCTCATTCTAAGTGTCCAAGTTCCCTCATGCCACACAGCCCTGGAGAGCAGCCTCCAGTGCCAATCTCCAACCATGTGCCCAACATGAATTTAGAACCAATCTTCCCTTCTGTAGCACCCCGAGGGGGGGGGGGAGCCCCCAATGAAGGGATGCGCCAGGTCAGCTGGGGCACAGCGGTATGGGGGACGGCGGGAATGGTGGTGATGTGGATGTCTTGGCAGGTAAGGGTGTCCCTTGGCAGCCGGAAAAGAGTGGCCTGTCGAGGAGCCGGGGAGGAACAAAACATAGTAATGTGTGGGTACTGGTTGGTGTGAGGGTGGTGTCCCATGTTCTGTGGGGAGGTGGGTTGGTACTGCATCTCAGGAGGCAGTACTGTACTTTTGACCTGGCCCACTTATCTTTCTTTGGGTGGAGGCACTGCACTATTCCCTTATCCCCCTCAGATCCATCCCCTCCAACTGAGAAGTTTAATGGCCCAGGCCTGTCAACCTTGTCTGTGGCCTCCACAGGTGCAAGGCAGGGGAACTAACCATAGATAACATCTGCACAGCAACCTCCATGCAAACTTATCACCCTTTGCACATTGCGTACAACACCGCTAGCAGCAGGCACTTTGCGTGGCACTAACCTCGACCTTTGAATATGAGGCCCAGGATCCCTGACCTTTCTACTTCATCTGGCTGCTTATCTCCACCTGACATAACCAGTGTTGGGCAAGTTTCTTTTTCTATTATGGAGCCAAACTTGTTCTAGAAGTTTGCATTAGCAGGATGGAGAAGAATAGAAAAAGTAATACACCTTACAATTATAGTTACTTCTTTCTTTGTATACAAAAATAATACATAACTATAATAAATTACATTTTTTGAAAGTAATAGGTTAGTTACTATTTACTTTCAAATAAATGTAATCATTTACAGTTATGTATTTCTTTTGTATAAAAAAACATTAAGTAATTGTAACTGTAAGGTGTATTACTTTATCCAGTACTTCTCCATCCTTGCTAGTGACTGCACAGAGCTTTCTGGAACAAGTTTCCAAACATAATAGAAAGTAATAGAAAAAGTATCTTACCCAACACTGGACATAACAATATGTTGTTGTGCAAACATTACTATGTTACAAAACAGAACTAGTGTTGCTTGGAGAGTATTCTACCAGGTTGGATACCACCACTTTGGCCAGATTTTAGATGGCCTAGGATGGTACAGGCTTCCAACCAAGGATACGACCTCCTGCAATCCAAGGTAAGAGTCAGAGGATGCTTGTGGAGCCGGCCAGAATCCAATGGCTCTGACCATGGATCCCACGCTCGGATACACAATCTGACTCTGGAACAGAAATCTGATTTTGGTAGGACTACTGTCGGATTTAGAAGTGGACACCAGCACCATCCGACAGAGGGTAGTCAGATCCACAAAAGTACTATCCAAGCACCACTAAACAGAACATTATGAAGGCAGGTGTAGAGGAACAACCAGCGCAGATGAAGTCCAGGGGCAGAGATTCTGTTGGTATGTTAATGCTCATCGTTTTTATAAAAAGGTGAAGTTTAACAGAGACTATGCAAGGTGTAAGCTAAAATAATGTTTTTCCAAACTTTGACCTGGGATGTCCAGGGACTGTAACACCCAGTCACAGAGTATAGCACTCCCCTACTTCCTCAGCAACAGTCATTCCCCCCTCTGTCCCTTATTTTGATATTTTTGATTACTGTGTAATTGTTCTTTTGCCAGTTCAACAGTTTACTGTATGTAACTTACTTATGTGCAATTTTATTTGTAAGCATTATTGCCTTGTTCATGTTGACATACTTATTTCAACTGTATGTATTTTATACTACATTTTTTAATCTATTTTCTATCCATTCTCCCCATATGATGCATCTGGAAACAAGCCAATATCGGCTCAGTATGTCATTTCTGGTAAAACTTTGAAATCAGTCCATCAATTACTCAATCTATTAATCGATGTCTGCGTCTGTTTAGCTGCTGCTCTGCCTCAGTGTTTGGATTCCTACCTTTGCACTGAACAGTCTAGCATGGATGCCCTTACTTAATGTAAGGTGGTGGGGGTGGGGCTGGGGCATCCTCAAAGAAAAAAAACAAAAAACTGACACTGCAGTGACTATGAAAACAATGAGAGTAGTATAAGCAAAAATAACTTGTTTACTCTGAGGTTCTGGTGGTGTGTAGGAAAACCACACCACTGGTTGAAGTGCTGAGGAGTGAATCTGATGGTGGGCACACCTGTTTTGTAAGAAACAGCACACACACTGTTTGGAACCTGTGCATATGGAAAATAAACCCTTTGGAAAACTAGACCGTTGCTGGCATCATTTTGCACTTGGAGTGCAGAGCAATTTGGGACTTGTACAAGGTGATGCGGTCTTCTAAGAAAAAGAACAGCACCCACCTCCCACTCACTGCATCCAAAAAAGGAAAAAAAAAACTTACTTTTGTAGTCCAATGCCATTTTTATTTTATTAAAGTGTAAAGTTCACAAGGTTCAGCAACTGCTTTTTTGTAACAAAGTGCAAGACAGTTAACAGACTGATGCCGAAGTGTCAGCTGACCAAACAGTTCACGATCAAAATAAGCACTACATCAGAGGCTTGAGAATGAGAATAGTATACAAACTGTGTAGATGTAGGCAAACATCCCATCGCTTTGTAGGGGGCTGCCCAAAGAAGTGCCAGAGGTGCACAGAACACTGGGGCATTCAGTTACATGCACCATTTGCCAATATACTATTATGACTGTCTGCATAGTCATTATAGCACCACTTTTGTGTTGTTTCCCCTTGTACTGCAGCCTAACTAAAGTTCACATATAAACTTAGCAATCACCACAATTTCAAAACCAGTGGAAGAGCTGGTTATACATACCATGTAAAATAGACAAGACTTTGTTCCCTAGCATTCAGAGGTGGCAAATGGGACAAGAGGTGAGGGAACCCAGATGGGAACATCCTTTAGCATCTGTTGAGACTAGCACCCCTGACTGCTCTTGAGCCTTCTTATAAACTGAGATTTAGTAACTCTGCTCTGAACACTTACTAGATAATTACTAATTGTCTAGATAGTCCTATAAGTTATCAATTTATGTACGTAAGACTGTGACAAACTGTGTAATATTGTGCTGTTTATTGTATTTTCTTGTCGCAAACTTAATAAAATACGAATTAAAAATAATGTAGTGTAACAGAACATACTGGCTGCTGCACTCACCGTTGTGTGAAATTTCTGCATTGAAGATCCTCATGGGGTATCTTTTGTGGTGAAAAAGTTGGATTTTTCATACAAATTAGTGTATATGAGGGCTTTCTGATGCATAATTTAAATGTTTAGGTCAATTAAAAAAGCAGCCCTTAATGATCTTCCACTAGTACTAGTCAGCAGGCTTGAAAAGCAGCAGAGCTTGTCACAAACTATCCAGGTGCTGACTGTACATTTACGGGATGTTTTGGACCTCAAAGAGTAAAGGCTATTGTGTTTGTCTGCATACAGTCCTCACCTCACCAGTTGCTAACTTACTGCAATTTTTTTTCTTTGCATTATCTTTTTTCCCCTACTTGCTGCCACCTCGGCCACTCCTTCAGGCTGTGCCAAGGCTGCATCTGACCCATCTTGTTCCCAGGCCACTGTACTCAGATGGCAGCCATCCCCAGGGTAACCCGGCATAACCCTTCGCCGGGTGGGTCCCCCTCCTCCAAGGGGGAAGGCGCCAGCCGAGCAGAGGCAGACCAGCGCAATACTTGGCCCTGGAGTACTGCCGAGATGGATGGCTCTGCAGGACATTAATGGCATCAGACAGCCAGGCAGCCATCATCCATCTGAAAGTGGAGCCATTTTCTGCTTTTCTGGTGACATTCCCTCCTACGTTGCGTCTGTAGTGCCCCCAGTATCCACCGGAGGCCACTGCAGAGTGATGCCGTCCTACTACCCACCCCAGGAGAGCAGAGCACTGCAGTCCTACGGATGCTCAGTCCTCTACTTACCCTGCCAGCCCCCGGCATCCTGAGTCCATTCCTGAACCCTGGTCACCGGCATGGTTTGAGGTAAGGCACCAGTGCCCCAGCCCTCTGCACAACCAGGCCGAACTTACTGCTATTTCATGTGCTTACGGATACTATGTGCATAAAGCCACTACATCAACCCACATTTTATTCTTTTTTAATCTAAATTTGTGTGGGTCCAGCCCCTGGTGGTGGCACTCAAAAAAATGGTACCCATGTTTGCACTTCTGGAAAATAAGTACCCATAATCTTTATTATTCCTTATCAATTCCATATTACTGGTAATTTTAAAATACCCCCACTTCCCTGCCTTAACAAATGAGCAGCACGCCCACTCATTAGTGAAAGTGCCAGCACCGGGGTCTAGCTGGCCCACTGGTTTCATGTCTGGGGTGGCTCAAGAACTGGCAGCAGGGCTCATTACCTGGATTCCATAAAGAAACTCCTCTGAATCATTGTCTCCATCGGAATCTTCATCTGTCCAATAATGGCCTTTATTGTCCTGAAGAAATAAAAAAAAAAAAAAAGAGAAAGTTAGTGTCATCTCAAACCCTGCCGAACCACACTCTGAAACATTGGTTCCTGAGATAGGGAAGTAATACCCTGGAGTAATTTGGTAGTTTTGTTTAGGACTAGATGCCAATGGAATCTCTGGGAGCAAGATTCTCAGACCTATTTCCCTGAACATTGCACTTTACTGCACTCCCTGGCATCCAGATTTGTTATTTGTGCTGTTGCCATTTTGCAGCCATCTTTTGAAATTACACTAGGGTTTTTTTGTGTGTTAATTTGCTTATCTGTGAAGCACTTGAGGCCTGAGCAAGGCACTATAAAAATAAAGCACCACTACTACTACCACTCATTCAGTTCACTTTTTTTTTTTTACTTAATTTATTTTCCCAGGAGTGCCCATTAAGATGCAATATCTTTTTTTTTTTTTTAGTGGGCTCCTGCTTGTATTCATTTTTACAGCTGCATGATCTAAAGCAAGGAGAGGATGAGGGACTTGCTCAGGGTCATAAAGTGTGTCAGCGGCTCTGGTGGGATTTGAACCTGTATCTCCTGGTACCCAACCCTGTGCTCCAACTACTAGGTTATAATGTCAACACACTCTCACAGTTCACAACTACTCTAACCCTACCTTCACTGGGACTGAGCTGGCATTGACTGCCCAAGGATTTTGATACTTTGGGGGAGAAAAATATGAAGGATTGTTATATTGTGATATCATGGCAAAACTGAAATGGACCAGCGGATGGGCCAGCATATGCTACACATTTCTGCCTCAGTGCTGCTCGTGTCCACAGCACCTGGCCACCCCTTTTCAGGAAAGCAGATCTCTATAGACACATGGGGTAGTCCAGGGGGTGAAGCGGGACCAGACATAGGGCTTCCAATTGAAATTCCAGGTCAGATAGCTGCTGGATCTCCTGTTCCATGCTAGTAGTGCATTCTGGGTTTTGACAGTCCACTACAGACTGCCATTTGACCTTTCAAAACAAAAAAAAACTTACTGCCTTTCCTCCCAGCCCTCCAAGAGGTTACAAAGGCATGGGGGGCAATGATGGGGGCCCTTGAGGGTCACTAACATTAAGCACACCCATGGTGGGCCAGTGCCGAGGGGCTGCCTCAGAGGTTCTCCTTGCTTAGTCTCTATGCCCTTTCTGAGTCCAAAGCCAAGCAGACCTAGCTTTAGGGATGACGTGAAGTTAAGCCCTCCCCCCACTGCCTTCCGACCTGACCTCATGCATAGGGTTGTAGAACTGGTCAGGACTGCCATTCAAAGTGGGGGGTTATGAATGTAAACTAGGCTTCCGCATGTGCAGAGAGGGATCTCTGTATTATAGGGCTTGTACTATCAGGGTTTTAAATAGCTGGTATAGCATAGCAAAACAAGGGGTAGTGCTAACCATTTTCCAAATGATTAGCAGAAAACACTTGTGCCTAGTGGGCCTTACCCAGTTACCAAAGACTAAAATAAAAAAATATAAAAGCTAAATGACGCCGCCCTCTCCCTGGACGTGGCATGGAATGCACTCCTAACATTCCTGCATGAGTAACCAGTGTACACAGGATAAGAGGTACAATGGCTCAATGTGCTGACTGGCTGAAATCACCATTTAAAATGATCACTGAACAGTAGGGACTGGAAGCATACTCTTAGTATTACAGTTCAGTTCCAGTTCTCTTTCAGAAAATGCTTTTCACACTAAGCCAAAACAGTTACAATTGCCTTGGCGGATACCACTGTTAAAGACAGGGCCCTGATTTTGGCTCATTTCTAAGGAAAGGATATGCATCTGTTTTTATATAGTGCCTTTCCTTTTTTTTTTTCTTTTTCTCATGAAGGTGGTTATACTCCTTTGGACTGACCAGGCAGCTTGTCAGCCCTCTACCAGTGTGCCACTGGCCAGCCTGCTGCCTCTTTCAGTCCAGGGTGAGGGGTGTTTCCTCACAGATTCACCCAGCAGTGGGACCAGAAGGTGGATGGCCATCCCTCCCTCCCCCAGTGATTCTCATCCAAAATCTCTCATTAACCAGCTGAGCAGCAGGACAGGCCATGGCACCTCGAGCAGGGCTACATTAAACGCAGCCCCCCTTCCTTTTTCTCCAGATTTTCTCCCCCAGATCCTTAAGCCACAGTGCAGCACATAAGCACATGTGCGTGGAGGCATCCATCCATCCATTCTGGAATCGTGGCCTCCACCCACCCACCAAAATGTCCATCTAGCCCCCGTAGCATAGGTACCACCATCTGGCCTCCACCTGGTGGCAGCCAAGAGCTGGGAAGGCACACCACCCATTCCTGGGACAGGAGATGTGCCTGTCAGCCACCAATTCCATCTCCCAGCCCTTCCCCATGCCAGCCGCTGGCAACCTGAGTTCACTCCCAAACTTGGGTCACTGGCATGGTAAGAGGTAAGGCACTCCATAGAGCCTCAGCCCTTTGCACTACTGGGCCAGCTTTTATATAGCACCTTTTATACCAGCTGTTTCCCAAAAGCACTTCACAATCCATGAAACGTGAGCAGCGACCATTAGGTGCACACAAAAAGGTTACGAGGTTAGGTAGAGAGAAAGTTAAGCACATAGCAGTTAAGTGACTTGCTCAGGGTCACACAGTAAGGAAGTGGCAGTTGTGGGAATCAAACCAGAGTCTGTGGGGATTCCAGGTTCAGAGCTGTGTGCTATAACCACCAGGCTACGCTGTTTATAGGTCTTGTCCCCGATGAGTCAGACAGTAGGTTGAGATGTGCTGTACAGTACTGACTGACTGCTGGTCCAGATCCCACTGTAATTGTCCCTGTCAGGACACATCCAAAATACTCGTAGAAAAACAGAAAGTGACAGCAGAAAAAGGCCCAGCTGCCCATCCAGCCTGACCACCCTACCAGCAACACTGCAAAGGCCCTAGTGGCACTCCCTTCCTCCATCTTACCTCTGCCCTTCCTTCTTACTGTAGCCATCTGCCCGTCCAACCCTACCTTGAACTTCCTACTGCTTTAGCCTGCACCACTTCCTGTGGCAGCCTATTCCACATAACCACTGCTCTTTCAGTGACAGTGTTTGCAGGTATCTTTCTTAAATCTTCCTCCTGCCAGCTTCAATGAATTCCCCCACTACAGCAGTCTCATTGGGGCTTGGTCTGACACAGAGGATCATAGAGAACTCTTTATCTCTGCTTTGGCCTGCATAGCATGGGCCCTTGAATGGTCTCCCTTCCAAGTCTTAATGTCAACATGCAGGCCACAGAATGGTAGTTAAAGCAAGGCCCTGGGGTATACTACTATGCACATGACACTGGCAATAATCCCCTTCCCCTACTACCCCTCCATGCTCACCATTTGCACTGTGGTTCAGGGATGCTCCTCCTCAGTCAGGGCTAGGCTGTTCCCCTCCATAAGGCTGGCTGGGGTGGAAACGATGAAGCAGGCATCCAGGCAAGCTGCAGGCCTTGACGTCAGGGAGTAGTGGGCCTGTATCGTGCTGTCTCCTTGGCAACCAGCTCACAGTCCTCTGAAAGCAAGTAACATTCAGATTACATCACTGATCCTCAGCTGGCATCTTACATGCGACTCAGAACATGTGCTCAACTGTATAATGCAGTATTCCCACTGGGAGGGAGGGGGTTACTGACTATTGACTTATTGTGTTACTAGCTGAGGTTAAACTGGAACTGTTTAGATGGGGAACTCTCCTCTCTAGATCTGTGAGGGGAGGGGTCATTAGAGGTGAAAATCTCCAATAGTATTCTATGCTGAAAGGTAACAGTGGAGCAGGTACTCTCATACAATTTTGTTAGAGGAGGGGGATTTGGTTCCTGTGAGTCCCTGCCCAGTAATACCCCGGTTACAGAGAAAACATTCCAAAATGCTGAGTGAGGGACGGGAACATGCTCAGCCCCACTTCACGCAGTTTGAATTTGGTAGGTGTTTTCTGTCTTACTATAGAGGAAGCAAAATCCCTCGAACTGCAATAAAGGTGAAAACATTTTAGAGGTTAAAATAAAAAAAGGAAATTATGATTCCTATGAACACACAAAATAACGCCACACTGAACAGACAAGTAAATGGGAAGATGGGAAGAAGACTAGAGGAAGCGTTTGCTACCTATCATTAATGGATAATAAATTACATTCCATCAAATGGTTTTAAGGAGATGTATTACAGAAAATATTGAAAGTGGCAGTGTATTTCTTTTTAAAACAAATGATGGCTATGTAATTATGTTGTAAAATCATAAAAATATGGTAAAATGGACAAAAGTGGTCTTCCTAATGTATGACAAAAACATAACCTCCTCCCTACAAATGGGGGCTCCTAAAGTGTCTTCCTGGGCTTGCCTAATGCCCACTGCCAGGCTGGTGTTTTGTGTCTTAGCATTTCAAGAGTGTTGCACATGTGAGTGCCTAGCTAGCCTCCGTGCCTGTCTCTAAGAGGCATCATTTTGTGGTGTATAATTAATCCAGGTAGTGGCAGAGTGTTTCCAGGCTCGAGTCCCGCCTGAGCTGCAGTAATATTGCTCCATTCTGCCATCGCTAATTGTGCACAGGGAGCTCTGTTAGAACTTGTAATTGTTTGCTGATTAGTTGCTCTAATAATAATGATATTATAGTTTGTCTTACCTGCCTTTCTTTGCAGCATGGACATTTCTGTATTGCACCAACCAGTACCTTTTTTGGTACCTTAAAATGGGAGTCTGTCCCCAGGGGTCTTGTGGGAGTGAATTTCTGTAGGAATTGTAGTTTTTACATGTTGGTGCCTAAATGGACCTGGAGGGGGAGCCCCTGCTTTGACAGACAGATGGATCAACCAACCAAACCTCTTTTGGATGAGAAGGAAGTCCCGGTGCTGCCTGCAGCAGCAGTCAGTCTGAGCTGGGAGTTGACAGAGTGAACAGCTCGAGATGTTCAAGCAGCTGCTCCTGCGTAGGTACACGGGAAACTGGTGGGAAGGCTGTGCTTGGCCTGCCTGCCTTCATTTTCCCTTGTGAGGGAATCCTTCAATTAAGTAGTAACTGGACTTTATCCAAACCAGTTTGTGACCAGAGTTACCGAATTGTGACTGCATTACTACCTGAAGAAGACCGAAGATTTGCTTCATGCGATCAGCCTGTCAGGACGTCTGAACCAACCACAGAACATACAGTTTTTCTCAGAGACACTGTAAGTGCAACCGGACTGCCATCTGAACTGTGGTACTGCTTTTCTTTCACTGTAAGTGTGCCGAATGCTGTTAGTGGGTCACGATTTGGTTCCCCACTGCCTGATTGTGTCACACTTGCTGGAAGCTGTATCCAGCACTACCGGACTGCCATCCGAATTGCCTACCTGTCCTGGGCGCTGACAACTTGGCCCAGCCAGCTACTCATGTCGCAGAGAAAGCCATCGGCATGAGACCAGCCTGGGGATCAGCCCCCTGCTCAACACCACGGACAGGAACGACACCTTGGTGATTCGTGTGGGCCCTGCTTTTCGTCAACCCTGTGCCCTTTACTGGGTAGCGTGAGTAAACAACAGGGTAGCTCCCTGCAACAACAGCTCAATCAAAGTGTGTCATCCGATTTAATTGTTTGTTTGCTTATCACGAAACAAGCCTCCTGGCTCCGGATTACAAATTGCGGGTTATTGTGCATGACTTTTCTTTCCATCATAGGGCCCCAACCAGTTGCAATGCCGGCCTACCCCAGGCAACGTGTCAGGCTAGCCTACCTCACCACTGGGTACCCAGAGTGTGTGTGTGTGACTATGTTGTGGGACTCTGAAATGCATGCAGTGTAGTCTGATTAAATCAGTTGCAAAACCAATCAGCCATATTACGCCCTTCCCATGTTCATTCCCCCTGAATAAATCAGATCTGAATCTTTTTGCACTTAACCAGTCTGTGGTACACTTCTGTACAAATAGCACTGTACTGTTATTGCTTGCTGTGACTAATCTTATTTTACAGTGTGTCTCCAGGGCCGACCTGGTGGAACCAGTCTTGATGATAAGTGAAGTGAGCCGAGGCCTAGGAGGAAGAGTAGTTCTAAAGAGTGAGAGAATGGATGGGGTGGTATTGTTGTTGTTCAGACCAAGTGAAGTGTGCCAAAGAAGAATCTCAGACTCTTCACATCCATCCACTCAGGTGGTAAGGCAGTTATTTTCCTATTTGGCTACATAATGTAATTTTTCAGCAAAATAGAGAGGCAGGAGACATGATTAGAAGAAGGAACTAGTTTATTAGCAACTGACCATAGGGTAGGGACAGGAGAGAGGGATAACCATCACATACATAAATTTCTACCTCTGTCTTGTGCCTGGAGGCTTATACTACACTCTATGCAAGACGAACAGTAAAAATAATCATCTGTAACTGCTACACTGTAAGAGCACCCTATGTATACGTCCCAATAAGAGGGAAACTCTATATTACAAGATGTCAGACTGGATTAATTGGCTGTAACAACTACGCTGTAAGAGCGTCTTCCCTATCCTCAGATGTCTACTTCAACCCCGAGGAGCACCTCTTTCTAAACTAAGGTTTTCAAATACAGCCACTCTAATGCTACAAGAAAAGTCTATACAGTAGATGGTTTGCAATTCATGCACACAGGTTTTATATGCCGTCGAAAGAAATGTGGAACCACTACACTGTACTCCCAGTGAACTTGTGGAAATTGTTGCATAAACGAAAGCATACAGAGAGGGTTTAACAGACCATGAGTTCTCGGCCACACCCCACCTCTCTAGCGTTGCCGGAATATACGTGCAAGATTTCTACAGCTAAGAACCCATTGTGGGCCACCGGAAAGGAACACAAGATCCAGCTGCAGTCCCCTTCTGGACTGCCCGGAAGGAAGAAGCAATGCAAACCACCTGGCCACAATCTGCTTCTGGATTGCCAAGTGAAGAAGAAGAAGAAGAAGAAGACCCAACAGTCTGCTTCTGGACTGTAGATGATGGATCGGAAGAATCAGAACCTCTGGACCACTCTTGTGCTCCAGGAAAGCACTCCCTCTGGACTGAAGACACACACACTGGGCTGACGACCACACTGGACTGGGACCTCTGGACAACTCTTAGATTCCACGCAACCACTTTCTCTGGGTGTCAAAGTGGGTCAGTCTTCTGAGTTCCCAGACCGGATGAGCTGGGGTACTCATCAAAACAATAAATTGAACATCAAACTGCAACCAAACTTGGAGTCCATGGCTGGACAAGCCAGGACACACTAAAACAACAAACAGAACGTCACTCGGAGAACTGATGCTGACAAGTCCAATGGTACTCTGCTGCGGACGTAAAAACAAGAAACGGATGGCAGGCTTCTGCCCTGGGTTAAGCCATACTGGGAAACTGTAAGAAGAAAATAACAAACAGGATGATCCCACTTCAAGATGACTGCGGTACGGCTCTTTGTAGATTGGCTGTTGGCTGCCCCTGGATGCACTGGAGGATGATTCCTGAAGAATAGGTGAAGACTGACAAGGTGGCCTAGGAGAAGTGACTCTGAAGACAATTGAAGATGGATTCAGATGACTGTCCAGCACCGAAATGCTGGCACAAAGCAATGCAAGACAGTTCTGGTACTCAATAATGTTAGTAGGATGAATAGTAATGCAGGCAAATGCAAACAAAGTTTCAATTCCTACTGTAGTGGTCAATACATATACAGTCTCAGTGTCCAGATCACAGTAAATATACAAGCAATTTAGTGTACTGATTCAACCCTAGCTCTGGTGGACCTAACTATAACGGGGTCCCTTTAGCTAAATCGGGTTCTCCTGTTACCGTGGAAACACTACTGTGGGGAATAGGGTCTCTGGAGGGCTATACAATTGGTGTCTGATCAGGCCCCCTTTAACATGTGGGACTACATGGCTAACTAGGCTCGTATTATACCAGGGGCTCGTTTCTCTCACTGGGCCTCTATAACATCTGAGGGCCTAAATGGCTAGCTATGGGTCCTGGGCCTTGTGTTGCCCCTTTAAATCTCAGTGGACTTCCCTTGAACAGGCCCCTTTAAGATAGGTGGGCCTAAATTAGATTCGTAGACCTGGGCTTAACTTGCTCTTTTTAGATCTGTGGGAGCAGTGGGCCTAAGCGTGCCCTTACTTTACTACTACTGGGCCTGGTGCCCCAATTACTACTGGGCCCTCACTTTGCTGCAGGCCTGGTGCCCTTTGCTTTACTGGGCCTGACTTGCCTTTTTAACTACAGGGCCTGGTGCCCTTCACTTTACTGGGCCTGACTTGCCCTTTTAACTCTGGAATAGCCTGACAGTGGTTGGGCCCCTTTAACACTCACAGGCTCGGGAGAGCGCATACTGGTGCTTGTAGTGAATGGAGGGTTGAAAATACAGCGTTGGTGCTTCGCCCATTTATTTCATTTTTTAAGCCGATCATTGTATTATTTTATTTGGGCCAAAGTAACTATCAGCCGTCGGAACATCTGAGCTATCGACAGATAAAAATTACCGTGGGTTTATGTCTACTTTTTGTGATATCTCTTTCTATTCACTTTCGGGCTACCACCTACACTTCATCATGCCGGTCACTACTTCAAAGGCGCCCGATGCTGATCAACCTTCAGGAAATGGTAACTATATGACAGAGATCTCCAAGGCTAATAGGAGTGATGTCCTTCAAATTAAATCCATGCTTGAAACCCTTCAAATAGATGTTACTGACAAAAAATCTGCTACAGCAGCCCTTTATAAACATAATGAGTAACTGTCAGCCAGACTAGATGCCAACTGTAACAGTCTAGGTGATCTTGCCAGTACTGTGAACTATTTGGAGCACATTACCCAGAAACAGGGCAGCCAAATAGCTTATCTATTAAACAAAGTTGCTGACCTGGAAAATAGGGGACGACGGAATAACCTAAGAATACTGGGCGTCCCTGAAGGGGTTGAAGGCGGTAACATGATTAACTTTTTACAGAATGTTTTACCTGACGTGATGGGTCAACAAAGGCAATGGCCACTTGAAATTGAACGTGCACACAGATCTTCAGGTCCTAAGGTTATTCAAGCTAAACCCAGACCTATTGTGGCTTATCTACTTAGATTTACTGTCAAGGAAGAGATCCTACGCCTTGCAAGGCAGAAGAAGGCTCTTATCTAACGGGGAGCAAAAATATCTATCTTTCAAGACTTTCCTTCAGAAATTATGAGGAAACGGAAAATGTTTTTTGAAGTTTAGCAACATCTACAACAAAAAGGGCTTTCTTATCACTTTAAATACCCTGCTACATTGATCATTCAGAAGGAACAAGGGGACTATGTTAAATGCGAAAATGTACAGGATGCTTGGAAAGTTTTACAGGACAACAGCAGCACTCATTATCGTACTACTGCCAGCAGAGGCTCTCAACACAACTGTTACGCTGTTTCAAAATCTGCGCGAGATCAGCTCAAGGTTCAACACTCACTTCCCTTGGCGTGTGGAGTTCCTGCCAGCTCGCAGCTTGCTCTCCAGAATTCTACATTGCCTGCTAACAAAAGCCCCCTAAAAGCCCTTCTAACAGCCCAAAATACTCCACTCTCTATCTATACTCTGCTGCAGTTAACACTAATCTTCCTCCCTCCGATTTACCTGCTATTCAGAGGAAAACAAGAGGCTTGTCACGACCATCTAATATGAGCCACAGTTTGTGATGAAATCGCTAAACAATACTCTCTGCATGCTTTTATTAGCCAGTACCTCCTAGCACCTCAAATTCTAAAAAATTAAAGAGCGCCAGTGTGGTGTTTTATCTAGATGTGGGCAATATCTAATCCGTTGTTACTGTATACTGTTACTTCTTTTCCCAATTACTCTTCTTTTTCCTCACTTCTAGTATGGCCTTGCAAAAGACACCCCCCCCCCTTTGTTTCTGGGTCTCACACAGTTTATTGATTATTAATTAATCTTATCTTATCTCTCCTGACCTAATTTTCTTTTGCCTCTGGTAATTGTGGAACACAGCTAGTCCCGCATGATATCACGTTAAGAGCATTTTCTTTTTTCAATAACATTTTGGGCTGAAGTCACCACAGTTTTAACCTCCAGCTCTTCTGGACCTCACACCTTAGTCGCCTTGGACTTACTCGAGTTTGGCGGACTGAAGGTCTCTACAGTAGAAAATAGCCTACTGTTACTTTGTGTGTTTAGTCTTTATTTTCTAGCAAGCGTTTGGTGCATTATATAGAATAGTGGATGGGTGAACATCCACAACAAGGCTGTGTTTCCGAGGTAGTTGATGACATCACAGAGACCTCGAGAGGTCTTGTTGATGTCATCAACTGCCCGAGATGGGGACGCAGACTTAGTTGTGGATGTTCACCCATCCACTGTTTTTTACAGTATATGGGTTTTTTTATACAGGTTTTTTTGTTTTAAATTTTTTTTTCGTTACTTGCCGTAGGCGCTGCTCCCGTTTCCCTCTGGTGCTTCTGCTTGCACCGTTCCCGCTTATGCTCTGTCCTACTCCTCAGCACATCATTTTTTTTTAAATCGGGAAGAAAAAAGAAAGCAATTGTTTTTGAAAGGGAGCCATGTATGGCTCTCCGTGTCCCGATTCCTGACTTCTAAGTCGGTGGCTCCGCTGCTCGGCGCTCTAAATCGCGCCATGTTTTTTGTTGTTTTTTTTCTAGAGAGCGTTGTCTGACCCAATCAGGCAGCAGGTCAAGGGTAAAAAGTTGTACTATCGATGTGACGTCAGAATGATAGTACAACAACTTTTTTGACCTTTGAACTGTACTACAAGATTTCAGTAGTTGCTGAAATCCATTGACAATAGGCAGCACCCATATACTATAAGTTATTTTTTACAGTTTTAGTCACAAACTTGTTCTAGCAAATTTTTATTTTTATAAATTTTTTTTTTTTTTGCATATTAGTACAAGTCTATTTTGTTTTTGTTTTTTCATAGTCTTATAGTTAGGTTGTTCTGCTATACATTGTTATAATATTATCTTTTTTTGGATCTTATTTTTCCAAAGTTAAAACACAATATTTTATTCATTAAATCAGTAGCACATAGGTTAGTCCTTGTTAACTAGTTTAAAGATTAGATTGGTCTATCTTGGGTCAATTATTAACTTTTGGCAGTGGGTACTGTTTGTTTTTTGTTTTATATTTTGTTTATCTATGGTCTGCATTCTAATGGCTCATTAAGTAAGCACTCATGCGTCCTTACAAAGTCATTTCCTGGAATGTTAATGGGCTAGGGTCCCCCATTAAAAGAAAGAAGGTTTTGTCATATCTAAATAAGAAAGGTGCAGACATTGCTCTACTGCAAGAAACACACTTGACTGAAACAGAATCACCCAAATTAGCCAGATCCTGGGTTGCCCAGGATTAATTCAGCTCTTTCAATAGCAAACAGAGAGGAACAGCAATTTTGATTAGGAAAGGGATTCATTTTGTTAAGACTTCTCAAGCAGCTGACCCTGAAGGTAGATTTCAGGTTTTAACAAGTTTGTTAGATGGTGTGCAAGTGGTGTTTTGCAACGTCTATGCCCCCCGTTCTAGACAATATGCATTTTTTGACTCAATTCCTGATTTAATCTCCAATCGTCTAGATCATAGTATTTTTATAGGTGGGAATTTTAATGAAGTGATGGACCCTTTATTGGACAGGAACCCCTCTAGGTCATCTTCCACAATTTCCAGGGATCGCCAAGCTTTGCATAATATTCTCGACTCTCTGTCACTAATTGATGCTTGGAGGTTGGTCCATCCCCAAGATAAGGATTTCGCTTTTTTCCCCAATCGGCACTCCACATACAGCAGAACTGATCATATCTTTGTCTCATCTGATATAGTTAATTCAATTTTAGATTCTGAAATTGATAATATACTAATTGGGGATCACGCCCTAGTCTCACTGAATAGTGTTTTGGGGGAAGGTAGACCAAAAGCACTTAGATGGAGGACGAATGCTTCATTGTTAAAAGATAAGAAATTTATTGACTGGGTTAATAAAGAAACAGATGAATATTTTCTGAACAATAATAATGGTGAGGTTACTTCTACGTGTTTGTGGGAGGCATAGGAGCCGACTCTATGGATGCTTGGGTGCTCAAGCACCCACAAAGTTGACATAAGCACCCTCAATTTTTCAAGGAAAGCCTGCAACAAAGGATTACTAGAGAACTTGGTCACAAGAAAAATACTATCTACTGGCAGTGAAATCCCGCAAAGATTCCTTAAAGTTGGCATTCCTGGTGGGAGGCATATAAGACTTTTATTAGGAGTAGGATTATTAGCTTTTCTGCTTCAAAAAAGAAAGAGGGCTAGACTCCTCGATTCTAAGCAGGTTAAGTCTTCAGGCCCTTTTGATCGTTCCCTTCTCTATGAAATCACCCGACTTAAGTATGACATTAATAAAATTCTCTCTGCCCAAGCGGAATATGCTTTATTTCATACAAAGCAGGGTTATTGGGAATCAGGGGGAAATTGTTGGCTTACAAACTCAAGAAACTGCAGGACCTAACCATTACTCCTGGTGTGCGGGACACTAATGGTAAGGTGGTTGATAGAAGCAAATAAATTAATAATGTCTTTAATACTTTTTATACTAAGATTTGTCACAGGAAATCAGCCAACATTGAAGTGATAAATCGGTTTCTGTCCAGCATTAAAACCCCAAAACTATCTAAAGAAAGACAGGAACAACTTAACAAGGATTTGTCCTTAGAAGAGATATCCCTAGCTATCGAATCCTTGCCTAATAATAAGGCCCCTGGGTTAGATAGTTCTCCCGGGGAATTTTATAAACTTTTAAAACCTAAACTACCCACACACCTGCTTAATATGTTTCATGAATCTTGGGACCATAGTGCACTGCCTCCAACACCCACACAGGCTCTAATTACTCTTGTACATAAGAAAAATAAGGACCCACTCTGTTGGGATAGCTACCGCCCAGTTTCTTTAATGAATTCTGATTACAAAATTCTCACAAAAGTCCTAACGTTTCATATTCAGAAAGTTATCTGTGAAATGATTGGAAAAGAACAGGTAGGTTTCATTCTTGGTAGAGCTAGGGCGGATTGTGTTCGTAGACTATTAAATGTATTATGGCACTCCAATAAACCCAGGGAACAATATCTAGTACTTTCCCTAGATTTATTTAAGGCTTTTGATTCCCTGTCTTTGGACTATATGTTCCTATCTTTGCAACATTTTGGCTGCAGTGATAACTTCAACACATGGGTTTCCCTGTTATATAAAGGCGCCTCTGCCCAAATATTAACAAATGGCCTGATATCGCTATCTATTCCCCTCGCCTGTGGTACCAGACAAGGCTGTCCTTTATCTCCATATCTGTTTATTCTGGGAATAGAACCACTGATTAGGGCCATGGACGAACAACTCTGGTATCTATGGTATCAAAATTAACACTCATTTGCATAAAACATTTGCCTTTGCAGATGATCTACTATTAACCTTATCTAGACCGTCTCAATCTCATGAAATTACTACTTGAATTTGGTTTTCTTTCAGGTCTTCAGGTTAACTGAGATAAATCTCAAGTCCTTTGCCCCAACCCCACGTCCCATATTCGATAGAATCTTAATGAAATTTGTGAGAAAAATTGGGTCAAAAAACTTAGAACATACTTGGGCCTGCAAATCCCTTCTAACCTTTTTTTTTTTTTTTTTTTACCTGTACCTCTTCGCTGCACCAGGATCCTTTTCTTCTGGGATCCCTAGGTTGTGTATGCTCCCGTAGTCCCGCCCCAGGTACCTCCCTCCGGGTACCGGCAAGCCTGTCCCCATCCTGCCTCGGTTTGGAGAGGGGCTTCCCCAGTCCTCTCCTGGTCCTTAAGTCTGTGTCAGAAGGCCTCGCCAGCCCCTTCTATGGAGCCTGGTTATGGGTGTTCTCGGTTGACCAGGTCCCGCCTACAGGAGCCTGGTGCGGGTTTTTCCATTTTCTTGTCTCCTGCCTCAGGACGCCCACATGCTGTGGAAGCCTTAGGGGCGGAGGCACGCTGCGTGCTGAAGCTCCGGCTCTCGGCAGACGTCCTCCCACCCTGCTGTGCACAGTCTCGCTGCACCTTCACTTGTGGTCACCCAGGTGGTGGTATAGCAGCGGGACTTGCATCCCACCCCACCCGGAGGAGGAGAGCAGCCACTGGGCACTCAATCCTCCTCCCCCCAGCCAGCCCTCCAGCTGCCCGAGTCCGTTTCCGAACCTGTCGATGGCGCCAAGCGGTAGCCTCTTACTGCGCCAAGGACCGCCCTTCTAACCTTGGAGACAATTAGTTGAAATAAACTACAGACCTTGTTAACTCCATTGAACAAGACCTAACCTGCTAGCGGCTTAACTTGTCCCTCTGGGGTAAGGTGAATGCAATTAAAATGATTGTTGCCCCTAAGATTTTCTATCTTTTTCAAAATATTCCAGTGCTGCTGACTAAAATGTTTTGGCAAGTTAAATTCATTAATAAGGACCTTCCTCTGGGGAACCAAGCCACCATGATTAAGCCTGAACAAACTACATACACCTTATGAACTTGGCGGTTTAGCTCTTCCTCACTGGGAGTGGTACCAATGGGCCTTTTTATTTAAACAATCTGCTGGGCATCTACAACCTAACCCTGGAACTGCACCACATTACCCATTATGGCTGAGTTTAGAATCTGCCTGGCTAAAACCCTACTGTCTTTCGGATTATATTTACTTACCCACCCCTACAGATTTAAAAAACAGTCCCTGTCTAAGTAATACCTTTAGAGTATTAAGAAAGTTGAATAAAGTCATTAATCCTAACTCTCTGCCCCTCAAGATAATGCCACTCTGGGCTAACCTTTCTTTGTGTCCTCATGGAATTCCACAGTCTAATAAAATATGGGTGCAAGCTGGTATTAAGCACATTAGTGACATCTTTCATAAGGAATCAGGCCTACTAATGTCCTTTCAGGAAATTAAGGAAAAATATAGACAACCATGGCTCCAGTTTCATTATTATTTGCAATTACGCCACCTAATTATTGATCATCTTTCTCTGGTTGCTCTCTCTCCCTAGTTGTAAGGAATGGGACCAACTTATTTAAAATATGCACCCTTAGAAGGGGAGTTAGTCTTGTATACAAGTCTCTCACTTTTTCTCCTATCATTACATGTCTCACCTCTTCTGCTAAACAGAAATGGGAATTAGAACTGTGCACTGAAATACAGGACCAAGACTGGAATTCTGTCTGAGACCATGCTTATCATGGGAGTAAAGATGTTCAAGGTAAGCTTATTCAATTCAAAATTATTCACCGTTATTATATGTTCCCTGCTAAGCTTCATCAAATGGGTATCTCTCCTAATTCATCTTGTTAGAAGTGTAAGTCCTCAGATGCTAATCTATTATACATGCTGTGGGACTGCCCTCAATTGAAAGAGTTCTGGGTACAGGTTGCCAGTATAGGTAATTCTTGTCTTTCTGGTAGGATACCTACTTCCCCGGAGTTATATATCTTAGGGATTTCCCCACCTATCCCTATGCTTACGCATCAACAGATGTTATGGCTCTCTATGGCGTCTGTTTGTGCTAAACGCTCAATTTAAAAATACTGGAAAGACCCCAAGGTACCTACTTTACCTGAATGGTTGAGTATGATGAGCTATACTGCAAATAATGAGAGAATTTCTTATTTGCTCTCTGATAGGCTAGACCGCTTCTTTGATATTTGGGGACCCTTTTTGTTGAGAATAATCCCCAGGATCTGATCTAACTGATCTGGTTTAGTATAATAGATTTTGCATTCTACTAAACAACTCTTTCTTGTTTTGCATTATGTGATCTGCTTGCTGTTGTATTATTATCTGTTATTTACTAAGTTGCTCATTTATATCACCTTGTTTATGAGTCTAACTTTTGCCATGAGATAGAAATTACTTTTTTTTTTTTACAAAGATCTTAATAGCATTAATTGCGTAAATTGCATAAATTGTATACTATTTTATTATGCTGTTTCCAGTACTCTATATACACTATTTTACTGTTTCTCGATTTTGGAATAGTATAGAAAAAAATAAAAATTATTATGGAAAAGGTTGGAGGAATGGTTAGACGTATGGCAGCTAGGATTCAATGCAAAAAAGTGCAAAATAATGCACCTGGGAAACAAGAACCCAGGGGAAGAATACACAATGGGTGGGGAGGTAGTAACAACAAAACAGGAAAGGGACCTGGGGGTAATCATATCAGATGACCTTAAGGTTAGCAAGCAATGTGAGAAGGCAGTAGGGAGGGCTGGGGTATACTGGGATGTATAGGAGAGGCATCATTTGCAGAAAACAGGAAGTTGTTATCCCTCTGTACAGACAGTTGGTGAGACCCCATCTGAATACTGTGTCCAGTTCTGGAGACCCCATCTCTGCAAGGACATAGACAGGATAGAGGCAGTCCAGAGGAGGGCAACTAAAATGGTGCAGGGTCTGCAAGAGAAGCCGATGAGGAGAGACTAAAGGAGCTTAATATGTATACCCTTGAGGAAAGAAGGGAGAGGGGACATGACAGAAACTTAGTACCTCAAGGAATCAACAAAGTCCAAGAGGGTAGCATCTTTCAGAAAAGAGACTTGCAAGAACAAGGGACACAATTTAAAGATAGAAGGAGGGGTGGTCAGGGCAATGAGGAAGTATTATTTCACAGAGAGGGTAGTGGATGCATGGAACAGCCTTCCTGAGGAAGTTGTGGAGTCTAAAACTGTGGGAGAATTCAAGAATGCAATGGACAGACATAAGGCAATTCTTGTGGGGGGCAGGAAGATATACGCTGTTGGTTAAATAGGATCTGCGGCCTATCCTGTAGGTAGGGAAATGGGCAGACTAGATGGGCCTAGCGGTCCTTATCTGCCATCAAAGTCAAAGTCAAAGTCTATGAAAAAACACTCACAAGCTCTGTTCCAGCCTGCTGCCACTCAGTCCCCTTTATCCCTCCTTAGTTCAGCCCCTCTTGTAAATATTTATTAGGCCTTTACCCTGGCCTTGCTGGACAACTCCTCCCATGGGCGTCGTTATGTGCCACCCTACTGAATAATTAATTGGGGCCCTTCTGACCCGATCTCCTCGCAGCTCTCGGCCACTACTCTATGTGCCTACTGCGCACTTAAATAAAAAAAATTCAGTCCTGGTTCAAAATGTGGTGGTCAGCACATTAGGACTTGCTGCTGCTGACTCATCACTCTTCTCTGGCTCTGGGGTGGATTGGGAGGTACAGATGCAGAGGGAAGGAACAACACAGGCAGTGTAGCAGCCACCAGGGGGCCTCAGGAAGGCCGACGAATGAACCGATAATGCAGCACTGGCAAAGCCGACGATGAGGGACTGGGGAAACTTTTAAAATTAAATAAGGGGCACAGAATAATAAAACATTAAGGCTCTCAGCCCAACGACTGAAACAGATGGCTTTCTTTTACTTTCGGTGCCCCGATGGCACCACCGACCGCACCACAACTCTTCAGGGTCTGTCTTCAGATGCCGGAGGCAGAGCAGGCACGCAGGCAAGTCCTCGGGGGACAGTTTCAACATCAGGTAAGCCTTTTCCCTCATCCCCTTAACTTGCTGCATCCTCTCTCCTCAACAGCTACTCAGGAACTCCACAAAAACAGTTAAAATGTTTAAAACCAGAGCTTCTGGTTCCAGAATGGCTGGCATGGAATGCTGTGCATGAGCAGCTCAGCACAGCATTCCATCCAGACCATTGTTGCTTGTGCTGCATACCAAGTCTATTTTTTACAAGCATTTAGTGCACTGGGCACTTTACTGGGTACCTGGGGGAAACTGGGAACTTCTGGGGAACTGCAGGGGAAACCTCTAACTTTAGCATATTACAGTAAGTGCAATCAGAGAGGGGATACATCTGCTGTTTGGGAGTTATTGTATCTGTGTGCTCTGTTCATTGTCTGGGCCACTAGAGGGGAAAGGGGAGGTCACAGTGTCCCGGAGGGCTGTACACAGGTCAGCTACACTATCTCTAACTCTGTCCTCTGGGTGGAGGCACCCATTTTCAGTACCCAGGCCCCTTAACCTGCACTTAGTCACGCAGACAGGGGTAGTAGCCCTTGGGATAGCGCCACCTAGGGGTTACAAAAACATGGGATGTTTTAAAAATAATTGAAGGATTTTTTAAACTGTATTAGTGCAGCAGATTGTAAAGGCCCTTTTGAGGTTAATCAGTAAAGATCTGCCTACCTATCTTCAACTACTGTTTACACTGTATGGGAAACAAACCCAGGATATACCCCAAGCCCAAAACATGTTTTTTTGGAGAGAGGAGACACCATTTACAATCAAGATTTTGTAGGAGTTTTTAGTGGTATGCTCCTTGGGTCTGCAACTCATTAGCTGAAGGTAGGATCACTTGTTGGGAAGTGCTCAGATAGTTTAGTGTCACTCACTGGAGTTCCTAATAGATTCCACTACAGAAAGTGACACACGTGGCCCATTCAAAAACCACAGCTGCTCTAGGTTTGAGGAAGGGGTTCTACAGCTGATACACATTGAGGCCAAGTGGCCGGCTCAAGGTTTCAGTTGAGATCTCCTGTTTCCTAGCAGTTCTGCATGCTTAAGCTCTGAGCTACACTGTCTCCCTGATGTTCCAGGTGGTAACAAAAACTGAGACAACTAAGAATGGATCCCACAGTGCATATAGGGGTAGCACCCACTCCATGTGGGCCTTGGGGGGGGGGGGGCTCTGAGTTCCAGCAGTAAAATAAAGGGATCTCCCCCACACTTATGGGGAAAATTGAGAGGTATGAATCTCTCTCTGTACTATGTATGGGGCTGTACCCTTTCCACATGGGACAGAGATGACATCAAGCCTTTAGATAATGGGTGTTGTGAGGTATGACTAGCATGGTACCATATGGGAAAGGACCCTCTCTATGTGGGACAGGGGAACTCTATGTGGTAGTAAGAGGAACGTCCCCTCAAATGAGGAACAGCTGAAAGTAAGAATTTCGCTGTACAGCGTGGGAAAGGAGAGGACGCTCTCTTTGTGGGACAAGGGACTGTAGGTGAAATGTCAGTCTTCTCTTCTGAAGGACCTACAGTGAAACGACAGTACTTGCTTTGTCCTCTGCCAAGAGTAAAAATATCATGATATTCTCAGGTCCCTGGCATGTAAAAATAATCTTGATATGTTTGAGTTTTTATTTACACTGCCATTGTACAAACACTGAATATTCAATAGGGCATCCAGGAAAGAACAGTTACGTACTTACATTAACAGTACATCATCGAGACAATCTCTTCCCTTAGGCCACACCTTTGGAATTATACCCACGTCAGCACTAGGACCACACAGAAACTTTTGCTAGCGTGGGGCTGCCCATGGCGATGTCACGACAAGCCCGTCTCTCCTCAGTTCGCTGCTCAGAGGACTCTCTTCTTGGGGAACCAGGAGATTATACCAGTGCAACTGATATTAGGTAAATGAAGGCACTGGAAATAGCAGCCATAGAAATTCCCAAGGCAGAAATGGATGTCCTATTCCCCTACAGCTGATAAAAAGGGGAAGGAAGGAAGGAGGGTCAGCATGGCCTAAGGCATGAGATTCTCTCGAAGATTTACTGTTACAGAAAGTAATAATCTTCTTCGAGGATATCTCTTCTCTTAGGCCACACCTTTGGAACAAGTCCCAAGCAATCCGAAAAGCTAACTGGGAGGTTGGTGCAGTCTGTTCAGGACAGCAGGCCCTGTAGAACAGCATGGCTCAAGCCTGCTCATCTATGAGAAACAATGTCCAGACTGTAATGTTTAGTAAAGGTGTGCGCAGTACAGATGTCAGCCACAGAGACGTTTCTGAAACAAGCAACAGAGGTGGCCATACCCTTGGTAGAATGACCACAAATTGCACCAGGAAGTTCCTTACCGTACTTCCTATAACAGGACATAATACAATAAACTAGCTATTTGGACAACCACCGTTCGATACAGGGGAGTCCTCTTTCCCAGGGGGTGAATGAAACAAATAGCTGAGAGGACTTTCTGCAGTCCTTGGTGCGAGCAATACAGTATTTTAGGATTCTGTGTACATCCAAAGGGTATGCACCTCCCGCGGCTAAACCCCTACAGCAACATATGTCGCTGCTGACAACAGCACCATGTCACTGTAGGGGATACGCCTGGGACCAGGCAACACTTTCCCCCGTCCTGTACCCCCTCCCCGAACCAACTCTGCCTTGGAGTTGGTGTCTATAGTAATGGGGGGTGCAGTGCCCCCCCTGCGTGGGGGGTTTGGGAGGCAAAGTCACCCAAAGAAATAACAGTCCCTGCTGTCCACGGCTCTCTGCCAACTGCAAATCGCAGTCAACAGGGAGCCTGGTGCTGCGATGCTGGTCGACGAGTTAGTTGTCAACTTGGCATCGTAGAGTTCATCCAAAGTATGGAGCAATGCCTCAGCCTGACTGGCATGCTCAGAATAATAAACTGGAAGGTGGATGGTTTGATTTAGTGTAAACTCCAAATGGCACCTTTGGCAAAAACTTAGGATTAGTACAGAAAGACACTGTCTTTATGGAAAATTAAATAAGGAGGCTCACACATTAGAGCCTGTAGCTCTGAAATCCCTTGAGCCAAAATGATTGCAACTAACGATAAAGCTTTCCATGAAAGAGTGCATAAGCCACAACTCTCGACTGGCTCAAAAGTAGACAAAGTATGTTAATTTAGGTCCCAAGGCAGGACTGGATTATGAATGGGAGATTTCATGCGCAGAATACCTCTCAAAAAGGTGCGAGAGACCTCCAATTGGGCTACCATACGCCCATCAACAGGGGCACAGAAAGCTGATATAGCTGCCAGGTGCACTTTCAGTGAGGAATTCTGCAGACTAGAGTCTGACAGTGACAGCAAGTATTCCTACACCACATTTACTGGATAGGTGAATGGGCACATTTGTTAGGAAGTGGCCCATGAGGTAAACCGCTTCCACTTCAAAGACTGGTGGAAGGCTTTCTGGCGGCAAACAGCACCTAAGCTACTCTGAATGATATCCCAAACCATGCAATGGTTATGTCTTCAGAAGCCAGGCATATAGGTTCAGAGACTTTAGGTCCAGATGGGCCAGAGACCCCTTGTCCCATGACAACAGGCCTCTGCACACAGCTAAGGGTACTGGAGATTCCACTGCTAGTTGCTGGAGCAGCAGATACCATATTTGTCAAGGCCAAGAGGTGCAATGAGGATGAGGATCACACTCTCCATTTGCAGTTTCAGTAATACTCTCTATGTATTAATGGAATAGGAAGGAATATGTACAGAAACCTCCCTTTCCAAGAGAGGGACATGCCTTGCCAGGAAACTCCAGGTCCGAGAGTGAGTGAGCAGAAACATGTCAATTCTGCATTGCGTGGGGACACAAAAAGGTCCAGCTCTGGATTAACACACCTTGTGAAGAGGTTACCTATCTCTGAGGTCAGCAGCTCCCATTTGTGCATTTTGGATATGAACTGCTTAGCTTGACTGCTAAGACATTTTGGGCACCTGGGAGATGAACGGCTGACGGCTCTAGGTCATGTTCCAGTTTCCAGTACGGCACTCTCATTGCTTCTCGACACAGGGGATGGGATTAACAGGGTTTTAAATAATTGATTAGCAGTTTTTTCTTGGGACAATACTAACCGTACAGAAAGCATTTATATAGGTTTTCTACAAGTGTTATGTTTGTTAAACACAGTGAGACAAGTGGTATGCATTTTCACAATGTTTCAGAACTTTTATGAGCAAAACGCTAATCAATTTTTAGAGTTAAATAAAACCTGGATTACGTCCCTCTTGTTTGTTCATGTAATGCACAGCACTGACGTTGTCCATCTGTACTAACTGAGGACCTGGAGTCAGATGCTCCTGAAAAGCCTGGATGCTGTACAGAATAGCTCTTATCTCCGAGACATTTATGTGTAATCTAATTTCCACCTGGGTCCAAGAACTTTGAGTTTCATAAGGGCCCAGATGTGTCTGCCGGGATTTTAAGGCATCTGATGTGAGAATCTGAGTTGGAGTTGGGCTTAGGAATGGAATACCCCTCAAGAAGTTGCTGCAGTCCATCCACCACATCAGTGTTTTGCGCATATGGAATGTGACAAGCACCTTCTGGTCTGTGTTATCCATCAGTTGGTCCCACTGCACACTCAGTATCCACTGTGGTATCTGCATGTGTAAGCGGGCTAGTGGTACAGTCACAATGGCCACTGCCATGAGTCCCAGGAGATAAAGGAAAGTTTCTTTTGGAACATAATGGCTGCTGTATACCAACTGTGCCTGAGCTATGACACGTTCTGCCCTTTCCAGGGGTAGGAATGCTCAGCCCTGTTCTGTATCCAGGACAGCACCTATGTACTGCAGCCTTTGGCAAGGAGTCAGTACTGACTTTGGCACATTCACTATAACTCCTAGGTTTTCGAACAATTGCCCTGTTCAATACAGTGTGTGCAAGAGTTGGTTCCTGGAAGGGGCTTTCAATAGTGAGTCATCCAGGTATGGGAAGACATAGAGACCTTCCCTGCAAAGGGATGCTTCCTCCAATGCAATGCATTCAGTAAAGACCTGGGGCACAGAAGACAAGTCAAAGGGCAATACTCTGAAATGGAAGTGCTCCCCTTCCAGGACAAACCTCAGATATTGCCTGTGATGATGTCTGATCTTGATATGAAGGTATGCATCTATCCAGGGAGCAAATCCAATTCCTTTTTGTAATGGGGGATAAAGTTTTTCAGGGAGACCATCCAAAACATCTTGTATTCTAAATAGAAGATTAGGTTTTTGGGATCTAATACAGGCCTGACATCTCCTCTCCATTTGGGGACCAGGAATTAACAGGAATCCCTCTGCCCTTCTGGTTAGAATGTACAGTTTCTATGGCATGCTTGGTTAACAAAACTTGTACCTCTTCCTTCAGTAGAAACAGATGTCCTGGGGGAGAAGTCAAAAGAGACAGAGGATAGTTCTAATAAGTCCAGAGAATGTCCCTCAGCAATTATCTCCAGGACCCATTCGTCTGTGGTAATCTTCCTCCACTGTGCCAGATGAAGGGAGAAGCGACCGCCTACCACCGCCTCCCTGAGGTTGAAGTGGTAGTGGGGGGTCCGACATGAGTTATGCTGTGTCAGTGGGGGTAGCACCACCAGCTTTGGATGGTTTGGAATGGGATCCTGGGAGAGGAGTAGATGGTAAGGCTTAACCACCCTTGCCTCGGCCTTACTGCCAGTTGGCTTGACAGCCACCTCTGGCAGCAGGGTGATGAAATGATTCTTTACCATGCTGTCTGCCAGGCAAGGGATACAGGGCTTTGACTAACCTTAAAGTCATTTCATAGACTTGAAGGCTTATTAATACCTCTTCCAAGTTCCACATGATTGCCAAACAGTTTGGTGCCTCTAAAAGGAGCATTGAGGACTGTTTACTGCACATCAGTTGCAAACCCAGCCACTCTAAGCCAAGTGTACCTACTCGTTCAAATACCAGGTGCAGCTGCCCTGGCAGATAAATCAGAAACATCATATGCGGAGCATAGCAAATGTTAGCCAACCTCAACTCCAGAATTCTGATTTTTAAGTAATTCATTCTTGGCATTCCATTCTGGAAGATCCAGAATGGCAGCTTTGGCAGCCCTCCACAGGCTATTCTGATATGTGATCATGCGGGCCTGGTAGTTTGCAATACGACAGTCTAGTGAGGCAGAGGCATATGTGCGCCTGCCCACCACATCAGGCTTCCTGGATTCCTTATCCGGGGGCAAAGTGCTCATAAGTTTTTGGAGCCCTGGATCTATCATTGGCAGCCATTATGACCACTGAATCTATTTCAGGCTGGTTGGCATAATAAAACTTGGCAGCAGGACCAGGATACTGCTTGTCAGCCTTTCTGGGTACAACTGGCATAGTATTTGGCCCATACCTTGCAGCAAATGTTGCATCCCCTAATGCACGGTAAATAGGAGGAACAGTAATAGTTGGAGTAAATGGTACCTCCAAAAAGTCCATCAAATTTGTTTTAGTGGAATCCTCTTCATCCACAGCAAATCCCATTGCATGATGCATTTGCTACATCATCGTTTGAAAGGTAGGGTCTTCAGCAGGAAATGTGTGTGTGTGTGTACACCACAGAATCCTAAGTACATGATGATACAGTGGAGCTACAACATGGAGCTTAATGTTCTTCTACATAATCATCCTCCATTATGAGGTCTAAATTATATTCTTCCTCATCGCCGATGTCCCTGTCAGTAATGGGAATGGGGGACCACACTAGCAATGCCAGAGGCTGCTGCTCAGGAGAATGTTGCTGTGAACTAGCCAATGATGTTGGCAGGGCCTGTGATGCAGGAACCCCTGTCGACAACAGTACAGGCTTCACACGTAAGCCTGGAAGGATGCGTTGCATCATATCTGAATATGATGCCAGTACTGCCTGTGTGTCGACGATTCCCTGGCCAGGGGCCATAACTGCTGTAGTTGTTGACAGGTCTGGATCCATTGACAATGGTCATATACTGTCTGTAGAAGGTAAAGTAGTGCCTAAGCCACACCCCGACCTTGGTATATGGTCGACGGTCTAGGAGCTGGTGTTACCGCCGCCCCATGGCAGACAATGACAATGCAGATAAAGTACCTGCAGGCCACAACAGTGACATAGACCTCGCGGGGAAGCAGAGCTCTTTTTATGATTACGTTTGTATCTCGATGAACACTAATCTTTATAGTGGTCTTTCGATTTCGAGAAGTGCGAGTCTGTCAGTGGGGCTGGTGATGCCACTTTCTGACCCTGTGCCTTTTCCATGGCTGCTAGAGTTTTTTCTAATAAAAACTTCTCCAGTGCCTTTCCTCTGTATCACCTGGTTGCTTGACTTGAAGCCCTGGCAAATCTCAGAAGTCCTGACTTTGTGAGAGACACCTAATCAGCAGACACATACTTCATGTGCATTGTCATTGTAAATCTTTTCTCCACACTCACAGTACCAGGACAACGTCGTTGGTTTCAGTGGCACACAGTGGTGGTGATATCACTAAAAAAAGAACAGTTACATACTTACCATAATAGTAGATCTTCGAGAGAATCTCTTTCATCAGGCCACACTTTTGAAATTCATAGCTGCCAGGCACTAGGACCACATGGAAACTTTTGCAAGTAGTCTGCTAGGGGCCGCCCATGATGACATCAGACATTGGCATATACATAAACCTAGATGGCAGCCAGCCCGGTGGCACTGAGGGTTGAGGCGCTGGACACCACACCTCACACCACGCCGGCGACCCAGGTTCGGGAACGAACTCGGGCCGCTGGGGTCAGCCAGGGAAGAGAAGGATGGAGTGCCCAATGGCTGCTCTCCTCTCCGGGGGTCCTTGCATGCTCCTGCCGCAAATACTGCCATCTGGGGGAGCTTGGGTGGTAGGTGCGGTAGTCGGGGTGGCAGCAAGGGCATTGGGTAGCTGTTGGCAGCAGGTGGAGAAGGGAGGCACGTTTCAGTGAGTCTCCCAGCTCATTGGCACCATTGCACACTGACATCTAGGAGAACAAGGGAAAAACACCTCGGTGTCTCCTAGGCGAAGACTCCTCTCTACACGTCTCAGGCTCATAGCGACAGACCCCGCTGTACAGGGTTCCATGACTCAAGTGTGCTGGTTCTGGGGAGGAAAAATGACAGAGTTTACTCCTCACCCCGCCCGTGGGGTTACCCGGGTACCTTAGGCTAGTGGAACCATAGGTACTCTAGAGGCAGACTGCGGCGATCAGTGGGTGCAGTTAGAGAGGATGTCTGAGAGAGTGGAGAGAGGAGGTAGATGGGGGTATAAATACAAAGTATAAAAAAAAAAAAAATAAAAAAATAAAAACCTGGATGGCACCTTCTGTCCTCAGTGCCCCGCCAGATATCTGCTCGAAGGACCCCCTCTAGGGAACCAGGAGGGACCCCAGCCCTCCACATACAAAGCAAGACTGAGGGCTGGAAAATGAAGCAATGGAGACAGAGCACAAGTATCCTTTTTTGCCACTCCTAAGGGGGAAGGAGGGTGGGATGGTATGGCCTGATGAAAGAGATTCTCTCAAAGATCTACTGTTAAAGTAAACAATAACTGTTTTATCTTCTTAGAAACATAGAAACATAGAAGTTGACGGCAGATAAGGACCGCAAGGCCCATCCAGTCTGCCCATTTCTTTTTCTACCTTATAAATGTGCCATCGGCCTTTGCTCTGTCAGTGACCTATCTATTCATAGTCATTTGTATTGCTCCCTTATGCCTATCCCATGCCTGTTTGAAGCCCTGCACTGTATTCATAGCCACCACTTGTGGTAGTATTCCATGCATCTACCACCCTTTCTGTGAAAAAGAATTTCCTCACATTCCCCTTAATCGGCCTCCTCTAATCTCATGCTGTGTCCTCTTGTCCTGCTATTTTTCTTATATTTAAACATGTTAGACTCTTTCACCTTGTTTATGCCCTTAAGGTGTTTAAATGTCTCGATCATATCACCTCTCCCTCCTTTGCTCAAGGGTATATATTGAGCTCCGTTAATCTGTCCTCATATGTCTTCTGATGCAGTCCCTGCACCATTTTGGTTGCCCTTCTCTGGACTGCCTCAATTTGGTTAATGTCCTTGTGAAGGTGTGGTCTCCAATACTGCACGCAGTACTCCAGATGGGGCTCAACCAATGTCTTGTACAGAGGGATTATTACCTCTCACGACTTCTGTGATACTCCCTACTAATACACCCTAACACCCACCTAGCCTTACCTACTGCTTTAGAGGTCTGTTTGATGATTTTAGGTCATCAGTGATGATGATGCCCAAGTCTCTTTCTTCCTTTGTGACTGCTAGCAACTCCTCCCAGCCTATAAGTGGCTTCAGGTTTCTCTTCCTATGTGCATGATTTTGCACTTCTTTGCATTAAATCCCAGTTGCCACTCTTCTGACCATTTTGCTAGTTTATCCAGATCTCTTCTCATTCTGCCCACCCCATCTGGATCATCTACTCTGTTGCAGATCTTGTGTCATCTGCAAACAGACAAGCCTTACCCTCTAGTCCATCTGCGAGGTCACTAATGAAGATGTTGAATAGGACTGGCCCCAGGACTGATCCCTGAGGTACCCCACTTGTGACTTGCATCTCTTCTGACTGTATACCATTTACCACCACTCTCTGTTTTCTGCCAGTCAACCAGTTTGCCACCCAGTTGACCAACTTCTGACCCACCCCGAGCCTACCTAGCTTATTTATCAATCTTCTATGTGGAACAGTGTCAAAAGCTTTGCTGAAGTCAAGGTAGGCTGACATCAACTGCTCCCCTTGGTCCACCACTCTGGTTACCCAGTCAAAGAAATCTATGAGATTAGTTTGACAGGACCTTCCTTTGTAAACCCATGCTGTCTTGGATCCTGTGCCCTATGGATTCCAGGTGTTGCACTATCCTTTCCTTAAGGAGTGCCTCCATATCTTGCCCACTACTGAGGTAAGACTGACTGGTCTGTAGTTCCCCGCCTCCTCCTGATACCACTCTGTGGAGCGGGATCACATGAGCCCTTCTCCAGTCTTCTGGGACCTCTCCTGTGCTCAGAGACTCACTAAACAATTCTGCTAATGGCTCTGCTAGTTCCTCCTTTAGCTCCTTAAGTACCCTGGGATGTATGCCATCAGGTCCCATTGCCTTATCCACCCTGGAGCTTTAAGCTCTTGTAGGACCCTTTCTTTTGTGAAGGGAGTAGTGCTCACTCTCCTCCCCTGTGTCCATGATGTTGAGCTGTGGGCCCTGCCCTACCTTCTCTTCAGTAAATACTGAGCAAAAGTATCTATTTAGGATAGATGCCTTTACAGGGTCCTCCTCCTCACATGCTCCCTTTCTCCATTAAGCTTAGCAATACCCCTCTGGACTTTCTCCTTTCACTAATGTATCTATAGAAAGTCTTGTCACCCTCTTTACTGTTCGTGTAGTGTTTCCTCAGTTTGGGACTTTGCCTGCCTTACTGCCTTACCTGCTTCCCTTAGGGCAGTTTGGTATGCCTCCCTATCTTCATCCCGCTGTGTTCCTTATATTTCCTGAAGGCCAGCCTTTGGCTCTGACCTTTTCTGCTACTGTATTTGAGAACCAAAGTGGTTTCTTCTTCTTTTGCACTTCCTTTTCTGTCTAACACAATGGGATGTTGCTTCAAGTATTGTATCCTTAATGCTTGCCCACTTTGCCTGTACCTCCTCACCTGTGTTTCTTTTTGCCAGGGCTAGCTTAACTCTGTTGGCCATCTTATCAAAGTCAGCTCCTCTGAAGTCCCATATTTTTGCCTTGGAATGGGATGATTTAGATGTAGTAGCCAAATTGAACCATACCATGTGATGGTCACTGGCCCCAGGTGACCTTCTACCTGGAGATCTGTGATCCTTTCTTTGTTAGTCAGTACTAGATCTAGGATAGCCCTGTCTCTTGTGGGTTGCTGTACCAGTTGTTTGAGGCCCTCCCCTGCAGGGAATCCACTATGAGTCTAGTTCTGGCAGATGTTCCTGCTGGTATTGACCAATCTATATCTGGCATGTTGAAGTCTCCCATTATCAGAACCTCCCTTTAGCTGTCATGTTTTGTATATCTTCTAACAGTAATGTGTCTATGTCCTCCTCTGGTCTGGGGGCCTGTAGACAACCCAGTTCTTATGGCTGTCCCATTTCCTGTTTCCAGGGTGACCCACAGTTCTTCTGGCTCCTTATGTGTATTCTGAATTTCTGTAGCTTTGATATTTTCATTAACATACAGGACCACTCCTCCCCCTTTTGCACCTCGGTCTCTTCTGAACAATATATAGCCAGGTACTGAAGTCTCTCAAGTGTGGTTACTGGTAAACCACGCCTCACTAATTGCTACTATGTCCAGTTTAGCCTCTGACATTATTGCCTGCAGGTCTGGGATCTTATTTCCAGGCTGTGAGCATTTGTGTACATGATTTTCCATTGGCCAGATTTTGTGTGTTAGTTGTTGGGTGAAGTTTGGCATTACCCTGTGCATCGTATGGGAGACAAACCTTTTTCTTACCTGGTGATGCAAATGAATGGCAAACACGCTGAATTCCTGTTTGACCACTAGCTGAGGGGAGGGTGTTCTTCCCATTCTACGTATGGGGTGCTGCACCCTCTCCCATTTGCTAGTTTAAATATTCTGCAAAGACGTCAAACTTCTGCCCCAATGCACTGACTCCTTTAGTCAGATGCAGTCCATCAAATTTAAAGACTTTTCGCTCCCAGAACTGTTGCCAGTTCCTACAAATCTGTGTGCCTTTTTCCTGGCACCAGTCCTTGAGCCACGTGTTAGCTCCCTATCTCCCTTTCTGACCTTCCGTCCATCTGCTCCCTTCTCCCAGACTGGCAGGATCTCAGAGAAGGAGATGCGGACGTAATAGATGATAGTTTGTCACCCAGCTTAGTCAGGTGTTCCTTGGTCTCCACAACTGACCGGCTGGCAGATCATTAGTCCCTATGTGTACTAGGACATCAATGTTTTCTCCTGCTTTGTGAACAATTTATAATGCGGTCAGTGTCTCTCCATGCTGATGTACCTGGGAGACATCTGACCATCACCCTGGTTGAGATGGGTATCAACTCTAATCATGGAGTCTCCTATGATCAGAAGTTTTTTGATTCCTTGTGCTTGTTTAGTTTTGGTTCCTGATTTGGGTGAGTATTGTTGTGTAGCTCCTGTGCCGCAGTGTCCTGCTCTGCAGTGTCTTCTGCCTCTTTATTTGATTTCAGAGATAGAGGCAGATACCTGTTTGTAGCGTTTATATGGTTTTTGGAGGTAATGTGTTGGAGAGCAGAGAGTGATGGGGCACCTGATTTGCTCCTCCTAACCACCTGCCAACCTCCTGGACCAACTACCCTCTGCTGTTCTTCAAGGATATCTCTTTCATCAAGCCATAGAAACATAGAACTTGTCGGCAGATAAGGACCACTAGGCCCTTCCAGTCTGCCCATAGACCCTATACATGTATGCGTCCACTCACCCTAAGTGGTCAATGGCTTTTCATCACTCCCTTCTCACCCATGTTCCCTTGTGCTCGTCCCAGGCATGTTAAAACCCCTCCACTGTGCTTGCCTCTATCACCACTTGTGGCACACTATTCTAAGAGTTCACCACACTCTCTGTGTAGAAAAACTTCCTCACATCACCTCTTAATCTACCCCCCTCCGATTTCATATCGTGCCCCCTCATTCTGGTATATTTTCTTCATTGGAAAAGATCCCCCACCTGTACCTTGTTCATGCCTTCGAGATACTTAAAAGTTTCTTTCATGTCACCCCTTTCTCTCCTTTCCTCTCCTCCAGTGAGTACATATTGAGGTCTCTTAGTCTCTCTTTATATGTTTTGTGGTGCAAACCATGTACCATCTTTGTCCCCCTTCTCTGGACAGCCTCCACCTTGTTTATGTCCTTATGCATGTGTGGTCTCCAGTACTGCACACAGTACTTCAGGAGAGGCCTTAGCAGTGTTTTATACAATGGCATCGCCGCCTCCTGCTAGTAATACCTCTGCACCCCAGCATGCCACTGGCCCTTCCTGCAGCCTTGCGCATTGCTTTGACACCTTTAGGTCATCAGATATGATAACCTCTAGGTCCCTTTCCTATTTGGTGACGGTCAGCACCCCCCCAATCCTGTAGGTCTCCCCAGGGGTTCCCCCTACCCAGGTACATTATCTTGCACTTTTTTGCATTGAACCTTAGTTGACACTCCTCCAACCATCTTTCAAGCTTCTCCAGGTCCCTCTTCATTTTCTGCACCCCTTCTGGACTATCCACCCTGTTGCAGATCTTGGTGTCATCTGCAAATAGGCAGACCTTTCCTTCCAGCCCATCTGCAATGTCACTAATGAAGACATTGAACAGGACTGGTCCCAGTACTGATCCTTGTGGCACTCTGCTGGTCACCCCTCTCTCCCCGGATTGGATCCCATTCACCACCACCCTCTGCCTTCTTTCCATCAGCCAGTTTCTAACCCAATGTATCACCTTATGCCCCATGCCCAGACTACTCATCTTGTTAACCAGCCTTCTGTGTGGGATGGTACTGAAGGCTTTGCTGCAATCTAGGTAGGCAACATCAATGGCCCCTTCCTGATTCACTTCCCTAGTCACCCAATCAAAATAATCTATCAGATTTGTTTGACAAGACGTTCCTGATATGAATCCATGCTGCCTCAGATCCTGGGCACCAGTGGATTCCAGGTGTGCCACTATCCTTTCTTTCAGCAGTGTCTCCATGATCTTCCCCACCACTGAGGTGAGGTTGACTGGCCGGTAGTTCCTCGCTTCCACCCTACTGCCACTTTTGTGCAGTGGGACTGCATGCACCCTCCTCCAGTCCTCTGGAACCATGCCTGTGTTGAGTGACTCTGTGAACAGGGTGTCCAGAGGTGCTTCTAGTTCATCCACAGCTCCCTTAATATCCTTGGGTGTATGTCATCTGGCCCCATGATTTTATCCATCTTCAGCTTTGTGAGTTCCTTCAGAACTCTCTCCACTGTGAATGGACTGGTGTGCACCCCCAACCTCCAGGCCACATCTCTCAAATGAGTATCAAACAATACTAAAAGCTACCAGCCTTGGTGGCTAGAGCCAACAGGATTATGAAAGTAGGCCATGTAGAACAGCTAGGCCAAAGCCAGCCAATCTACAAGAGACGATGTCCAGATGTAGTGTTTAGTGAAAGTGTGGACAGTACTCCAGGCAGCAGCTACACAGATTTCTGCAGCAGAAAACATTCTGGAAACAAGGAACAGAGGTGGACATGCATCTGGTGAAATGACCACAAACCAAACCAGGGCCTTACTGTACTTCCTGTAACAAAATGTAATTTATTTATTTGTTTGTTTGTTTACTGGGTAAGTGCAGTGATCCAATGAACCGTTTTCAGGCACGATCCAGGTCATAAAGATGGCACATAGGTAATACAGATGATACAATTACATTAGCTGAGAAATGGTTCAGAAAATATAACAAACTGAATAAAGTGCAAATGCAAAATACACAGTGTTGCAGGCAGTCATAAGAATGTTCAGCATAGTACAACAGGATCTATTTGGCTATTGGTACAGATAGGTAGGGACTCACAACACATGGGATTACTCAGTGGAGTAGTTACATTCAGATTCAGCCAACAGCCCTGCTTTACAGTGAGATATGAAGGTAAGGTGCAAGTCTAGAGAGTGGAGGGAGGCAGGTAGGTTGTTCCACAGTTTGGGAGTGGCGAAGGATAAGGCTTTGCAGCCCAGGCTGGTGAAAACTTGGGGAACTTCCAATGGTGGCACTGCGGATTACTGGAGGTAATGGGCACTGGTTTTCTGCTTTAACAGGGAGAAGTAGGGGGACAGGTTTCTGTTTCTAATGGTGCTGTCAATGATGCATCCAAGGGAGTAGTTATGCCTGGACTGAAGGGCGAGCCAGCCCAAGGACTGGTACAAGGAGCAATTGTGTGTGGAATAGGGCACCACTAGCACAAACCTACAGGTGCTATTGTAGGCAGGATTGAGCCTCGCGAGCAGTAGAGAGGAGGTGTCTGTACATATAGGAGTACAGTAGTCTAATGGGGAATACAGTTTGCTAGCCATTTGGGCAAGCACTGTTTAGAAACTGGGGTGCCTTCTTTCCCGGGGTGAATCAAACAAAAAGCTGTGAAGACTGTCTGCAGTCTTTGGTATGGTGTATAGAGTACCTGAGTATTCTATGCACATCTAAAGCATATACTGTCAACATAGCTACATTTTTACAGCGAAGACCATCACAGCCACAAATATCGCCAGGTCGCTGTGATGGTCCCGCTGTACACCAGCACTGTGTCTCCCGGTGTTTCGCCCCACCCTGAAACAACTTCAACTCGGAGTTGGTCATTTAGAGCTGGGGGTGTCGTAGGCATAAAGAAACTGACAGGTGGATGGTTTGATTTAAGTAAACTCAAACACCACCTTTGGTAAAAACTTAGGATTAGTACGCAAAAGCACTCTGTTCTTGTGGAAAATCAAATAAGGAGGCTCGCACATTAGAGCCTGTAGCTCTGAAATCCTTTGAGCAGAAGTGACTGCAAGTAAAAATAACACTTTCCAAGAAAGAAAGTGTAAGCCACAAGTCATAGCTGGCTCAAAAGGAGCCAAAATCAACTTATCAAAAACAAATTCAAGTTCCAGGCCGGTCTGGATTGCGGATGGAAGGCTTTATGTATGAAATGCCTCTCAAGAATGTATGGGTTACCTCCAGCTGAGCAATGGTATTACCACCTACAGGCACATGGAAAGGTGATATGGCAGCCAGGTACACTTTGAGTTAGGAATACAGCAGGCCTGACTCTGATAAGGACAGCAGGGACTTTACAACCTGACTGACTGGGCAGGTAAATGGATCCAGGTCATGTGAAGCGGCCCATAAAGCAAACCACTTTCACTTCACAAAGTAAGTTGTTCTGGTGGATGGTTTTCTAGCAGCCACCAGATCATCCGCCACATCTGCGAAACCAAAACGTAGAAACATAAGAGCATACAAACATAGAAACTGACGGCAGATAAGGACCGCTAGGCCCATCTAGTCTGCCCATATACCCTACCTTTATTAGCGGCCACTGACCATACATGGTCATGGACTGTAGCCTATCCTTCCCACCTCTAGGGTTCCCTGCCTATCCCATGCATGTATAAATCCCTCCATTGTGCTTGCTACCACCACCGCCTGGGGTTAGCTATTCCATGCATCCACTACCCTTTCTGTGAAAAAAAATGTCCTCACATTTCCCCTTATCCTGCTCCCTTCCTATCTCATGTCATGTCCTCTTGTTCTTGCACTACTCCTATACTGAAAGATGTTTCTCACTTGCACCATGTTTATACCTTTAAGATACTTGAAGGTTTCTATCATGTCTTCCCATTGACTCCTCTCTTCCAGTGTATACATATATATATATATATTTTTTTTTTTTTTTTTTTTACAATTTATTCATCCCCCACACACTCGATCCTAGACTCTCTTAAGTGGGGGCACTCAGCTTACTTCCATCCTGCCCCGTCATAGACTCAGACCTGACTCTCGGTCTGACATGCTCCCTCTTGGTCCAGGCATCCGCACCTCCCCAGGATCGCCATTCTATTCTGTGCAGATATCCCAAGACCCGAGGGAACTCAGAGGTCAGCCAGCATGCTCAACTTTGGGCATGGGGAGGGGTAGCTCCTGGGCCCCACCGTCGCCTACCAGGATTTGGCTCCTTTTTCCATGTTTTGACTTCCCCTTGAGCCTTGGATGTGCAATGGACTCCTGCACGCTGGATACGTGCTCCCGTGTACCCCACTGGACGTCCTGCTGAGGCTCTAACCCTGCTGTGCTGCAAGCCTCTGGTGTAGTGCCCCAAGCCTCTGCTAGCGGCCACCAGAATAGCAGCCAGCCTAAGTCCCCCTTCCCAGGAAAGGAGAGCAGTCCTCTGGACGCTCAATCCTTTCCCATCCCTGCTGACCCCCACTTGTTCCCGAACCCAGGTCGCCAGTATGGCATCCAGCACCTCAACCTTCAGCAGGACGGCTCAGTGTATACATATTGAGGTCATTTAATCTCTTTTCACGTCTTCTCGTGCAAGCCCTGCACCATCTTAGTCGCCCTTCTCTGAACCACCTCTACTCTGTCTATGTCCTTTCCGAAGACGTGGCCTCCAGAACTGTACACAGATGAGGCCTCCCCAGTGTTTTGCAAAGTGGTATCACCACTTCCCTCCTTCTGCTAGTGATACCCCTTCCTATGTACCCCAACATACCACTGGCCCTCCCTACAGCCTTTTTATTCTGCTTGGCCACCTTTCAGTCATCTGAAATGATAACCCCCCGATCCCTTTCTTCCTTGGTGATCGTCACAACTCCCCCCCCCCAATCCTGCAGCTCTCTCCAGGGTTTCTGCATCCCAGGTGCATGATTTTGCACTTCTTCGCATTAAACCTCAGTTGCCACACTTTGGACCATTTTTCCAGCTTTTCTAGGTCCCTCATTTTCTCCACCCATTTGGAGTGTCCACCCTGTTGCAGATATCTGTGTCATCTACGAACAGGCAAACCGTCCCCTCCAGCCCTTCCGCTATGTCACTAATGAAGACATTAAAAAGGACTGGCCCCAGGACTGATCCCTGAGGTACCCCACTGATCACCCCACCCTCCTGGAATTGGATCCCATTTACCACCAACCTCTGCTTCCTGTCCTCTAATCAGTTTCTAAACCAGTTTACCACCTTGCGGCCCATGCCCATGCTACCCATCTTGTTGACCAGTCTTTTGTGTGGGTTGGTGTCAAAGACCTTGCTGAAACCAAGGTAGGTGACATCTACTGCTCCCCATGATCCACCTCCTTTGTTACCCAGTCAAAAAAATCTATCAGATTTGTTTGACATGACCTTCCTACTGTGAATCCATGCTGCTTTGGATCTTGAGCTCCGTTGGATTCCAAGTGTTCCACAATCCTTTCCTTCACCAGTACCTCCATAATCTTACCCACTACTGAGGTGAGGCTGACTGGCCTATAGTTTCCTGCCTCCTCCCTGCTCCCATTTTTGTGAAGAGGGACTACATGTGCCCTCCTCCAGTCCTCTGGAACCACTCCTGTGTTGAGTGACTTACTGAACATGGCTGCCAGTGGTTCAGCTAGCTCCCTCCGTAGTTCCTTTAAAATCCCAGGATGTACGCCATCCAGTCCCACTGCTTTGTCCACCTTCAGTTTTGTGAGCTCCTCACGGACTCTCTCTCTTCTGTAAATGGACTGGAGTTCACCTCCCTGCCCCCTTTGTATCTGATACCCAGCTTTGGTCCCTGTCCCTTCCCTTCTTCAGTGAATACTGAACAGAAGTATTTATACAACTGTATTTCTGCCTTCTCCAAGTCTCCTTCCACTCCCTCCCCTTCATACCCTCTGAGCCTTACAATCCCACCCCTGGACTTCCTTCTTTCACTGATGCATCTATAGAATGTCTTGTCCTATTTCTTCCTTTAATTTTTTTTGTTAGTCATTTTTCTCCCCATGGTCCCCAGCCAGCTACTTCAGCCACCCCACCCCAAGCCATCACCCGAACATCAGACCTCCTCTCCTATGCCCCCATGACTTTCCCTTCATGGCAGGGGTGGTGAGGGAGTGACTCTACCCACCACGAATAGATCCAGCTAGGGAGCAGTCCTCTTGGGTCGGTGCTGCAGGGGCAACATCTTCATGCTCCATGGCCAAGGACCTTTTTCCACTTTACTTTTTCGGAGGGAGCATGCAATGCTGCCAATGACGCGTAGTGCACGCGTTTGCACGCTGCATGTCAGGAAGCTGCTCCTCCTCTGCCCCAATGTCTTGGACACAGCATGCAGAGCCCCACTCGCTGCCAGGGGTCAGGCAAATGCCAGTCCATGGTCCCCACCCTCCCTGGGAGAGGAGAGCTGTCCCTTGGACACTCGATCCTCTCCCTCCCCAGCCTACCCCCAGTGACCCACTCACACCGCGAACACAGGTCGACGGCATGGCAGGAGGTAAGGCATGATGCCTCAGCCCTCCACGCCACTATGACAGTCATCTTGTCCCATGTCTTTACAGTATCATCGAGACACAGGTCAGGAAGCATAGGAAAAACCAGGAGCAGTTGTAGAATTCGCAAAAAGCATTTATTAGTACTAGCAGTAACATAAAAAAATAAATTTCTGTATAACTATTTACAAAGGCCAAATAAACAGAGAAGATCTGAGTTTTCCTTCAATCTCTGTGTCTCTTGCAAGAAACTGCAGCTGTCTCTCTCTTATAAGTTCTTGCAACCCCTTCCTTAACAAGCATCCTGATTTTATTTCTAAAATGTTCTTGCAAATTTCAGACAGTTGCTGAAAGAACACAATGTCCCAAAACTGAGGCCCCTTTTCCACAGCTTCTGCAAAAGGCTTAAAAATTGCATTTCAGGTTAACCCCTTAAGTTCCCAATAGCTTTTTGCAATCATCTCAAACTATAATTATATGCATTTCAGCAGTAACACTATATCATTTCTAAACAAAGGGATCCCAGTATCAGTTACATTCCCACATAATGATTTGCATATATTGTTATACCAGCACATATGCAAGGGAGGAAAAAGACAGAACAGCAAGTGGAGACTGAGAGACAGCAAGAGGCAAAGAACTGCGAGACTGTCAGGGTGATCAAGTCCTAGGTTTCACAGGAAAATGTGGTTGCGCAACCAGACAGACAAGAGACAGGAAAAGAAAGCACAGAACAGATCCCTGCATTCAAATTCTCCATAACAACTGGGACAGGGTTCTACAGCCCCTTCCTTAAGAGGGAACCTGTTTTATCAAACAGGTTTCCAAACTTTCTCTTAATTCTGTACTAGCATTAGCTTCTAACTTTCAGAAATTAAGCATGTGCAGTGTCATTTTTCTATAACAGTACAGCAAACAGTAAAGTTTAAGTTCATACATTTGTTTTTCAACCTTCAGAACCCTCAATTCCTGATCCATATCTTGACAGAAAATCAGCATTGCTATTCTCTTTACCAGATTTGTGTATCACCTTGAATTTACATGGCTGTAGTATCAGGTACCACCTTGTGATCTGGAATTTTTGTACTTCATTTGGGGATTGTGATCTGTTGTAAGTACAAAGTTAGTTCCTAGCAAATAAAACTTAAGGGACTCCATGGCCCACTTAGCTGCTAGATATTCCTTTTCAATGGTGGAGTATCTTTTCTCTCTGTCATGCAACTTTCTACCTATGTACAGAACAGGATGTTCCATCTCATCTATATTTTATTTATTTATTTGATACATTGGAATTACAAACCTTTGAGTCAGAGACTCATTTTCAAAGGCTCCACATCAAATCAACAGTGACAATCATAGACAGACCAACAACCATACAGATATGAGGGCATTTTGATACAATCAGCACAGTTTTACGATTACAGGCAAAAATGTTGAATCCTATACAGAGAGGTAGCTAAGAGTATATTTGAGTTTAGAGATCAGTCGAGCCATATTCATCGAGGTAGCTAGGAGAAATAATAATTGATAACAGTACAACAGATATACTGGGTACAAAAGGGATCAGCAGTCTTAAGACAGATTTTGTCAGTGCAATATGCCTTGTGAGCGGGGCCGCAGGCAAAGATAGGCAGGACAGTGGGCCGTGTGTGGTCGCCAGAGCAAAATACACATGGAGGGCCTATTGCAGTCAGGTGCTCTTGCGGGTGGCCAGTAGGTGGTACTTTAGGGCCATTTTGAAAGGGCCAAGTTTTATGTGGCTGGTAACCGAGGGGGGCCAGGAATTTGAACCAGGTGGGAGCCCTGACAAGAAAGGATCTCTGGTCTAACATTGTCCATACATTGGGAATAGCCAATGTAGCCGTGGTGGTGCTTCAGGTGTTCATGGCTGGGGTGGTGGGTGTTAGGGAGGCAGATAGTCCTGGGGGGGGTCAGGCCCAGTAGGGATTTTTTGGCCATGAGGCAGGCCTGGTACTGTACCTTCTCATTTCTTTTTTTTTTTCAACTTTCTTTCACTCCTTTCACGGCTCAAGGGAACTCTCTTTGATGACCTATCCCTTTGCTGCCCTGCCTGAGGATCGCTGCAGCCTGTGTCCTCTCTCTCCCTCCCCTGCAGCCAGCACCCCTGGTTTAACCCGCCCGGGGAGGGTAGTCCAATTCCTTACTTGGGCTCCTTGCAAGACAGACTCTGGAATGCAGGCGGGGCCCAGGTGGAGAAGCGATGAGGCCGGCTGAGATGAACTCGGCACTGGACATGGAGGATAGGTGCCATTGCCTATCCCTTCAAGCTGGGTTTTCTTGTTCTCAACCCTCCCCTAGTGTGCACCCCCGACGCTTGATGCACAGCAACCTTCGAGACTCTGGCATGCTGTTCGTGCCACCCGAGCATCTGTGGTGCCCCGATCTCCACCAGGGGCCGCGGGCACTGGGCACCAATACCTCCCAGGATCAGAGCAGCTCTACAGGCGCACAATCCAATTCCTCCCCTGCCAACCCCCGGTGCCTGAGCTCGCTCCCAAAATCGGGTCGCCGGCGTGGCGCGAGGTATGGCGCCCAGCGCCTCCACCCTCAGCACCACCAGGCCGGCTCTGTACCCTCTCATTGAAGTTAAGGATCTGGGTGAGGCAGTACAAGGTGCATGTGTGTGACATCCGGTCCGCACCAGTAAGTAGCCTGCAGGCTTTGTTAATCACCACTTTTATTTTATTGATTTCTGTGGAATTGGCTGCAGCATAGATCAGTAGTCCATAGTCGATCAGGGACATTAGAGAGGAGGTGATAGCTAGTTTTAGTGCTTCTGGTGGCAGACAGTCCTTGTGGTCAGAGAGTAAGCCAATGCGTGCATTGGTGGCAGACACGAGGGTGCTGATGTGCATGTGGAAAGTGAGGGCAGAGTCAAAGAGAACCTCTAGATATTTATAGGATGAGACCTGCTCTAGGGTGTAGAGTGACCCAGACATGATTTGTAGCTGGGCATTTTTTTAGCTTGCTTTGGTAATGTGCAAATAAAAGGGCCTTAGTGTTTTTAGGTTCATGACCAACCTGTGCTCACCAAACCACTGCTCAGTTTAACTGAAGGCGTTTTGGAGAGTGGCCTGCAGGTTGGTTGGATTGTTGTGAGAGGCGCAGATGACAGCGTCATCTGCGTACAGGATGATTTTCTCAGTGCATGAGGCAGAGACTGCATTTATGAAGAGGCTAAAAAGCAAGGGCCCTAGGATGGAGCCCTGCAGCACTCTGGAGCAGATTGGGTGCGTGCAGAAGACCACGTTATTTATCCATACACACTGTGACCTGGATGACAGGTAACTAGTGAGCCAGCCCAGGGGTCCCTGTGAGAACCCCAGTTTAAGGAGGGAGTTTAGTAGGAGGGGGTGACTGACCGTGTCAAAGGCCTTGGACAGGTCTATGAACATGGCCCCTGCCATGTGCCCTTTGTCAACGACAGAGTGTATGTGGTTCAAGAATTTCAGAAGGACCGTGGTGGTGCTGTGCCCAGCACGGAACCCATGTTGTTCCTTGCAGAGTAGGTTATGAGTTCCAAGGTAGTTTGTCAGCTGTTTTGCCACAATTTTTTGTAGAGCTTTGGATAGCAGGGGCAGAAAGGAAATTGGCCAATAGTTTCCAGGTGTTAGGGGGTTCCCTCCTTTGAGGATGGGTGTAACAAATGTGGTCTTCCAAGCCATGGGGAACTGACCTAGGCAAAGGGACAGTTCAGGAGGACAGTGAGCAGGGCAAGGAGCACATTCAGCGCCAGGCAGAGGAGATTAATGTCAAGTGGGTCATTTAGGGGGCTAGTTCCATTCAGGGCCTTGGCTAGATAGGGCTTAGCTTCCTAGGCAGAGATGGCTTGGAGGTAGAAAGGTGGCCAAGGGAGACAGAGGGGTCAGGGGTGGGTATGGGGTCAAAAATGTTGGGGGGGAGAATAGCGCTTAGGTCAGTAAAGCTGTCATTGAGTGCGCTGGCAATTTCCTTGGGATCAGTGGTAACAGATCCCTTAGTTGCAATCTGGGAGGGGAGTGGCTCCTGTGATTTCCCATTTAGGGTTCTTCTACTGTCCCACAATTTGCGGAATGAGCCCCATGATACAGTTAGAGTGGCTCTGTAGTGATCGACCTTCACCTTGCAGATAGCCCAGGTGCATCTGTTCCGAGCAGCTTTGTATGCTTGCCTGTTGGCAGATTTGCCAGAGTCTTTGGCATTGTGCCATAGGTTATCTCAGCTTTTGAGCTGCTGGAGGAGGGACGGTGTTATCCAAGGTGCAATTTGCTTTTTGGAGTGTGACTTTTTTAGAGGGCAAAGATATCACAGGCTTGGGTGAGCGAGTCAGAAGTAGGTGAGTGCCGTATCAATGCTGTTGGCTTGGTAGATTGGTGACCAGTCCCACTGAGCCAGGTGCCACTTAAACGTGGAAAGCTTGCCTGGGTGGAGGTGGTGCCAGAGTGTGGTGGAAGCGGGGGATCCAATAGTTGGCCTGACCATGAGCAGATCACTGGGGAGTGGTTGCTAGGAGAGTTTGGTAGGACTTCAGTGTCCTTGATTTTGTGGGGCCGGTTTGTGAGTATGATGTCCAAAAGAGTATGTGTGCCATTGGCTGGGTTGCATCTAGTGGGTTTAGTTACCATCTGATGCAGGTCGAGTGCTGTGAGCATGTCAAATGAAGAGGCGTTCGTGTTGCTAAGCCAGTTTAGGTTGAGGTCCCCAAGTAGAATGTGCTCAGATTTGTGGCGAAAGGTTGCAATGTATTCTGAGTGTGTTGAGGGCATGGGTTTGCTTGCGGGGAGACATATATGCTGCTGTGAGTTTAAGGGGGCCTTGGAAGGGTCTGGGGTGATCTTTAGAGATAGCACCTGAGCGCATGGTCAAGATTAGGCGGGGGTAGGGCTTGGGCCAGCAGAGTGTGTCTAGTGTATATTGCACAGCCACCACCTCGTTTACCCACTCTGTCCAGCCTGAACAGTGAGTAGTCAGGAAAAGAGATGGCGGAGTCAGAGGTGGCCTTGGATAACCAGGTTTCCACTAGCACAAGGTCATCTGGCTGGTGCCTTTTGATCCAGCATTGGACAGCAGCAGTTTTTTTCAGTATGCTGCAAATATTCATAGAGCCTATGCGGAGGCCAGTGACTGGCAGCCGTTGATGCGCACTGGTGGGCCTTGGGCCTGGGTTGGGGTGGACATATCCAGATAGGAGTCGCAGAGAAATGATTCTGAGGGGGGGCCTGTGCCTGATTATCCATCTGGTCATGTGGTAGTGGGATCCTCGTATGTTCAGTGTACAGGGAATGGCAAGTGATTGCAGGGCCGGGATGGCAGGGCCTATTGTGGTCCAGGGTGACCTAGCGTAGGGCAGTAGCAGTGGGGCATGCATGGGTAGAAGTGATGGGGAATATATTGTAGTAGTTAGTGTGCAGGAGCTGCAGCTGTGGTTGAGGGTTTGGAGCAGCGGTGGATCCGTGGCCATGGTGGTGGGGGGCGTAAGATGTGGGGAGAGAGACTGCACATAGGCCTACCTCTGATGCATCTGTTTGCAACAAAAATGATTTCTCAAAGTATGGGCTTCTTAAAACAGGGGCTGAACATAATGCAGCCTTAATGGTTTGAAAAGCTTCATCACACTCTGGGGTCCATTTCACATTATTTGGGTAACGTTGTTTCATGAGTTCAGTAAGGGGAATAGCTAACTCTGCAAAGTTGGGAACAAATCTCTGATAATAACCAGCCAGCTCTAAAAATGATCCGACATGTTTCTTGGTTTTAGGGACAGCTGTTGGCTACAGCTTCTACTTTAGAAACCTCTGGCTTGACTCTCCATTTCCCAAAATATAACCCAAATACCTGGTTTCCTGCATGCCCAGTGCACATTTGGTAGGATTAATAGTCAGACCTGCTTTTTTGATAGCTTGGATAACTGCTCATAGGTGTTCCAGGTGGTTTTTCTAATCTGGACTGTACACCACGGCATCATCCAGGTATGCAGCACAATAACCAGTGTGAGAAGATAAAATTACATCCATGTACCGCTGCAAAGTAGCTAGTGCACCATGTAAACCAAATGGCATGGTGGTGAACTGGTAGAATCCAACAGGAGTGGCAAATGCAGTTTTGTCTCTGGATTCTTTAGCTAAAGGGATTTGCCAGTAACCCTTGGTGAGATCAAGAGTACTGATAAACTTGGCACTCCCCAGTCTGTCCACCAAATCATCTATTCTGGGCACAGGATAACTGTCAAATTTTGATACTTGATTGTTTCTTAAAATCAAGGCAGATTCTAACACCCCCCTCTTTTTTGTTTACAATTATCACTGAAGATGACCAAGCACTCTTTGACTCTTCTGTGATAACCCAATTCTTTTATTTTTGGTATTTCCTTAACCACTTCAGCTCTTGACCACTCTGGTAACCTGTATGTCTTTTGCCTAATAGGGCGAGCATTCCTTGGCACTATTACGTGCTCGACCCTTTTTGCTTGGCCTGGTACTGTGGTAAAGGTACTGTTAAATGTCTTTAGCATATTACAAATTTCTGCAGTTTGTTCTGAGGTTAAGATAGGGTTACCAGACATCCTCTTTTTACCCCGACATGTCCTCTTTTTAAAGCAAGAATGTTCATCCGGGTGGATTTTTATTACTGTGCTGTTTTGTCCGTTTTTTTGGACTTCCCCATGGCACTTAGATTTACAGCTGCTTCAATGTTGTCAGCTGCCATGGCAACCAAAAAAAAAAAAGAATTCTACTATTGTGTGTCTGACTGCGCATGTCTCCATCACCCGCGCATGGGATTTGCTGCAGTCTGCACAGTCAGAACAAACAGTGTGGTCGTGTGGATTGGTTGGAGGAAGTTTTTTTTCAAACTCAGCCGGCTCCGTCTTGACTTTGCGCAGCACTACTTGCTTGCTGCTGCTTAAAGTAAAGAAAGCTGCATCGCTGTCTGATTTGCTGGGCTGGTGGCAATTCTATCTCTCAGAGACAGCGTGAGTACTTGCCTTGCAGCTTGCCTCGCCCGCTCACCATCGAGTCATGCGTCCCACAGGCCGCATCCCACCGCCTTGCCCACCTACTGCCATCTCTGCCGAGCAGGGGTGACCAAGCAACTTGGGAGTCCGTGAGAGAGAGAGAGAGAGAGAGAGAGAAACTCACTGTTTTGCATAGTGCGTGCGTCTATGCGTGGACCAACTGTGCTGGTACCGGTCCGTGGAGGAGGAAGAGATGGGTCATGGTCATCAAGATCCCCAGAGAGGAAGAACCATAGAGAGGAGAGAAGCACAAGCACATAACAAGGACAGGTAAGAACCATAACTGACCAGCCAGCTCCCGCCAACCAAGTCACGTCAGACAGCATAGGGGTGGGTGTGTGTGTGTGTGTGTGTGTGTGTGTGTGTGTGGGGGTGGGTCTGGCTCCAGTCACTGTCTGAGCTCGGATTTGGAAATTAATTCAAATTGAATGATTTTTTTTTAATGATCCAATCTGCCAATCATATCATCCATCTACTGCTCATCTCTCCAGTGGTCTGGAGTCTGGAAGGACCCTTCCCATGTTGTGTCAAATTGTGCTGCTGCAGTGTCAAGTTAAGGTCATCAGACAGAGTCAAGACAGAGCAGGACAGGAGGAGGGAGTGACAGCAGCAGGTCAGGTATGGTCCTGCTGCAGCCTCGGACAGTGGTGCTGATTTGTGTCCAGTCCTGTCCTGCCCTGCCCACTCTTGGGTGTTGCTGCATGGTGGGCAGCATGGGGTGGGGATGGGGGTGCAGTGCAGACCAGGCCCATGAACAGACTAGTCCAGTCCTAGTGTAACTCCTAGGTGGCGCTACCCCAAGGGCTACTACCCCTGCCTGCTTGGCTAGTTGCGGGTTAAGGGGCCTGGGTACTGAAACAGGTGCCTCCACCTGGAGGACAGGGTTGTTAGTAACAAGGCTAACCTGGGTACAGCCCTGTGGGACACTGTAACCTCCCCTCTTTCCCCTCTAGCAGCCTAGACAATATGCAACAAACACTTTCACAGTAGCCCCTATTCAGCATACAGATCCCCACACTGTTTGCACTTACCACCAAGGATGGTTACACCAGTTAGACCCTGGAGACCCCCTGTAAAACAAGATTGGGCACAGCAAATAACAGCAGTACAGTGCTTTTGGTACAAACTGGAACCACAGTCAGATTAAATGCAAAAAGAGTTAGATCTGATTTATTCAGGGGGAATTGAACAAGGGAGGGGGCGTAATCAGGTTTATTGATTCAGTGGGTTAAGGCTCTGAGCTGCAGATCTGGAGACCTGGGTTTGAATCCCACAGCCACCTAGGTGCATATTGTGTGATCCTGAGCAAGCCACTTAACTTCCTTGTGCTCCCAGGTCACATCTGGAAACAAGCTTGGGTTTAGTGTGCTACTCCTAGTTAAACAATGTTCCCTTCCCTTCCCATCTTGTCAGGCAATTATGCATGCACTTTTAGTCCCTGCACAGTCACATGCTGTGGGTACCCAGTTGGAAGTAAGGTGGACTAGCCTGGAACGTTGCCCCTGGTAGGCCAGTTTCGCAGCTGGTTGGGGCCCTGTGATGAAAAAAAAGGCATGCACAACCACACACACAATTTGTAATCCAGAGCCTGAAAGCTCAGTTTGTGAAAGGAAAAACAACAATGCAATCAGATGACAACACTAGAGATTTAGCTGTTGTTGCAGGGAGCTACCCTGATTGTTACTCACGCTACCCAATACGAGACACAGGCTAGACAAAATGGAGACTGCAGGTTGATGACTGGTTTGCCAGGAGAAGCAGGGCCCACACGAATCACCAAGGTGTCATTCCTGTTCGAGATGGTTGAGCAGGGGGCTGATCCCCGGGCGACTCTCTCGTCGATGATGGTTTCAGGTGGCAAGGCCCAGGCCAGGTGGAACAGTTTGGATTTTGAGTCTGGTAGTGCTGGATGCAGCTTCCAGCAAGCGTGGCACATTTACACAGTAGGAAACCAAATCGCGACCCACTAACAGCACACAGCACATTTATAGTAAAGCAATCACCATTCCACAATGCGGAAGGCAGTCCAGCAGCAATATCACTGTCTCGGAGCAAAACCGGGAATTCTGTTGTAAATGAATGTCCTGACAGGCCGATCGTATACAGCAAATCTTCGGTCTTCTTCAGGTTCAAATCTGGTCACTCTTCAGTGGCTTTGTCACATTCCAATTCGGATATAGTCCGATTGCTAAGCCTTTCAAAGGATTCCCTCTGGAGGGACTGCAGGCAGACAGGCCAAACTCAGCCTTTCCACCAATCTCCCACGTGAACTATGCAGGGGCTGCTGCTCAATTCACTCAAGCTGTTTTGTTTACTCTTCAAACTTTAACTTCAGACTGACCGACTGCAGCAGGCAACTTGGGAATTTCCCTTTGGTCCAAAAGGTTCTGGTTGGTTGAATCATCTGTCTGTCAAAGCAAGGGCTCCCCCTCCAGGTCTGTTTGGGCGCCAAAATGTAAAAACTACAATTCCTACAGAAATTTGCTACCACAAGACCCCTGGGGACAGGCTCCATTTTAGAGTCCCCAAAGGTACTGATTGGTGCTGACTGGCAGTCCAAAAACCAAAATGATGGTGCAATACAGAAAGTTCATGCTGCAAAGAAGGCAGGTTAGACAAACTACAATACTATTGCTATTCTAATAGATAATCAGCAAATAAGTACAGCTTCTAACACAGCTCCCTCTGCGCAAATAGCGATGGCAGAACGGAGCGATTATCTGGCAGCCCGGGTGGGACTCGAGCATAGAAACACTCAGCCCCCTCCCAGATTAAATAAGCACCATGTTCTAGGCAGCTCTTAGACAGAGCACAGAGGCATTAAGGCACTCGCATGCAAACACTTTTAAAATGCTAAGACACAGGATACCAGCTTGACAGTGGGTATTTAGGCAAGCCCAAGAAAGACTTTTGGGAATCCCCATTTGTAGGAGGGTTACACCCTTCTCTGCCTGGAAAAAAACTTGGTGTCTGTGTCAAGTCTACACCATCACAGTATTGAAGAAGCAATATATACAAGACATATGTGACATTAGCATACTATGGAAATACTATCTGATGCATCAGTTAACATAAACTTATCACATTACTACACATTTCACTATACCATATTTTCATTGACAATACTTATGCATGTTTCATATATTCTATACTGATTCTATTATGATTAACATACTATGAACAGTTACCTTTGACTTCATGTTATAACTTCTTGTACAGTAAACAATGCAGAAGGGAGCCCTTCCCTATCAGCTAACTTAGGGCTAGAAGGAACAGGGACACCATGTTCTGAAGGAGGAACAATTAATCGGGAGGTGGCAGTCAAGCTTAGTTTGCACAGTGAGCTCTTGGAAACGTAAACACCTTTATGGACCACACTGAGAGGCAAGTCCACAGGCCTCCCAGGAGAATCATAACTAAAACGTGGCACTGGCTTAACAGGTCGCCCAGATTTTCTAGGGGGAACAGACACAGGCTCTGGGCGGTCAACACTGGCACTGATTTCTTCTCCTGTAGTGAGGGATGTCTCTGCACTGGTTGAAATGTCCAGATTGGGAACACTATCAGCTGCTGGCTCTGCAAACTCTGTTTCCACAACACTTAGCTCATTATAACCTTCTCAAGAGGGCCCAGGTTGCTCATCCTGAAGAGACTCTGGCACAATTAGGCTTTGTGGCACTGAAGGGGTGCTGTCAACACTTTCATATTGTTCTTCAAGTTCTGGGATGTCACCAGGGAGACTCAGACCATCAGCCCCTTCTTCGGGCAAGTCAAACGGATCCACAAGACACAGAGAGTCTGCAACCTCAGACGTGATGCTTTGTACCTCACTTTAAGGGGGCATTGTGTCCAGGGATGAAGCTGGGAGGTTAGACAGTTCTGAAGGCCCAGCTTCATCCCCACGATTCTGCAGAGGATTGCCTCAAAACAACTGACTCAGTTCATGAGGGATAATAGGCATTATCACAGTCACTCTCATCAGAGACTGACAGACAGTCATCACTATCACTCTGGACCTGCTGAGGGGAAAGTCTTAGTTCTAGAACAACACAGACAGGTTGGCTCTGTTTCCTCTTTGCAGCAGCACGAGTCACTGGCCCACGAGAAGTGTCAGGGGTTGATTCAGCATCAGTAATAACTTGGCCAATGGCCAGTAAATGATTACGGTGCATGGTCTTCACAGCTTTGGAATTATTTTCTGGGTGCACCTTTTACACCAGCAGATCATCCAATTTACTAACTACTACGTAGGGAAGATGGTGCCATCTATAAGCAATTTTGTGTTTTCCATGCAGTCCCAAATTGCGTAGTAGTACCCTATCTCCAGGCAACAACTCCTGGGCTTTTACTCGTCGATCATGTCTTTCTTTTTTGGCGAGATTTCACTTAGCAACCATAGTTTGAGCTAGTTGCAGTGTTGGGTAAGTTACTTTTTCTATTACTTTCTATTACGTTTGGAAACTTGTTCCAGGAAGCTCTGTGCAGTCACTAGCAAGGATGGAGAAGTACTAGAAAAAGTAATACACCTTACAATTATAGTTACTTATTTCTTTTAATACAAAAGTAATAAATAACTATAACAGATTACATTATTTGAAAGTAATAGGTTAGTTACTACTTACTTTCAAATAAATGTGATCAGTTACAGTTACGTACTTTTGTATAAAAAGACATACATAAATGTAACTGTAAGGTGTATTACATCTTCCAGTACTTCTCCATCCTAGCTAGTGACTGCACAGAGCTTTCTGGAACAAGTTTTCAAAAGTAATAGAAAAAGTAACTTACCCAACACTGGCTAGTTGATAGGCATGATTCAACTGATCTTTCAATTTCTGTACATACTGCAAGTAGTTTTAGTCTCGGACCCCATCTGGAGAGACCCCAAAGCAGACATCAACTGGCAGTCAGGCCTCCCTCCCAAACACGACAGTATGGGAGAACCCAGTAGCATCACTTTTGGTGCAATTGTATACGTGTACCAAGGTGCTAATCTGCTGGCTCCACTTATGCTCGTCTTTTGGATGGAGGGTGCCCAGCATGTCCAGAAGGGTGAGGTTAAAGCGTTCTGGTTGAGGGTGCCCCTGCGGGTGATGGGGGTGGTTCTTGACTTCTGCACCACCCACAGAGAGAGCATTTCTTTGATTAACCTACTTTCAAAGTTTCTGCCTTGGTCAGAATGGATCCACTGGGGGGGGGCACCATAGTGGACAAATAATTTTTCTACTAGCACCTTGGCCACGGTAGAAGCCTTTTGATCTTTAATTGGAAAGGCTTGTGCGTACCGTGTAAAATGATCAGTAACTACCAACACATTGCCAATGTTCTTTTGGTCAGGTTCTAAGCACAAGAAGTCTATGCAGACCAACTCCATGGGGGCATTGGTAGTGATATTGACAAGGAGGGGCAGCCTTCTGAGGCAGGGCTTTCCTTTGGAGGCAATGACTGCAGGTCTTTACAAGGTGCTCAACATCTGCCCCCATCTTTGGCCAGTAGAAGCGGGATTGTACCAAGTTGAGAGTTCTGTCAATACCGAGGTGCCCCATGTGATTGTGGAGGGACCTCAGTACCAGCTGTTTAAAGACCATGGGTAGGACCAACTGTTGCTTGTCTATTTGACCATGACGATCCACTGTCTCTCTCTATGACAACTGATCATGCAACTTTAACCTGGGACCTTCCTTGAACAATAGAGCAGTTCGCAAATTGGGGGAATGCAACTTGAACACATCTTTCTCCGCACGCAGGGCATCAAGTGCTGGTTGAATCATAGGATCTTGGGATTAAGCCCACTGAATACTGTCATTATCGAACTGAGGTAGTGCACTAATATCTAATGCACAGACATACAGTAGCAGTAGGCAGCCAGCATGCAGGTATCAGGAGGGCCCAAGCAATCTACTAAGCAGTCCACTGTGTCCACAGACAGTTGTTCATCTTTATTAACTTTTGACGTAATGCTTTGATTTCAGGTTCATACAATCTGACCCAATTGTCCTTGGAGTCTGGTCTTGGTGACAGGGTGTCAGCATTGATGTGGTTTAGTCCCCGGTCTGTATTCAACAGCATAATCTTAAGTTGATAAGGCAGAAAGCCAACGGTGCCCAGTGGCATCCAATTTAGCTGAAGTCTGCACATAGGTCAGTGGGTTATTGTCGGTCTTCACTAATATCTTTGCCCCATAGAGGTACTCATGAAACTGGTCAACTATAGCCCATTTTAGAGTGAGGAATTCCAACTTGTGGACTGGATAGTTTCGCTCTGATGGGGTCAAGCTCCTACTGGTGAAAGCTACAGGTCTCAAGCTATCTTCGTAGTCTTGATATAGCACAGCCCCAAGGCCCTGCAAACTAGCATCCGTATGCAGAACATAGGGCTTGGTAGGATCAGCACAGGCAAGGACTGGAGTATGGGTGAGCTGGTATATGACTTCAAAGAAAGCTGCTTCACATTCGGGTGTCCACCAAGTCCCAAAAGGCTCACCTGTTCGAAAATGCATTTCCTCTTGGTCTTTGATAGCCGCTTTTTGTATTTGCGTTTGGTAAGGGGGTAGCCTTGGGTAAGGTTAAGGAGCAGTTGTATCACCTTTGAATAGTTTTTGATGAACCCGCGGTAGTAGCCGTAGAACCCCAGGAAAAGCTGTAGCTCTTTTAGGTTATTCAGCTGGGGCAAAGTGGTCAAAGCTTCAACTTCACTGGGATCTGTCTGTATCCCTTCCGCTGACACCATTTGTCCCACATATTTCACAGATGTTTGAAAAAACTGGCGCTTGTCTATGTATAACTTGAGGCCGAATTCTTCCAAACGATCAAGAACTTTGAACAGTCTGGTCTCATGTTCCTCCAGCGTGCGTCCGAAAACAATGACATCATCCAAGTACACTAAACATTCCAGCAAGTTCATATCTCCCACTGCATGTTCCATCAATCTCTGGAAGGTGGCAGGGACACCTGAAATCCCCCTGTGGCATCCTCAGGAATTCGTAGAACCCCAAAGGGCAGATGAAGGCTGTTTTCTCATGGTCCTCCAGGGCCATCGGAATCTGATAATTTCTGCTGCAGAGATCCAGTACTGAGAACCACTATCCCCGGTTCAGGCAATCCAGGGCATCCTGTATGCGTGGCATAGTGTATTGATCTGGGATAGTCCTTCGGTTTAGGGTCGGACAGTCCACACACATCCTCACGGATCCATTCTTTTTACGCACTACTACGATGGGGGATGTATATGAGCAGGGGAGTAATTATAGGGGGAGTGGGGGGCACAAGTTCCCCCCCCAACAATTCAGCTCATCATTGTTGTCCCCCCCCCCACTTCAGCCCCTTACTTTTGTTGCTGACGGGTTGGAAGGCTTGGGAGCCTGGAATGGGAAAGGGTCAGGTGGACTTTCAGAGCAGAAGGAGAGAACAGGCACCATCTGCACTGCATGGCAGAAGCAGCAGGCAAAGCAAGCAGTTTGTGTTGGGAGAGTAGAGAGAGAGCCACGAGAAAGTGCAGTGCGACCATCTCAGACAGAACAGGGAGGTAGGGAGCCATTGCTGCATAAAGTAGGCTGGCTGGAACCAGAATGGAGCAGAAGTGCTGCAGCAGGGAGGGAAGAAATGACAGACCGCACCCGGAAGCAGTGTAAGTGCAAATAACTAGCGGGAGACTGCTGGCTTCAGGAGAGAACTGTGGTGCTTCACTTCCCTCTGTGCCACCTTTCTTACCTAAAATGAATGCTGCTGCTGCTGCTGCCTGGCCTATGGGATGAAGTAGCTTGAGCTGGTTGGAGGAGTCAAGGAATCTGAAGATGAAGCTGGGCACCTGTGATTGTGGGGGATTTATTCTTTCTTTCCCAGACCAGAATCCCACCCTATGCTGCTGTGCCAGATGGAAGTTGCGGCCAGTATTGCTGGAGCTGAACTATGAGTCTGAAGGAGGTAGGCGGTTACTGGTGGTGGTGAGTGCATGGATGGTTTGCTTGGTGGGTGTGGGGGGCCACATCTATCATGCTGCAGGTATCGTGCAGAAGAGGTGGTGGGATGGAATTCTACCAGTGAGTCTGCACAGTCAATGTGTCAGCTGGCAGGAACCACACGCTATTGGCCATTAAACCGATTTGGTGCAAGTCAGAGAGCAGGAAAGAAGCCTGCTGCCATCTGTAACCTCTTTCTGCTTGCATTCATTCCCTGCTACTATAGTGTCTGGCTCTACCAGTGACTAGTACAGCCAGTTCTAACCTCCAAAATATTCTCAACTTGAATTAACTTGACTCCAGTCTGCAGAAGGGAAGGGTAGGTGGTGTTTATGTTTATTGGTGGTCTGCTGTGTCGTCCCTGTGACTGTCTGATTTAAAATGCTGTCTAGCGCCTCTCCTTTGTATCATCTGACTACATCTGCTTCGGTAGGGGCTGCTGGCCAGGTGGGGTTGGTGTTACGGTTAGCCTAACATGCAACTCCAGTCTCAGTGTTTTTTCTTTCAGCAAGTGTTTTCTGTGTTACCAAAGTTAAATAAAAAAAAAAATAAAATAAATAAAACCTTGTAGGTGGGTGGATGAACAGTGTGAAGCATGAACAGGTGGAGAGCATGAAAGGCAAGAGATATGCCATTTTTTGTTTTACAAAAAAAGAAACTATGCAGTGTGGCTGTTCCTCCTTCCTTAATGTGTTTAAAGCAGCAGTAACTACTGCTTTAAACAAAATAAGGACTCAGAGCAGCCAGCAACACCAGGTCAATTTTGCGTTCACTTGCGCTTGTGCAAGGAATGTCTTGTGACAATATAGGAAATGAGAGGTGTGTCACTGCCAAGCCAATTACAGCTGAAACTGCAATGGGTTTGGCAGTGCACACTAATGACCAGGCACTCTGTCATGACAGCAGTTCAGCTTTGCTGACGTGGCACGGCTGGACTTCCAAGAAATGAACTGCTCCAATGGGTGCACTTCATTTCTTTCTGCAGCCCGAACTCTGGCCATGCGCTTTAGAGTGCACATTAATGCGCATGGTCGGATTTACAGCCCATCTTCACTCCTCTGACTCCCACCCAAAAGCTTAAATGTTAGCTGCGGTGTGGGTTTCTTTCCCAGTGCTCACTTCTCGCCTCCCAGCCCCGCCTCAACAATAGCCACGGTGCAGCTTTATGTTTAAAGCTGACATTGGAGTGCCCAATCCCCATGTCGGCAATTAAAAAAACTCAGCAACACCACTGAGGGACACTCGGAAGTCCACTCCCAGTATCCCTGTATCTGTAACCCCCATACGCCAGGATACTGGGGAGCTCACTGCCTGTGTCACCATATCTATACACCCCTCCCTCTAGAAATGGCCAGACTGGGTGCGCCAAGCAGTCCTTACCTGTCAAAGTCTGTGCTATGTTTACCCTGCAAAATAGAAAATGGTCCCACAACTTACCTCCAGAGGTCGGCAGGTGTCATCTTCTGTGGACCGTGAAATGTCTGCACTCTTCAAAGCCGAACTGCGAACTGAAGAATGAAGGTAAGTGTTATATAATAGTTGTCAGTGGGGGGTTCAACTTATGTTGATATCTCAGCTATTTTTGCCCCAGATTTTCAATTTAGCCTTTTTTGGGACCCCACCTCATGAACACTGGCACTGTCATTTTGTTACTCAGTCCCAAAATGTGATTTCACGGTCACTGTGCAGAATCATCTTTCAGGACCAATTAATGAAAAGACAGTGCCAGTGTTCATGAGGGGAGGCCTCAAAAAGTCCATTTTGAAAGTGTGGTACCACATTTATGAGTGTGTGTTGCACAGTTTTTATGCATGCTCCCACCTTCACCAATTTTTAATATTTTCACTCCAGATTTTCCACATTACCATTTTTCACACCTCCTCATGAACAGTACAGCTTTCATTTTTCGTGATGCTGTCTGAAACGTGTTTTCACACCTGTGGCACAGAATAGCACGGCTGCTGTACAAAATTAACTTTCAGGCTGGATTAACAAAATTACAGTGTCACTGTTCATGAAGTGGGGTCCCCAAAGACCATGTTGAAAATTTGGTACATAAATACCCAAACCGAGTTACATGCAGTCGCTGAAATTTCGAGACGCATGCGCGTAGCATCTCGGGAAATTTTTATTTTCTATTTTCAATATTCAACATTGCCAGTTTATCACACCACCTCATGAACGGTATAGATGTAATTTTTCACATTCTACCGAAATGTGTTTTGCACCTGTTGCAAATGACGAGTCGCTGCACAAAATCACCTTTGGGATTGAATAATGAAATGATAGTGCCACTGTTCATGAGGTGGGGTCCCAAAAAGCCCATGTTGAAAATTTGGAGTGAAAATACCAACGAACACCCGGGGTGTTAGAGTTTTCAACTGTAACGCCCCCCCTCATAGCGACTGCAGGTGTCAGGAGTGTGCCTTGGGGTTGTGGGCCATAATGATCACACCATTCCACCCCCACCCTGCAGCCAGTGACAGGCATCAGGGTGTGCCTTCAGGTCTTCGGCCCCAATGTTCACCCCATTCTCCTATATTGCACCCATCTCAGCTTATTTCATTATGAAATTGGGTGAGCATTAGGGAAGAAGACCCCAAGGCACACTGCAGTGCCTGTCAGTGTCTGCAGGATGGGAGTGGAATGGCGGAGTGTTATGCAGATGACCCAAAGGCACACCCTCAACGCCTGTCAGTCTCTGCAGGTTGGGGGTTGGGGGGCATTAGGTTTGGAAATCCTAATTCCTCATTAAGGAAATAAATCAGGGAGAGAAGGTTGACGTCATCTACTTTGATTTCAGCAAAGCCTTTGACAACATCCAACATAGAAGGCTGATTAACAAGATGGGTAGTCTGGCCACGGGGCACAAGCTGATAAACTGGGTTAGAAACTGGCTGATGGACAGGTAGCAGAGGGTGGTGGTAATGGGATCCAATCCTTGGAGAGGGGGTGACCACCGGGGTACCTCAGTGATCAGTCCTGGGACCATTTACGATCCAGCTTCCACCATGCGGCACCCACCACTCTCACTGCTGCCTCCTCTCTCTCCTCTGAAGCCAGTACCAGTACCAAAAACCACTGCAAATACCTGCAAGTAAACATCTGGCATTGACAAATGCTTGTTGCTGCTTGTAAACCAGAATAATAATAAGGAGGAGGTTGGAGCAGACGAGTAGTTGCATTGTAATTTATTTTTATTTTGTCATTTGTTATTGCGTCATTATGGGCACTTCTGCATTAAAAGCAGCAGCAGATTTGCACCCCCATGACAGGCTCCTCCCCATCCTGATTGCCAGTACCCGCAGAAAGGAAGCAGTCCCTGGTGCTTAGTGGTCCCCCACCCTCTGATTGTCAGCCCGTACATGTGAGGTTACGTCCTTGGTGTCCACTGGTTACCACCTGCCCTCCGATCACTGGCCCCAGTATCATAATATACCTCCTTGGCATCTAGTGGCACCCCCTTCCCACTGATCTAGTCCCTATAGCAAGCTACCCATTCCCTGGTGTCTAGCGGCTCCCCCCTTCACACTGCAGGCACTGACAAGCCAACCCTGCCAACTCCCCCTCACCTAAGGGCCAGTGTGGTGAGAGAGCATACGGTGACCAGCACAGTCCACATCTCACCCCCTCGGTCGGCTCCCAAAAGGGAACACAGGGCGCATACATCCAAGGTACATTACAGGTCAAGCATCTCCTGCATTTTACAGAGAGTGTGGACTGTGGACTGTACAGACAGCATGTGGCCTGTGTACTGCACAAGGAACACACACTCTGTACAGTACACAGTCCATACTCCCGGTACAATACAGGGAACATGCACCCTGTACTGCTCACTGGATGCATGCTCCATGTCTTCCCATCTGGCGGCTGGTGAGGAGATGAGAGTTGGGCTGTGCCAGTCACCATATGGTCTCCCGCAGCACCGGATCTTTGGTTAAGGGTGGGTGAGCCAGTGCCTGCAGTGGGGGATGCTAGATGCCAGGGAATTGGTAGCTTGCTAAAGAGATGGACATCAATGGGTGGAGGGTACCAGGGAGGTAGAACATACTTGAAGTAAAGACTTCAGTGTAAATACCGTCTTCAGTGTTTTCCCTGTACGTATTAGCTTTCAAAGGAATGTTGATAGAAATAATGGTATTTTTTCATAACTAATTTGCTTTTGGTGGGTAGCACAGCACTCACGATCCGAGGCTGGTTGACAATGAAGTTGTACCCCCAAGCCTTTACACCAGTATTACTCCTCTGCATGTGGGCTTCTTGATTCTTGAATAATACCAGCAGCGAGCATTTCCTGTAGGTACCTCTAACAGCGTCTATATCCACTGGGACAAGGTGTGGACCTCTCTCAAAATGGTCGGTCATCATGCAGGTGTATGTTATGCTTGGCACCATGGACACACCCCATGTCCCACTCTTTTAGTGAGAACATTCGGTCTCTCTGAGCAAGTTTCCTGCTAATCTGGTCTTCTCTATCGTGGACAAGGGAAATCACCAAAGTCAAATAAGTCTGGGGTCACTTTCTCCCTTCACCAGATTTCTTGTTACTGGGTAATACTGCAGTGTACTGTAGCCAGCGTGACATTCCGGTTCACATGAACTTCCCTGTCCAACATATTTCTCACTTGCACCATCACTCAGCAAGCATAGGCATGGGCACGTGCAGGTAGTAAACTGGCTTAACCATCAACCCTCTGACAGCTTCCCATCCCCAGGGGCATCTATCATCAATATTTTGTTCTTTACATCTCTCCTTAGGCGGACTTCTCCATGGATCGTACACTGGGCATTGGGGGCCAACACCAAAGAGTCAGGATCTTTTTTCCACACTATCTCCACTGGCTCATCTCGGTCCACTTCATTGGGTTTCTGCTGCAAGTCATAAGCCCTTTCGATTAAAGCTGGAATTCTTAGGGCCCTTCCAGTCCATTGCCCTTGTTTCTCATGGCAGAGTTATGCTAGTTTCCCAAACATGTGGGCGTTTGTTCCAATTAACAGGGGAACTCCATCATACAGTCCAGTGGGGGGACACACTAGGGCAAGCGTCTCAACTTGTTCATCTTCCCCAGCCATGGTGATAGGGAATGACAGCCAGATCCAGATATACCCGAGTATGGCTAGGACTTCTCACTCAACCCCACATGTGCAGACCTTTCAGGGTGTTGGGCCCATCAGACAGATGCTTCTGGTACCAATCTTGAAATACTATGGTTACTTGAGATCCACTGTCAAACACGGCCCAGGTAGACACAATGTTCACCATCACGGTAGTTTACATTGAAGGGCCCACCACCTTGGGCCACTCAGGTGACTTGGACTTGAATGTTGGCTTTACAGCTGCCTTGGATGAATAGCTTTTCCAAGCAGCCCCACCTTGCGGCCGTATGTTGCTCCATCGAATTAATGCCAGTAGCCTAGTAGTAACTTTTTCTCAGATTCTCAGGCAAACGGCAGGTGAATCGGTGTGCCCATCCTCTCCAGTGGTAACAGAAAACAGGTTCTTTAGAGTCTCTGGGGAAGAGGAGCTGTTCCTCTGCTTGAATTTAGTAGGGAGTCTCAGGGTCTTCTCTGGTCGGGGTTTACTCTCTTGACTTTCTTAGTTCCCCAGGGGTCAGTGTCTCGGTGGCTCGGAGTAGGTCTTCCATCACAGCTCTCAGTTCTTGAACCTCTTCCTGCAGGCTGGGTTTCAGAAGAAACAACATGTACCCCCACCCCTCCCGGCAGGACTCTGTTTCGGGGGGTGGGGCTGGACAGGAATTAGCATCTTTGGCTGCCTCGGCAGCTTGCTGACTGACTCTCAACCCAGTTAACTCCTTGATCAGTTCCCTTATCTGTTGCAGTTCGGCCTCCTCACCTCTCTCAGGGGGCTGGCAAGCGTGGGCAGCCATCCATCTTCGCCATTCTCAATCTCACGGATCTCTTTCATTAGGTCACGATATTGGGGGGGATTGACCTTTCTGTCTTACAGTTTAAGTTTCAACAACATCACGCTAGAGTATCTTGCTGACTTTAAGATGTGATTTAGCCTGACCCTGTTCAATTCACTGGCGAGCACCCCTCCTTTCCGGTGGGTCTGCTGCAAAGCTCGCTCAATTCGAGTAATAAACACTGACAATTTTTCATTCTTCCACTGTTTTGTGGATTTAAACTTCCACATCAGGTCATCTCCTGACTCGGTGCTACCAAATACCCCCTCCAGGGCAGAGAGGTACTCAGCTGCTGTGGCCTCTGGGCTGGTGGATCGCAGGAGCGAATGGTCACAGTGCAGGGCCCTCAAGCTTTCCATGAGCCTCTTCCTCTTCCCCTCAGCACACTGCCTCTCCTGGACCAACGGGATGGCATAGTCCATCCATATTTCCAGACTGTCCTCCCCACGGCACCGGAACTGTGCCTCAAAAGAGCCTAAGTCTGATATGAGTCCAAATGTACAGTAGTTATCACTATGGGAGAAGCAACTGTATGGGTGGCGGGAGAGGCTACGGGGGACTGCACAGGATCAGAAACCTCTAACATTTTCACTAGCTCTATAGCAGAGCGCCCCCTCATAGGCTAACAGTTTAAATAGCTTGTCTCTGAACCCCTCTATGTGGGGGCACACTCCAGGAGCAGCCAGATTGCTATGTAAATGAATGGCCCTCCACCCCTTTTGGGACCCTTCAGGTAAAATGACAGGGGGTACTTTCTCTGGTTCAATGGGCAGGCTGCAGGAGAGTAGGGCCACCATAGTTTGATCAAACAGGTCGGAATCCCCTTCCCTTACTTCAACCTTCCCCAAACACTTAATTCGTTCGACTACTTCCACAATAGTGGCACTATCTGTCCCCAAGGGGATGTCCATTAATAGCAGAGCTTGCCAGGGGTCCACCCCCTCTGCTCGCTCCACCCCATTATACGGTGCACTAGTAGCATGTGGGGAGCAAGTTTAAACTTAGTGAGTGCCTCCATTTTACCACAATTTTTGAGTGTGGGGTTGTAGTACCCACTTCTGACCACTAGAAGGCGCAAATCCCAGCATCAGTGCCTCTAAGATGTAACCCCGAGGTGGTGCTATCCCAAGGACTACTACCCCTGCCTGCTTGGCTAGCTGCAGGTTAAGGGGCCTGGGTACTGGAACGGGTGCCTCCACCCAGAGGACAGGGTTGTTAGTAACAAGGCTAACCTGGGTACAGCCCTCCGGGACACTGTAACCCCTCTTTCCCTCTGGTGGCCTAGACAATATGCAACAAACACTTTCACAGTAGCCCCTATTCAGCATACAACCCCACACTGTTTGCACTTTACCACCAGGGATGGTTCCACCAGTTCGCCCCTGGAGACCCCCCCTGTAAAACAAGGTTAGGCACAATAAATAACAACAGTACAGTGTTTTGGTACAAACTGGAACCACAGTCACATTAAATGCAAAAAGAGTTAGACCTGATTTATTCAGGAGAATTGAACAAGGGAGGGACGTAATCAGGTTGACTGATTCTAAAACTGATCTTGTTAGGCAATTATGCATGCACTTTTAGTCCCTGCACAGTCACACGCTCTGGGTGCCCAGTTGGAAGTAAGGTATAGCCTGGAACGTTGCCTGTGTAGCCGGGCGCACAGCTGGTTGGGGCCCTGTGATGAAAAAGAAAAGGCATGCATAACCACACAGAATTTGTAATCCAGAGCCTGAAGGTTCAGTTTGTGAAAGGAAAAACAATGATGTAATCAGATGACAACACTAGAGATTTAGCTGTTGTTGCAGGGAGCTACCCCGATAGTTACTCATGCTACCCAATATGAGAGACAGGCTAGACGAAATGGAGACTGCAGGTTGATGATTGGTTTGCCAGGAGAAGCAGGGCCCACATGAATCACTGAGGTGTCGCTCCTGTTCGAGATGGTTGAGCAGGGCCTGATCCCGGCGAGTCTCTCATCTGTGATGGTTTCTGTGCTTGAAGTAGCTGGCTGGGCCAGGTGGCAAGGCCCCAGCCGGGTGGAACAAGAGGATTTGAGTCTGGTAGTGCTGGATGCAGCTTCCAGCAAGCTTTGCACATTTACACAGTGGGGAACCAAATCGCGAGCCACTAACAGCATACAGCATGTTTATAGTAAAGCAATCACTGTACCACAATGCGGAAGGCAGTCCAGCTGCAATATCACTGTCCCTGAGCAAAACCGGGAATTCTGTGGTAAAGGGATGTCCTGACATGCTGATTACGTACAGCAGATATTTGGTCTTCTTCAGGTTCAAATTGGTCACTCTTCAGTGGCTTTGCCACACTCCAATCTGGATACAGTCCGATTGCTAAGCCTTTCAAAAATTCCTCTTGACTGCAGGCAGACAGGCAAAACTCAGCCTTTCCACCAATCTCCCGCACGAACTATGCAGGGGCTGCTGCTCCAATCACTCAAGCTGTTTACTCTTCAAACTCTAACTCCAGACTGACCCACTGCAGCAGGCAGCTTGGGAATTTCCCTTCGGTCCAAAAGGTTCTGGTTGGTTGATTCATCTGTCTGTCAAATGAAGGGCTCCCCCTCCAGGTCTGTTTTGGCACCAAAATGTAAAAACTACAATTCCTACAGAAATTTGCTCTCATAGGAACCCGGGGACAGGCTCCATTTTAGAGTCCCCAAAGGTACTGACTGGCAGTCCAAAAACCAAAATGATGGTGCAATACAGAAAGTTCATGCTGCAAAGAAGGCAGGTTAGACAAACTACAATACTATTGCTATTCTAATAGATAATCAGCAAATAAGTACAGCTTCTAACACAGCTCCCTCTAGCAAATAAGCGATGGCAGAACAGAGCAATTATCTGGCAGCCTGGTGGGACTCGAGCATAGAAACACTCAGCCCCTCCCAGATTAAATAAGCACCACGTTCTAGGCAGTTTTAAAGAGACAGAGCACAGAGGTATTAAGGCACTGCATGCAAACACTTTTAAAACGCTAAGACACTGGATACTAGCCTGGCAGTGGGCATTTAGGCAACCCCAAGGAAGACTTTCGGGAACCCCCATCTGTAGGGGGTTACACTAGAAAAAACAAGATTTGTTTTGTTTGTTTCCCACTGGGCTGGCACATTGCACTTGACTCACTCAGGACTGTAGCACTGTTCTGCTTCTTCATCAGTGTCAGTAAAAGCATATTATAGCAGTCTACTGGATTTAGGGCATAATAAGGATGAATTTGGAATCTTTGCTATTGTATAGAGGCATGCTGCATCTGCCTTTATTCAATGATGCTCAGGTCTGTCTACAGACTGCAGTCCCTATTGCAGAGGTGGTCCAGCTGCCTGCAGGGAGAGTGGTTAGCTGAGCTGGGGAGGCTGGGATGTTCCTTCCAGCTGCAGCTGAAATGGTTGACAGCTGGTCTGTGGGCAGTTAGTGGCCCCTGGCCTGGGGGTCCAGCTGAAGGGATGGTGTTTCTCTGTGGGAGAGGCTGTTCCTGACCTGGTGGTGGTGGGGAAGTGGTCAAGTTACAGTGAGGATGGCTGTCTGGGAGCAGGAAGCTTGGCCCATCTGCGGCCCACAGGATGGGGGGGCAATCCAGCAGAGGTTAACATGTTGGCTTCAAGTTACTGCCCTTTTTTGTTTTTTTGGAACTACAAAGTTACCGTGTACGAACTGCAAATAATAAAGAAGATAGCTTACTCTTCAGACTTTGTCCTCTTTTCTTGTTCCAAAATCTAGTAACCCTAGGTTAAGGAAACATTCACGTTTACAGCACCAGCAGATACAGTTTGTTCCAGGCTGATCATAAGCTACATTAATATCTTCTTTATCAGTTTCTGATAAAACTAGCAAAGCAGCTTCTGGCATTTTTTAAACCCATTTTTTGAGGAGGTTAGCATGGTATATCTTAGTAGGAGTTTTCCTGTCAGGGTCTCAATCTCACAGTTAACAATGCCAGTATGTGTAAGCACTCTATAAGGCCCTTGCCACTTCATTAACAGTTTATTTTCTATTGTGGATAACAGTAGCAAAACCTTTTCACTTGGCTCAAAACTTTTCTTTACCCCATGGTCATAATATACCTTCTGCTGGTTTTGGGCTTCTTCTGATTACTATGGCAATTTCAACATATTTTGCCAGCTTCTTTCTTAGGGCACACATATAAGACGTTATAGATTGTTTCTGAGTAGGGTTATTGTCCCACATTTCTTTTATCACATCCAGTGGCCCTCTTGGCTGCCTACCACACAGCATTTCAAATGGTGAACATCCTGTAGATGCCTGTAGCACTTCTCTGTAAGCAAAAAGTAGATAAGGCAAGTATTGGTCCCAATCTTTCTCTTCCCCTTTTACAGACCTTTTTAACATGTATTTTAGGGTTTGGTTAAAATGCTCAAAAAGACTGTTTGTCTGAGGGTGATGGGGGAGGTTCTTATGGCAGTGATACCTAGTAGTCTGTACAGCTCCTTAAGTAATGTAGCACCAAAATTACTACCCATCAGTAATAATTTCTTTAGGTATGCCCACTCTGCTGAAAATTTTTGCAAGCTCTGCTGCCACTTTTGAAGCTGTGACAGTACACATTGGAACTGCTTCTGGGTATCAAGTAGCATAGTCGCATACTACCAGGATAAATCTATTACCCTTTTTACTTTTGTCTAAGGGGCCAACCACATCCATTGAAATTCTCTCAAAAGGCGCATCTATCAAGGGTAGGGGCACTTTGTCTTTTCTGGTGACTGGGGCTACTTTCTGACACTCAGCACAGGAATTACAATAGGTAACAACATCTTTATGAATTCTAGGCCAGTAAAATCTATACAGCAAACTGGCAAGGGTGCAATTCTTCCCTGAGTGACCAGCCACAGGACTATCATGTGCTATCCGTAACAACTCTGTTCTATACTTCTGTGGTATAACCAATTGTTCTGTCTGTTCCTGTGTCTGAGATTTAACCCAAACTCTGTACAGTAACTTATTACATTTCTTAAACATAGGTTCACCCTGTCTTGATTTCACCCCCAGCTGCTTAAAATAAGAGAGAAACATCGTTAGCTTCTGAAAATCACAATCAGTGATCAGTTTAGTTTCAGCATTTTCACATGCTAACTCCTTATGACAATCGGTCATTTGCTGCCACAGTTTCTTCAGGCATCGCCTTTCTTTCCTGGATTTCGGATCTTGGAACTATTCTCAAACAAGTCTGAATCAAAGTCACTAAAAGGAAAAGTGTTAATTTCAGGAGATTTTCTTTGCCTGAGCTCTTGTTACCACTGCTGCTGAAACTGCAGGGTTCAGTTCCTCGAAATTAACTCAGTAAATCCTGGACAGTCATTTCAATAATCATGGGGACAGGTAACTTAGGTACTACCCCACTTTCATTTGGTGCAACACACCCTTACTGGTCAGAGTCACTTGGTCGGGACAGTATTGACTGTCCCGCGTGAATGCGGATGACACCAGTACTTGGTCCTTTTGCACAGTGTTTTCCCAGCACATCAACATACACTAGGGTCTGTCTGCTTCCCAATCAATGAGTCCTTTAGTCTTATTCCCCACCTTCACATCTAAGTACTTGCCCCAGTTTGCCAAGGACAAAATCTGTTCCAGTGTTACTTTTCTTATGGCAATTTACTGCAATATGACCTGGCTTATTACAGTTACAGCAAATGACGTCTTTGGGCACAGATTTGTTACCCCTACCAGAGTTCTTATCAGACTTGGAGTTTAAATGGGAAAACGAGCGTCTTACCGGTGCTTGGCTGTTACCTCACTGTTGAGGTGTCTGTCTGGCCATTTGGCAATCCTTGACCAAAGAAAACAGCCTTTTCCCCACTTTCTGGTTGGTGTTCCTTTACCCAAAGCTGCACATCTGTAGGAAGGATGTTGATGAATTATTCCATTGCAAATGTGTTGATCTGTGGGACTGTTTTGCTCTCTGGTTGGAGACATTTTATCAAGAGATTTCTGAGTCAGGTGAAGGCTTCTCGAGGATTGCCGACTGAGTTGTACTTCAGAGATCGAAATCTCTGCCAGGTCTCTTGAGATGTTATACCTTTTCAGGATTTCGCTTTTCACAAGGTCATAGTTTTCTGACTGTGCAGTGTCCATATTGCTGTAGGCAAGCTGTGCTTTCCCTGTCAGGTAGGGTACCAGTCTGATTGTCCATTGCTGCTCTGGCCATTGGCAGGCTATGGCAACTCTTTCAAAAGTTGTCAGGTATGCCTCGATTTCATCCGAGGGACACAACTTTGTAAGTTTAATGGCTTTTAAGTTGCTTGTGTTTTGTTGCTCGTCTGGATCTGTGCCAAATCCTCTGCCTTTGATAGCTTGCAAGGCATCCAGCCATCACTGCTCCTGATGCTGCATTTCTTCTCTCTCTGCTGCTCCTGTCGCTGCATCTTCTCTCCTCTGTGCTTCTAAACTCTGAATCTCCTTTTCTGTCTGTATCTCCATCTCTTTTGTTGTATAGCCCGCCATTTGAAAAGTCCATCAGGTTTTCGGTTTTGTCACTGCCTGTTCTTTTCCATAACTTGTGCTGGCTGTACAATCTCAGCTTGACTTCTGTCTCTGCTACTGTAGTTTGGCTGCTATTCTCTGGTAACCACTCCTGGACTTGCTGCTGCAGAATCCATACCTTTCTCTATGGTTCCCTGGTACTAGGTCCAGTACCCATGCACAAAACTCCTGGCTTAGAGTATGCACGGCGTGAAACCCACTTAGGCTGACACCATCTGTTGTTGAGGCACAGGTCAGAAAGCATAGGAAAAACCAGGAGCAGTTGTAGAATTTGGAAAAAGTGTTTATTAGTACTAGCAGTAACATAAACAAGCATTTGTCAATGCCGAACGTTCGCTTGCAGGTATTTGCAGTTGTGTTTGGCACGTATGGTGCTGTACCCTAATGCCCTGTGCGATTGCTGGTATTTGCACAATAAATTTTCAGCATGACCTTTTTGTTACCCCCATTGTGCGCTACATAGGCGGAAACACGTTTTGGGCAGGATGTGAAAAATGACAGCTGTGCTGCTCATAAGGAGGTGTGGCAAAATGGCAATGTTGAAAATCTGGAGTGGAAATATTGAAAATTCGCAAACCTCACGAGAGTGCGTGGAACTGTGCAACGCATCGTAAAACAGTCATTGTTAGGAATTTTTCACCAAATTTTCAACATTGGCATTTTAAAACCTCTGCTAATGAACAGTGTCACTGTGATTTTCTTACTGTGTCCCATACATTGATTTCAAGACTGACTCGCCATTGTGCACTACATGGGCAGGAAACACGCTTTGGGCAGGATGTGAAAATAGCTGTACTGCTCATAAGGAAGGTGTGGTAAAATAGCAATGTTGAAATTCTGGAGTGAAAATTTTGAAAATTCGCAAACTTACGAGAGTGCGTAGGAACTGCACAACGCACGCTCGTAAAACAGTTATCTTTAGGAATTTGTTCACCAAATTTTCAACATAGCCATTTTAAGATCTCTGCTCATGAACAGTGACACTGTGATTTTCTTAATGTGTCCCATACACTGAGTTCGCACACCGACTGTACCACTGTCCGCTACATGGGCAGAAACACGTTTTGGGCAAGATATGAAAATGACAGCTGCACTGCTCATAAGGAGGTGTGGTAAATGGCAATGTTGAAAATGTGGATGAAAATATTGAAATTATAAACTTACGAGCGTGCATAGGAGCTGCGCAATGAACACTCGTAAAATAGTCATTTTTAGGAATTTTTTCACCAAATTTTCAACACAGCCATTTTAAGACCTCTGCTCATGAACAGTGTCACTGTGATTTTCTTAATGTGTCCCATACATTGAGTTCGCACACCGACTGCGCCATTGTGCGCTACATGGGCGGAAACATGTTTTGGGCAGGATGTGAAAAATGACAGCTGTACTGCTCATAAGGAGGTGTGGTAAAATGGCAATGTTGAAAATCTGGAGTGCAAATATTGAAAATTCGCAAACCTTGTAAAACAGTCATTTTTAGGAATTTTTTCACCAAATTTTCAACATAGCCATTTTAAGACCTCTGCTAATGAACAGTGTCACTATGATTTTCTTAATGTGTCCCATACATTGATTTCGCACACCGACTGCGCCATTGGCGCTACATGGGCGGAAACACGTTTTGGGCAGGATGTGAAAAATGACAGCTGTACTGCTCATAAGGAGGTGTGGTAAAATGGCAATGTTGAAAATCTGGGGATAATATTGAAAATTCTCGAACTTACGAGCCTGCGTAGGAACTTCAGCAACCTGCGCTTCAATAAAACAGTCATTTTAGGAATTTTGCACCAAATTTTCAACATGGGGTTTTGGGACCCCTTCTCATGAATGATGTCACTGTCATGGCGTTATTCGGGCCGAAGGGTGATTTCTCGCAGTGACTGCGAAATCACCCTTCAGGCCCGAATAACGCCATGACAGTGACATCATTCATGAGAAGGGGTCCCAAAACCCATGTTGAAAATTTGGTGCAAAAATTCCAAAAAATGCTTGCGATATGCAATAAAGTTGAAAACCCCTATCTAGCCCATTATACAGCTTACCGGCATTTCCTCAGTTCGCAGTCGGCTTTGAAGAGTGCAGACATGTTCCCGGTCCAGCAATGATCGTCGCTGAGCTCTGGAGGTAAGTATGGGGTGAGGGAAGCCAGGTCTTGCCAGTGGGTGGGTGTGGGGGCTGGGAGACTCATTGGGACCGTTTTGCTTTTCAGGTTGAACAAAAAAAAAAGACGACGTGGACATTTGCCATGCTGGGGTGGGCTCCCAGCATGGCACCAAAGCTTTGGGGGCATTTGGGACATGGAGCCGACTGGGGATTGGGCACCTGTCGGCAGACGACGCGGGAGCTGCCACACTGGGTGGGCTCAGCATGGCACCAAAGCTTTGAGGCACGGAGCGGACGGGACTGGGCACCCCGCTGCAGGAGGACCCAGGATGTTTGCCACGCTGGGGTGGGCTCCCAGCGTGGCACCAAAGCTTTGGGAGGGGGCGTGAGGCCTACCAGTGCTGTGTATGACAGCGGTGGTTTTCTTTGAAGCGAAGACCACCGCTGTCATACACAGCTCCCGCACCCATTGGTGCAGGACCGCCACGCCTGCTCAGCGGAGCAGTGATTGAGCGAGAGGCACACCTCCAAAGTGTGCTACTTTTCCAACGCTCTTTATGCGGATGCCGAAGCTGAAAAAATAAACTTGTTCAGTATAACTATTTACAAAGGCCAAATAAACAGAAAAGATCCATCTGAGTTTTCCTTCGATCTCTGTCTCTTGTAAGAAATTGCAGCTGTCTCTCTCTCTCTTACAAATCCTTGCAACCCCTCAACAAGCATCCTGATTTTTCTTTCTAAAATGTTCTTGTAAATTTCAGGCAGTTGCTGCAAGAACACAATGTGCCAGGTTAACCCCTTGAATTCCCAATAGCTTTTTGCAATAATCTCAAACTATTATTATATACATTTCAACAGTAACATTATATAATTTATAAACAAGGGATCCCAATATCGGTTACATTTCCATTTAATGATTTGCATATATTGTTATACCAGCAGATATGCAAGGGAGGAAAGAGACAGAACAGCAAGTGAAGACTGAGAGGATAAAACTGTGAGACTGTCGGTGATAAAGTCCTAGGTCTCATGGGAAAATGTGGTTGCACAACCAGACATACAAGAGACAGGAAAAGAAAGAACAGAACAGACCCCTGCATTCAAACTCTCTATAACAACTAGGATGGGGTCTTGTTGAACCCTGTCACATACCGTCCATGCTAATCTTTCCTCTGTCTCGCCTTTGTGCTCCCTAACAGCTTTCCCTGCTTCCTTCAGACAATTTAGGTACACCACCCTATTCTCTTCCTTCTGTGTCTCCTTATATTTTCTGAAACCCAACCTTTTGGCCCTTACTTTCTCCACTACCTCTTTTGAGAACCATAGTGGTTTCCTCCTTCTCTTGCCTTTGTTTCTCAGTCTAATGCACTCATTTGTCACCTCCACTATGGCTCCGTTTAGGTGTACCCACTGCTCCTCACCCCCCACTTCTGCCTCCCTCCTCGTCAGGACTTCTTTGATACATATCCCCATCCTAGTAAGGTCCACCCTCCTGAAATCAAAGACCCTCACCTTTCTGTGGTTTGACTGTGACCCTGTACCCATGTTAAAACACACTGTCTGGTGGTCACTAGACCCCAAGTGACCTTCCACCCTGACCTCTATGATTCTGTCTCCACTGGTCAGTACCAGGTCCAGAATCACCCTGTCCCTGGTGGGTTCTAGCACTAGCTACCTGAGGCTTGCTCCCTGCAGGGAGTCCAAGATGTATCAGCTCCCAGCTGAGGCAGCTGTGGGGATGGCCCAATCCACATCAGGCATATTAAAATCACCCAGCAGCAGTACCTCCCCTTTTGTCGCCATCTCATGTATTTCATCCACTAGCCCCCTATCCATTTGCTCAGTCTGAGCTGGAGGACTGTAGATCACCCATGTGAACTGCTGTGCCATTTCCTGCAAAGGGTCACCCAACAGCACCTCGGCCTTCCTCTGTCTACCCTATATCACAGTTACATTTAAAAGGGCCCCCACCCCTTTGTACCCTCCTAAATAGAACATAACCTGGTACACTTACCTCCCAGTCATGATTTGTAGTTTACCACGTCTCAGTCATTGCCACTATGTTCAGGTCAGCTTCTACCATCAAGGCCACCAGATTTGGGATTTTATTTCCCAGGCTGTGGGCATTCATAACATGGCCTTCCACATTTTGCCACCTGCCCACCGTCTATTATCACTTTTACCTCGCTTCTTCCCTCCAACCCTGGTTTCTTTCTTTTCTGTCTCCTTCTTCTGCCATACCTTTATGACTGGTTCAGGTGTACCTGTTAACAACTTACCCTCTGATCCTTCTTTCTGACTGCTCCAACCTATGGGGTGGGCTGTTTGAGCTCCTGCTCCCTTGCCCCCGGCTAATTTCAATGCTTACCCAGGAAACATTTAAATCATTCATTGAGGACCACAGTCCCCTTCCTGGATGGATGTAGGCCGTCACCCTTGTACAGGCCCACATCGTTCCAGGTGAGTCCCCAGTGAAGTCATAACCCTTTTCCCTGCATCAGCCCTCCAACCAAGTGTTGAAGCTTCTCATGTGGAGATTCCTCACCTCAACCGGCAGCACCTCCAATAAGGTTACAGACCTTATTATCATCCCAAGACACCCTCCTAGCTCCCTAAAGTCCTCCTGCACCTGTTCTATGCTTGCCTCATCATTGGCTAGATCATTAGTCCACAGGTGGACAATGACCTCCAGCCCCCCTCTCCTTGCTAACACTTAAGCAATCCTCTGGATCTGCTCCCCCTCCCTCAGAGCTGTGCCTCCAGCAGGCATTTAACCTCCCTCTCCACCCCGCTACCTGTGCCTAAATCCATTCCCCAGATAACTGAGTTCCTCACTAGGAGTAACTTCCTCTTCCATTTGGGTTCTCTTCTACCCACCCCTGGGTCTCCCTCCTGGAGGACCCGCACATCCTACCTGGTTTCAACTTCAGGTTCCTTTACTGGACTCGCCCACTCCTTCAGAACAGCACAGGAGTTCCTAGGAACTTATAGTTCATAGAAGTTAGGAAGCAATATAGTGTAGTAGTTAAAGACACTGAGCCACAAGCCCGGAGGCCTGAGTTTGAACCCCATCAGCCCCCACTTGCATACTGTGTGACCCTGAGCAAGTCGCACCTGGAAACAAGCTCCAGCTTAGTGTGCCTTTCCTGGTTAAACAACCCCCCCAGGTTGGACTGGAATGGGGATGTGCCTCTGACCCCCTTCCCTCAACCTCCCTGAGCCCACCATAGTCCATCCAGCCTCATGCCTGGGCAACTGTTGCAGCAGTGGCTGGGGACATAGTGGCCTCTTAATAGGGGTGCAGGTCCCCAGTACTCCTGCCAGCTCAGTCTGGAGACTGAGCCACTTCTGCCCTCAGCCCAGAGAGGTACCTGCATATGGGACACCATCGCAGTACCCAGAATGTCCTCCTGAAGACCGCCGCACCACACCCACTGCACTGCACCACTCCCTGCATCTTCCCCTTCTGCTCTATGTTACCTTCTGCTTTGTTATCTAAACCCTCTTTCTGCTACAGTCAGTTTCTGTTTTATTGCTTTTATCCCATGTTCTCCCTGCCCTTCGGTGGTTTCACTATAAAGGTGGATGAACCCCGGGTGGATGGGATGAGGAAAGGAGGGTGGGTGTAGCCACTGCTTGCTAAATGAAAACAATCAGCCCAAAAAACAGGATACTGAATTGGCCAAAAACGTAATAAAAAAGAGTTTACAGTCCCCTCAATCAGTCGTTCACATTTCTGTGCAGAAATCAAGCAAGCGCTACCACATGCGGCACAGTACACACATAGAGTAACCCTTCCCAAACAGAGACATTACAAAAAACTAGTGTTCAGAAAATTACAAAAACAACTGTTCACAACCTAGAGATCTAAACCTTCTTTCCTGCAATCCTTGCTCCTATCTCCCTTTATACCAGCACTATCTGCAAAGATGAAAACCCAGATGCTGCCTAGAAAAGGCAGAGTTTGTGATCAAACCACTGGATCCCGCTGCTGAAAAGTGAAGGCGCATGAGTTAGGGACGCGTCCTTTTAATTCCCCAGATTCAAAGTTGGCATGAGCAATGGTTATGTCTTCATGAGCCATGTGCAGATGAGAGAGACTTCAGATCTGGATGGACTAGGTTCCCTGTTCCTGTGACAGTAGAACCTTACACAGGGCAGAGGGATTGGAGGTTCCACTGCCAGTTGTCGCAGCACAGGAACTAGTTCTGTTGAGGCCATAGGTGAGCAATGAGAGCAGAGCTGCCCCATTTGCAACTTGAGAAAATTCTGGAATTAGAGGAAAAGGAGGGAATGCATGCAGGAACAGCCTTTACCAAGAGAGGGACAATGCATCTCACCAGAAAACTATAGAACCTGGAGCCAGCAAGCAGAAAAGCAGCAGTTTTGCGTTGTGTGGGGACAAAAAAAGGTCCAACGCTGGATGACCACATCTGTCAAATAGGTCACCTACCACTGAGGTCTGCAGTTCCCACTCATGCATTCTGGACTGGGACCTGCTTAGCTTGTTTGCCAAGATGTTTTGGATGCCTGGAACATGTACTGCTGATAGCTGTAGACCATGTTCCACAGCCCAATACCAAACTCTCACTGTCTTGCACAGTGGAAAGGAATGAGCTCCCCCCTTTTTTTGATGTAATGCATCACACTGACATTGTCTATCTGTATTAACTGAGGACAGGGGGAACAAATGTTTCTGGAAGGCCTGGAGTCCGTATAGGACTGCCCGCATTTCCAGAACACTGATGTGCAAAGTGCATTCCACAGTGGTCCTCTTGCTTGGTTTCTGGTGAGGACCCATGTGGGGCTCTACATCCCAATCCTGAAGCATCTGTGGTTAGGATATGATGAGGGGAAGGGATCAGGAATAGAATCCCCTTGAGCAGGTTGCTGTATTCTATCCACCACTTCAGCACTTTGCACACAGGGGACATGACTAGAACCATCTATTCTAGATCGTCCATGAGCTGATCCCACTGGTTTTGTAGGGTCCACTGGGGAATCTGCATCTGCAGCCTAGCCAGTGGTACTCTGAGGTGGAATAACAGGGGCAGACTAAATGGACTTCCAGTCTCCTTCTTCCATCAAATTCTATGTTTCTAAGCCAGTCTAGTGGTGTGGAGCGCTGAGGCGCTTTGCACTTTACCTCCTGCCACACCGTTGACCTGAGTTTGGGAATGAACTCAGTCACTGAAGGTTGGCTGGGGAGTGAGAGGATCAAATGTCCCCAGGACTGCTCTCCTCTTCCAGGTAGAGGAGGATCAGTGCCTCAGCCCTTGGCTGCCCCAAAGTGGAGGTCTGGGGGACAGTGCGGTGTCTGAGTGCCAATGTAGGGAGGGGCCATGGCTCTGTGATGTGTGCGCACCTCCATGCATGCATGCCTATGTGCCGCTGCGACCAGGGAAAAGAATGGAGGGCCAGCCTCCATGATCTCCTGCCTGCTCTATCCGATCTGCACCTCTACCCGAAACCACTGATCCACTACTGAATTATGTTCTGGGTGGGGGAGGACAGTCCTCCCCTTCCTGACACTGCCACGGAGAGGGGAATCCATGGGGCTCTTGGGTCAGATGGGTGCTGGGTGAGCAATGGCTTTTCAGGAGGGGCAGAGTCAGGACCGAACAGTCCTGCCCAGAAACCTCAAGGTAAAAAAAGGAATATCGAAAAAAAAAATTCCATGTTTCTATGGTATAAAGAAGGATGTCCCACCTCAATAGGGCTCTTTAGCTTTAGGCACTATTTTTCCTTTGCAGAGTAAGATAGCACAATCTCCAGCTAGTACGGGGAACTCTAGGATGGGTGACAGAAAGAGGGTTCTTTTTCCATAGAGCTTTTTTCCCCCGGCCATGTTCATTTTCGGGGATATACCCTGATCCCAAAGATATACCGTGTTCTGGCCCATTGACCTCCCCAGCCTCCTCCGGTCCACTGCCATTCTGACATCTCCCACAACTTCCACTTAGTGGCAGGGGCTTAGGGGAGAGAGCCATTCCGCTCCCCCCTGGCAGACCACTATGTGGGCTAGGATGCTGGTGCATGTTATATAGGACAGAACACAGGTGGAATCAATCAGTCTAGTTTTGCACCTCAACTTATCCATCCCGTGGTCTCTCTCAACCCTCCCCGCCTCTTAAAGCTCACTTGGATGGTCCCATCACCTGAATACCCAGCCAAATCTTAATCTGTACCACTCCTACCCTCACTTCTAGCAACATACTTCCTTTACCCACCTCCTAATAGGATTATAGACCTAAATACCAAAGGTGCCCCACATTATATAACTAGTCTCTGGACTCAGGGCACATTTTAACTCCTAGGAGTGCTTCCTCTCTTTCCAGTGTTGTCAGCTCGCTAAGGCATAAGTGAAATAAGACTTTGACCCCCAACCCCCAAATACTTCCCTATATAAAACCTTTCCACTCTCCAAGGGAGATATGAGGTTTAAAGGGTTAATGCCTGCCCTCATATACATAACTGTGGTCTTGGCATCAGACCTTATTCCCCTAAATCCAATATTGGATGACAGGCGTGAACCACTACAAATCCACCATTCCCTGTTCATAAAATATCTGGTACCTCTTAACAGAATCCTTACCATTATTCTCAATGGCTTAGTGAAAAATGGAACTGTTATAAATTATGTTCCTTTTAAAAATGTGAAACTATAGCTGTACCACCCATTACTGAAACTTTCTGAACCTACGCAAATCATTGCTTAAACTATTGGCTGGAGATATTGAGCTTAATCTGTGACCACATCCTGGCAACATAAAAATTGGATCTCCCTCTGATGCCATCTGGCACAATGCCTGTGGCTTAAAAATTGTTCACCTGAATGTAAACAGCCTCAGAACCAAGCTACATGAACTGGAAGCTTGGGTTCATGAATATGCTCCAGATGTGGTAACAATCACAGAAACATGTCTCAAACCGAGCATTTTCCCCATGAAGTAGAACTCCCTGGCTTCATTACTTTCAGGCAAAACAGACCATCCAAGAAAGGTGGGGGTGTCCTTGTAGATTTAGAATCCTCACTGAAGGCCTCTTTAGTTCCCATCCCAGGGCTACTAAAAGAGGACTGTGAAGCTATCTTCATCCAGCTTATACTACGAGGGGCTAAGTCTCTGCAGATAAATGGCATTACAATCCTCCCAAAGTGGCATTAAGACCCTCAAACTCCTAACGGAAGCACTAGTTGACCTTCCAGGCAGTGAAAAAATACTTTTAGGGGACTTTAATATACATCTGTCTCATGATATTCAAGGAGGAATAAAGAATGCCTGTAAAGGGTCTCAACTCACTCAACTTGTTGATGTCCCCACTATGCAGAATCTGAAAATGGGTAATCATTCTGCCTTGATTGGATCCTAGCCCGAAGCCTGAAATTTTCACAGCCATGGGCATATTTGCTGACTCTACAAGTGACCATTCTCCAGTCTTTGGAATCTGGAATGGGCCAGGACTTCTCCAGCTTTTTCAATCCTCCTTTCTTCACTCTCCAACTGAGTTAGACTGGGACCAAATTAGAATACTCACTACTACTGAGGAAGTCTTAGACTTCTTTGCAAAGAACTTCCTCTCTGTGCCAATAAACATGCCCCGCTTAAGCAAATCCAGGTCAGTGGTCGACAATCAAAGTGGATAACCAGAGATTTCAAAAAGTTCCTGAAAACCAGGGACAAAGTATGGACCCTCCCACAACTGGCAAAAGTACAGGAAGTTACGTAGCCTATGTAAACATGAACTACAAAAAGCTAAGCAGAGCTACATGAAATCTATAGAAATGCAGCTTGAAAGACCCTAAAAAATTTTGGTCTCAGATTAACGCCATCTTAAAGGGACGGCCATCAGAAACCAACTGCAACACAGAAATTGACTATAAAAGTTGTGCAAGTCCTAGAGATGTGGCTATTGTGTTTAACTCATTCTTTACCAACCTTGACAGGTACAAGAATCCTCTACAGCCCTCCTCCTCAACACCCCTGATCTCACTATCGCTAACCTTCCACGCCCTAACTTCCACTTTAGGCTTGAAACAAAAAAAATTACTGCTATTCCTTTTCCAAGCTAAAATAACATGCTCCACAGGATATGATAAACTTAAACTCAAGCTCCCCAATTTTGGAGCCCCAGTAATTGTATAGCCTATTATGCAACTCTTTAACAGATCCACCAGGAGAGGTAGTTCCTTCTGCTTGGAAAGTGTCACTTGTAACCCCAGTACATAAGGGAGTACAAAGTGCAAGAAGAAATTACTGTCCAATTTCTATCCTTTGTATCCTTAGGGTGGGATATTCAAGGAGCTGCTTGCAGCGCAACAGGAGTTACACCATCGCAACCCTGTCGCTGACACAATATTCAAGGGCATGTTCGCTGTGCAACCTCGATGAACGGTGCATCGGTAATGTATGCGGCGCAAGTGCGGGTGGTGTGCCCATGCATATGCGGCACATCCCAATATTCAGCCCAGGATGTGCAGCACATATGCTGGAACAAACTCGCCTTGCACCGCTCGGGGGGGTGCAAAGATGTGCCTGGTAAAACCAGCCGCAAATCCTGGCCACCCATAGGCGAGCTGCTGTACTGCAGGGTGCAACACGGCAGCCGCCAGCCGTGGGTGGTTACCCGCCCACCCAGAACACTGTCCACAAGCTCCCTGCCCTGGGAGCGCTGTGCCCCCCTGCCCCGTCGCCCGATTGTGGGCATCAGTACAATAACTCCCTGGTGGTCCAGTGGACTGCTTACCATCGCCCGTTCACAGGCATAAGTTCAATTCATCCCTGGTGGTCCAGTGGACCGCTCTCTATCGCCCATTCGTGGGCATACATTAATAAACTCCATGGTGGTCCAGTGGACACCCCCCCAGCGCCCGATCACGGGCAGATGTAGCATAACCAATCATGGTGGTCCAGTGGTACCTCGTCTCCACCCGCCCACTGAGGTCCCCCGCCACCCAGCACCCCCCCAGTCAGTGGAGGGCGGTGACACCCTGCCTGCATGCCGCCCTGTTGCCTACTGACTGACAGCGTACAGTACTGTCTGTACACTCATTGGTCCACTGCGTAGGCCAGTGGGCACACAGACCATACTGTACTACACAGGCCCGATATGTGAATGAACGCGCATTCATTCACATATTGGGCCCGTCTAAGTATAGTATGATCTGTACACCCATTGGCCACACAGTGGACCAATAGGTGTACAGAGAGTACTATACACTGTCGGCAAGCGGCAGGGTGGCATGCAGGTAGAAGAATGTCACCGCGCTGACTGAGATTGCTGAGTGGCGAAAGCTCTCAGTGGAGTGGTGAGAAAGAAGGACCAGCTGGACCACCAGATGGTGAACGCTATATCTCCCCATGATGGGGTGCTGGGGGTGTCCACTGGAACACCAGGAGTTTATGTCTCGCTATCGGCGATGAGGCGGTCCACTGGGACCTCCACGAAACTTACTATGTATGCCCGCGATACGAGCGATGGTGGTCCAGTGAACTGCTCACCAAGGATGAACTGAACATATGCCTGCAATCGAGGCGATGGTGAGCGGTCCACTTGACCACCAACGATGAATTGAACATATGCCCGCAATCGAGGCGATGGTGAGCAGATCCACTGGACCACCAGGGATGAATTGAACATATGCCAGCGATCGGGCAATGGTGAGCGTCCACTGGACCACCAGGGATATATTAATCGCTGGAGATCGGTGCACCGCATACAAATGGGTCATAATGACATGCAAATAACCCCGTTTGCATCTTGCATGCATAATGGCCTCATTTGCATGGCCATTGCTGAATATCGCAGTTGAAGCACCTACCGCAACTGCATTTGCGTTGGCGCATCCCCCAGCTCCCCTTCCGCCACTTGCGTGGTGCAGTGCCACTGCGCCGTGCGCAGTGCATGCACCCTCCGTGCCATATTCAACGGTGCTGAGCCATGGCGCAGCACCGTTGAATATCGCCTGGCCCATGCCCTGGTGCAGCCCATTTGCACTGCGCCCAGGCTTGCGCCCCTGCCTGATGCAGTCTGAATATCCCACCCTAAGTAAATTACTTGAAAGGTTAGTCTATAACCAAATCACAGACTATGTTGAGCAACATAATTTACTCACCCTTTCAGCATGGTTTTAGTAAACACCATGGAACAGACACCGCCATAGTCCAACTAACCACAGATATTTTGGATGAAATAGACAATGACCTAATGACAGGAGCATTATTTATTAATTTAACTAAGGCTTTTGACCCTGTGGATCACCAGATACTGCTAACCAGACTTAACTCCCTAGGCCTAGATAACCTATCCCTATGCTGGTTCTCAGATTACCTAGCAAACAGATCTCAGTTTGTAAAGTGGAAGGGTGATTTGTCTGATGGGCGCCCAATCTGTGATGGTGTCCCTCAAGGGTCATTACCGGGTCCACTCCTATTTTCACTTTATATCAATGAAATGTCAGTAAACTGTGGCTGGGCAAAACTATTACTATACGCTGATGATGCAGTGCTATACAGCAGCTCTAACAATGTCACTGAAATTAATACATTGCTTACATCTGATATACATTTACTAAAGGACTGGCTCTTAACAAACAAGTTGGTTCTTAATAGTAAAAAGACTAAGTCTATCCTCTTTGGCCCAAAGAGTTTAGGCCCCCAAAATGGGAACCTGTTTACCTCTACCTTCTCAAATGGGACAAATATCAAGATGGCTGGCGCTATCAAGTGCCAGAGTGTTCGTCTTGATCAGGACACTGCCTTTAAAGTCCATGTTGAACATCTTGTGAAACTCTTTACAAAAGTTGGACTACTATACTGTCTAAGCTGCTACCTATCCAAAGAGTCCCTCTTACATATAGCCAATTCAACCCGTTTACCCACCCTCCTCTATGTCTCTCCTGTCCTCTTCTCAGTTAGATGCGCTGAATGGGAAAAGCTAAAATCATTATATCACACAATAACTACGCTTTGCAGGTGGTACCTCATTCAAAAGAACACCACTGTGGAGCTGACTCCCTCAAATAGCCCTCCACTCACCAGTAGACTTGAATATGCATCACTATGCCTGCCTTCAAAACAAAGGACCCATGCCCCGAACTACACAGCCTATTAATAAACAACCTGATAGGTGACCCCTCAGATCCTCCAGCAGAAAGCTCTTCCAGGTCCCTAAAGTTAAAACAGCAACAGGGAGTAGGTCCTTTGCAAATTCTATCCCCACCATTTGGAATGACCTTCCCAATGTTCTACAGGTACTATCCTCTCTTAAAAGCCCACATTATATAAAGAAATCAATGCAATTGTTATTGCTGAAAAATATAAGCTACTTTTCAACTATATTGATTGTTTGTGAATGGCAGCACTGCAATTTGTCCCTGTACGCACGGTGGCAAATTTTACTAACTTGTATGTACCTTGATGTGAATTCACACTGTAGACCAAATGTATACTTATTGTTAAATATGAAGTTAACTCTGTTATGTAACCTGTTTCTAATGTACTAGCAACTATTTGGAACCTTCTCTCCGCAACTGTACTTCGGTGTTTAACTTGGAACTCAGGTCGTCATACAGACAGTGCGTGGGTATTTCTCCCTGGTTTTCTCCTCGCCATCCCTCCTCCTCCCCTTGGTGTGTGTATATAGCCCCTTTAAGCCTTGGATGCATGCATTGCCCGCACAGCAGTTGGACACCCCACCTCTGGGCCATCAGGGCAGCAGAGGTGTCCTATCTAATTGGGGCAGTTTAGAGGTATGAATCTTCAGTGGCATGTGGGAGAGGTTTCTCTTCATATGGAACAGGGGAACTCAAGGTGCTAAAAAGAGAGATGCCCAATGAAGGCAGTCCTTGCAGGAACTTAGGAAAACTAGTATTACTCAAAATGAGCAGCTTGGTAGAAAGAGGTGTAGGGTCACTCATTTCAATTAATTATAAAACAAAGTGGCTGACATTGGAAATTCTGATTTCCTGACTGCATTCTAAACGATAATGTTAACAGCTGGAAATCCTCATGTACAATAAAACTGTCAGAATTTAAACTATCATAGGTATGATCAGAGGCAGCGCTTATTCAGACTTGCATTTATTATGCTCACTCAGTTTATTACATGCGCCCTTTATCCCTAAAAAATTGGTTCCATATGATAATGGCAATCATGGAATAGCGATCACCATTTGGGCTAGTCTACATTGCTGAAAGTGAATTTCGGCGATGTAGTTCTGTGACAAACAGCAAGAGGACATCGAGGATCTTGGTTTCTTTGTCCAGCACCCTCCTACTAAGGATTCTCAACCCAGGGAGTGTAGCGGGGTGAAAAGTAAAATAAAATAAAAAGACTCAGCGCAAAAACCCATGAGCGTGCCCAGAAACAAACTCAGCACCCTCCCAACTCACCACACCACATGGCCAGCTCGGCAGCCCACCACCGCACTACACCCCACAAGTCCTCCCTCCCTTCTGCCCGTCCCTCGCCACCCCCTGCAGTGTATACATAGCAACATCCTGTCGCTATATTTGCCAAACCTTCTATCCAGTCGCCCGCCAGGCAGCCCTGCAGAGGTGTGATTGAGTCACCTCCTGACAGTGCTCAATCGTGTCACCTTGTACACGGATACCAAAAATGTATCCAGGTTGTTTTAAAGACATTCATTGATGAACTGCCCATTACTTCTAAGAATAATTCATTCTAGATAAGCACTACCCACTGGTTGTGCCAACTGTATCTTCTAACTAGGTTACATTTATTTGCCTTTAGCTGCAATGGATGCTCCCGAGTGTTGTAAGTCTGATTTTTAATTCTAGGCCCAAGTTCTCCCATAATTCATTATCTGTTAATGTCTTGTAAAGCAGGCACATATCCCTTGAGTTCTCCTGTATTCAAGGGAATACGTGTCCAACTCTCTTAACCTGGCGCCGTAATCAACCCATTTAAACCCTTGTTATGGTTCTGGCTGCTATTCTTTGTACCCTCTCAATTTTGCCAGTCTCCCCTTTTGTAAGGTGACCAGACCTGAGCACAATACTCCAGCATGGGTCTCACCAGGGGACTATACAGAGGCATCAGCACCTCCCTCCTCTCCCCTATGTGTCTTACCATACAGTTTAAAGTTCTATTTGTTGTTTTGTTTATTTGCTTAAAGGGTTAATACACTGGAACATACGTACTACCTTTACAGGTGTTCTCTGTACAAAAAACATTTACCCAAATAAAAACATTTAAGTTCAACAATATTATTAGAGCACTCCAGAGAGTGGATTATGTTCATAAATCTAACACAGGGCAGAAGGCACACAGTGAATGACCCTGCTGGATTAGATCACTCGTAACCCGACCTCTGGTTCTGCCCAATCACAGAAAATCTCTAGGACATGTTATGTGATCACATTTCTCCATGCAGTCCTACTGAAGACAGAAGGCAATATTTGTCTGCAAAATGTTTTTTTTTTTAAATTTGTTTATGCACTGCCCACTCACTCCTTCGAGTCGCCACGGACTACACTCGCTATGAGCGAACCCCCCCCCCATCCCCTGCCATCCTACATTGCAGCCAACCAAGGGGTAACCCGATGTATCCCATCATTGGGTGGGTCCCCTTCCGATGAAGGGAATTAGACTTCTGGCCTTCATCCGTTTCCCCTGGGTGCTGATGGGACACCCATCAGAGGGCTCCAGTACCGAGGAGGCAGGCGGCCATCATCCAAGTGACTGGCACATCTTTTCCTTGTTTTCTCCACCCCTCCACCACATTCTTGACCTATGGTGGCAGCCGACCTTGGGCGCGGTGCAGGAGGCGTGTCGAGACCGCGTCTCGCAGGCATGCGCAAATCACCCAGCGGGACCTAGGCAGAGCCACCCGGAAGGCGTCCAATGGATGCTTGGAAATCCCTCCCTGCCGACCTCCGCTCCTGGTACCTGGGCTCAGGCTGTGAACCCGGGTCTCAAGCGTGCTGAGCGAACCCCTTCGCTTGGCACCAAGGAGCTGGCCTGCAACATGTTTTAATGGTAACTGAATGTTCTTTCATACGCAGCTCAATAGCATATTTCCAAGCCAAGGTGTCTCAAATAATACCAACCCCATACTGAACACAATCATTAAAATATGGAGCAAATATATATTTTTAAGTTTGACTTCAATAAACCAACCTGTGCAAGGGATGTAATGTATAAGTATAAACAGAATGACTAAACACTTGCTCCTGTGGTTTACTAACCATGCAATTACAAAGGCTAGAATTATAAGTATCTGGGTAATGAAGGGTCAAACAGAAAGCTTATTTGAATTTCCAGAACAGTAGTTGAAAAATCCAGTTTAATCCATCTCTCAGTAACCACAAGCATACAGAATGACATTTGATGTACTGAAGAGTGACAGGCTGTCCAAGTAATGACTGCTGAGCTGTCACTTGCATGCCTGTACAGGCAGAACTGCACTAGTTTTGTTACTCCTGGGCAAATCCAAGGCTACAACCACTTTCCCCAGAAATGCATTTTTTTTAAACAGTACACCTGCTGCTACTAGAGGGATATTGGTAGGAGCTTACAGGTAACAAACAGGGGGATTTGCAGTTTTACTACATACACATGCAGTGGACTAACACACTTACACTGACATATTCATTCCAACAGACATTCAGTGTGCTAATCCACTCACGTTAACATGCTTACAAACTAACACACTGTGATCAATAAACAGACAGAACATCAGTGCACTTAACATTAACACACACTTATCACACTGTTACAGACATACCCCAACACACTCATAATAACGCTCTTACTAACACATTTGTCTGACAAATGCACTGCACTAATACATTCACATACACTATCAGTGAAAGACATAGATAATACAAACATACAATGGAGCCAGCAGAAAAAGGCCTTATGATTTATCATGTCTGCTTGAGACTGCAGACCCCTCTGTGTTTACTGAGGGATCTGCCCTCTACCCCATAAGCTACTATCCCCTTCTCTGTGGATGACACCCAGTTGAAACCTTTAAGTTACTTGAAGGTTTCGATCATGTCACCCCTCTCCCTCCTAACCTCCAGGGACAGCATGTTGAGATCTCAGAGTCTCTCCTCATATGTTCTGCCTTGCTGTCTCGATCATTTTCACTGTCCTTCTCTGGACCATTTCCAGCATGTTGATGTTCCTTTTTAGGTAACAGCACCAGTACTGCACACTGTACTCAAGATGTGGCTAAAACAGGGATCTGTACAGTGGCTGAATGACCCCCACTTTCCTGCTGGTTTTACCTGTGGCTATGCAACCCGATATCTGATCTGCTTTGAGTGCTGCTTTCCTACAATGTGTTGAGTGCTTCAGGTCACTTGTCCTTCTCTTCCTCTGACCTGGTAACCTGCACTCCACCCAGCCAGTATCTGACTCCAAGTTCTTTGCCCCAAGTGCATTACCTTACTCTTTTGGCATTGAATCCAGCTGCCAAATGCCTGATCATTTTCCTGGTTTAGCCAGGTCCTCCTGGAGGTCCTGCTCCCTTCTTTGTGTCCACTCACCCACAGAGCTTTGTGTCATCTGAAACAGGCATATTTTATCCTTTATCCCATCTGCAATATCACTGATGAAGATGTTATATAATTTATAGTTGCTAACCTGGAAAAGCAATTATTTAGCCAAGGCTTGCTTCTAGATGTGACCTGGGGGCAAGGGTACATAGGAGATAATATCAACAAACAGCAAGCTACTAATAAATTAACAGTCAGCAAAAAGCATGGGGTCATGGTTACAAGATCCAAAAACAGTGTAATAGCACATGGTAAGTAGCAACAGAAATTATGCAGCACACGCAAATTATGTAACAAACACAAACAGGAAGGCTAAGATAACCCAGAACCCAAAGGACGACGTGAAGCACGAGCCTATGCAGGAGGGACAAAGGAGTACCAAAACTTAAGGTGGAGAGGATTGGGGACACAGAGAGAAGGTTGGTGGGGAGTCTGAGGAGACTTCTGAGTGAGAAGAGGGAGGAAGATTGATGGAGACCAGGGGTCGTTTATTCCAGAGAGAAGGGAAACAGGAGGAGAAAGCAGATTGCCCAGAAATAGAGTTGGGTGAGGGATAGAGAAGGTCGAGGGTCTTGGTGATGAAGAGAGTAATTTGAGATAGCAACCTGTGAGAGGTGGGACAGCATCAGACCAAGCCCTGTGGGACCCCACTAGTGAGTGGCCCAGCCTCTGAGAACCCCCCTTGACCACCACCCCTGTGATTTCTATCCTGCAGCCAGTTTCTAACCCACATAGCAGTTTTCCCCTACCCCAGGTTCTCCAGCTTCTGTATTACTCTCCAGTGGGAACAGTCAAAGGCCTTACTGAAATCCTGGGGTCGAAGAACTACCTGTCTGTCGGTACAAGACATCCAGTTTTTCCTAGGGACAGAAGCTTATTTTCTGCCTGTCCCAGAGACAGGCACAAAGTGAAAACAATTAGTGGGCATGAAGACCCAGGAGATGCTGCCATCTGTAAAGCTGGGGCGATGGACATCCTAATATCATGGTGTCACATGTTGAGAGATGTCTGTTCAACCCAACATCCCATAATGGGCTCTTCTGTGTGTGGTTGGTGGTTTCGTGAAACAGTAGAAATGAAAACAGTGTCGTGGTAGGACTAGACTGCTGCATATGTGTTCCTTGTCATTATGCATATGTAGCTGCCTGTCTTCCTTTTGCTTTATGCACTGCATACCTCATTTCTCTGTGTGCTGTACTTGCAGCAGCAGCCCAAGGACAAGCTCTTATTCAGAGGCAGCAGAGTTTTGGGGATGCAAATTAAACCCCCTTTTCAGGGCGGTCTACTAAGAGGGGCCTGGTAAGGCAAATAAAAAGTCATTGTAAGGGCTAGAAAACCATTTTCAGAGCAGATACTCAAGGCAGAAAAAGGGTAGACTGTAGTTAGAGATTAGGAGAAGAAATTAAAAGGCGGAGACAACCACTTAAATACCCCTGTCATGGCAGGAAGAGCTCCAGAGACAGGAGATAGGAAGGCTGGTTAAAACTCCTTGTCAGAGTCACTAAGTGGGGGGACTTTAAGGGCAAGATTTTCAAAGGCTCTGCATCAGTTTCTCATATGTGAGTGCAGAATTCCGACTGAGAAGTCAGACCACAAAAGGTTGGTCTAACTTTCCAGACAAATTCCACACTTGTTACGGACAGACGAAAGTTATGAAGTTACAGCAGAAATTCCCATAAACTGCCAGAAATGTTGCAAATGCATCCAGATATCAGAACAGGATGCAGATATCTGGATGCATCTGAAATATGGACGCAACTGCTGTGTCCATACTTAAAATCCTAGCCAGTGTCTGGGCTATACACAGGATCAGTGCCTGGGCTATACACGGAGCAAAAGCAGCTGATCAGCTTGTCAGGGCATAGCAGAAGGGAGTTTATTAAGGCCCTTACAGGGCTACTACTAAGCAGGAGGGAGCATTAAAATCTTTTAGTGCTGTGAACTGGGAGCACACTTGTTAAGTACCTTTACGGCAACAAAGATGGTGCATGGATTGCATCACAAGTCCTATGAAGACAGGTTGAAGGAACTGAGGAGGGCAACAAAGATGGTGCATGGATTGCATCACAAGTCCTATGAAGACAGGTTGAAGGAACTGAACATGTACTCCCTGGAGGAGAGGAGGGAGAGAGGGGATATGATAGAGACATACAAGTATCTCACAGGGAGGAACAGGGTGCAGGAATACACTATTTTTAAGCGAAAAAGATGTACCAGGACTAGAGGGCATGGGATGAAGTTGGAGGGAGGATGATTCAGAGGAAACATGAGGAAGAATTTCTTCACAGAATGGGTGGTGGACAAGTGAAACACCCTGCCAGAGGAAGTTGTGGTGCTGAAACAATCACGGATTTAACAATGCATGGGATAGACATAAAGGAATTCTGAAGGTCAGGGGTAAGGGCAACAGACTTCTAGGAAAACATAAACTGAACTTACAAGCTCAAATGGGCAGACTGGGTGGGCCATAGGCCCTTATCTGCCGACACTGTCTATGTATCTATGTACCAGCCACTGGGAAATATTTAGTAGTCCTTTTTAAGGCACTTTACAATTGGCACCAGTTATTAAACCCTTTTCAAGGCACTGTACCAGCCAAGGGGCACACTAGTTATTAACTTGAATTCAGAAACAGAAATGTAAAATTAGTAAACAAAAAACAGGACAGTTACAAATTCTGTGGGACAGTCAAAATGAATATTGCATGCATCCCTGGACAGCCATCCACAAAAAAATTATTTCTAGCCTGCTGAGATCCACATAGAGGATGTCCACTGCTTGGCATTTGTCCACTGCCCTGGTTACCCAGTTAAAGAAATCAATCAGGTTAGTTGGGCAGGACTGTCCTGACATAACCCATTTCTGCCTCTCATCCTGGAGCCCATTTTCTTCAAGAAAGCTTATCAGCCTTTTTTTCCCAGTATGGTTTCCATGAGTTTCCCTGCTATTAATGTCAGATTGACTAGTTGGTAACTACCAGGGTCGTCCCTTGATCCACTTTGTGCAACGGCACTACATGTGCTGTCCTGCAGTCAAGGTTTCCCTGGCTCCAGTGAGGTGCTGTACAGGTCCATTAGGGGACTCGCCAGCACATCCGCCCACTCAACACCTTTGGATGTATGCCATCCAGTCCTGGGATTTGTGTACCTTTTAAGTCTTTTCTCACCTGTCAACTTCATTCTCCCCACCCACCCTGTTGCCCCCACCAAGGTACTGACCATCTTTCTCCTTAGTGAATGCTGAACAGAAGTACCTTGTTACGCATTTCTGCTCTCTCCTCACTTCAACCGCCCACCCCACCTCACCTCACCCTGTACTTCTCAGCCAGACTATCAAACCCTTCATACCATTATTCTCCATGATATACTGAAAGAAAGCCTTCTCCCCAGTTTTCACCCCTAAGCTATAGGCTCACTGTTTGTATTTCTGATACGTTCCTATGTTGCAGTATTGCGCAACACTTGAGAGAAAGGAATTTGTGTGGATTTAAGGAAAATCTCAGGCCTGCTAACTCTGTGAGCCTATAGCTTAATGGTTAGAGCACTGGGAAATGGCATACCAAGGGTCTGAGGTTCAATTCCCAGTGGGCCACACTCTTCCTTTCTCATTTCCATCCCTAGTATAGGTTATCCCTTTGCTCTCGTACAGAGATTTTTCCCCTCCTCTTCCCATTCCTCTGTCCCTCATCTATAGCTTATACAGAGGCAGCATGTATACAATACATAACATAACCGTACAATAACACAATCATGCCATCATGTCTGGACAGACACATAATACAGTACAATAATACAGAACACTTTACAGTGTTCTGGCAGATGCATGTAGTACACTAACACTCACATTAAAAGGTCACTGTCAATGCCTGGGCCTCAATACCTTTCTAGTTTAGAAGCACATTTTATGGTTGCTCATCTTCTGTAGAATCTCCTGATGTAGCTGGTTGTTTTGCCTCTTCCTTCTTTTATTTTACTTTCTGTCGTCCCCCCCACACACACACACACACATACACACACTTCTCAGGCTGCCTCCCTTCCATTTCAGCCACCTAACAACCCCGTCTCTGGCCAAAAACTCTACTGCTGGCCCCTTGGTGCAGCCAGTGGGGGACGAGCTTCTCCACCAGACATATATTTATAGGTTCTTCCAGTAGGAGTGTGGGATTTGAGAGTGCCAGGATTGTCATCTTGTTGCACCCAGAGGCATTTTATCCTCTGAGTTTCCTCCCCGACCAAGGATGCCAGTGGCAAGAGCTCCAGGCGCATGCCACAGAGCCAGCTGGCATCCTCTCACCCAGCTCAATGTCTCTCTGCTGCACCACCATCACCTGTGGTCACCCAGTCAACATTAGCACAGTAGCAGCATGCCTCCCTCACTCCCTGGAGGAGGAGGAGGGCATGCACTGGGAGCACAATATTCTTCCCGCCCAGCTCAATGACACCTATGGTCACCCAATTAGCATTAGCACAGTAAGGGCATGCCTCCATCACTCCCTGAAGGAGGAGGGCATCCTCTCAGAGCTCAATACTCTTCCTGTCCAGCTCAATGCCACTCAACTTAAACACCACCTATGGTCACCCAGTTAGCATTAGCACAGTAAGGGCATGCCTCCCTCCCTCCCTGGAGGAGGAGGGAATCCTCAGGAGTACAATCCTCCTTACACCCAGCTCAATGCCACTCAGTAGTAACACCACTTGTTGCCACCCAGTTAGCATTAGCACAGTAAGAGCTTGCCTCCATCACTCCCTAAAGGAGGAGGGCGTCCTCTTGGAGCTCAATACTCTTCCTGCCCAGCTCAACAACACTCAGCTTAACACCACCTATGATCACCCAATTAGCTCTTAGCACAATGAGGCATGCCTCCCTTCCTCACTGGAGGAGGAATGTGTCTTCCGGGAGTGCAATCCTCCTCCTGCTGGACCTCTGACACTCTGGGTTGCAGTCACAACCCTGTGCCACAACGACTGCGAGCCAGTGAGATGCCTCTGTGTCAATGGTTGTCCCCGTTTTCTTTTTCTGGATAAAAAAGAAGTGCAAACCTGGCTGTCCACCATACTAATGCTACCACACAAAAAAATGTGTGTGGTCCTTGACCTCCTCTCACTGTATCGGTTCTGAAACATGGGAACACCCAGACATGGACAGTTACTCATAATCCAGCAGGAGAAAGCAAGACTGCATCAGGAGTGTGGCATATTGGTGGGTGTTCCTGAAGTTTGGGAAGAATACAGTGAGATAATAAAGAACTTGAAACAAAATAATACAACATGTATTTCCAGTTTACTAAGAAAAAGGAAGCAGATAAAAAACAACCAGTTGACTTAAGAAATTCTACAGCATACATCAGCGATCATAAATGTGTTGTAAGTATCCCTTTCTCTCACACATACACAAAGTTCTGGCAGACATATATTATTAGCACTTGCGAACCACTCATAGTTAAGTCATTTGTGTGCTAAATAGTGAGTGGGTGTGGTGTGGCAGAAGGTATACTCGAACAATCACAATTTAATGTTTGACAGTGCAGAGTCTGAATAAACCCCCTGTGACGAGGATAGTGCAAACAAGTCCACTCAAAAAACAAACATGTGACCACACTCAAAAATGACCCGACAGCAGCCCCCCTTATCATACACTGGGCCTGAACATCCCTTCTGACAACCCCTATAGAAGCCTCCAACCAGATATTGCAAGCATATCTTTTAAAGGGAACTGCCCCTGCTAACAAACGTGATTGACTGAAGTGATACAAAAATTATTTTATTAAGCAAAATCACCCTTAAAGTTTCACCACACAAACCCAACAATCACGTTTCATTTGCAAAGTGCAAACCAGTTTGTGCTTGAAAAAAATGCCCTTATTAGGTATACCATAGAAACAGCAAAACTATTACAATGAAGACCATTACAGCGACAAAAATCAGCAGGTCACTGTAATGATCCCACTGCACATCGCACTGCTTCTCCCAGTGTTTTTCCACCTCCCGAAACAACTCTGACTCTGAGTTGATTATTTTAATATGGAAGGGTGAGGGGCACAGCGGGCTTAGTCCCCTCCAAATATTGTTTTTGATGGCATAATGCTCACTGTCGCATTGTGCTCTGTCGCTGTATTGATGCCTACAACTTTGTTGTCAAACTGATTTGTGGAAGCCTTATCAGACAGCAGAATGCAACTGAACCCACTTGTCATGCAGCTTACAAATAATATCTAACTGCCTACAATTATCATGTCACTGCACATTTGCTGCAGAGAGCACTATTGCTTACACAGTGGAAGAAGACTGCGTGCTGTCTACGGAAACAGAATGCAGGGTGTAAATTAAGTGGATTTAGTGTAGGTATGTGGCAGTGCTGAGGCAGTCATGAACCAAACAACAGTCTAATAAGCATTTCTGTATGTGGCTACCAATAATGATGTACAAGTAGCCACAGTTCAACTTCAAATTCAGGTCCCACAGGCTGCAGATCAACATCAAGCAAACAGCCGTTCTTATATAAATATTAGAGTGTCACGGTGGTGCCACTATAGTTAGGGTTGAGTACCTCATTTTAAGGTTAAAGTGTGATATTTTGCAGTTTAATAACTTGCCACACTATAGCGGATTTGCCTGAAATTTGGCATGCACGGAGCGGTACAATAGATCTCTGGATATATGGTTGTGGAACTATATAGCGCCGTAGAAAGTTGTATTCACGCTTTTTTGCGCATTCTTTGCTCACACCTGTAGGTCGCACGGTTTGCGCAACCAGTCCAAAACCTTTAGGGAACATGCAACCAGGGTCCCCGATGTGCCTTTCGAAGATTTCGTGAAAAAATATTACACGGTTCAAAAGTTATTCAAAAAACAAGTTTCCCATTATAGTCAATGAGAAAAGTTAACAAAAAGTTTGACAGTGTTGCAAATGCAGTTTTTAGTGTCGGAAATGACCCCTGTAGTGTCGCAAATCCACCATTTTATTTTCAGTTACTGGTTACAGAAATGCTTGGCACTTAAATTTGGGACCCTCTAGAGACACAATTCTTTTGTGTTCACCTAGTTAAACCCTGAGGATGCTAGCCATGTATTTTTTGGGGTTAAACACCCCAGAATATTTTAAATTTTATGCTTCTTGAGTGTCACAAAGTAGTCATGCTTGCCATTGCCCAAGTATTTTTTCTTGAAACTGTCGAAATCACGACACTACTTACAACTATGCCCAAAATAACAGGAATCTTGCCACCCTGCTGCAAAACAAAGGTTTGGTCTTTGGGCTGAAATTTGGAGGGAAGAAAGCCAACATCCCACAGATGTGCCTTCTGGTGGTTAAGTGACAAAATATTAGAGGGCTGCAAAGTTACGGCACTCCGAAGTTGACTATTTTTCCCATAGGCTAACATTACGGCATCCACCGCGCCTTTTGGGACCCGTATCTCGAAAACGTTTTGAGATACGGACTTTTCGTCAGAAAAATGCTTAGGGGCCAAGTGCAAAACTAGCCAGGAAAGTAACAAATAACATGAAATTTTAATTTTTTTTCTGCGCTGTACTGTTCCTGAGATATAAGCAATTTAGTACTCCAAGTGTTCATTTTCTGCTCTGAGGGCCATTATTATGCATACATTCTTTGTATTCACTGAGCTTCTGAATGCACTTTTTGGGGACAAAAAGTGGGTGCATTTGCGTTACAGTTAGTGTTTCCGCGACCGTTTACGTCTCCGTTTACGTTGCCGTGTGCGTTATCCTTTGCGTTTGCGTTACTGTTACTATTTGTGTTTCCATTACTGGTTTTTTTTGCGTTTGTGTTTACTTTTGCATTACCGTGTGCATTGCCATTTGTGTTTGCCTACACGCTTCCATCTGCGTTTCTGTTTCCTTTGGCATCATCGTTGCTGTTACCATAAGTGTTTGCGTTTCCAATTGCATTACCGTGACCATACGCGCAACGATTTACATTTGTTTACACGCTTGCATTTCCACTTCCACTTCCATTTCTGTTACTGATCCCTTTGGCATCCTCCTTGCTGTTACCGTAACTGTTTGTTTCCAATTGTGTTACCGAAGGGCCCCGCGCTCGCACCACCACATTCCATTCACTATTTATACTGCACATTCTCAAAAAGAAGGGAAATTCATGGCAAAACACTCCATTTAATGCATCAGTTAGGGTTGTTTCACAGTGACAAAAGTGAGGAAATTCGATGTTAGGGTTCCCAACCCTTGCACCCCACCCCCACCAACATGCATCAGGGTGTGCTGAGTCGCCGATCCCAACTCTCACCCCATTCTCCTATACTGCACCACCTCAGCTTGTTTACACATGGATGGGTGAGAGTTGACTAATGACTCCCAACACACACCCCAATGCCTGTTGGTGGGGGCGGGGTTAGGGTGGAGTGCAAGGGGTGGGAACCCTAACATCGAATTTCCTCGCTTTTGTCGCTGTGGAACAAACCTTAACTGATGCATTAAATGGAGTTTCTTGTCATGAATATTTATATATATATAAACTAGAGGTGTCATCACTAGTGTTGCTTGGATAGTATCCTATAAATTAAGATACCACCAGACACCAGACATTCGACCAGATAGTGGATCCATTCGGATAGCAGCACTATCCAACCGCGGATCCCCCGGATCAGACCTAGGATCTCTGGATCCGATGCTGGATCCCTGGAACCAACCTCAGATGATGTAGGATCCAACCTGGGATACAACCTCCGACTTATGGATAGTTCATGACTTTGTGAGTAAATGTTTGCTTTCAATATGGCTCAGTGCTTTGCATTCATTGCTCTGCCTCTCATTTGCATCCACTCTTGCCCTAACTTTGCGAGCAGGCGAGTTTACCCACAAATGGCAGGCTTCCAATACACAGTAGCATTCACCCTGCAAACTGCCAACTCAGTACCCGTCGTCCAGTTGGTGAGTTTACTTCACAAACTGGTGCACTTGGTACCCATAGGGTGGCCCAATTCACACAAACACTACACATTTTGATAGATGCATCATTCAATACACAAACACAGACACAAACTTTCAGTCCATACCTCTCAGGTGCTCCACACCAAGTAAAATTTTTTACATTTCATCTCCCATAAATCAGTCGAATACAACAGAAATTGCTGCCTTGGTGATTTTAGGGACTGCTCAAGTGGATTATCAGCACAGTATGCTTTTTTTTTCTTTTTTTTTTAATATAACTTTTATGGGTTTTTTCTCCTTGAGCCTGGCACAGGGCCGAGTAAAGCAGCGCACACACACCGGAGGCCAGCTCAGCCTTTCTTCTCATCCATACTGCCATCCTGCCCACTCCTGCTACTCCCACGGACCTCCACCCAATGGGGATGGGACTTTGGGAGATCGACAACCCACCCCCACCACCCACAGGAGGAGAGCAGCCAAATGGCACACTCAATCTCGCTTCTCCCACCCTCCGTACCAGCACCCGACAACCCAAGGTCGTTACTGAACCCAGGTCGCCCGGCATAGGTGAGGTGTGGCGTCCAGTGCCTCAACCCTCAGTGCCACCGGGCCGACTTGCTCTTTTCATGTACTGTAGGCAGTTAGGTAACCTCTACAAGTATTCCTGTCCATGTATAAATGGCCTGTTTAAGTTTTCAGAAATGGAAGGGCTGAATGAAACTTTGTAACTCAAGAGCAGGATTAGTGTTGCACATTGTGGACATTTATTCCATACCGTGTTCCACACTGGCTGATTAGCACCAAGATTGTAGGCAGGCATACTCACTGTACACATTTGTGTACTCACTGTAAACATTTGTGTACAGTTTTGTTGAGTGCCTGTCACAAATCACATGCCTTTCTGTTAACATTTTCATTTTACTTTGTAGTATTTGGGTTAGTGTAGGACACTGTGGAGTGTCTCTGTTTAAACTTCTGTTGTTTAGGAGACAGATACATGTACTGTATAGCCTCTTTAGAGATTAGAGGAATCATCTGACAGCAATCCGATTTGTTTGGAGGGAGGGGGTACCATTTGGAGAGGACCTGTACATTTTTTTAATGATGGGGTGTAACTGTTGGAGATTGTGTGTACAAAACAGAAATTTCTGGCTACACCCCGGATTAGCACTGGGAGATTTGGACAGATGCGTACATATTACCAAAACACAAACACACCTACCTTCTAATAGCACACCAACACACTCACATGCACTTGTTGCTTAAACAAACCCCTTACAAGGACCCAGATGACCTCCAAGCTTGAAGCTAAATAGCACCAATTACAAATGGAATCATCAGTCAAAAAGACTTAAACACAGAGGGCAGAATGAGGTTAGGAGTGTGATGTCAGTCCTTTTCGGGGACCTAAATGCATTTGTGTATGACACTAAAGCCATAACAATATTATCTTATTCTTTCTAAACAACAGAGGGATGCTGTTTTCAATGCCAGTTCTTATGTCACTAGAACAGCCTGCAGTGTATATAACTAGCATACAGAGACAGGGAATAACTGCTTATTAGAGAAACAGAACTGGAACAGACGTACAATCCAGCCTATTTTCTGGTAGAGAGCATTTCTGAAAACAACTCTTTACAAAAGGCAACCTTTACTTAACCCCTAGATAAGGATAAGCCAATGTCAAATCTGTATCTGTTGAATGTGCTGTAATTTGGTATTAATACCTTAGATTCATCCCAGTAGATCCTATGGGTAACTTTGGGATTCCTTTGACCTTCAGCCAGACACTTTCATCCTTCCCAGATGGCCAGAGATGATCCCATGACCATATCTTCACCTATCCTGGTCATTTCATCCTCCCTTTGCGCCCAGAAATGTATTTTTATTAACACACACACAAAAAAAAAAAAAAAAGAAAGAAAAGAAAACACTTCCGACTACCAGCACGTGCAAGATTCTGACTGAGGCTTTTTTTTTTTTCAATCTGGTTAGAAGACTAAGGGATGGTGTATGATGTTGGGATTGACTGGCGATGTGAGGGTGGTTAAGGGTGCCACTTACTCCTATTTGTAGCCTGCTAAACTCCAATACCAAGGACCCAAACTGCCTTTGGCCAAAATGTTGAAGCCAAACTGAAGATGGAGGGCTGACTCAAACCTGAACCAAGGTTGTCAATTTCCACATTCACCCTTCTTACCCTAAATAAGACTTAAAATAGACCTATAAAAAAAGTTCAATCACTCTGTAGCCCAAGAGTCTTCATTTTTTTTTTAAATACATTTTTATTGCTGGGAGAAAGTTCTGGTTCTCTAAAAGCTGCACCACCTCATGAGTTGCAATACAGTGCACTGCATGTGCCCAGTAGCAGTTAACATTTTCTCTTGTTTAAACCTGACCCATCCTCTCTAAACACAGTTCTGACTGCATGTTTCCTTTTGTGCCAGAAGGAGCTCAAGCAGTGTTGCCAAGCAGACATGCTTGAACACCAGGGGAAGGGTATGGCGTTCACTTGTTCTCCTTCTTGGAGACCAATCACAAATTGACTTGCAAATGGGTTGGGGTCTAGACACTGAATAAGTGGAGACAGGGGAACTCAAAAGACAAGGTGGGGAGGCACAGCAAACCTCACCCCTCCTTTGGTACTAATGTGCAAAGCGACTGTCTGGACAGACCTCCCGTGGGCCTGTGGCAGACGCCCTTGGATTTCCCTAAATGAGGAAGCCATTGTGAAGACAATGAGTTCTATTCACAGTGGAGTTTCTCCCATACTGTATCTCTAGAAAAATAACTTTTGTACATAAAACCCAATAAGAATAGTAAAATAGGACTTTTAGATGTATGGAATTGTGTGGGCAGAGCCTCTTACCTCGCCAAAGTGGAGTCACTTGCTACATGGAAGCGGCAGTAATCTGGGTAAATAACAACATATAATGTACCATGACAGCATACAGTACTGTCCCATATCATTCTATACTTTACCATAATGGGATGCACCACACAAAGCCATACAGTACCATAATACACCATTTCACATCACATCTTATCCTACCATATTAAACCCCATTACACCTTATCATTATACCACACCACATAACAGTTCACCACACCAAATCATATTCTACCATACTATACCACATCACACCCCGTCATCCTATATCACATAACACCACACCATAAGACTACTCCTCACATAAAATCATATGCTACTGTACTATACATCACACCCTATCATTTATACCACTTAACACCACACCATACTACTACAAACCATACCAAATCATACACTACCATATCAAATCACATCACACCCATTCATTCTATACTGCACCACATAATACAAAATATACTACAACACACAACAAATTATATACTATCATGTTATATCACATCACACCCTATAATTCTATATCACATAACACCATACTAAAACACATCACAAAAAGTTACATACTACCATACTACAACCAAAACACATCCTTTCATTCTATATTACACCATATACTACAACACTACACCAAATCATATACTGCCATATGACACCACATCACACCCTATCATTCTATACCACATAGCAGCACATAGTACAACACACTACACCATATCACATTCTGTCACACAATACCATCTCACCTTCATTCTATCACATAATACCATCTCACACCATACCATTCTATCACACACATAATACTACAACACACCACACCATATCACATTCTGTCACACAATACCATCTCACCCTATCATTCTATACCACATAATACTACAACACACCACACCAGATCACATTCTGTCACACAATACCATCTCACCCTATCATTCTATACCACATAATACTACAACACACCACACCAGATCACATTCTGTCATACAATACCATCTCACCCTATCATTCTATACCACATAATACAACACATCACACCATATCACATTCTGTCACACAATACCATCTCACCCTATCTTTCTATACCCCTTAATACTACAATACACCACACCATATCACATTCTGTCACACAATACCATCTCGCCCTATCATTCTATGCAACATAATACTACAACACACCACACCATATCACATTCTGTCATACGGTACCATCTCACCTTATCATTCTGTACCACATAATACTACAACACACCACACCATATCACATTCTGTCACACAATACCATCTCTCACCCTATCATTCTATACCACACCATACCAAATCATATACTACCATACTATACCACATCACACCTTATCATTTTATACCACATAAGACCACACCAAATCATATACTGTATACCAGAACATACCTTATAATTTTATATCACATAAGACTACACCAAATCATATACTACCATACTATACCACATCACTAAGTTTTCGCACCAAAACACCTAACCTTATATCCCATAAGAGACAACTTTACATTCCCAGAGTAAATACTAATAAAAGACTCAACTACTTGCTATCAGATCAGCATGTTTATGGAATCAGCTCTCCAGTGAAGTAGTCTATCAAACATTTCTGGGTTTTAAATACAAGTTGGATGATTACATCAGAGTAAAAGTTCTGGTTACAATAATCTACCCACTGAGAGTGGGAGACAACTTAGATGGGCATAATGTCTTCTTGTCTTTATCACCAAGTAATACCTAGTAATCACACCCTATCATTCCATACCATACGAAATCATATACTATTATACTATACCTTACCACAACATATCATTTTATACTACACTGTGTAACACCGCACCACACTACAACACACCACATCAAAATTATTTACTACCACATACCATTTTTCTACACCACACCGTATTGCAACAAATTAAATCATATACTACCATACTATACCACATCACACCATTTTTCTACACCACATAACACCGCACCATACTACAACAAACCAAATCAAGTACTATCATACTAATTTATGTTTTTTATTTATTTATGGAATTTTGGTAACCGGATAAGCCCATTGAGACCAAGGTTGCTTTTTCATGGGCGTACCCAGAATTAGTTACAAGCAAGGATTTCAAATGAATACACAACATCAAGGCATTGGCAATAGTACAACTGCATACAAGGACAATGAGGTTTAGTTACAAACAGTAACTGCACAGTATATTTTAAAAGACCTTAGTTTATACATAGTACAGTTCACATGAATACATTCAGTGATAAATCTATACAAAGTAATTTGGAAAAACATTAATTCACCAGTGGACAATACACCATACAATGAATTGATAGTGTGAGGAGGTAACACAGAGGATAATGGATGGGCAACAGTGAACAACAATGCGGTGTTCACTTTGAGACTTGTCATGACAACCAAGTAGACCTCAAGAGTGCAGCTCGAGAGGTTTGTGGTTGTCATGCAACCTCGAGAAGTGAACTCAGCATTGTTGCTCATTGTTGCCCAGCCATTGTCTTTATAGTGTATGGGCTGACAGTTAAACACCAATGACATTTCGAGAAAACTGTTTAAAACAGCACTGCAGTTACACACTTTCCCCACCCCCATGATCGAGCGCCACCCATCCCCGCTCAAAAGACACAATTTTTGTTTAAAATAAACATATGAGAACGCAGCCTACTTATGGCAATCGTTTCAAATCTGGGTCCACAGTGTCTCGTCCGTGTCCTCTTGGGACTGCTCTCCTGGTACTGCACAGAAAAGTCAGGTTCTGAGCCATTCCACGTTGTTTGAACAGTGGTGCTGTGATCAAAGGCGGAAGCAGCAGCGTGCACCATCATTCGATGTTGTTGTACCATCGTAGTGACGAACTCAAGAGGATACAACAACCTTTTGACATCACATTGGTACAACAACACAGGGATCCTACTGATTTCCACATGAAACAGTGGTCTCCCATACACTATATTATCTAGACGGAATAGGGGAGGCAAAGAAGGATCAGTGATAGCAGCTGCATTAACAGCGTTCTCATAAATAGGCTTTGAGCCCTGTTTTAAAACCTCCAAGAGGTGGAATTAAGTAGCTGTTCAGGAAGGGAGGTCTAGTAATAAAGGCGGAGTGGGCAAAGGACCATTTGCCAAGGTTGGTCTACACCTTAGGGTTTCAATTAGATTGCCATTTGAGGACGTAGTGTTCCACCTCAAGGGCATAGGGTCAGCTCAAGAAGACTAGGAGGGCTATAGACCCTGGTAAATTTGAAGGTGAGGCAAAGCAAAGGAGGGGATAGATAAGTAAGTCTGTTTTCCAGAGCAGGCCAATTCAACACAGAGAGACCCTCACAGTGATGCCTCCTAAGGGGATACCCAGATGCAGAATGACTAATGTTGTTATACAACACAACCAGTTTGCAGGTTTCTGAATTCCTGAGGAACTGTAATATAGGAGCACCATAAACCAGTGTAGGAAGTAAGGTGCCGCTTGCTATGGCAATCCTGGATTCAGCAGCAAGAGAGTTTCCCAGCCCATACAAAAGGCCAAGTTTCTGGTGAATCATTTAAGTGATAAGCTCCACATGAGGTTTAAACGTAAGCTCCTGATCAAGGTAAACACCAAGATATTTTTATTGTCAACCACCCTATCATTGGACCCAGAAGATAGAGGAAGCACGCTTTTGCCTAGTTGTACCTAGGTGTTTGGGCCCAAACAAGACTGCTTTGGTTTTATGTGAGTAAAGTTCATCACCAACATACTGAAAGCAAACCATTTCTCAAGTACATTTAAACTAGTGGAGAGTATGGAGGCAATGGAACTGGCATCTACATCACTCCAATATAGCATAATACAGTATCATCTGTGTAGAACAGTAGGTTCCCATCACTACAGTTTCTGTCAATATCACTAATAAATATTGAAAAGAGTGGTGGGCCTAGTATGGAGCCCTGGAGAACTCCATTAGTGATGGTAAGGTGGCTAGAGTGAGCCCATTTCCATTTACCCTCCTGTGACCTATTTGTTAGATAGTTGGAGAGCCAAAAGAGTGTTTGTCTAATCCCAGAGAGCTAGTATATCTAGGAGCATCCATGACTGACCAAATCAATGCTTTGTAAGGTCAATGAAGAGGACTCTGTCATATACCCTTTATCCGTGGCACTATGAGTATCACTTGTAAATTTTACAAGGGCTGTGTCTATGCCATGGTACTTTCTAAAGCTGTGTTGTTTATCAGAGAGCAAGCAGTGCTGCTCAACGTATTCCTGGAGCTGGTTATAAACCAGCCTCTCTTGTACCTTTGCCAAAGGGCAGAGGATAGATAAAGGCCGGTAGTTATCCATGGGCTCACGAGATCCTCCCTAATGAACAGGGACCACTACAGCCACTTTCCACTTGATGGAGTAATTCCTTCCCGAAAGCACCTATTTAGCAGCATAGTAACTGGGAGGGCAGTCGCTGGGGCAGCTACTTTAAGTAGTCTAGATTCAAGCTGGTTGGAATGTATACCACATTATCTTTCTACTCCAGACTATATAACACCACACTGCAATACACCATACTAAATCATATCCTACCATACCTTACCATACCACACAACATCACATCCTATCATTCTATACCACACCGCATAACACCACACCTATACTACAACACCTCACACCAAATCATATATAACCATATCACACCCCATCATTCTGTACCACACCACACTACAACAACACCATACCAAATCACATATTACCATACTATCACACCATATCGTATATACTGCACCACATAACACCACACCACGCCACACCACACTTACTACAACACAACACAGCAAATCATATACTACCACACTATACTGTATCTCACTGTATCATTCTATACCACAGCAGCACATATCATACCATACTGCACTCCTATGCAGTTTGGGACCTGACTACTTAAAAGATCTCCTGTTCTTTTACCTCCCAATTTGACCTCTTCGCTCCTCTGCTGTGGGTCTGCTTGTTGTCCCCACTTCTCGTTTTAAACAATCTGGTGGCAAGGTTTTTGGTGTGTTTTCCCATGCTTTGGAACATGCTACCCAAGAATATCTGCTCTGCCTGCACAGGGGAGGCCTTTAAAGCCTCTTTAAAAACATACCGGTTTACCGTGACATTTCACAGTTTGTTTTTAATGTATACAGTTTTTATTTATTGGATATTATTTATATTTTCTTTGTCCCAGTGCCCTGAGCCTATGGGAAATGGCACTTTATAAATAAAATTTGCTGTGCCTACAATACACCATACCAATTCATACACTATTACACTACACCACATTGCATCCTATCATTCTGTACCACCCACATAACAACACACCACACCAAATCATATCCTGCCATACTATACCAGGTCAAATCTTATCTTACCATACCCAACCTTAAACAGCTTGTAGCACCAAACAATAGAAGGCAGAACATGTGGGGAATTTTTAAATGCAGTCCCTGATTACTTTTTATTTGTGACGTGTTTTCTATCTACTCATTAGATGGTTTCCTAGGCAAGGCAACTTTTATTTGTTTGGTGCCCTTTTCAACGGGCTCAGAGCACCTTATAACAATAAAACACAAAACAATAATACACAATAAGCAGTGAAAAGTCAGCAAATATAGATGATAGATATTAAAACTAATCTACTCTGGGTAGGCCTGTACAAATAGAAGGTCGTCCCTATCTAATAGTATCGAAGGTGATGTGAAAAATGCCTTACCAGGAAGCAGACATATCTAGTTCTGTTCCTCTGATCTACATCATCAACATGTGACCTCACTCACTGTTGCATCAAAAGCCTTGTTATCCGATTGGTAACATGTGTCACAAGTTACCAGTCAGTCAGTCAGCAGGACCTGGCTCTTCTTGGGTACTACTGATGTCACAGTCAGTAAGTCACAATGCTGATGGATATATAAGGAGGAACAGAACTGACATTGTCAGCCTACAGGTTGAGTGCTGTTCCACACATCACACTAAGTACTGTTAGGCAGAAAATCTTCTAATTACCAAAACAGAAAAGACAAATATACTTCAGATATAATAAGATGCAGTAGCTGACTACTCGTAAAGTTTCTATTAATTCTTCTATTAATTCTCGGATAGTACAGCAGCTCTTTAACATTACCATACCATACTACAGCACAACGGATTCATACTACACTGTATTTGCATATCAGGAGGGTCTTTTTTTGCCAGCCAGAATCTTCTCCATCCCAGATCAGAAGGTGTTATCCTATGCTGCACAAAGTGACTTATGGCTTTCAGTTGCTTCTCATTAATGATGCTTCCTCTTGGCCACCCATGCCCTCTGCCTTACATGTAAAGAATGACGTCCCAGACTGTGCAGTGGGATTCATAACTCTGAACTAGTCCTGATTGGTGGGATTTCCATTTTTACCAAACAAAGTTCCTTTACCCACATTCAGCAGCCCCTCATTCAGCGGACCAATTTTAACACCCTCTCCTTTCTTTATTGTTTCGTCTCTTTTTTTCTGTTTCTATTTTGCTGTCCTGGTGGGTATCCATGTGGAAATAAATTAACCCAAGGTACTTTTTGCAAGAGTGAGGGGACCCACCCCTAGTCCGTGGCAACATTTTCCTTTCCATAAAACTGGTTCATGCACTTGTCCAAGGCTGTATGGGGATGTTGATGTGTAAAATGGCTGCCACTGCACAGTTACAGTCACTTCACTACCAGTGTTTCCCATTGCTTGTAAAGCACTTTGAGAACAGTGTGTATGAAAAGTACTATACAGATGCTAATTCTTCATCTTGGTGGTTCTTTATGGTCAGGATTCACACTCCTTACCACACATGGAAGATTACCGTCAAAGACAGGGCCTCCTTTCTTGCTGGTGCCATGGCATACTCAGAGGAGTGATGGATCCAGCACAGGGGGAGTGGAACAGATGTTAGACGGTTCTACCGACCTAGTAGGTGTTATTGGGGATTAGCTGCTGCCCATCATTACCCGACCAGTGGTAGCTTTGTAACACCTGTTCTTTACAAATCCTACCCACTGGAAATTGTGATGGCAAGCACCACCCACCATGAGATGAAGGCAGACACTCAGAAGAAAACAAGAACACACCAGCCTAATATGTCAGGTTATAGCCACTAGCCCCCCCTCCCTTCCTCACACCCATGGATTCTGACACTCTGGGTTCATCATTCCATTTGTTGGTGGCATGGAACCCCCATGAAGGGATAGATCAGGCATCAATGATGGTGGCAGCACTGAGGTTATCTGGAAGAGGCGTCCAGAGAACAGCAGTAGTTCAGTAAGGAGAAAAAACCCGTGTGGTTGAAGGTGTGAAGTATCAGGGAGTCGAAGAGCAAAACAAAAGAGAATGCCCCAATTTTAACTATTTTATAGCCTTATTTTAATTTTCCATTTTCCCTCATTAACCAATGGGTCAGGCACTCTTTGAACTCATCCACAAGCCATGGATCCTATTCCTACTAGGGCAGTTGAAACTGCCATCAGATACTTACTGCCACTACCCTGATATACTGACTTACCAGAGCCATTCCGGGAGTAGAGGCCGGCTGTAACATTCTCCACTGAGGGGCCTATATATCTGGGCACTGCAACTGGGCAAAAGTGTGGTGGTGTCATCCCACCCGAGTTGCACTATTGTTTCCACCTCATTTTTAAGGGCCCCATGTACAGTTCCACCCAGTGAGCACAGCTTGACAGCCTGAGACAGGACATCTTTCTGGCCACTCAGAAGTGAGCTGTGACCAGACCCACCCTGCATCAGCTACCACATTTCAAATGATACTCAGTGGTACAGGACTGGGCATGTCTGGCACCACTGCATCATATATCAAGTAAGCAATAAGGCATAACAGAATGTGCATTATTCCACATCTACATCAGATATGCTGGAGTGCCTTAGTATGATTATAAAATTGTTCTCCTAATTTTTATTTTAAAAACTGACTAATTAGGTTCAGAAAGTTCAGCATTTCTGGTCTGGCTGTTGTGCTGGAATAAGGCACAGGCTTGTAATCATAACTGACCAATCGCAGGTCTTGGTTTCTGTCACCCATTTTTTTAATGTCCACCATCACACAAGTGGCAGCATGTCCGCTACCCCCCTGTTTGGAACAGCATATTCTACCCACACCACTACCTCCGCCTTGGCCACCAGGGAAGTCACGCACAGCAACAGTCACCACCCACCTTCCTACATGCAGAAAGTATCTGCTGATTACTTTGTTTTAAAATTGTACCTTATAACTTTGGGTATCACTTTCACACCAACTGCTGCCAACTTCTCATCAAAGTATTGAGTCAATGACTGCAGGTGTGTGTTCCTGTTGTCGGACTGTGACATCACTGCCATGGAAAAACATGCATGCCCATGAATACACTGATATTCTGTCCTCCATGCTAAATCACCTGACTCTGTCAGCATCCCCATATAGGAGAAAGCAGGTGTAACATTTATATGCACACTGTTAGACCATTTCCAAAAGGTCCCCAAAGATGCAGTAGTGGAAGGCTGCAAATGTTACTTCAGGTAGGAACCGAGCATCACCATATGCACTATCCTGAATATGATTCAAATATTTTGGAGCTGGCCCAAAGGCTCTGCATCAGTGGGTTCCACTTGTTAAGCCAGTGGCTTGGGTTTGAATTTTAGCTTCATGGATTCATCACTGTGGGCTGACAAGAGTAGGGCTAAGTGTCCCAGAACACAGTTTCCCCATTCTAGAAGGGAGGACCCGAGCAGGGAAGATGACGACTCCCGCTGTATGACTGCTCCATCGTGTCCCCAAGCAGTAGCAAGCGGAACAATGGGTTCCAAGTCAGGATCAAGGGTCATGTTCTGTGCATCAGATTCAGGAGTCAAGCTCTGTGGTTTGGGGTAGGGATCAGTGTCCATGGTTGAGGTTGGGTTCCATTGTTTGGATTTAGAAGTCAGATTCAGAGGTTTGTTTTAGGGTTTAAATTGAGGGTTCATGTTTTGGCTTCAGAATTTGGCTTCTGTGGTTTGCATTCAGCATTTGGATTGATCTGACTTTTTATTTTATCATGTTTTGTTTATCCAGAATGGGGGCTGGATCAAAGATCTATTTTCAGCCATGCCACATATAATACACAAAACAGTCAAATACAATATTAAAATGCAGATAACTGTTTATATATTAAAAACAAGTACAAATGAAATCTAGCCTAAGAGAGCATAATAGAGCTTTCTTTATTTTATAAAAGTCAAGGTTAAATGTACTACCTTCAAGAAGAGTATTTAGCAATTCAGAATAGTATGAGGAAAATTATTAATCTCCCATTTTGGTTTTCTTAAAATGCTCTAAGAACTTCTTTATTTGTGATGATTTCAGTGTTTTTGTTTGGGTGACTTAATTAAGGGTCAGATAAAGGTTTCAGATTCAGTTTGGACATAGCACTCAATTTTTGGGGCGGCATCATTGTTCCTCGAACCCATGCAGATGTTTCCAGATTTTGGGGTGTTCCCATCTCCCAGTCAAGTCATTGCACATCTCCCATACCACCCCACAACCACTATCATGTCAGCCAGAAAGGAGTGACATGTTTTAAAACATCACACTCCACATGGAGGTGAGGTGGCAGGGTAATGCACTTAAGGAATTCCTACATTATACAGGAGCAGGGAAACAGGGATAGTGCAGCCAATGGCCAAGCAGGAACAAAACACACAAGTTGGTGTACAGTGACCTGCCAAACAGAGACAGGATTGGCAACTGTGTTGCTTTGCTAGTTGTGCACATGAAAGTCTGTATCTGACTTTTGGATGTTGGGGCCACCAGAGCATGTAGTCATGTGCCCCCCCCCCAACTGACCTTGTCCTTGGATTTTTGCTACCCCATTACACCATTTTAACTAGTGACATCATGTTTGCTTTTTGGGGGGAAGCAGCAATGTCACTCCTTGAAGCCCCTCTACCCACCAGATCATTTCTGCCCACTGCCACCGGAAGGCTAGTCCACATTGTGGCAAGTCATTCCATGACACTACAGTACCACATCAGAAAGTTCTGCACAGATCACTAATATACTTAACAGTAGTTTTAAAAAGAAAATAATAATAATAAAAACACACTTTATAAACCTATGAGGTACACTGGCTCTAGCCGAGGACCCCTGCCCTATGAGCAGGGGGCCCCAGTGGCTGTAGAGACCACTGGTACCTGAAAGCAGCTATGAGAACCAATACACCAGCTACTGTATGTAAAGAGATACTCAGCTAACAACTACTGTGGGGAGGGGGTAAACTTCAAAGACTGAGGCGGGGGAAGGAAATGATTTGGTTTTATATAGTATCTTTCATTCAAACTATATCCTAAAATGCTTTACAATACATGAGAGGGAGGGAAACAGTTACTGACATTTTCATCGCACAGGGACATTAAAAGAAATCAGAGATACAGCAGATTAAAGAGTGATAAGTACAGGAGATTAAGTGACTTCAGTCACAGAAAGTGTCAATTATTGTATTTAAGCTGGGATATGCTCTACTCTAATACTGAACTAAATTGCCTTCTGGGAAGGAGGAGGATGATAGATAGATAGAAGAGGCGAAACTGGAGGGTGGACAGCTCAGTAGACTATGAGACATGACACTCACAGTTCACTCACTAGTCAGTCAGTCTGCAGTGACAAAACACCAATCTTCTTTCTAGTCACTTGTCAGACTTCAATAGCCACTACAGGCTAGTTATGGCTGGTGGCTATGCTGCAGCCACCAAACCCCTTAATATGTCCAAAGGTGTCCAATTAAAATTTGAAAAAAAAAAGAACCTGCCATTCCTGTTTGGGGCTTGTTTGGCAGAATAGCTGAATCTTGGCTTAGCCAATCTGTGTTTCACACATTTTGTTGTTTGGCATTGGGATTACAGAGCCTTTTACCTCAGCTATAGGTCACTAACTGAAGGCAGCCAAGGCTGGTAGTTGAAAAAGATAATCATGGTTGTTTTTTGGACTACATTAAGGAATGAGCTGTGGTGGGTCTCTGTCCAGCTCCTAGTGTATGGGTGCCCTTGTACCAGAATAGGTCATGCTAATGCCTGCCAGAAGGCTGTGGAAAGTCCCTACATCACGTGGCAGGCACCTGCCTTTTCTAGCATTCTTCCTGAAATCCCATCCACAAGTATGCAGGTATGCCCCGATGCTGGCATTCCAGATCTACCGTATTGGGTCCTCCTTCCAACATAGTCTCTCCTGACTGCGCCACCCGCTTTGGTCCCAAGGCTGTAGTAGTACAGTGGGAGTCACAGCCTCCCAGGAGAAGAGCATCCATCAGGTCTCTTGAGCCTCCTCCTGCCAGTCCGTCAGGACATCCCAGGCTCAGAGCATGATCCTGGGTCACCAGCATCACGGCAAACAGTACCTGCTGCTGCTTTATCAAGCCAGAGTGCATACAGCTCCAAATTCTACGGGACTAGATAACTGGGCCCATACTGCCTCTATCCTCCCATGTTGCAGAAGCTGCTGCTGAACATAAGAAACAAGTCCATCCCCCACACTACAAGCATATTATGTAAACACATGCTTTTATTTAATATGGATTTATTTAGAAATTGGTGACCGGAGAGGCACCCAGAGTCAAGTTTGTTTCCAGGTGCAGCTGGGGGGTGTAGGTACAAAATGGGAGAGAAGATATACACAACACAGTGCTAAGCAACAGCATTAAGGATGCTTTACGTTTAAGGAAGTGCAATTATAACATATGGCCAATAAGCAGAGAAATGACAAAGTGGTAATCTAAATATCTGGATACAATCTCCCCAGTCCATTAAAGCAGAAGAAAGACAATGTCTACATTTTCTGTCAGTTGCATTATTAACCCTCCAATGCTTGAAAAAAGAATATCTTCAACAAGTTGCATTTTGAAAGGTCTGTGCCCTCAGCTATGAGACCCTGACCCCACCTACCACATACATTCACACTGACAATGCACGCACAGAAAAAACAGTCTAATCAAATGGAGACAGCAGCTTTAATCCACTGTCTGCCTGCACAGCTGAGGCAGACAGTGGCCATTGTGTAAAGGAAAGAGCCCTCATCTACTTACCTGCAGCCTAGTGCCTCCCACGCTCCTGGGTCCAGTTGGGCTAGTGGCCCGTAAAGGGAATGCTGTGCAGAAAATGGTGGGAGAGAGCCCCCCACTGGCAGGTTTCAGTGTTGCTGCCTAAATCTCCCTGGCTTTTGTTGTTGCACTGAAGAGCACAGTGGCCCAGATGGCTTTGCACATGCTCAGTTGAACCATGAAAGCATCATGTGATCCTCCTGGCTGACAGCAGAGAAAGCTTTCCAGAGCTACGGTAGCACAGAGATGACAGTGGAGCCTGACACAGACACGCAGCATACACAAAGGTACACACACACACACACACACGCAGATGCATATTAAACAAGTGTGCACCAAGAGACATGCACGCACACACACACAAAGCATTAAGGGTTCCTTTCTGTAAACAAACTGTAATACAGTTTTAACAAATCCCCACCTTTCAGTGTTTTTTTTTTTTGGCAAAGTCTTAAGTTTCTTGCAATGTAATTAACACAATCCCTCTTTATAATGAATTGTTTCCTGCTTATACAGTATTTCGAAAGCAAGGTAGACATGGCTCTCAACCACTGACAGCTGCAATGAGACAGAAGCAAGCAACACTCTATGGGGATGCAGGCTGGTGAATGCTCCCCTGGAAATATTTTTTTAAATTATCATCAACCCAGCTCTATAGTGCCAGGCAGCATGGGGCTGCCTGGAATGCTCATGATCCGGACAATAGTAGTGTAGGCCAGTGGGGAGGGGTCTGCTGGAATACTCATCTCTTAGGGGAGGGTTGAGCAGTGCACTGCTCTGGTGGCACCCCCTGGAAGTGGTGTAGCGGCAGTGCTCTGTGCAGCATGGGTTACCATGCACCATCGACCATCCTCCCAGGATGCTGTGCTGTATGCATTCACAAGGGAGGCAGGAGAAAGAAACCCAAAATTCACCTGGCCTGGCATGGAAGATGATGAACCCCCACCCCTTCCACCCATGCTAGCCTAACCTTCAGTGCACCATGGCCATCCTCCTAGACAACATCACTGTTAGAAAAGTGCCTTCCTCCCCTCATGGCAGCAGGAGGTACCTCCCCACACACCAGAAGAGATACTCCACAGAGTTTGGTGTCAGAACACCAGGGAAGCCAGGAGATAACCAACAGAAGCTGTGTGACAAGTCCAGCGGGCAGTGGGGTTGGGGAGCCAAAACGAAGGAGGTAACATAAGCTGAACCAGTGGCATGAAGGGCTGAGGCACTGGGTGCCTTACCACCTGCCACACCAGCAACCCAGGGTTGGGAATGGAACCGGATTGTTAGAGGGCCGGCGAGGTGAGGAAGGATCAAGCATCCCAGGACAGCTCTCCTTCCTCGGGGAAGGGGGTTAGAGTGGCACGCCGCTTGCCTGCCACCCAGCGATGGTTGAGTGGCTGCACATGCATGTCACCACGCAGGGAAGGAACCCACATTCGGGGTGCTGGGGCCATCTCCGCAGAAGCAGAGCTCAGACATTGAACTCAATGCACGTACGTGGGCCTGGGAGAAAACAAAGGGAAAACCACCCCAGGCGGCAGGATGAGTGACTGACCCCCCTCAGGCCCCGCACTGTTGGCAGGGCACAACCACAAATTCTGTGGCAGAGGACAAAGGTTAAGGTAAGTCCAGGGGAAGCCGGGTGATTGGGCTGGGGGGAGTGGTCAGAAGGGGGCCGCCAGGGAGGACCAGGAGATAAACAGAATATAAAAAAAAAAAGAATGAGGTGACTGGGGGCAGAAAGGAACAAATAATTCTTATCAAAATAAGCCATTTTCTACAATCTGACAGCACATTTTCCAAATTCTTCAGTGCAGACCATGTTCATGTGGGCTTATTGGAACCCCACAGGTATTTAAAATTTGCCATGACTAACCATGAGAGTGAGGTGAATGAATGAAAAACTCACTCAAAAGGGAAGAGTTGAGAGGTAGGGGCAGATGTGTTTGCTGCTACTGTGGTGGGACAATAAGGATTTTATGCCTCCTAATGTACAAAGAAATGTGGAATTTGCATTAGTCCAGTTACAAATGCTGGGGGATAAAAGGAAACACATTGTGGTTGATATCATTATTGGACTACATTTTTAAGCACAGGTATTTACTAAAATGAAATGCTTAAAGCAATTATTTTATAGCAATTGTATTTAAAGAGCTAGCACACTGCCTAAAATCATCTGTTACTTTTGCATCTGAGTACTTTTTTCTACATAATTAGATTTTTTTTTACCTTGCAGTACTAGGTGCAATGTATGAAACTAGTGGACCCGGAGGCTAAAATATCTTCTATTCCCTTCATGCCTCATCAACACTGTGATCCCACTGACCACTTCAAAATATCTAACTCTGTCCAGCTGACCTCGCAGTTGTTTTTGTGACATCACAGTCTGTTGTCACGGTGAGCACCATACATCATAAGTGCACCATGAAGTCACAGAATCCTTTTGAAAGCTTTTTCATAGACGTAGCCAACTCCTACTGCTAGGAATTCGCAACTGGAAGGGCTCCATGAGAGTGTGTCTACCACAAACTTTTATATTTATCCTGGATCAGGGGCTCATGGACTACAGAGAGCAGGACACAAGTGGGGTCCTCAAGAACACACAGAGACACAAATGAATATCCACAAGTGTAGAGTGAAATAGCTGGCCTTTATTTAGTTGCCTCACATCTTCATCTCTCACTTTGGTAACAAGCCTGATAGGAACTGCAGGAGTGCTCTTCACACAAGCACAATATTCATCATCATGAGGGTAACATGGCATACATCTTGAATGTGGGTTGCTGGGTTTCCAGTTACACTGAGGGACTGCAGTGAAGACAGGCTCAGATTACACACTAACACTTTGTCAGCCCCAACAAAGAGAAAGTCTCTGAGACACAAGTTATTGGAGACTACAGGTCTGGACCCCATACCCATGCTGTTTCTTCAAGTGAGTGGAGATTCGTGGGAGGAACTCCTATGCACACATATTGCGCGGCAGTATGGCTCAGGTAGTTGCTTTGAATCACTCACACTGAGCAATGAACCTTGCACAGGAGGGTACCTGTGCTCGTGAGGACCCATGCATCTGAGCCCAAGTCTCAATAAGGGGCACTCTGGAGAAGGCCTACCAGCCACGTTCCAGAGATTCAAAAATATCCACTTAAAAACATTGACATTGTTGGCAGAAAAAGGCCCTGTGGCCTATCAAGTCTGCCCAACCTCACTTACCAAATGCTGATTTTGTGTGGGCCCTAGTGGCCCATCACTACCCCATTCCTCCCTCTTCTTTGCCACTATTTTTATCATCACAACATGTCTATCCTACCCATGCTAAAATCCCCGAACAGATTATGCACAAACTACCTCACTTGGCAACCTATTTCACCCTTCCACCACACTTTCCATGAAGAAATGTTTTGACGTCCCTCTTAACTTCCCCAGTTTTATTAATTTCCCCTTGTGCTGGTTTTCACACTCGGCGTAAACAACTCTCCACTTTCTACTCTGCTAATCCCGTGTTGGTATTTGTACATCTCGATCATGTCCCAAGTCTCTCTTCATGCCTCCAGCATGTACATGTTGAAATTCAATCACCTCTCCATACAAGTCTCATTCTGCAGGCCCTGAATCCTTCTGGCAGTTTAGCCATGTTGGTGCGACAGTTACTGTGTCATGCCCCAAAGTAGGTGCCCAGCCTGACCAGCTCAGGCCAGCAAAGAAAAAAAATGGATCTTCCAGCTTGGGAGTGTTCTCTCCCTCAGCATTATGGAGTGTCTCAAGGGGAGAGTTCCAAATTGAACTGACAGCCTGTTTTTTTTTAAAGAAACAGTTTGAGTTGAGCTGAGGACAGCCAGGAGAGAAGAGGTTGTCCTGTGTGTGAAGTGACCAGCCGGCCAGGATGATCAGAAGGACTCGCCTGCTGCCTTTGGGTCCCTTGTTGTGTCCTGGCGGTCTGAAAAAGCAAAAGGAAAGAAGAGTTCATGGGCCATAGCATTTTTTCTAAAACAGAGGTTCGTGGCACAAGGGAGAAAAGAGGACACAGGGAGGTAACAGTTAGCTGCAGTTCTCCTGTCGTCCCTGCGGTGTTTTGAGGCTGTTCCCTCTGCAGTGGTGTCAGCAGGCCTTCTGAAGCAGCAGTCATCCGATCGTGGTGTGGGCTCTGTACAGCCCCATTTTCTATTTTATTTAAAATTAAAAGTTAAAGTTTGGTCCCTCATCGGCGGTGCCCACAAGCAGGGCTGCTGCATCCTCAAGCAGCCAGCATCGGGGCGGAGTATTAGCACAGGGCTGGGAGCAGCAATGCCCCCAGAGCCAGCTCCACAAGCACCAGCCTGCTAGCATCCAAAACCCTGCCTCCTCTTCCCAACCTCTCCCAGGGATGGGGCGGGCAGCACCATGGGGCAGGTTCTGACAGCCAGAACTGTTTGAAATGCATGAAAGGGGACATAAAGAATGAATAAAAAGGGAACTATCTGTACAGGAGGGTGTATCTAAGGATGGCCACATCTGTGGCTGGGGTCTGGCAAGGCTCCGAGGACAAAGGACCACCCAGGACTTAAGAGTGCCAAATAGCCATCCCAGGAAACAGGTTTTGTGGGGGGGGTTCACCTCTGGTGCCCCCCTGCACTCCTGAAAAAGGGCGGGCATGCCATGAAGGGCACAGAAATTGTGCAACTGCCCAACATGGCTTGAGTACGGTGATCTAAAATTAAGATCACTCCTGTCACTCTCACCCTTTTTTCAGTGACAACATTACTGTGCTGTAATGCTGTTGCCATGCTAACAGTATACCCCTTCTGGCTACCCTCCTCTGCACTGCTTTCACACTGTCCATATTTTTTCTTTGAGAGTAGGTTCCAGAACTGCCCACAGTACTCAAGGTGAGGATGAACCAGGGGCCTGCAAAGTGGCAGAATCTCTTTGCTCCTCTAGCTGCTAATCGTCCTTCTTATACATCCCATCTTGCCCTACCATTGCCTTATGGCACTATGCTGTTGTCTTCAAATTGTACAACATGATTATCTCCAGGTCTCTTTTCCTTTTCCACACTCTCCACAGCACCCTGAAACTTGTGTATTAACATCTTGGTGCCTTTCCTCAGAGGAATGTAGGTCATCCGGTCTGTATGGACTTTTATCCCTTCAGGAATGCCACCAGTCTCCCACATACCAAAGCCCTCTTCTCCAAGCCACCGTTCCACCAGCTGTTGAAATGAGTGATCAGAAGACACCTCAACTCTCCTGTAGTCCAAACTGGAAGGACATCAGAGAGGGATACTAAGGGACTTCAGTGATGTCTCCTTTGCATTGGCAGTTTAGCGCCTCTGCTGTGCTCTACCTGGGCGTTATCGGACCCATCCAAGCTCAGCAAACTGCCAATCTGTTTAAAAACATTTGATTGAAAACTTCTTAATGGCCACTAAGGAACAACACAGGATACTTTGACTATGCCAACGCCCCATGTAGAATCTGATCAGGGACCAAGCGGCAGACAATTCTCCTCCTGGGCGGCCACATTATCTCCACTAAAAAACAAGTATGAGGGGGAGGAATTACACATAATTACCTCCAAGTGACTTTGTGTTGAGCTCAAAAGTAGTAGCTCAGCACTTCTGAAGCTGAAATTGACTGTAGCTGATAGCTGTTGAGATCTGAGCATTTTAGAAAAACGGACTAAGCGGTGGAGGCTTGCCTTAAAGAATATGCAGCCACGGCAGATCTTCAAATGGAGGCACTGTTTAATTTGCATGGCAGACAGCTCAAGCTACAAAGAAGGTGGAGGATCTAGAAAACACACATTGCTGTAAAAACATCAGGATTCATGTCATCCTAGTATGGGTCCAGACAAGGGACTTGTGTAAGTGCACAGGGGGCCTTCTAAGGGAATTGCTGGGTCTGGAAGACTCCTTTGCCCTAAACATCATCAGGGCACATCGCACCTTAGCGGCTCTCCCTAAAGACCCAAAAGCAAAATTGAGGTCCTTCATTTTAGCCTTTTTAGACTACTGGGTAAAAATGCAGATTCTCCACTGGGCTTGGGTTAAGAAAGAGTTCTTCATCAGGGACTCTAGACTGTACTTTTAGCATGGTATCACCCAGGCCACTACGCAGAGACACCGGTGGATCCTAGCAGTCCAAAAGGAACTAAAATCTAAAGGAATTAAAGTCCACCTGGAATATGCAGCCTGTCTGTGGGTTTATACAGAAACGGGTTCAAAGTTGTAGAAATCACTGACTGATGCTGCCCCTACGCTATTAAAACACAGCATTAAGCTCAAGGAATCCCCCCACTCTTCCTCAAGTGAACGATTTAGAGCAAAAGTAGATGGCACCCAGCTGGAGGCAGTTCTAACACACTATCTACCTCCAATAAATCAATATGGGCCAAGTTTAAAGCATGTTGCAAGACAGTAAACCACCCTGCTTCCCAAACCAAGGCATCAGAGCCCACCTCCTCCTTGAAACCTGCGACTTGAGGGGCCAGGAACTATGGGACTTGTCACATACACTACCAGGTTTACCTTTACGGTTTACATTTGTCCAGTGGTGCAAGATGTAGACAAGAAGTACAGGAACTCAGGCACTGGCAAACACAAAATGCAGAATGAAGATCCTCAATCTGAAGAATAGCTGTGTCAAGACACGTCTATGTATTTACACACTAGTAGATTCAGTTAGAGATATTGAAGTATTTCTAGCAAAATAGCACTGTTGTACAAGTCAAATTTTGTTATGGAAACCCTGATTTCAGGTCACAGGGCCAGAAACTGTCATTATGTTGCTGGTTTAAGAATTTCAGTTCCAGTGTCAGTGGGAAGAAGTACAGGAACTCTGTTCCTGCTGCAAAAAAGGTGCAGGAACTGAGTTCCTGTGCGTTCCTGTTCACTTTCATCACTGCATTTGTCCCCACTAACTTAGAGGTGGCTGCTTTCTCTGGAATTATTATTGTTTAATGTTATATCAGTGTGACCCCCCTACAAATGGGGGTTCCCAAAAAGTCTTCCTTGAGCGTGCCTAAATGCTCACTGACAAGCTGGTGTTCTGCGTTAGCAGCTTAAATGTAGTGCCAGTGAATGCCTGTGTAACCTCTATGTACTGTCGCTTTAAGAGCTGCCTAGTTTGTAGTAATATTAATCTGGAGGGCTGAGTGTTTTCATGCTCGAGTCCCATGCAGGCTGCTGGAAAACAGCTCTGTTTCTGCCGTCGCTAATTGTGCAGAGGGAGCTCTGTTGAAAGATGTAACTATTTGCTGAGAATATTTTAGAGTAATAAAGATAATGTAGTTTGTTCTAACCTGCCTTCTTTGCAGCAAGGACTGTTCAGATTATCTCCACCATCTTGGTCCCGAACTACCAACTTGGACCAATCAGTACCTGGGGACTCTAAAATGGAGCCTGTCTGAAAGGACTGTGGAATACAGGCTTGGGAATTTTAGTTTTAGGCTGTTGGCACCTTTTTGTAACTGAAGGGGGAGCTGTTGCTTGACTGACAGTCGAATTAGCCAACTGAACCTTTTGGATCTGGAGGAAATCCCCAAGCTGCCTGCTGTTTAAGGCAGCTCTGAGTTAGAAGTTGAGAGAGGAGCAGCTTGTGAGAGTTCGAGCAGTGATCTGCATAGTTTCGAGTGGGAGAACTGAGGGAAAGGCCTGAGTTGAGGCCTGCAAGTCTGCCTGTTGCCCTGAAGGGGAAGTGAACCATTTTCGGACTGAATCTGAGCTGTGTGAATAAAGTAAGCTACTAAAGTGTGACCAGGCTCAAAAAAGAAACTATGCAGTGTGGTTGTTCCTTCCTTAATGTGTTTAAAGCAGCAGTAACTACTGCTTTAAACAAAATAAGGACTCAGAGCAGCCAGCAACACCAGGTCAATTTTACGTTCACTTGCGCTTGTGCAAGGAATGTCTTGTGACAATATAGGAAATGAGAGGTGTGTCACTGCCAAGCCAATTACAGCTGAAACTGCAATGGGTTTGGCAGTGCACACTAATGACCAGGCACTCTGTCATGACAGCAGTTCAGCTTTGCTGACGTGGCACGTCTGGACTTCCAAGAAATGAACTGCTCCAATGGGTGCACTTCATTTCTTTCTGTAGCCCGAACTCTGGCCATGCGCTTTAGAGTGCACATTAATGCGCATGGTCGGATTTACAGCCCATCTTCACTCCTCTGACTCCCACCCAAAAGCTTAAATGTTAGCTGCGGTGTGGGTTTCTTTCCCAGTGCTCACTTCTCGCCTCCCAACCCCGCCTCAACAATAGCCACGGTGCAGCTTTATGTTTAAAGCTGACATTGGAGTGCCCAATCCCCATGTCGGCAATTAAAAAAACTCAGCAACACCACTGAGGGACACTCGGAAGTCCACTCCCAGTATCCCTGTATCTGTAACCCCCATACGCCAGGATACTGGGAGCTCACTGCCTGTGTCACCATATCTATACACCCTCCTCTAGAAATGGCCAGACTGGTGCGCCAAGCAGTCCTTACCTGTCAAAGTCTGTGCTATGTTTACCCTGCAAAATAGAAAATGGTCCCACAACTTACCTCCAGAGGTCGTGGTGTCATCTTCTGTGGACCGGGAAATGTCTGCACTCTTCAAAGCCGAACTGCGAACTGAAGAATGAAGGTAAGTGTTATATAATAGTTGTCAGTGGGGGTTCAACTTATGTTGATATCTCAGCTATTTTGCCCCAGATTTTCAATTTAGCCTTTTTGGACTTCACCTCATGAACACTGGCACTGTCATTTTGTTACTCAGTCCCAAATGTGATTTCACGGTCACTGTGCAGAATCATCTTTCAGGACCAATTAATGAAAAGACAGTGCCAGTGTTCATGAGGGAGGCCTCAAAAAGTCCATTTTGAAAGTGTGGTACCACATTTATGAGTGTGTGTTGCACGGTTTTTATGCATGCTCCCACCTTCACCAATTTTTAATATTTTCACTCCAGATTTTCCACATTACCATTTTTCACACCTCCTCATGAACAGTACAGCTTTCATTTTTCGCATGCTGTCTGAAACGTGTTTTCACACCTGTGGCACAGAATAGCACGGCTGCTGTACAAAATTAACTTTCAGGCTGGATTAACAAAATTACAGTGTCACTGTTCATGAAGTGGGGTCCCCAAAAGACCATGTTGAAAATTTGGTACATAAATACCCAAAAACGCCCGAGTTACATGCAGTCGCTGAAATTTCGATACGCATGCGCGTAACTTCGGCAAATTTTTATATTTTCATTTCAAATATTCAACATTGCCAGTTTATCACACCACCTCATGAACGGTATAGATGTAATTTTTCACATTCTACCCGAAATGTGTTTTCGCACCTGTTGTGCCAAATGACGCAGTCGCTGCACAAAATCACCTTTTGGGATTGAATAATGAAATGATAGTGCCACTGTTCATGAGGTGGGGTCCCAAAAAGCCCATGTTGAAAATTTGGAGTGAAAATACCAACGAACACCCGGGGTGTTAGAGTTTTCAACTGTAACGCCCCCCCTCATAGCGACTGCAGGTGTCGGGAGTGTGCCTTGGGGTTGTGGGCCATAATGATCACACCATTCCACCCCCACCCTGCAGCCAGTGACAGGCATCAGGGTGTGCCTTCAGGTCTTCGGCCCCAATGTTCACCCCATTCTCCTATATTGCACCCATCTCAGCTTATTTCATTATGAAATTGGGTGAGCATTAGGGAAGAAGACCCCAAGGCACACTGCAGTGCCTGTCAGTGTCTGCAGGATGGGAGTGGAATGGCGTGAGTGTTGCGGCAGATGACCCAAAGGCACACCCTCAACGCCTGTCAGTCTCTGCAGGTTGGGGTTGGGGGGGCATTAGGTTTGGAAATCCTAATTCCTCATTAAGGAAATAAATCAGGGAGAGAAGGTTGACGTCATCTACTTTGATTTCAGCAAAGCCTTTGACAACATCCAACATAGAAGGCTGATTAACAAGATGGGTAGTCTGGCCACGGGCACAAGCTGATAAACTGGGTTAGAAACTGGCTGATGGACAGGTAGCAGAGGTGGTGGTAATGGGATCCAATCCTTGGAGAGGGTGACCACCGGGTACCTTCAGTGATCAGTCCTGGGACCATTCACGATCCAGCTTCCACCATGGCACCCACCACCTCACTGCTGCCTCCTCTCTCCTCTGAAGCCAGTACCAGTACCAAAAACCACTGCAAATACCTGCAAGTAAACATCTGGCATTGACAAATGCTTGTTGCTGCTTGTAAACCAGAATAATAATAAGGAGGAGGTTGAGCAGACAGTAGTTGCATTGTAATTTATTTTATTTTGTCATTTGTTATTGCGTCATTATGGGCACTTCTGCATTAAAAGCAGCAGCAGATTTGCACCCCCATGACAGGCTCCTCCCCATCCTGATTGCCAGTACCTGCAGAAAGGAAGCAGTCCCTGGTGCTTAGTGGTCCCCACCCTCTGATTGTCAGCCCGTACATGTGAGGTTACGTCCTTGGTGTCCACTGGTTACCACCTGCCCTCCGATCACTGGCCCCAGTATCATAATATACCTCCTTGGCATCTAGTGGCACCCCCTTCCCACTGATCTAGTCCCTATAGCAAGCTACCCATTCCCTGGTGTCTAGCGGCTCCCCTTCACACTGCAGGCACTGACAAGCCAACCCTGCCAACTCCTCACCTAAGGGCCAGTGTGGTGAGAGAGCATACGGTGACCAGCACAGTCCACATCTCACCCCTCGGTCGGCTCCCAAAAGGAACACAGGCTACACATCCAAGGTACATTACAGGTCAAGCATCTCCTGCATTTTACAGAGAGTGTGGACTGTGGACTGTACAGACGCATGTGGCCTGTGTACTGCACAAGGAACACACACTCTGTACAGTACACAGTCCATACTCCCGGTATAATACAGGGAACATGCACCCTGTACTGCTCACTGGATGCATGCTCCATGTCTTCCCATCTGGCGCTGGTGAGGAGATGAGAGTTGGGCTGTGCCAGTCACCATATGGTCTCCCTAGCACCGGATCTTTGGTTAAGGGTGGGTGAGCCAGTGCCTGCAGTGGGGGATGCTAGATGCCAGGGAATTGGTAGCTTGCTAAAGAGATGGACATCAATGGGTGGAGGGTACCAGGGAGGTAGAACATACTTGAAGTAAAGACTTAGTGTAAATACCGCTTCAGTGTTTTCCTGCACGTATTAGCTTTCAAAGGAATGTTGATAGAAATAATGGTATTTTTTCATAACTAATTTGCTTTTGGTGGGTAGCACAGCACTCACGATCCGAGGCTGGTTGACAATGAAGTTGTACCCCCAAGCCTTTACACCAGTATTACTCCTCTGCATGTGGGCTTCTTGATTCTTGAATAATACCAGCAGCGAGCATTTCCTGTAGGTACCTCCTAACAGCGTCTATATCCACTGGGACAAGGTGTCGGGACCTCTCTCAAAATGGTCGGTCATCATGCAGGTGTATGTTATGCTTGGCACCATGGACACACCCCATGTCCCACTCTTTTAGTGAGAACATTCGGTCTCTCTGAGCAAGTTTCCTGCTAATTCGGGTCTTCCATTCGGTGGACAAGGGGAAATCACCAAAGTCAAATAAGTCTGGGGTCACTTTCTCCCTTTCACCAGATTTCTTGTTACTGGGTAATACTGCAGTGTACTGTAGCCAGCGTACATTCCCGGTTCACATGAACTTCCCTGTCCAACATATTTCTCACTTGCACCATCACTCAGCAAGCATAGGCATGGGCACGTGCAGGTAGTAAACTGGGCTTAACCATCAACCCCTCTGACAGCTTCCCATCCCCAGGGGCATCTATCATCAATATTTTGTTCTTTACATCTCTCCTTAGGCGGACTTCTCCATGGATCGTACACTGGGCATTGGGGGCCAACACCAAAGAGTCAGGATCTTTTTTCCACACTATCTCCACTGGCTCATCTCGGTCCACTTCATTGGGTTTCTGCTGCAAGTCATAAGCCCTTTCGATTAAAGCTGGAATTCTTAGGGCCCTTCCAGTCCATTGCCCTTGTTTCTCATGGCAGAGTTATGCTAGTTTCCCAAACATGTGGGCGTTTGTTCCAATTAACAGGGGAACTCCATCATACAGTCCAGTGGGGGGACACACTAGGGCAAGCGTCTCAACTTGTTCATCTTCCCCAGCCATGGTGATAGGGAATGACAGCCAGATCCAGATATACCCCGAGTATGGCTAGGACTTCTCACTCAACCCCCACATGTGCAGACCTTTCAAGGGTTGTAGGGGCCCATCAGACAGATGCTTCTGGTACCAATCTTGAAATACTATGGTTACTTGAGATCCACTGTCAAACACGGCCCAGGTAGACACAATGTTCACCATCACGGTAGTTTACATTGAAGGGCCCACCACCTTGGGCCACTCAGGTGACTTGGACTTGAATGTTGGCTTTACAGCTGCCTTGGATGAATAGCTTTTCCAAGCAGCCCCACCTTGCGGCCGTATGTTGCTCCATCGAATTAATGCCAGTAGCCTAGTAGTAACTTTTCTCAGATTCTCAGGCAAACGGCAGGTGAATCGGGTGTGCCCATCCTCTCCGCAGTGGTAACAGAAAACAGGTTCTTTAGAGTCTCTGGGGGAAGAGGAGCTGTTCCTCTGCTTGAATTTAGTAGGGGAGTCTCAGGGTCTTTCTCTGGTCGGGGGTTTACTCTCTTGACTTTCTTAGTTCCCCCAAGGGTCAGTGTCTCGGGTAGCTCGGAGTAGGTCTTCCATCACAGCTCTCAGTTCTTGAACCTCTTCCTGCAGGCTGGGTTTCAGAAGAAACAACATGTACCCCAACCCCTCCCGGCAGGACTCTGTTTCGGGGGGTGGGGCTGGACAGGAATTAGCATCTTTGGCTGCCTCGGCAGCTTGCTGACTGACCTCAACCCAGTTAACTCCTTGATCAGTTCCCTTATCTGTTGCAGTTCGGCCTCCTCACCTCTCTCAGGGGCTGGCAAGCGTGGGCAGCCCCAGCATAGGGCTCCCATCCATCTTCGCCATTCTCAATCTCACGGATCTCTTTCATTAGGTCACGATATTGGGGGGGATTGACCTTTCTGTCTTACAGTTTAAGTTTCAACAACATCACGCTAGAGTATCTTGCTGACTTTAAGATGTGATTTAGCCTGACCCTGTTCAATTCACTGGCGAGCACCCCTCCTTTCCGGTGGGTCTGCTGCAAAGCTCGCTCAATTCGAGTAATAAACACTGACAATTTTTCATTCTTCCACTGTTTTGTGGATTTAAACTTCCACATCAGGTCATCTCCTGACTCGGTGCTACCAAATACCCCCTCCAGGGCAGAGAGGTACTCAGCGGCTGTGGCCTCTGGGCTGGTGGATCGCAGGAAGCGAATGGCCTACAGTGCAGGGCCCCTCAAGCTTTCCATGAGCCTCTTCCTCTTTCCCCCTCAGCACACTGCCTCTCCTGGACCAACGGGATGGCATAGTCCATCCATATTTCCAGACTGTCCTCCCCCACGGGCACCGGAACTGTGCCTCAAAAGAGCCTAAGTCTGCGATATGAGTCCAAATGTACAGTAGTTATCACTATGGGAGAAGCAACTGTATGGGTGGCGGGAGAGGCTACGGGGGACTGCACAGGATCAGAAACCTCTAACATTTTCACTAGCTCTATAGCAGAGCGCCCCCTCATAGGCTAACAGTTTAAATAGCTTGTCTCTGAACCCCTCTATGTGGGGCACACCAGGAGCAGCCAGATTGCTATGTAAATGAATGGCCTCCACCCTTTTGGGACCCTTCAGGTAAAATGACAGGGGGTACTTTCTCTGGTTCAATGGGCAGGCTGCAGGAGAGTAGGGCCACCATAGTTTGATCAAACAGGTCGGAATCCCCTCCCCTTACTTCAACCTTCCCCAAACACTTAATTCGTTCGACTACTTCCACAATAGTGGCACTATCTGTCCCCAAGGGGATGTCCATTAATAGCAGAGCTTGCCAGGGGTCCACCCCCTCTGCTCGCTCCACCCCATTATACGGTGCACTAGTAGCATGTGGGGAGCAAGTTTAAACTTAGTGAGTGCCTCCATTTTACCACAATTTTTGAGTGTGGGGTTGTAGTACCCACTTCTGACCACTAGAAGGCGCAAATCCCAGCATCAGTGCCTCTAAGATGTAACCCCGAGGTGGTGCTATCCCAAGGACTACTACCCCTGCCTGCTTGGCTAGCTGCAGGTTAAGAGGCCTGGGTACTGGAACGGGTGCCTCCACCCAGAGGACAGGGTTGTTAGTAACAAGGCCAACCTGGGTCCAGCCCTCTGGGACACTGTAACCCCCCTCTTTCCCCTCTGGTGGCCTAGACAATATGCAACAAACACTTTCACAGTAGCCCCTATTCAGCATACAAATCCCCACACTGTTTGCACTTACCACCAGGGATGGTTCCACCAGTTCGCCCCTGGAGACCCCCCCTGTAAAACAAGGTTAGGCACAATAAATAACAACAGTACAGTGTTTTGGTACAAACTGGAACCACAGTCACATTAAATGCAAAAAGAGTTAGACCTGATTTATTCAGGAGAATTGAACAAGGGAGGGACGTAATCAGGTTGACTGATTCTAAAACTGATCTTGTTAGGCAATTATGCATGCACTTTTAGTCCCTGCACAGTCACACGCTCTGGGTGCCCAGTTGGAAGTAAGGTGGACTAGCCTGGAACGTTGCCTGGGGTAGGCCGGCGTCACAGCTGGTTGGGGCCCTGTGATGAAAAGAAAAGGCATGCATAACCACACAGAATTTGTAATCCAGAGCCTGAAGGTTCAGTTTGTGAAAGGAAAAACAATGATGTAATCAGATGACAACACTAGAGATTTAGCTGTTGTTGCAGGGAGCTACCCCGATAGTTACTCATGCTACCCAATATGAGAGACAGGCTAGACGAAATGGAGACTGCAGGTTGATGATTGGTTTGCCAGGAGAAGCAGGGCCCACATGAATCACTGAGGTGTCGTTCCTGTTCGAGATGGTTGAGCAGGGGCCTGATCCCCGGGCGAGTCTCTCATCTGTGATGGTTTCTGTGCTTGAAGTAGCTGGCTGGGCCAGGTGGCAAGGCCCCAGCCGGGTGGAACAGAGTGGATTTTGAGTCTGGTAGTGCTGGATGCAGCTTCCAGCAAGCTTTGCACATTTACACAGTGGGGAACCAAATCGCGAGCCACTAACAGCATACAGCATGTTTATAGTAAAGCAATCACTGTACCACAATGCGGAAGGCAGTCCAGCTGCAATATCACTGTCCCTGAGCAAAACCGGGAATTCTGTGGTAAAGGGATGTCCTGACATGCTGATTGCGTACAGCAGATATTTGGTCTTCTTCAGGTTCAAATCTGGTCACTCTTCAGTGGCTTTGCCACACTCCAATCTGGATACAGTCCGATTGCTAAGCCTTTCAAAAAATTCCCTCTTGACTGCAGGCAGACAGGCAAAACTCAGCCTTTCCACCAATCTCCCGCACGAACTATGCAGGGGCTGCTGCTCCAATCACTCAAGCTGTTTACTCTTCAAACTCTAACTCCAGACTGACCCACTGCAGCAGGCAGCTTGGGAATTTCCCTTCGGTCCAAAAGGTTCTGGTTGGTTGATTCATCTGTCTGTCAAATGAAGGGCTCCCTCCAGGTCTGTTTTGGCACCAAATGTAAAACTACAATTCCTACAGAAATTTGCTCTCATAGGAACCCGGGGACAGGCTCCATTTTAGAGTCCCCAAAGGTACTGACTGGCAGTCCAAAAACCAAAATGATGGTGCAATACAGAAAGTTCATGCTGCAAAGAAGGCAGGTTAGACAAACTACAATACTATTGCTATTCTAATAGATAATCAGCAAATAAGTACAGCTTCTAACACAGCTCCCTCTGCGCAAATAGCGATGGCAGAACAGAGCAATTATCTGGCAGCCCGGGTGGGACTCGAGCATAGAAACACTCAGCCCCCTCCCAGATTAAATAAGGACCACGTTCTAGGCAGTTTTTAAAGAGACAGAGCACAGAGGTATTAAGGCACTCGCATGCAAACACTTTTAAAACGCTAAGACACTGGATACTAGCCTGGCAGTGGGCATTTAGGCAACCCCAAGGAAGACTTTCGGGAACCCCCATCTGTAGGGGGGTTACACTAGAAAAAAAACAAGATTTGTTTTGTTTGTTTCCCACTGGGCTGGCACATTGCACTTGACTCACTCAGGACTGTAGCACTGTTCTGCTTCTTCATCAGTGTCAGTAAAAAGCATATTATAGCAGTCTACGGATTTAGGGCATAATAAGGATGAATTTGGAATCTTTGCTATTGTATAGAGGCATGCTGCATCTGCCTTTATTCAATGATGCTCAGGTCTGTCTACAGACTGCAGTCCCTATTGCAGAGGTGGTCCAGCTGCCTGCAGGGAGAGTGGTTAGCTGAGCTGGGGAGGCTGGGATGTTCCTTCCAGCTGCAGCTGAAATGGTTGACAGCTGGTCTGTGGGCAGTTAGTGGCCCCTGGCCTGGGGGTCCAGCTGAAGGGATGGTGTTTCTCTGTGGGGAGAGGCTGTTCCTGACCTGGTGGTGGTGGGGAAGTGGTCAAGTTACAGTGAGGATGGCTGTCTGGGAGCAGGAAGCTTGGCCCATCTGCGGCCCACAGGATGGGGGCAATCCAGCAGAGGGTTAACATGTTGGCTTCAAAGTTACTGCCCTTTTTTTTTTTTTTTTTTTTGAACTACAAAGTTACCGTGTACGAACTGCAAATAATAAAGAAGATAGCTTACTCTTCAGACTTTGTCCTCTTTTTCTTGTTCCAAAATCTAGTAACCCTAGGTTAAGGAAACATTCACGTTTACAGCACCAGCAGATACAGTTTGTTCCAGGCTGATCATAAGCTACATTAATATCTTCTTTATCAGTTTCTGATAAAACTAGCAAAGCAGCTTCTGGCATTTTTTAAACCCATTTTTTGAGGAGGTTAGCATGGTATATCTTAGTAGGAGTTTTCCTGTCAGGGGTCTCAATCTCACAGTTAACAATGCCAGTATGTGTAAGCACTCTATAAGGCCCTTGCCACTTCATTAACAGTTTATTTTCTATTGTGGATAACAGTAGCAAAACCTTTTCACTTGGCTCAAAAACTTTTTCTTTTACCCCATGGTCATAATATACCTTCTGCTGGTTTTGGGCTTCTTCCTGATTACTATGGCCAATTTCAACATATTTTGCCAGCTTCTTTCTTAGGGCACACATATAAGACGTTATAGATTGTTTCTGAGTAGGGTTATTGTCCCACATTTCTTTTATCACATCCAGTGGCCCTCTTGGCTGCCTACCACACAGCATTTCAAATGGTGAACATCCTGTAGATGCCTGTAGCACTTCTCTGTAAGCAAAAAGTAGATAAGGCAAGTATTGGTCCAATCTTTCTTCCCTTTACAGACCTTTTAACATGTATTTTAGGGTTTGGTTAAATGCTCAAAAAGACTGTTTGTCTGAGGGTGATGGGGGAGGTTCTTATGGCAGTGATACCTAGTAGTCTGTACAGCTCCTTAAGTAATGTAGCACCAAAATTACTACCCATCAGTAATAATTTCTTTAGGTATGCCCACTCTGCTGAAAATTTTTGCAAGCTCTGCTGCCACTTTTGAAGCTGTGACAGTACACATTGGAACTGCTTCTGGGTATCAAGTAGCATAGTCGCATACTACCAGGATAAATCTATTACCCTTTTTACTTTTGTCTAAAGGCCCAACCACATCCATTGAAATTCTCTCAAAAGGCGATCTATCAAGGGTAGGGGCACTTTGTCTTTTCTGGTGACTGGGGCTACTTTCTGACACTCAGCACAGGAATTACAATAGGTAACAACATCTTTATGAATTCTAGGCCAGTAAAATCTATACAGCAAACTGGCAAGGGTGCAATTCTTCCCTGAGTGACCAGCCACAGGACTATCATGTGCTATCCGTAACAACTCTTTCTATACTTCTGTGGTATAACCAATTGTTCTGTCTGTTCCTGTGTCTGAGATTTAACCCAAACTCTGTACAGTAACTTATTACATTTCTTAAACATAGGTTCACCCTGTCTTGATTTCACCCCCAGCTGCTTAAAATAAGAGAGAAACATCGTTAGCTTCTGAAAATCACAATCAGTGATCAGTTTAGTTTCAGCATTTTCACATGCTAACTCCTTATGACAATCGGTCATTTGCTGCCACAGTTTCTTCAGGCATCGTCTTTCTTTCCTGGATTTCCGGATCTTGGAACTATTCTCAAACAAGTCTGAATCAAAGTCACTAAAAGGAAAAGTGTTAATTTCAGGGGAGATTTTCTTTGCCTGAGCTCTTGTTACCACTGCTGCTGAAACTGCAGGGTTCAGTTCCTCCGAAATTAACTCAGTAAATCCTGGACAGTCATTTCCAATAATCATGGGGACAGGTAACTTAGGTACTACCCCCACTTTCATTTGGTGCAACACACCCTTACTGGTCAGAGTCACTTGGGTCGTGGGACAGTATTGACTGTCCCCGTGAATGCGGATGACACCAGTACTTGGTCCTTTTGCACAGTGTTTTCCCAGCACATCAACATACACTAGGGTCTGTCTGCTTCCCGAATCAATGAGTCCCTTTAGTCTTATTCCCCCACCTTCACATCTAAGTACTTGCCCCAGTTTGCCAAGGACAAAATCTGTTCCAGTGTTACTCTTCTTATGGCAATTTACTGCAATATGACCTGGCTTATTACAGTTACAGCAAATGACGTCTTTGGGCACAGATTTGTTACCCCTACCAGAGTTCTTATCAGACTTGGAGTTTAAATGGGAAAACGAGCGTCTTACCGGTGCTTGGCTGTTACCTCACTGTTGAGGTGTCTGTCTGGCATATTTGACAATCCTTGACCAAAGAAACAGCCTTTTCCCCACTTTCTGGTTGGTGTTCCTTTACCCAAAGCTGCACATCTGTAGGAAGGATGTTGATGAATTATTCCATTGCAAATGTGTTGATCTGTGGGACTGTTTTGCTCTCTGGTTGGAGACATTTTATCAAGAGATTTCTGAGTCAGGTGAAGGCTTCTCGAGGATTGCCGACTGAGTTGTACTTCAGAGATCGAAATCTCTGCCTGCAGGTCTCTCTTGAGATGTTATACCTTTTCAGGATTTCGCTTTTCACAAGGTCATAGTTTTCTGACCGTGCAGTGTCCATATTGCTGTAGGCAAGCTGTGCTTTCCCTGTCAGGTAGGGTACCAGTCTGATTGTCCATTGCTGCTCTGGCCATTGGCAGGCTATGGCAACTCTTTCAAAAGTTGTCAGGTATGCCTCGATTTCATCCGAGGGACACAACTTTGTAAGTTTAATGGCTTTTAAGTTGCTTGTGTTTTGTTGCTCGTCTGGATCTGTGCCAAATCCTCTGCCTTTGATAGCTTGCAAGGCATCCAGCCATCACTGCTCCTGATGCTGCATTTCTTTCTCTCCTCTGCTGCTCCTGTCGCTGCATCTCTTCTCTCCTCTGTGCTTCTAAACTCTGAATCTCCTTTTCTGTCTGTATCTCCATCTCTTTTTGTTGTATAGCCCGCCATTTGAAAAAGTCCATCAGGTTTTCGGGTTTTGTCACTGCCTGTTCTTTTTCCATAACTTGTGCTGGCTGTACAATCTCAGCTTGGGACTTCTGTCTCTGCTACTGTAGTTTGGCTGCTATTCTCTGGTAACCACTCCTGGACTTGCTGCTGCAGAATCCATACCTTTCTCTATGGTTCCCTGGTACTAGGTCCAGTACCCATGCACAAAACTCCTGGCTTAGAGTATGCACGGCGTGAAACCCACTTAGGCTGACACCATCTGTTGTTGAGGCACAGGTCAGAAAGCATAGGAAAAACCAGGAGCAGTTGTAGAATTTGGAAAAAGTGTTTATTAGTACTAGCAGTAACATAAACAAGCATTTGTCAATGCCGAACGTTCGCTTGCAGGTATTTGCAGTTGTGTTTGGCACGTATGGTGCTGTACCCTAATGCCCTGTGCGATTGCTGGTATTTGCACAATAAATTTTCAGCATGACCTTTTTGTTACCCCCATTGTGCGCTACATAGGCGAAACACGCTTTGGGCAGGATGAAAAATGACAGCTGTGCTGCTCATAAGGAGGTGGGCAAAATGGCAATGTTGAAAATCTGGAGGAAATATTGAAAATTCGCAAACCACGTGAGCGTGGAACTGTGCAACGCCGTAAAACAGTCATTGTTAGGAATTTTTCACCAAATTTTCAACATTGGCATTTTAAAACCTCTGCTAATGAACAGTGTCACTGTGATTTTCTTACTGTGTCCCATACATTGATTTCGCACTCCGACTGCGCCATTGTGCACTACATGGGCGGAAACACGCTTTTGGGCAGGATGTGAAAAATAGCTGTACTGCTCATAAGGAAAGGTGGTAAAATAGCAATGTTGAAAATCTGGAGTGAAAATTTTAAGAATTCAAGAAACTTACGAAGCGCAGAGGAACTGCACAACGACCTCGTAAAACAGTTATCTTTAGGAATTTGTTCACCAAATTTTCAACATAGCCATTTTAAGATCTCTGCTCATGAACAGTGACACTGTGATTTTCTTAATGTGTCCCATACACTGAGTTCGCACACCGACTGTACCACTGTCCGCTACATGGGCAGAAACACGTTTTGGGCAAGATATGAAAAATGACAGCTGCACTGCTCATAAGGAGGTGTGGTAAAATGGCAATGTTGAAAATGTGGATGAAAATATTGAAATTACTAAACTTACGAAAGCGTGCATAGGAGCTATGCAAGATGAACACTCGTGAAATAGTCATTTTAGAATTTTTCACCAAATTTTCAACACAGCCATTTTAAGACCTCTGCTCATGAACAGTGTCACTGTGATTTTCTTAATGTGTCCCATACATTGAGTTCGACACCGACTGCGCCATTGTGCGCTACATGGGCGGAAACATGTTTTGGGCAGGATGTGAAAATGACAGCTGTACTGCTCATAAGGAGGTGTGGTAAATGGCAATGTTGAAAATCTGGAGTGCAATATTGAAAATTCGCAAAACTTGTAAAACAGTCATTTTAGATTATCAATTTTTCAACATAGCCATTTTAAGATCTCTGCTAATGAACAGTGTCACTATGATTTTCTTAATGTGTCCATACATTGATTTCAAGATAATCGATCGCGCCATTGCGCCTACATGGGCGGAAACACGCTTTGGGCAGGATGTGAAAATGACAGCTGTACTGCTCATAAGGAGGGTAAAATGGCAATGTTGAAAATCTGGAGTGAAAATATTGAAAATTTCGAACTTACGAGATTTCATGTGGAACCGCGCAACACACGCCAGAAAACAGTATTTTAGATTTGCATCAAATTTTCATAGTTTTATTCCTTCATGATCGATACCGCATGGAAGAGCCTGGCAAGGGTGATTTACAGTGACTGCGAAATCACCTTCAGGCCCGAATAACGCCATGACAGTGACATCATTCATGAGAAGGGGTCCCAAAACCCATGTTGAAAATTTGGTGCAAAAATTCCAAAAATGCTTAGATATGCAATAAAGTTGAAAACCCTATCTAGCCATTATACAGCTTACGGCATTTCCTCAGTTCGCAGTTGGCTTTGAAAATTGCAGACATGTTCCGGTCCAGCAATGATCGTCGCTGAGCTCTGGAGGTAAGTATGGGGTGAGGGAAGCGAGGTCTTGCCAGTGGGTGGGTGTGGGGGCTGGGAGACTCATTGGGACCGTTTTGCTTTTCAGGTTGAAAAAAAAAAAAGACGACGGACATTTGCCATGCTGGGGTGGCTCCCAGCATGGCACCAAAGCTTTGGGGGCATTTGGGACATGGAGCCGACTGGGGATTGGGCACCCTGTCGGCAGACGACGCGGGACGCTTGCCACACTGGGTGGGCTCAGCAGTACACCAAAGCTTTGAAAGGCACGGAGCCGGTCGGGACTGGGCACCCCGCTGCAGGAGGACCCAGGATGTTTGCCACGCTGGGGTGGGCTCCCAGCGTGGCACCAAAGCTTTGGGAGGGGGCGTGAGGCCTACCAGTGCTGTGTATGACAGCGGTGGTTTTCTTTGAAGCGAAGACCACTGCTGTCATACATAGCTCCCGCACCCATTGGTGCAGGACCGCCACGCCTGCTCAGCGGAGCAGTGGATTGAACGGGAGAGGCACACCTCCAAAGTGTGCTACTCTCCCAAAACGTTCCTTACGCATGCGCGCATGCGAACGTAAAAAATAAACTTGTTCAGTATAACTATTTACAAAGGCCAAATAAACAGAAAAGATCCATCTGAGTTTTCCTTCGATCTCTGTCTCTTGTAAGAAATTGCAGCTGTCTCTCTCTCTCTTACAAATCCTTGCAACCCCCTCAACAAGCATCCTGATTTTTTTTTCTAAAATGTTCTTGTAAATTTCAGGCAGTTGCTGCAAGAACACAATGTGCCAGGTTAACCCCTTGAATTCCCAATAGCTTTTTGCAATAATCTCAAACTATTATTATATACATTTCAACAGTAACATTATATAATTTATAAACAAGGGATCCCAATATCGGTTACATTTCCATTTAATGATTTGCATATATTGTTATACCAGCAGATATGCAAGGGAGGAAAGAGACAGAACAGCAAGTGAAGACTGAGAGGATAAAACTGTGAGACTGTCGGGGTGATAAAGTCCTAGGTCTCATGGGAAAATGTGGTTGCACAACCAGACATACAAGAGACAGGAAAAGAAAGAACAGAACAGACCCCTGCATTCAAACTCTCTATAACAACTAGGATGGGGTCTTGTTGAACCCTGTCACATACCGTCCATGCTAATCTTTCCTCTGTCTGCGCCTTTGTGCTCCTAACAGCTTTCCCTGCTTCCTTCAGACAATTTAGGTACACCACCCTATTCTCTTCCTTCTGTGTCTCCTTATATTTTCTGAAACCCAACCTTTTGGCCCTTACTTTCTCCACTACCTCTTTTGAGAACCATAGTGGTTTCCTCCTTCTCTTGCCTTTGTTTCTCAGTCTAATGCACTCATTTGTCACCTCCACTATGGCTCCGTTTAGGTGTACCCACTGCTCCTCACCCCCCACTTCTGCCTCCCTCCTCGTCAGGACTTCTTTGATACATATCCCCATCCTAGTAAGGTCCACCCTCCTGAAATCAAAGACCCTCACCTTTCTGTGGTTTGACTGTGACCCTGTACCCATGTTAAAACACACTGTCTGGTGGTCACTAGACCCCAAGTGACCTTCCACCTGACCTCTATGATTCTGTCTCCACTGGTCAGTACCAGGTCCAGAATCACCCTGTCCCTGGTGGGTTCTAGCACTAGCTACCTGAGGCTTGCTCCCTGCAGGGAGTCCAAGATGTATCAGCTCCCAGCTGAGGCAGCTGTGGGGATGGCCCAATCCACATCAGGCATATTAAAATCACCCAGCAGCAGTACCTCCCCTTTTGTCGCCATCTCATGTATTTCATCCACTAGCCCCCTATCCATTTGCTCAGTCTGAGCTGGAGGACTGTAGATCACCCATGTGAACTGCTGTGCCATTTCCTGGCTAAAGGGTCACCCAACAGCACCTCGGCCTTCCTCTGTCTACCCTATATCACAGTTACATTTAAAGGGCCCCCAACCCCCTTTTGTACCCTCCTAAATAGAACATAACCTGGTACACTTACCTCCCAGTCATGATTTGTAGTTTACCACGTCTCAGTCATTGCCACTATGTTCAGGTCAGCTTCTACCATCAAGGCCACCAGATTTGGGATTTTATTTCCCAGGCTGTGGGCATTCATAAGCATGGCCTTCCACATTTTTGCCACCTGCCCACCGTCTATTATCACTTTTACCCTCGCTTCTTCCCTCCAACCCTGGTTTCTTTCTTTTTCTGTCTCCCTTCTTCTGCCATACCCTTTATGACTGGTTCAGGTGTACCTGTTAACAACTTACCCTCTGATCCTTCTTTCTGACTGCTCCAACCTATGGGGGTGGGCTGTTTGAGGCTCCCTGCTCCCTTTGCCCCCCCCCCGGCTAATTTCAATGCTTACCCAGGAAACATTTAAATCATTCATTGAGGACCACAGTCCCCTTCCTGGATGGATGTAGGCCGTCACCCTTGTACAGGCCCACATCGTTCCAGGTGAGTCCCCAGTGAAGTCATAACCCTTTTCCCTGCATCAGCCTCCAACCAAGTGTTGAAGCTTCATGTGGAGATTCCTCACCTCAACCGGGAGCACCTCCAATAAGGTTACAGACCTTATTATCATCCCAAGACACCTCCTAGCTCCCTAAAGTCCTCCTGCACCTGTTCTATGCTTGCCTCATCATTGGCTAGATCATTAGTCCACAGGTGGACAATGACCTCCAGCCCCCCTCTCCTTGCTAACACTTAAGCAATCCTCTGGATCTGCTCCCCCTCCCTCAGAGCTGTGCCTCCAGCAGGCATTTAACCTCCCTCTCCACCCCGCTACCTGTGCCTAAATCCATTCCCCAGATAACTGAGTTCCTCACTAGGAGTAACTTCCTCTTCCATTTGGGTTCTCTTCTACCCACCCCTGGGTCTCCCTCCTGGAGGACCCGCACATCCTACCTGGTTTCAACTTCAGGTTCCTTTACTGGACTCGCCCACTCCTTCAGAACAGCACAGGAGTTCCTAGGAACTTATAGTTCTTAGAAGTTAGGAAGCAATATAGTGTAGTAGTTAAAGACACTGAGCCACAAGCCCGGAGGCCTGAGTTTGAACCCCATCAGCCCCCACTTGCATACTGTGTGACCCTGAGCAAGTCGCACCTGGAAACAAGCTCCAGCTTAGTGTGCCTTTCCTGGTTAAACAACCCCCCCAGGTTGGACTGGAATGGGGATGTGCCTCTGACCCCCTTCCCTCAACCTCCCTGAGCCCACCATAGTCCATCCAGCCTCATGCCTGGGCAACTGTTGCAGCAGTGGCTGGGGACATGGTGGCCTCTTGGTAGGGGTGCAGGTCCCCAGTACTCCTGCCAGCTCAGTCTGGAGACTGAGCCACTTCTGCCCTCAGCCCAGAGAGGTACCTGCATATGGGACACCATCGCAGTACCCAGAATGTCCTCCTGAAGACCGCCGCACCACACCCACTGCACTGCACCACTCCCTGCATCTTCCCCTTCTGCTCTATGTTACCTTCTGCTTTGTTATCTAAACCCTCTTTCTGCTACAGTCAGTTTCTGTTTTATTGCTTTTATCCCATGTTCTCCCTGCCCTTCGGTGGTTTCACTATAAAGGTGGATGAACCCCGGGTGGATGGGATGAGGAAAGGAGGGTGGGTGTAGCCACTGCTTGCTAAATGAAAACAATCAGCCCAAAAAACAGGATACTGAATTGGCCAAAAACGTAATAAAAAAGAGTTTACAGTCCCCTCAATCAGTCGTTCACATTTCTGTGCAGAAATCAAGCAAGCGCTACCACATGCGGCACAGTACACACATAGAGTAACCCTTCCCAAACAGAGACATTACAAAAAACTAGTGTTCAGAAAATTACAAAAACAACTGTTCACAACCTAGAGATCTAAACCTTCTTTCCTGCAATCCTTGCTCCTATCTCCCTTTATACCAGCACTATCTGCAAAGATGAAAACCCAGATGCTGCCTAGAAAAAGGCAGAGTTTGTGATCAAACCACTTGGATCCCCGCTGCTGAAAAGTGAAGGCCGCGAGTTAGGACGCCGTCCTTTTAATTCCCCAGATTCAAAGTTGGCATGAGCAATGGTTATGTCTTCATGAGCCATGTGTGCAGATGAAGAGACTTCAGATCTGGATGGACTAGGGTTCCCTGTTCCTGTGACAGTAGAACCTTACACAGGGGCAGAGGGATTGGAGGTTCCACTGCCAGTTGTCGCAGCACAGGGAACTAGTTCTGTTGAGGCCATAGGTGAGCAATGAGTATGAGAGCTGCCCCATTTGCAACTTGAGTAGTACCCTCTGAATTAGAGGAAAAGGAGGGAATGCATGCAGGAACAGCCTTTACCAAGAGAGGGACAATGCATCTCACCAGAAAACTATAGAACCTGGAGCCAGCAAGCAGAAAAGCAGCAGTTTTGCGTTGTGTGGGGACAAAAAAAGGTCCAACGCTGGATGACCACATCTGTCAAATAGGTCACCTACCACTGAGGTCTGCAGTTCCCACTCATGCATTCTGGACTGGGACCTGCTTAGCTTGTTTGCCAAGATGTTTTGGATGCCTGGAACATGTACTGCTGATAGCTGTAGACCATGTTCCACAGCCCAATACCAAACTCTCACTGTTTTCTTGCACAGTGGAAAGGAATGAGCTCCCCCCTTTTTTTGATGTAATGCATCACACTGATATTGTCTATCTGTATTAACTGAGGACAGGGGGAACAAATGTTTCTGGAAGGCCTGGAGTCCGTATAGGACTGCCCGCATTTCCAGAACACTGATGTGCAAAGTGCATTCCACAGTGGTCCTCTTGCTTGGTTTCTGGTGAGGACCCATGGGGGCTCTACATCCCAATCCTGAAGCATCTGTGGTTAGGATATGATGAGGGAGGGATCAGGAATAGAACCTTGAGCAGGTTGCTGTATTCTATCCACCACTTCAGCACTTTGCACACAGGGGACATGACTAGAACCATCTATTCTAGATCGTCCATGAGCTGATCCCACTGGTTTTGTAGGGTCCACTGGGGAATCTGCATCTGCAGCCTAGCCAGTGGTACTCTGAGGTGGAATAACAGGGGCAGACTAAATGGACTTCCAGTCTCCTTCTTCCATCAAATTCTATGTTTCTAAGCCAGTCTAGTGGTGTGGAGCGCTGAGGCGCTTTGCACTTTACCTCCTGCCACACCGTTGACCTGAGTTTGGGAATGAACTCAGTCACTGAAGGTTGGCTGGGGAGTGAGAGGATCAAATGTCCCCAGGACTGCTCTCCTCTTCCAGGTAGAGGAGGATCAGTGCCTCAGCCCTTGGCTGCCCCAAAGTGGAGGTCTGGGGGACAGTGCGGTGTCTGAGTGCCAATGTAGGGAGGGGCCATGGCTCTGTGATGTGTGCGCACCTCCATGCATGCATGCCTATGTGCCGCTGCGACCAGGGAAAAGAATGGGGGGGGGGGCCAGCCTCCATGATCTCCTGCCTGCTCTATCCCGATCTGCACCTCTACCCGAAACCACTGATCCACTACTGAATTATGTTCTGGGTGGGGGGGGAGGACAGTTCTCCCCTTCCTGACACTGCCACGGGAGAGGGGGAATCCATGGGGCTCTTGGGTCAGATGGGTGCTGGGTGAGCAATGGCTTTTCAGGAGGGGCAGAGTCAGGACCGAACAGTCCTGCCCAGAAACCTCAAGGTAAAAAAAGGAATATCGAAAAAAAAAAATTCCATGTTTCTATGGTATAAAGAAGGATGTCCCACCTCAATAGGGCTCTTTAGCTTTAGGCACTATTTTTCCTTTGCAGAGTAAGATAGCACAATCTCCAGCTAGTACGGGGAACTCTAGGATGGGTGACAGAAAGAGGGTTCTTTTTCCATAGAGCTTTTTTCCCCCCGCCATGTTCATTTTCGGGGATATACCCTGATCCCAAAGATATACCGTGTTCTGGCCCATTGACCTCCCCAGCCTCCTCCGGTCCACTGCCATTCTGACATCTCCCACAACTTCCACTTAGTGGCAGGGGCTTAGGGGAGAGAGCCATTCCGCCCCCTGGCAGACCACTATGTGGGCTAGGATGCTGGTGCATGTTATAGGACAGAACACAGGTGGAATCAATCAGTCTAGTTTGCACCTCAACTTATCCATCCCTGGTCTCTCTCAACCCTCCCGGCCTCTTAAAGCTCACTTGGATGGTCCCATCACCTGAATACCCAGCCAAATCTTAATCTGTACCACTCCTACCCTCACTTCTAGCAACATACTTCCTTTACCCACCTCCTAATAGGATTATAGACCTAAATACCAAAGGTGCCCCACATTATATAACTAGTCTCTGGACTCAGGGCACATTTTAACTCCTAGGAGTGCTTCCTCTCTTTCCAGTGTTGTCAGCTCGCTAAGGCATAAGTGAAATAAGACTTTGACCCCAACCCCCCAAATACTTCCCTATATAAAACCTTTCCACTCTCCAAGGGAGATATGAGGTTTAAAGGGTTAATGCCTGCCCTCATATACATAACTGTGGTCTTGGCATCAGACCTTATTCCCCTAAATCCAATATTGGATGACAGGCGTGAACCACTACAAATCCACCATTCCCTGTTCATAAAATATCTGGTACCTCTTAACAGAATCCCTTACCACCTTATTCTCAATGGCTTAGTGAAAAATGGGAACTGTTATAAATTATGTTCCTTTTTAAAAAATGTGAAACTATAGCTGTACCACCCATTACTGAAACTTTCCTGAACCTACGCAAATCATTGCTTAAACTATTGGCTGGAGATATTGAGCTTAATCTGTGACCACATCCTGGCAACATAAAAATTGGATCTCCCTCTGATGCCATCTGGCACAATGCCTGTGGCTTAAAATTGTTCACCTGAATGTAAACAGCCTCAGAACCAAGCTACATGAACTGAAGCTTGGGTTCATGAATATGCTCCAGATGTGGTAACAATCACAGAAACATGTCTCAAACCGAGCATTTTCCCATGAAGTAGAACTCCCTGGCTTCATTACTTTCAGGCAAAACAGACCATCCAAGAAAGGTGGGGGTGTCCTTGTAGATTTAGAATCCTCACTGAAGGCCTCTTTAGTTCCCATCCCAGGGCTACTAAAAGAGGACTGTGAAACTATCTTCATCCAGCTTATACTACGAGGGGCTAAGTCTCTGCAGATAAATGGCATTACAATCCTCCCAAAGTGGCATTAAGACCCTCAAACTCCTAACGGAAGCACTAGTTGACCTTCCAGGCAGTGAAAAAATACTTTTAGGGGACTTTAATATACATCTGTCTCATGATATTCAAGGAGGAATAAAGAATGCCTGTAAAGGGTCTCAACTCACTCAACTTGTTGATGTCCCCACTATGCAGAATCTGAAAATGGGTAATCATTCTGCCTTCGATTGGATCCTAGCCCCGAAGCCTGAAATTTTCACAGCCATGGGCATATTTGCTGACTCTACAAGTGACCATTCTCCAGTCTTTGGAATCTGGAATGGGCCAGGGACTTCTCCAGCTTTTTTCAATCCTCCTTTCTTCACTCTCCAACTGAGTTAGACTGGGACCAAATTAGAATACTCACTACTACTGAGGAAGTCTTAGACTTCTTTGCAAAGAACTTCCTCTCTGTGCCAATAAACATGCCCCGCTTAAGCAAATCCAGGTCAGTGGTCGACAATCAAAGTGGATAACCAGAGATTTCAAAAGTTCCTGAAAACCAGGGACAAAGTATGGACCCTCCCACAACTGGCAAAAGTACAGGAAGTTACGTAGCCTATGTAAACATGAACTACAAAAAGCTAAGCAGAGCTACATGAAATCTATAGAAATGCAGCTTGAAAGACCTTAAAATTTTTGGTCTCAGATTACACCATCTTAAAGGGACGCCATCAGAAACCAACTGCAACACAGAAATTGACTATAAAAGTTGTGCAAGTCCTAGAGATGTGGCTATTGTGTTTAACACGTTCTTTACCAACCTTGACAGGTACAAGAATCCTCTACAGCCCTCCTCCTCAACACCCCTGATCTCACTATCGCTAACCTTCCACGCCCTAACTTCCACTTTAGGCTTGAAACAAAAAAAGAATTACTGCTATTCCTTTCCAAGCTAAAAATAACATGCTCCACAGGATATGATAAACTTAAACTCAAGCTCCCCAATTTTGGAGCCCCAGTAATTGTATAGCCTATTATGCAACTCTTTAACAGATCCACCCGGGGAGGGGTAGTTCCTTCTGCTTGGAAAGTGTCACTTGTAACCCCAGTACATAAGGGGAGTACAAAAGTGCAAAGAGAAATTACTGTCCAATTTCTATCCTTTGTATCCTTAGGGTGGGATATTCAAGGAGCTGCTTGCAGCGCAACAGGAGTTACACCATCGCAACCCTGTCGCTGACACAATATTCAAGGGCATGTTCGCTGTGCAACTCTCGATGAACAGTGGCATCGGTAATGGCGCGGCGCGTGGTGGTGTGCCCATGCATATGCGGCACATCCCAATATTCAGCCCAGGATGTGCAGCACATATGCTGGAACAAACTCGCCTTGCACCGCCGGTGCAAGATGTGCCTGGTAAACCAGCCGCAAATCCTGGCCACCCATAGGCGAGCTGCTGTACTGCAGGGTGCAACACGGCAGCCGCCAGCCGTGGGTGGTTACCCGCCCACCCAGAACACTGTCACAAGCTCCCTGCCCTGGGGAGCGCTGTGCCCCCTGCCCGTCGCCCGATTGTGGGCATCAGTACAATAACTCCCTGGTGGTCCAGTGGACTGCTTACCATCGCCCGTTCACAGGCATAAGTTCAATTCATCCTGGTGGTCAGTGGACGCTCTCTATCGCCCATTCGTGGCATACATTAATAAACTCCATGGTGGTCAGTGGACACCCCCAGCGCCCGATCACGGGCAGATGTAACATAACCAATCATGGTGGTCCAGTGGTACTCGTCTCCACCCGCCCACTGAGGTCCCCACACCCAGCACCCCCAGTCAGTGGGCGGTGACACCTGCCTGCATGCCGCCCTGTTGCCTACTGACTGACAGCGTACAGTACTGTCTGTACACTCATTGGTCCACTGCGTGAGGCCAGTGGGCATAGACTCATACTGTACTACTATTAGGCCTGAGCATGTGAATGAACGCATTCATTCACATATTGGGCCCGCCTAGTAGTATGATTCTGACACCCATTGGCCCACACAGTGGACCTAATAGGTGTACAGAGAGTACTGTACACCGTCAGCAGGCGCAGGGTGGCATGCGGTGGGTGTCGCCACCACCGCTGACTGGGGTTGCTTGGGCAGGGACATCAGTGGTGGGTGGGAAGGGGGTACCACTGACCACCAGGATTGGTTATGCTATATCTCCCCATGATGGGGTGCTGGGGGGGTGTCCACTGGGCCACCAGGGAGTTTATTTATGTATGCCCGCTATCGAGCGATAGAGAGCGGTCCACAGGACCACCAGGGAGCTTACTTATGTATGCCCACGATCGAGCGATGGTGGTCCAGTGAACTGCTCACCAAGGATGAACTGAACATATGCCTGCAATCGGGCGATGGTGAGCGGTCCACTTGACCACCAACGATGAATTGAACATATGCCCGCAATCGGGCGATGGTGAGCAGTCCACTGGACCACCAGGGATGAATTGAACATATGCCCGCGATCGGGCAATGGTGAGCGGTCCACTGGACCACCAGGGATATATTAATCGCTGGAGATCGGTGCACCGCATACAAATGGGTCATAATGACATGCAAATAACCCCGTTTGCATCTTGCATGCATAATGGCCTCATTTGCATGGCCATTGCTGAATATCGCAGTTGAAGCACCTACCGCAACTGCACTTGCGTTGGCGCATCCCCCAGCTCCCCTCCCGCCACTTGCGTGGTGCAGTGCCACTGCGCCGTGCGCAGTGCATGCACCCTCCGTGCCATATTCAACGGTGCTGAGCCATGGCGGCACCGCTGAATACCCGCCTGGCCCATGCCCTGGTGCAGCCCATTTGCACTGCGCCCAGGCTTGCGCCCCTGCCTGATGCAGTCTGAATATCCCACCCTAAGTAAATTACTTGAAAGGTTAGTCTATAACCAAATCACAGACTATGTTGAGCAACATAATTTACTCACCCTTTTTCAGCATGGTTTTAGTAAACACCATGGAACAGACACCGCCATAGTCCAACTAACCACAGATATTTTGGATGAAATAGACAATGACCTAATGACAGGAGCATTATTTATTAATTTAACTAAGGCTTTTGACCCTGTGGATCACCAGATACTGCTAACCAGACTTAACTCCCTAGGCCTAGATAACCTATCCCTATGCTGGTTCTCAGATTACCTAGCAAACAGATCTCAGTTTGTAAAGTGGAAGGGTGATTTGTCTGATGGGCGCCAATCTGTGATGGTGTCCTCCAAGGGTCATTACCGGTCCACTCCTATTTTCACTTTATATCAATGAAATGTCAGTAAACTGTGGCTGGGCAAAACTATTACTATCGCTGATGATGCAGTGCTATACAGCAGCTCTAACAATGTCACTGAAATTAATACATTGCTTACATCTGATATACATTTACTAAAGGACTGGCTCTTAACAAACAAGTTGGTTCTTAATAGTAAAAAGACTAAGTCTATCCTCTTTGGCCCAAAGAGTTTAGGCCCCCAAAATGGGAACCTGTTTACCTCTACCTTCTCAAATGGGACAAATATCAAGATGGCTGGCGCTATCAAGTGCCAGAGTGTTCGTCTTGATCAGGACACTGCCTTTAAAGTCCATGTTGAACATCTTGTGAAAACTCTTTACAAAAAGTTGGACTACTATACTGTCTAAGCTGCTACCTATCCAAAGAGTCCCTCTTACATATAGCCAATTCAACCCGTTTACCCACCCTCCTCTATGTCTCTCCTGTCCTCTTCTCAGTTAGATGCGCTGAATGGGAAAAGCTAAAATCATTATATCACACAATAACTCGCTTTGCAGGTGGTACCTCATTCAAAAGAACACCACTGTGGAGCTGACTCCCTCAAATAGCCCTCACTCACCAGTAGACTTGAATATGCATCACTATGCCTTGCCTTCAAACTAAAAGGACCCACATGCCCCCCCCCCCGAACTACACAGCCTATTAATAAACAAACCTGATAGGTGACCCCTCAGATCCTCCAGCAGAAAGCTCTTCCAGGTCCCTAAAGTTAAAACAGCAACAGGGAGTAGGTCCTTTGCAAATTCTATCCCCACCATTTGGAATGACCTTCCCAATGTTCTACAGGTACTATCCTCTCTTAAAAGCCCACATTATATAAAGAAATCAATGCAATTGTTATTGCTGAAAAATATAAGCTACTTTTCAACTATATTGATTGTTTGTGAATGGCAGCACTGCAATTTGTCCCTGTACGCACGGTGGCAAATTTTACTAACTTGTATGTACCTTGATGTGAATTCACACTGTAGACCAAATGTATACTTATTGTTAAATATGAAGTTAACTCTGTTATGTAACCTGTTTCTAATGTACTAGCAACTATTTGAACCTTCTCTGCAACTGTACTTCCGGTGTTTAACTTGGAACTCAGGTCGTCATACAGACAGTGCGTGGGTATTTCTCCCTGGTTTTCTCCTCGCCATCCTTCCTCCTCCCCTTGGTGTGTGTATATAGCCCCTTTAAGCCTTGGATGCATGCATTGCCCGCACAGCAGTTGGACACCCCACCTCTGGGCCATCAGGGCAGCAGAGGTGTCCTATCTAATTGGGGCAGTTTAGAGGTATGAATCTTCAGTGGCATGTGGGAGAGGTTTCTCTTCATATGGAACAGGGGAACTCAAGGTGCTAAAAAGAGAGATGCCCAATGAAGGCAGTCCTTGCAGGAACTTAGGAAAACTAGTATTACTCAAAATGAGCAGCTTGGTAGAAAGAGGTGTAGGGTCACTCATTTCAATTAATTATAAAACAAAGTGGCTGACATTGGAAATTCTGATTTCCTGACTGCATTCTAAACGATAATGTTAACAGCTGGAAATCCTCATGTACAATAAAACTGTCAGAATTTAAACTATCATAGGTATGATCAGAGGCAGCGCTTATTCAGACTTGCATTTATTATGCTCACTCAGTTTATTACATGCGCCCTTTATCCCTAAAAAATTGGTTCCATATGATAATGGCAATCATGGAATAGCGATCACCATTTGGGCTAGTCTACATTGCTGAAAGTGAATTTCGGCGATGTAGTTCTGCGGCAAACAGCAAGAGGACATCCGAGATCTTGGTTTCTTTGTCCCCGCACCCTCCTACTTAAGGATTCTCAACTCCAGGGAGTGTATGTCGGGGGGGGGGTGGTGCAAAAGTAAAATAAAATAAAAAAAGACCCAGCGCAAAACCCATGAGCGTGCCCAGAAACAAACTCAGCACCCTCCCAACTCACCACACCACATGGCCAGCTCGGCAGCCCACCACCGCACTACACCCCACAAGTCCTCCCTCCCCTTCTGCCCGTCGCGGTCCCTCGCCACCCCCTGCACGTGTATACATAGCAACATCCTGTCGCTATATTTGCCAAACCTTCTATCCAGTCGCCCCCGCCAGGCAGCCCTGTGCAGAGGTGTGTGATTGAGTCACCCTCCTTGACAGTGCTCAATCGTGGTCACCTTGTACACGGGATACCGAAAAATGTATCCAGGTTGTTTTTAAAGACATTCATTGATGAACTGCCCATTACTTCTAAGAATAATTCATTCTAGATAAGCACTACCCACTGGTTGTGCCAACTGTATCTTCTAACTAGGTTACATTTATTTGCCTTTAGCTGCAATGGATGCTCCCGAGTGTTGTAAGTCTGATTTTTTAATTCTAGGCCCAAGTTCTCCCATAATTCATTATCTGTTAATGTCTTGTAAAGCAGGCACATATCCCCTTGAGTTCTCCTGTATTCAAGGGAATACGTGTCCAACTCTCTTAACCTGGCATCGTAATCCAACCCATTTAAACCCTTGATGGTTCTGGCTGCTATTCTTTGTACCCTCTCAATTTTGCCAGTCTCCCCCCTTTTTGTAAGGTGACCAGACCTGAGCACAATACTCCAGCATGGGTCTCACCAGGGGACTATACAGAGGCATCAGCACCTCCCTCCTTCTGCTCCCTATGTGTCTTACCATACAGTTTAAAGTTCTATTTGTTGTTTTGTTTATTTGCTTAAAGGGTTAATACACTGGAACATACGTACCATTTACAGGTGCTCTCTGTACAAAAAAAACATTTACCCAAATAAAAACATTTAAGTTCAACAATATTATTAGAGCACTCCAGAGAGTGGATTATGTTCATAAATCTAACACAGGGCAGAAGGCACACAGTGAATGACCCTGCTGGATTAGATCACTCTCGGTAACCCGACCTCTGGTTCTGCCCAATCACAGAAAATCTCTAGGACATGTTATGTGATCACATTTCTCCATGCAGTCCTACTGAAGACAGAAGGCAATATTTGTCTGCAAAATGTTTTTTTTAATTTGTTTATGCACTGCCCACTCACTCCTTCGAGTCGCCACGGACACATTTCGCTATGAGCGTAACCCCCCATCCCCTGCCATCCTACATTGCAGCCAACCAAGGTAACCGATGTATCCCATCATTGGGTGGGTCCCTTCCCGATGAAGGGAATTAGACTTCTGGCCTTCATCCGTTTCCCCTGGGTGCTGATGGGACACCCATCAGAGGGCTCCAGTACCGAGGAGGCAGGCGGCCATCATCCAAGTGACTGGCACATCTTTTCCTTGTTTTCTCCACCCCCTCCACCACATTCTTGACCTATGGTGGCAGCCGACCTTGGGCATGGTGTATAGGAGGCGTGTCGAGGCCACACGTCTCCAGGCATGCACCAAATCACCCAGCGGGACCTAGGCAGAGCCCACCGGGAGGGAAGCGTCCAATGGATGCTTGGAAATCCCTCCCTGCCGGCCTCCGCTCCTGGTACCTGGGCTCAGGCTGTGAACCCGGGTCACAAGCGTGCTGAGCGAACCCCTTCGCTTGGCACCAAGGAGCTGGCCTGCAACATGTTTTAATGGTAACTGAATGTTCTTTCATACGCAGCTCAATAGCATATTTCCAAGCCAAGGTGTCTCAAATAATACCAACCCCATACTGAACACAATCATTAAAATATAGAGCAAATATATATTTTTAAGTTTGACTTCAATAAACCAACCTGTGCAAGGGGATGTAATGTATAAGTATAAACAGAATGACTAACACACTTGCTCCTGTGGTTTACTAACCAGTGCAATTACAAAGGCTAGAATTATAAGTATCTGGGTAATGAAGGGTCAAACAGAAAGCTTATTTGAATTTCCAGAACAGTAGTTGAAAAAATCCAGTTTAATCCATCTCTCAGTAACCACAAGCATACAGAATGACATTTGATGTACTGAAGAGTGACAGGCTGTCCAAGTAATGACTGCTGAGCTGTCACTTGCATGCCTGTACAGGCAGAACTGCACTAGTTTTGTTACTCCTGGGCAAATCCAAGGGCTACAACCACTTTCCCCAGAAATGCATTTTTTTTTAAACAGTACACCTGCTGCTACTAGAGGGATATTGGTAGGAGCTTACAGGTAACAAACAGGGGGATTTGCAGTTTTACTACATACACATGCAGTGGACTAACACACTTACACTGACATATTCATTCCAACAGACATTCAGTGTGCTAATCCACTCACGTTAACATGCTTACAAACTAACACACTGTGATCAATAAACAGACAGAACATCAGTGCACTTAACATTAACACACACTTATCACACTGTTACAGACATACCCCAACACACTCATAATAACGCTCTTACTAACACATTTGTCTGACAAATGCACTGCACTAATACATTCACATACACTATCAGTGAAAGACATAGATAATACAAACATACAATGGAGCCAGCAGAAAAAGGCCTTATGATTTATCATGTCTGCTTGAGACTGCAGACCCTCTGTGTTTACTGAGGGATCTGCCCTCACCCCATAAGCTACTATCCTTCTCTGTGGATGACACCAGTTGAAACCTTTTGTTACTTGAAGGTTTCTGATCATGTCACCCTCTCCTCCTAACCTCCAGGGACAGCATGTTGAGATCTCAGAGTCTCTCCTCATGTTCTGCCTTGCTGTCTCGATCATTTTCACTGTCCTTCTCTGGACCATTTCCAGCATGTTGATGTTCCTTTTTAGGTAACAGCACCAGTACTGCACACTGTACTCAAGATGTGGCTAAAACAGGGATCTGTACAGTGGCTGAATGACCCCCACTTTCCTGCTGGTTTTACCTGTGGCTATGCAACCCGATATCTGATTCGCTTTGAGTGCTGCTTTCCTACAATGTGTTGAGTGCTTCAGGTCACTTGTCCTTCTCTTCCTCTGACCTGGTAACCTGCACTCCACCCAGCCAGTATCTGGACTCCAAGTTCTTTGCCCCCAAGTGCATTACCTTACTCTTTTTGGCATTGAATCCCAGTTGCCAAATGCCTGATCATTTTCCTGGTTTAGCCAGGTCCTCCTGGAGGTCCCGTCTCCCCTTCTTTGTGTCCACTCACCCACAGAGCTTTGTGTCATCTGAAACAGGCATATTTTATCCTTTATCCCATCTGCAATATCACTGATGAAGATGTTATACAATTTATAGTTGCTAACCTGGAAAAGCACCATTTAGCCAAGGCTTGCTTCCAGATGTGACCTGGGGGCAAGGGTACATAGGAGATAATATCAACAAACAGCAAGCTACTAATAAATTAACAGTCAGCAAAAAAGCATGGGGTCATGGTTACAAGATCCAAAAAACAGTGTAATAGCACATGGTAAGTAGCAACAGAAATTATGCAGCACACGCAAATTATGTTCAACAAAACACAAACAGGAAGGGCTAAGGATAACTCAGAACCCAAAGATATGACGACGTGTGCTACGTAGCCTTATGCAGGAGGGACAAAGGAGTACCAAAAACTTAAGGTGGAGAGGATTGGGGACACAGAGAGAAAGGTTGGTGGGGTAGGAGTCTGAGGAGACTTCTGAGTGAGAAGAGGGAGGAAGATTGATGGAGACCAGGGGGTCGTTTATTCCAGAGAGAAGGGAAACAGGAGGAGAAAGCAGATTGCCCAGAAATAGAGTTGGGTGAGGGATAGAGAAGGGTCGAGGGTCTTGGTGATGAAGAGAGTAATTTGAGATAGCAACCTGTGAGAGGTGGGACAGCATCAGACCAAGCCCTGTGGGACCCCACTAGTGAGTGGCCCAGCCTCTGAGAACCCCCCCCTTGACCACCACCCCTGTGATTTCTATCCTGCAGCCAGTTTCTAACCCACATATCAAGTTTTTCCCCTACCCCCAGGTTCTCCAGCTTCTGTATTACTCTCCAGTGGGGAACAGTCAAAGGCCTTACTGAAATCCTGGGGTCGAAAGAACTACCTGTCTGTCGGTACAAGACATCCAGTTTTTCCCAGGGACAGATGGTTTCATTTTCTGCCTGTCCCAGAGACAGGCACAAAGTGAAAACAATTAGTGGGCATGAAGACCCAGGAGATGCTGCCATCTGTAAAGCTGGGGCGATGGACATCCTAATATCATGGTGTCACATGTTGAGAGATGTCTGTTCAACCCAACATCCCATAATGGGCTCTTCTGTGTGTGGTTGGTGGTTTCGTGAAACAGTAGAAATGAAAACAGTGTCGTGGTAGGACTAGACTGCTGCATATGTGTTCCTTGTCATTGTGCATATGTAGCTGCCTGTCTTCCTTTTGCTTTATGCACTGCATACTCATTTCTCTGTGTGCTGTACTTGCAGCAGCAGCCAAGGACAAGCTCTTATTCAGAGGCAGCAGAGTTTTGGGGATGCAAATTAAACCCCTTTCAGGGCGGTCTACTAAGAGGGGCCTGGTAAGGCAAATAAAAAGTCATTGTAAGGGCTAGAAAACCATTTTCAGAGCAGATACTCAAGGCAGAAAAAGGGTAGACTGTAGTTAGAGATTAGGAGAAGAAATTAAAAGGCGGAGACAACCACTTAAATACCCCTGTCATGGCAGGAAGAGCTCCAGAGACAGGAGATAGGAAGGCTGGTTAAAACTCCTTGTCAGAGTCACTAAGTGGGGGGGGGGACTTTAAGGGCAAGATTTTCAAAGGCTCTGCATCAGTTTCTCATATGTGAGTGCAGAATTCCGCCTGAGAAGTCAGACCACAAAAGGTTGGTCTAACTTTCCAGACAAATTCCACACTTGTTACGGACAGACGAAAGTTATGAAGTTACAGCAGAAATTCCCATAAACTGCCAGAAATGTTGCAAATGCATCCAGATATCAGAACAGGATGCAGATATCTGGATGCATCTGAAATATGGACGCAACTGCTGTGTCCATACTTAAAAATCCTAGCCAGTGTCTGGGCTATACACAGGGATCAGTGCCTGGGCTATACACGGAGCAAAAGCAGCTGATCAGCTTGTCAGGGCATAGCAGAAGGGAGTTTATTAAGGGCCCTTACAGGGCTACTACTAAGCAGGAGGGAGCATTAAAATCCTTTAGTGCTGTGAACTGGGAGCACACTTGTTAAGTACCTTTTACGGCAACAAAGATGGTGCATGGATTGCATCACAAGTCCTATGAAGACAGGTTGAAGGAACTGAGGAGGGCAACAAAGATGGTGCATGGATTGCATCACAAGTCCTATGAAGACAGGTTGAAGGAACTGAACATGTACTCCCTGGAGGAGAGGAGGGAGAGAGGGGATATGATAGAGACATACAAGTATCTCACAGGGAGGAACAGGGTGCAGGAATACACTATTTTTAAGCGAAAAAGATGTACCAGGACTAGAGGGCATGGGATGAAGTTGGAGGGAGGATGATTCAGAGGAAACATGAGGAAGAATTTCTTCACAGAATGGGTGGTGGACAAGTGAAACACCCTGCCAGAGGAAGTTGTGGGTGCTGAAACAATCACGGGATTTAACAATGCATGGGATAGACATAAAGGAATTCTGAAGGTCAGGGGTAAGGGGCAACAGACTTCTAGGAAAACATAAACTGAACTTACAAGCTCAAATGGGCAGACTGGGTGGGCCATAGGCCCTTATCTGCCGACACTGTCTATGTATCTATGTACCAGCCACTGGGAAATATTTAGTAGTCCTTTTTAGGGCACTTTACAATTGGCACCAGTTATTAAACCCTTTTCAAGGCACTGTACCAGCCAAGGGGCACACTAGTTATTAACTTGAATTCAGAAACAGAAATGTAAAATTAGTAAACAAAACAGGACAGTTACAAATTCTGTGGGACAGTCAAATGAATATTGCATGCATCCCTGGACAGCCATCCACAAAAATTATTTCTAGCCTGCTGAGATCCACATAGAGGATGTCCACTGCTTGGCATTTGTCCACTGCCCTGGTTACCCAGTTAAAGAAATCAATCAGGTTAGTTGGGCAGGACTGTCCTGACATAACCCATTTCTGCCTCTCATCCTGGAGCCCATTTTCTTCAAGAAAGCTTATCAGCCTTTTTTTCCCAGTATGGTTTCCATGAGTTTCCCTGCTATTAATGTCAGATTGACTAGTTGGTAACTACCAGGGTCGTCCCTTGATCCACTTTGTGCAACGGCACTACATGTGCTGTCCTGCAGTCCAAGGGTACTTTCCCTGGCTCCAGTGAGGTGCTGTACAGGTCCATTAGGGGACTCGCCAGCACATCCGCCAATCTCAACACCTTTGGATGTATGCCATCCAGTCCTGGGATTTGTGTACCTTTTAAGTCTTTTCTCACCTGTCAACTTCATTCTCCCCACCCACCCTGTTGCCCCCCACCAAGGTACTGACCATCTTTCTCCTTAGTGAATGCTGAACAGAAGTACTTGTTACGTACTTCTGCTCTCTCCTCACTTCAACCGCCCACCCCACCTCACCTCACCCTGTACTTCTCAGCCAGACTATCAAACCCTTCATACCATTATTCTCCATGATATACTGAAAGAAAGCCTTCTCCCCAGTTTTCACCCCTAAGCTATAGGCTCACTGTTTGTATTTCTGATACGTTCCTATGTTGCAGTATTGCGCAACACTTGAGAGAAAGGAATTTGTGTGGATTTAAGGAAAATCTCAGGCCTGCTAACTCTGTGAGCCTATAGCTTAATGGTTAGAGCACTGGGAAATGGCATACCAAGGGTCTGAGGTTCAACTCCCAGTGGGCCACACTCTTCCTTTCTCATTTCCATCCCTAGTATAGGTTATCCCTTTGCTCTCGTCAAGAGATTTTTCCTCCTCTTCCCATTCCTCTGTCCCTCATCTATAGCTTATACAGAGGCAGCATGTATACAATACATAATATAACCGTACAATAACACAATTATGCCATCATGTTCGGACAGACACATAATACAGTAGTTAATAATACAGAACACTTTACAGTGTTCTGGCAGATGCATGTAGTACACTAACACTCACATTAAAAGGTCACTGTCAATGCCTGGGCCTCAATACCTTTCTAGTTTAGAAGCACATTTTATGGTTGCTCATCTTCTGTAGAATCTCCTGATGTAGCTGGTTGTTTTGCCTCTTCCTTCTTTTATTTTACTTTCTGTCGTCCCCCACACACACACACACATACACACACTTCTCAGGCTGCCTCCCTTCCATTTCAGCCACCTAACAACCCCGTCTCTGGCCAAAAACTCTACTGCTGGCCCCTTGGTGCAGCCAGTGGGGGACGAGCTTCTCCACCAGACATATATTTATAGGTTCTTCCAGTAGGAGTGGGATTTGAGAGTGCCAGGATTGTCATCTTGTTGCACCCAGAGGCATTTTATCCTCTGAGTTTCCTCCCGCCTAAGGATGCCAGTGGCAAGAGCTCCAGGCGCATGCCACAGAGCCAGCTGGCATCCTCTCACCCAGCTCAATGTCTCTCTGCTGCACCACCATCACCTGTGGTCACCCAGTCAACATTAGCACAGTAGCAGCATGCCTCCTCACTCCCTGGAGGAGGAGGAGGCATGCACTGGGAGCACAATATTCTTTCCCGCCCAGCTCAATGACACCTATGGTCACCCAATTAGCATTAGCACAGTAAGGCATGCCTCCATCACTCCCTGAAGGAGGAGGGCATCCTCTCAGAGCTCAATACTCTTCCTGTCCAGCTCAATGCCACTCAACTTAAACACCACCTATGGTCACCCAGTTAGCATTAGCACAGTAAGGGCATGCCTCCCTCCCTCCCTGGAGGAGGAGGGAATCCTCAGGAGTACAATCCTCCTTACACCCAGCTCAATGCCACTCAGTAGTAACACCACTTGTTGCCACCCAGTTAGCATTAGCACAGTAAGAGCTTGCCTCCATCACTCCCTAAAGGAGGAGGGCGTCCTCTTGGAGCTCAATACTCTTCCTGCCCAGCTCAACAACACTCAGCTTAAACACCACCTATGATCACCCAATTAGCCTTAGCACAATGAGGCATGCCTCCTTCCCTCACTGGAGGAGGAATGTGTCTTCCGGGAGTGCAATCCTCCTCCTGCTGGACCTCTGACACTCTGGGTTGCAGTCACAACCCTGTGCCACAACGACTGCGAGCCAGTGAGATGCCTCTGTGTCAATGGTTGTCCCCGGTTTCTTTTTCTGGATAAAAAAGAAGTGCAAACCTGGCTGTCCACCATACTAATGCTACCACACAAAAAAATGTGTGTGGTCCTTGACCTCCTCTCACTGTATCGGTTCTGAAACATGGGAACACCCAGACATGGACAGTTACTCATAATCCAGCAGGAGAAAGCAAGACTGCATCAGGAGTGTGGCATATTGGTGGGTGTTCCTGAAGTTTGGGAAGAATACAGTGAGATAATAAAGAACTTGAAACAAAATAATACAACATGTATTTCCAGTTTACTAAGAAAAAGGAAGCAGATAAAAAACAACCAGTTGACTTAAGAAATTCTACAGCATACATCAGCGATCATAAATGTGTTGTAAGTATCCCTTTCTCTCACACATACACAAAGTTCTGGCAGACATATATTATTAGCACTTGCTGAACCACTCTATAGTTAAGTCATTTGTGTGCTAAATAGTGAGGGTGTGGTGTGGCAGAAGGTATACTCGAACAATCACAATTTAATGTTTGACAGTGCAGAGTCTGAATAAACCCTGTGACGAGGATAGTGCAAACAAGTCCACTCAAAACAAACATGTGACCACACTCAAAATGACCCGACAGCAGCCCCCCTTATCATACACTGGGCCTGAACATCCCTTCTGACAACCCCTATAGAAGCCTCCAACCAGATATTGCAAGCATATCTTTTAAAGGGAACTGCCCCTGCTAACAAACGTGATTGACTGAAGTGATACAAAAATTATTTTATTAAGCAAAATCACCCTTAAAGTTTCACCACACAAACCCAACAATCACGTTTTCATTTGCAAAGTGCAAACCAGTTTGTGCTTGAAAAAAAAATGCCCTTATTAGGGTATACCATAGAAACAGCAAAACTATTACAATGAAGACCATTACAGCGACAAAAAATCAGCAGGTCACTGTAATGATCCCACTGCACATCGCACTGCTTCTCCCAGTGTTTTTCCACCTCCCGAAACAACTCTGACTCTGAGTTGATTATTTTAATATGGAAGGGTGAGGGGGCACAGCGGGTGTAGTCCCCCCCTCCAAATATTGTTTTTTGGATGGCACAATGCTCACTGTCGGCATTGTGCCTGTCGCTGTACTGGATGTCGACAACTTTGTTGTCAAACTGATTTGGTGGAAGCCTCTATCAGACAGCAGAATGCAACTGAACCCACTTGTCATGCAGCTTACAAATAATATCTAACTGCCTACAATTATCATGTCACTGCATTTGCTGCAGAGAGCACTATTGCTTACACAGTGGAAGAAGACTGCGTGCTGTCTACGGAAACAGAATGCAGGGGTGTAAATTAAGTGGATTTAGTGTAGGTATGTGGCAGTGCTGAGGCAGTCATGAACCAAACAACAGTCTAATAAGCATTTCTGTATGTGGCTACCAATAATGATGTACAAGTAGCCACAGTTCAACTTCAAATTCAGGTCCCACAGGCTGCAGATCAACATCAAGCAAACAGCCGTTCTTATATAAATATTAGAGTGTCACGGTAGTGCCACTATAGTTAGGGTTGAGTACCTCATTTAAGGTTAAAGTGTGATATTTTGCAGTTTAATAATTTTGCCACACTATGACGGATTTGCCTGAAATTTGGCATGCACGGAGCGGTACAATAGATCTCTGGATATATGGTTGTGGAACTATATAGCGCCGTAGAAAGTTGTATTCACGCTTTTTTGCGCATTCTTTGCTCACACCTGTAGGTTGCACGGTTTGCGCAACCAGTCCAAAACCTTTAGGGAACATGCAACCAGGGTCCCCGATGTGCCTTTCGAAGATTTCGTGGAAAAATATTACACGGTTCAAAAGTTATTCAAAAACAAGTTTCCCATTATAGTCAATGAGAAAAGTTAAAAAGTTTGACAGTGTTGCAAATGCAGTTTTTAGTGTCGGAAATGACCCCTGTAGTGTCGCAAATCCACCATTTTATTTTCAGTTACTGGTTACAGAAATGCTTGGCACTTAAATTTGGGACCCTCTAGAGACACAATTCTTTTTGTGTTCACCTAGTTAAACCCTGAGGATGCTAGCCATGTATTTTTTGGGGGGTTAAACACCCCAGAAATTTTTAAAATTTTTGTAAACTGAGTGTCACAAAGTAGTCATGCTTGCCATTGCCCAAGTATTTTTTCTTGAAACTGTGCAAAATCACGACACTACTTTGAAACTATGCCCAAAATAACAGGAATCTTTGCCACCCTGCTGCAAAACAAAGGTTTGGTCTTTGGGCTGAAATTTGGAGGAAGAAGCCAACATCCCACAGATGTGCCTTCTGGTGGTTAAGTGACAAAATATTAGAGGCTGCAAAGTTACGGCACTCGAAGTTGACTATTTTTCCATAGGCTAACATTACGGCATCCATCAGCGCTTTTTGGGACCTGTGATTCTAAAACGTTTTGAGATATTTGACTTTTCATTAGAAAATGCTTAGGGGCTAGTGCAAAACTAGCCAGGAAAGTAACAAATAACATGAAATTTTAATTTTTTTCTTGCTGTACTGTTCCTGAGATATAAGCAATTTAGTACTCAAGTGTTCATTTTCTGCTCTGAGGGCCATTATTATGCATACATTCTTTGTATTCACTGAGCTTCTGAATGCACTTTTGGGGACAAAAGTGGGTGCATTCATGCGTTACAGTTAGTGTTTCGCGACCGTTTACGTCTCCGTTACGTTGCCGTGTGCGTTATCCTTTGCGTTTGCGTTACTGTTACTATTTGTGTTTCCATTACTGGTTTTTTTATGCTTGTGTTTACTTTGCATTACCGTGTGCATTGCCATTTGTGTTTGCCTACACGCTTCCATCTATGCTTTCTGTTTCCTTTGGCATCATCGCTGTTGTTACCATATAAGTGTTTATGCTTCCAATTGCATTACTGCGGACCATACGCTAAGAACGCATTTACATTTGTTTACACGCTTTCGTATTTCCACTTCCACTTCCATTTCTGTTACTGGATCCCTTTGGCATCCTCCTTGCTGTTACCGTAACTGCTTGTTTCCAATTGTGTTACCAAGGGCCTGCCAGCCGTACCACCACATTCCATTCACTATTTATACTGCACATTCTCAAAAGAAGGAAATTCATGGCAAAACACTCCATTTAATGCATCAGTTAGGGTTGTTTTCACAGACAAAAGTGAGGAAATTCGATGTTAGGTTCCACCCCTGCACCCCACCCCCACCAACATGCATCAGGGTGTGCTTGAGTCGTCGATCCTAACTCTCACCCCATTCTCCTATACTGCACCACCTCAGCTTGTTTACACATGGGATGGGGTGAGAGTTGGGACCAATGACCCCAACACACACCCCAATGCCTGTTGGTGGGGGCGGGGTTAGGGTGGAGTGCAAGGGGTGGGAACCCTAACATCGAATTTCCTCGCTTTTGTCGCTGTGGAACAAACCTTAACTGATGCATTAAATGGAGTTTCTTGTCATGAATATTTATATATATATAAACTAGAGGTGTCATCACTAGTGTTGCTTGGATAGTATCCTATAAATTAAGATACCACCAGACACCAGACATTCGACCAGATAGTGGATCCATTCGGATAGCAGCACTATCCAACCGCGGATCCCCCGGATCAGACCTAGGATCTCTGGATCCGATGCTGGATCCCTGGAACCAACCTCAGATGATGTAGGATCCAACCTGGGATACAACCTCCGACTTATGGATAGTTCATGACTTTGTGAGTAAATGTTTGCTTTCAATATGGCTCAGTGCTTTGCATTCATTGCTCTGCCTCTCATTTGCATCCACTCTTGCCCTAACTTTGCGAGCAGGCGAGTTTACCCACAAATGGCAGGCTTCCAATACACAGTAGCATTCACCCTGCAAACTGCCAACTCAGTACCCGCCGTCCAGTTGGTGAGTTTACTCACAAACTGGTGCAATTTGGTACCCATAGGGTGGCCCAATTCACACAAACACTACACATTTTGATAGATGCATCATTCAATACACAAACACAGACACAAACTTTCAGTCCATACCTCTCAGGTGCTCCACACCAAGTAAAATTTTTACATTTCATCTCCCATAAATCAGTCGAATACAACAGAAATTGCTGCCTTGGTGATTTTGGGGACTGCTCAAGTGGATTATCAGCACAGTATGCTTTTTCTTTTTTTTTTAATATAACTTTTATGGGTTTTTTCTTCTTGACCTGGCACAGGGCCGGATAGGCGCGCGCACACACACCGGAGGCCAGCTCAGCCCTTTCTTCTCATCCATACTGCCATCCTGCCCACCTACGTTACCCCACCGGACCTCCACCCAATGGGGATGGGACTTTGGGAGAGTCGACAACCCACCCCCACCACCCACAGGAGGGGAGAGCAGCCTAATGGCACACTCAATCTCGCTTCTCCCACCCTCCCATGCCAGCACCCCGACAACCCAAGGTCGTTACTGAACCCAGGTCGCCGGCATAGAGTGAGGTGTGGCGTCCAGTGCCTCAACCCTCAGTGCCACCGGGCCGACTTGCTCTTTTTCATGTACTGTAGGTGAAGTTAGGTAACCCTACAAGTATTCCTGTCCATGTATAAAATGGCCTGTTTAAGTTTTCAGAAATGGAAGGGCTGAATGAAACTTTGTAACTCAAGAGCAGGATTAGTGTTGCACATTGTGGACATTTATTCCATACCGTGTTCCACACTGGCTGATTAGCACCAAGATTGTAGGCAGGCATACTCACTGTACACATTTGTGTACTCACTGTAAACATTTGTGTACAGTTTTGTTGAGTGCCTGTCACAAATCACATGCCTTTCTGTTAACATTTTCATTTTACTTTGTAGTATTTAAGTTAGTGTAGGACACTGTGGAGTGTCTCTGTTTAAACTTCTGTTGTTTAGAGACAGATACATGTACTGTATAGCCTCTTAGAGATTAGAGGAATCATCTGACAGCAACCGATTTGTTTGGAAGGGGGTACCATTTGGAGAGGACCTGTACATTTTTTTAATGATGGGGTGTAACTGTTGGAGATTGTGTGTACAAAACAGAAATTTCTGGCTACACCCCGGATTAGCACTGGGAGATTTGGACAGATGCGTCACATATTACCAAAACACAAACACACCTACCTTCTAATAGCACACTAACACACTCACATGCACTTGTTGCTTAAACAAACTCCCTTTACAAGGACCCAGATGACCTCCAAGCTTGAAGCTAAATAGCACCAATTACAAATGGAATCATCAGTCAAAAAGACTTAAACACAGAGGGCAGAATGAGGTTAGGAGTGTGATGTCAGTCCTTTTCGGGGACCTAAATGCATTTGTGTATGACACTAAAGCCATAACAATATTATCTTATTCTTTCTAAACAACAGAGGGATGCTGTTTTCAATGCCAGTTCTTATGTCACTAGAACAGCCTGCAGTGTATATAACTAGCATACAGAGACAGGGAATAACTGCTTATTAGAGAAACAGAACTGGAACAGACGTACAATCCAGCCTATTTTCTGGTAGAGAGCATTTCTGAAAACAACTCTTTACAAAAGGCAACCTTTACTTAACCCCTAGATAAGGATAAGCCAATGTCAAATCTGTATCTGTTGAATGTGCTGTAATTTGGTATTAATACCTTAGATTCATCCCAGTAGATCCTATGGGTAACTTTGGGATTCCTTTGACCTTCAGCCAGACACTTTCATCCTTCCCAGATGGCCAGAGATGATCCCATGACCATATCTTCACCTATCCTGGTCATTTCACATCCTCCCTTTGCCGCCCCAGAAATGTATTTTTATTAACACACACACAAAAAAAAAAAAAAAAGAAAAAGAAAACACTTCCGACTACCAGCACGTGCAAGATTCTGACTGAGGCTTTTTTTTTTTTCAATCTGGTTAGAAGACTAAGGGATGGTGTATGATGTTGGGATTGACTGGCGTATGTGAGGGGTGGTTAAGGGGTGCCACTTACTCCTATTTGTAGCCTGCTAAACTCCAATACCAAGGACCCAAACTGCCTTTGGCCAAAATGTTGAAGCCAAACTGAAGATGGAGGGCTGACTCAAACCTGAACCAAGGTTGTCAATTTCCACATTCACCCTTCTTCACCCCTAAATAAGACTTAAAAATAGACATATAAAAAAAAGTTCAATCACTCTGTAGCCCAAGAGTCTTCATTTTTTCCTTTTTTAAATACATTTTTATTGCTGGGAGAAAGTTCTGGTTCTCTAAAAAGCTGCACCACCTCATGAGTTGCAATACAGTGCACTGCATGTGCCCAGTAGCAGTTAACATTTTTCTCTTGTTTAAACCTGACCCATCCTCTCTAAGCAACAGTTCTGACTGCATGTTTCCCTTTTTGTGCCAGAAGGAGCTCAAGCAGTGTTGCCAAGCAGACATGCTTGAACACCAGGGGAAGGGTATGTCGTTCACTTGTTCTCCTTCTTGGAGACCAATCACAAATTGACTTGCAAATGGGTTGGGGTCTAGACACTGAATAAGTGGAGACAGGGGAACTCAAAGACAAGGTGGGAGGCACAGCAAACCTCACCCCTCCTTTGGTACTAATGTGCAAAGCGACTGTCTGGACAGACCTCCCGTGGGCCTGTGGCAGACGCCCTTGGATTTCCCTAAATGAGGAAGCCATTGTGAAGACAATGAGTTCTATTCACAGTGGAGTTTCTCCCATACTGTATCTCTAGAAAAATAACTTTTGTACATAAAACCCAATAAGAATAGTAAAATAGGACTTTTAGATGTATGGAATTGTGTGGGCAGAGCCTCTTACCTCGCCAAAGTGGAGTCACTTGCTACATGGAAGCGGCAGTAATCTGGGTAAATAACAACATATAATGTACCATGACAGCATACAGTACTGTCCCATATCATTCTATACTTTACCATAATGGGATGCACCACACAAAGCCATACAGTACCATAATACACCATTTCACATCACATCTTATCCTACCATATTAAACCCCATTACACCTTATCATTATACCACACCACATAACAGTTCACCACACCAAATCATATTCTACCATACTATACCACATCACACCGTCATCCTATATCACATAACACCACACCATAAGACTACCTCACATAAAATCATATGCTACTGTACTATACATCATCATTAATCATTTATACCACTTAACACTACACCATACTACTACAAACCATACCAAATCATACACTACTATATCAAATCACATCACACCCATTCATTCTATACTGCACCACATAATACAAAATATACTACAACACACAACAAATTATATACTAATCATGTTATATCACATCACACCCTATAATTCTATATCACATAACACCATACTAAAACACATCACAAAAAGTTACATACTACCATACTACAACCAAAACACATCCTTTCATTCTATATTACACCATATACTACAACACTACACCAAATCATATACTGCCATATGACACCACATCACACCCTATCATTCTATACCACATAGCAGCACATAGTACAACACACTACACCATATCACATTCTGTCACACAATACCATCTCACCTTATCATTCTATTCCACATAATACTACAACACACCACACCATATAACATTCTGTCATACAATACCATCTCACCCTATCATTCTATTCCACATTATACTACAGCGCACTACACCATATCACATTCTGTCACACAATACCATCTCACCCTACCATTCTATACCACATAATACTACAACACACCACACCATATCACATTCTGTCACACAATACCATCTCACCCTATCATTCTATACCACATAATACTACAACACACCACACCAGATCACATTCTGTCACACAATGCCATCTCACCCTATCATTCTATACCACATAATACTACAACACACCACACCAGATCACATTCTGTCATACAATACCATCTCACCTATCATTCTATACCACATAATACTAACACATCACACCATATCACATTCTGTCACACAATACCATCTCACCCTATCTTTCTATACCCCTTAATACTACAATACACACACCATATCACATTCTGTCACACAATACCATCTCGCCCTATCATTCTATGCAACATAATACTACAACACACCACACCATATCACATTCTGTCATACGGTACCATCTCACCTTATCATTCTGTACCACATAATACTACAACACACCACACCATATCACATTCTGTCACACAATACCATCTCTCACCCTATCATTCTATACCACACCATACCAAATCATATACTACCATACTATACCACATCACACCTTATAATTTTATACCACATAAGACCACACCAAATCATATACTGTATACCAGAACATACCTTATAATTTTATATCACATAAGACTACACCAAATCATATACTACCATACTATACCACATCACTAAGTTTTCGCACCAAAACACCTAACCTTATATCCCATAAGAGACAACTTTACATTCCCAGAGTAAATACTAATAAAAGACTCAACTACTTCGCTATCAGATCAGCATGTTTATGGAATCAGCTCTCCAGTGAAGTAGTCTATCAAACATTTCTGGGTTTTAAATACAAGTTGGATGATTACATCAGAGTAAAAGTTCTGGTTACAATAATCTACCCACTGAGAGTGGGAGACAACTTAGATGGGCATAATGTCTTCTTTTGTCTTTATCACCAAGTAATACCTAGTAATCACACCCTATCATTCCATACCATACGAAATCATATACTATTATACTATACCTTACCACAACATATCATTTTATACTACACTGTGTAACACCGCACCACACTACAACACACCACATCAAAATTATTTACTACCACATTGTACCACATACCATTTTTCTACACCACACCGTATTGCAACAAATTAAATCATATACTACCATACTATACCACATCACACCATTTTTCTACACCACATAACACCGCACCATACTACAACAAACCAAATCAAGTACTATCATACTAATTTATGTTTTTTATTTATTTATGGAATTTTGGTAACCGGATAAGCCCATTGAGACCAAGGGTTGCTTTTTCATGGGCGACCCAGAATTAGTTACAAGCAAGGATTTCAAAATGAATACACAACATCAAGGCATTGGCAATAGTACAACTGCATACAAGGACAATGAGGTTTAGTTACAAACAGTAACTGCACAGTATATTTTAAAAGACCTTAGTTTATACATAGTACAGTTCACATGAATACATTCAGTGATAAATCTATACAAAGTAATTTGGAAAAACATTAATTCACCAGTGGACAATACACCATACAATGAATTGATAGTGTGAGGAGGTAACACAGAGGATAATGGATGGGCAACAGTGAACAACAATGCGGTGTTCACTTTGAGACTTGTCATGACAACCAAGTAGACCTCAAGAGTGCAGCTCGAGAGGTTTGTGGTTGTCATGCAACCTCGAGAAGTGAACTCAGCATTGTTGCTCATTGTTGCCCAGCCATCGTCTTTTATAGTGTATGGGCGACAGTTAAACACCAATGGCACATTTCTTGAGAAAACTGTTTAAAACAGCACTGCAGTTACACACTTTCCCCACCCCCCATGATCGAGCGCCACTCCATCCCCCGCTCACAAAGACACAATTTTTGTTTAAAATAAACATATGAGAACGAGCCTACTTATGGCAATCGTTCTTAAATCCTGGGTCCACAGTGTCTTTCCGTGTCCTCCTTGGGACGGCTCTCCTGGTACTGCACAGAAAAGTCAGGTTCTGAGCCATTCCACGTTGTTTGAACAGTGGTGCTGTGATCAAAGGCGGAAGCAGCAGCGTGCACCATCATTCGATGTTGTTGTACCATCGTAGTGACGAACTCAAGAGGATACAACAACCTTTTGACATCACATTGGTACAACAACACAGGGATCCTACTGATTTCCACATGAAACAGTGGTCTCCCATACACTATATTATCTAGACGGAATAGGGGAGGCAAAGAAGGATCAGTGATAGCAGCTGCATTAACAGCGTTCTCATAAATAGGCTTTGAGCCCTGTTTTAAAACCTCCAAGAGAGGTGGAATTAAGTAGCTGTTCAGGAAGGGAGGTCTAGTAATAAAAGGCGGAGTGGGCAAAGGACCATTTGCCAAGGTTGGTCTACACCTTAGGGATTTCAATTAGATTGCCATTTGAGGAACGTAGTGTTCACCTCAAGGGCATAGGGGTCAGCTCAAGAAGACTAGGAGGGCTATAGACCCTGGTAAATTTGAAGGTGAGGCAAAGCAAAGGAGGGGATAGATAAGTAAGTCTGTTTTCCAGAGCAGGCCAATTCAACACAGAGAGACCCTCACAGTGATGCCTCCTAAGGGGATACCCAGATGCAGAATGACTAATGTTGTTATACAACACAACCAGTTTGCAGGTTTCTGAATTCCTGAGGAACTGTAATATAGGAGCACCCTAAACCAGTGTAGGAAGTAAGGTGCCGCTTGCTATGGCAATCCTGGATTCAGCAGCAAGAGAGTTTCCCAGCCCATACAAAAGGCCAAGTTTCTGGTGAATCATTTAAGTGATAAGCTCCACATGAGGTTTAAACGTAAGCTCCTGATCAAGGTAAACACCAAGATATTTTTTATTGTCAACCACCCCTATCATGGACCCAGAAGATAGAGGAAGCACGTTTTGCCTAGTTGTACCTAGGTGTTTGGGCCCAAACAAGACTGCTTTGGTTTTATGTGAGTAAAGTTCATCACCAACATACTGAAAGCAAACCATTTCTCAAGTACATTTAAACTAGTGGAGAGTATGGAGGCAATGGAACTGGCATCTACATCACTCCAATATAGCATAATACAGTATCATCTGTGTAGAACAGTAGGTTCCCATCACTACAGTTTCTGTCAATATCACTAATAAATATTGAAAAGAGTGGTGGGCCTAGTATGGAGCCCTGGAGAACTCCATTAGTGATGGTAAGGTGGCTAGAGTGAGCCCATTTCCATTTACCCTCCTGTGACCTATTTGTTAGATAGTTGGAGAGCCAAAAGAGTGTTTGTCTAATCCCAGAAGAGCTAGTATATCTAGGAGCATCCCATGACTGACCAAATCGAATGCTTTGGTAAGGTCAATGAAGAGGACTCCTGTCATATACCCTTTATCCGTGGCACTATGAGTATCACTTGTAAATTTTACAAGGGCTGTGTCTATGCCATGGTACTTTCTAAAGCTGTGTTGTTTATCAGAGAGCAAGCAGTGCTGCTCAACGTATTCCTGGAGCTGGTTATAAACCAGCCTCTCTTGTACCTTTGCCAAAGGGCAGAGGATAGATAAAGGCCGGTAGTTATCCATGGGCTCACGAGATCCTCCCTAATGAACAGGGACCACTACAGCCACTTTCCACTTGATGGAGTAATTCCTTCCGGAAAGCACCTATTTAGCAGCATAGTAACTGGGAGGGCAGTCGCTGGGGCAGCTACTTTAAGTAGTCTAGATTCAAGCTGGTTGGAATGTATACCACATTATCTTTCTACTCCAGACTATATAACACCACACTGCAATACACCATACTAAATCATATCCTACCATACCTTACCATACCACACAACATCACATCCTATCATTCTATACCACACCGCATAACACCACACTATACTACAACACCTCACACCAAATCATATATAACCATATCACACCCCATCATTCTGTACCACACCACACTACAACACACCATACCAAATCACATATTACCATACTATCACACCATATCGTACTATACTGCACCACATAACACCACACCACGCCACACCACACTTACTACAACACAACACAGCAAATCATATACTACCACACTATACTGTATCTCACTGTATCATTCTATACCACAGCAGCACATATCATACCATACTGCACTCCTATGCAGTTTGGGACCTGACTACTTAAAAGATCTCCTGTTCTTTTACCTCCCAATTTGACCTCTTGCTCCTCTGCTGTGGGTCTGCTTGTTGTCCCCACTTCTCGTTTAAACAATCTGGTGGCAAGGTTTTGGTGTGTTTCCCATGCTTTGGAACATGCTACCCAAGAATATCTGCTCTGCCTGCACAGGGGAGGCCTTTAAAGCCCTTTAAAAACATACCGGTTTACCGTGACATTTCACAGTTTGTTTTAATGTATACAGTTTTATTTATTGGATATTATTTATATTTTCTTTGTCCCAGTGCCCTGAGCCTATGGGAAATGGCACTTTATAAATAAAATTTGCTGTGCCTACAATACACCATACCAATTCATACACTATTACACTACACCATTGCATCCTATCATTCTGTACCACCCACATAACAACACACCACACCAAATCATATCCTGCCATACTATACCAGGTCAAATCTTATCTTACCATACCCAACCTTAAACAGCTTGTAGCACCAAACAATAGAAGGCAGAACATGTGGGAATTTTAAATGCAGTCCTGATTACTTTTTATTTGTGACGTGTTTTCTATCTACTCATTAGATGGTTTCCTAGGCAAGGCAACTTTTATTTGTTTGGTGCCCTTTTCAACGGGCTCAGAGCACCTTATAACAATAAAACACAAAACAATAATACACAATAAGCAGTGAAAAGTCAGCAAATATATAGATGATAGATATTAAAACTAATCTACTCTGGGTAGGCCTGTACAAATAGAAAGGTCGTCTCTATCTAATAGTATCGAGCGTGATGTGAAAAATGCCTTACCAGGAAGCAGACATATCTAGTTCTGTTCCTCTGACTACATCATCAACATGTGACCTCACTCACTGTTGCATCAAAAGCCTTGCTATCCGATTGGTAACATGTGTCACAAGTTACCAGTCAGTCAGTCAGCAGGAGCCTGGCTCTTCTTGGGTACTACTGATGTCACAGTCAGTAAGTCACAATGCTGATGGATATATAAGGAGGAACAGAACTGACATTGTCAGCCTACAGGTTGAGTGCTGTTCCACACATCACACTAAGTACTGTTAGGCAGAAAATCTTCTAATTACCAAAACAGAAAAGACAAATATACTTCAGATATAATAAGATGCAGTAGCTGACTACTTCGTAAAAGTTTCTATTAATTCTTCTATTAATTTCGGATAGTACAGCAGCTCTTTAACATTACCATACCATACTACAGCACAACGGGATTCATACTACACTGTATTTGCATATCAGGAGGGTCTTTTTTTGCCAGCCAGAATCTTCTCCATCCCAGATCAGAAGGTGTTATCCTATGCTGCACAAAGTGACTTGTGGCTTTCAGTTGCTTCTCATTAATGATGCTTCCCTCTTTGGCCACCCATGCCCCTCTGCCTTACATGTAAAGAATGACGTCCCAGACTGTGCAGTGGGATTCATAACTCTGAACTAGTCCTGATTAGGTGGGATTTCCAATTTTTTACCAAACAAAGTTCCCTTTTACCCACATTCAGCAGCCCCTCATTCAGCGGACCAATTTTAACACCCTCTCCTTTCTTTATTGTTTCGTCTCTTTTTTTCTGTTTCTATTTTGCTGTCCTGGTGGGTATCCATGTGGAAATAAATTAACCCAAGGTACTTTTTGCAAGAGTGAGGGGACCCACCCCTAGTCCGTGGCAACATTTTCCTTTCCATAAAACTGGTTCATGCACTTGTCCAAGGCTGTATGGGGATGTTGATGTGTAAAATGGCTGCCACTGCACAGTTACAGTCACTTCACTACCAGTGTTTCCCATTGCTTGTAAGCACTTTGAGAACAGTGTGTATGAAAAGTACTATACAGATGCTAATTCTTCATCTTGGTGGTTCTTTATGGTCAGGATTCACACTCCTTACCACACATGGAAGATTACCGTCAAAGACAGGGCCTCCTTTCTTGCTGGTGCCATGGCATACTCAGAGGGTGATGGATCCAGCACAGGGGTGGAACAGATGTTAGCGGTTCTACCGACCTAGTAGGTGTTATTGGGGATTAGCTGCTGCCCATCATTACCCCGACCAGTGGTAGCTTTGTAACACCTGTTCTTTACAAATCCTACCCACTGGAAATTGTGATGGCAAGCACCACCCACCATGAGATGAAGGCAGACACTCAGAAGAAAACAAGAACACACCAGCCTAATATGTCAGGTTATAGCCACTAGCCCCCTCCCTTCCTCACACCCATGGATTCTGACACTCTGGGTTCATCATTCCATTTGTTGGTGGCATGGAACCCCCATGAAGGGATAGATCAGGCATCAATGATGGTGGCAGCACTGCGGTTATCTGGAAGAGGCGTCCAGAGAACAGCAGTAGTTCAGTAGGAGAAAAAACCCGTGTGGGGTTGAAGGTGTGAAGTATCAGGGAGTCGTAAGAGCAAAACAAAAGAGAATGCCCCAATTTTAACTATTTTATAGCCTTATTTTAATTTTCCATTTTTCCCCTCATTAACCAATGGGTCAGGCACTCTTTGAACTCATCCACAAGCCATGGATCCTATTCCTACTAGGGCAGTTGAAACTGCCATCAGATACTTACTGCCACTACCCTGATATACTGACTTACCCCGAGGAGCCATTCCGGGAGTAGAGACGGCTGTAACATTCTCCACTGAGGGGCCTATATATCTGGGCACTGCAACTGGGCAAAAAGTGTGGTGGTGTCATCCACCCGAGTTGCACTATTGTTTCCACCTATTTTTTAAGGGCCCCATGTACAGTTCCCACCCAGTGAGCACAGCTTGACAGCCTGAGACAGGACATCTTTCTGGCCACTCAGAAGTGAGCTGTGACCAGACCCACCCTGCATCAGCTACCACATTTCAAATGATACTCAGTGGTACAGGACTGGGCATGTCTGGCACCACTGCATCATATATCAAGTAAGCAATAAGGCATAACAGAATGTGCATTATTCCACATCTACATCAGATATGCTGGAGTGCCTTAGTATGATTATAAAATTGTTCTCCTAATTTTTATTTTAAAAACTGACTAATTAGGTTCAGAAAGTTCAGCATTTCTGGTCTGGCTGTTGTGCTGGAATAAGGCACAGGCTTGTAATCATAACTGACCAATCGCAGGTCTTGGTTTCTGTCACCCATTTTTTTAATGTCCACCATCACACAAGTGGCAGCATGTCCGCTCCCCCCGTTTGGAACAGCATATTCCTACCCACACCACTACCTCCGCCTTGGCCACCAGGGGAAGTCACGTACCAGCAACAGTCACTCACCCACCTTCCTACATGCAGAAAGTATCTGCTGATTACTTTGTTTTTAAAATTGTACCTTATAACTTTGGGTATCACTTTCATCACCCAACTGCTGCCAACTTCTCATCGCACAGTCAATGACTGCAGGTGTGTGTTCCCTGTTGTCGGACTGTGACATCACTGCCATGGAAAAAACATGCATGCCCCATGAATACACTGATATTCTGTCCTCCATGCTAAATCACCTGACTCTGTCAGCATCCCCATATAGGAGAAAGCAGGTGTAACATTTATATGCACACTGTTAAACCATTTCCAAAAGGTCCCCAAAGATGCAGTAGTGGAAGGCTGCAAATGTTACTTCAGGTAGGAACCGAGCATCACCATATGCACTATCCTGAATATGATTCAAATATTTTGGAGCTGGCCCAAAGGCTCTGCATCAGTGGGTTCCACTTGTTAAGCCAGTGGCTTGGGTTTGAATTTTAGCTTCATGGATTCATCACTGTGGGCTGACAAGAGTAGGGCTAAGTGTCCCAGAACACAGTTTCCCCATTCTAGAAGGGAGGACCCGAGCAGGGAAGATGACGACTCCCGCTGTATGACTGCTCCATCGTGTCCCCAAGCAGTAGTGCAAACGGGAACAATGGGGTTCCAAGTCAGGATCAAGGGTCATGTTCTGTGCATCAGATTCAGGAGTCAAGCTCTGTGGTTTGGGGTAGGGATCAGTGTCCATGGTTGAGGTTGGGTTCCATTGTTTGGATTTAGAAGTCAGATTCAGAGGTTTGTTTTAGGGTTTAAATTGAGGGTTCATGTTTTGGCTTCAGAATTTGGCTTCTGTGGTTTGCATTCAGCATTTGGATTGATCTGACTTTTTATTTTATCATGTTTTGTTTATCCAGAATGGGGCTGGATCAAAGATCTATTTTCAGCCATGCCACATATAATACACAAAACAGTCAAATACAATGTTAAAATGCAGATAACTGTTTATATATTAAAAACAAGTACAAATGAAATCTAGCCTAAGAGAGCATAATAGAGCTTTCTTTATTTTATAAAAGTCAAGGTTAAATGTACTACCTTCAAGAAGAGTATTTAGCAATTCAGAATAGTATGAGGAAAATTATTAATCTCCCATTTTGGTTTTCTTAAAATGCTCTAAGAACTTCTTTATTTGTGATGATTTCAGTGTTTTTGTTTGGGTGACTTAATTAAGGGTCAGATAAAGGTTTCAGATTCAGTTTGGACATAGCACTCAATTTTTTGGGGGCGGGCATCATTGTTCCTCGAACCCATGCAGATGTTTCAGATTTTGGGGTGTTCCCATCTCCCAGTCAAGTCATTGCACATCTCCCATACTCACCCCACAACCACTATCATGTCAGCCAGAAAGGAGTGACATGTTTTAAAACATCACAGCTCCACATGGAGGTGAGGTGGCAGGGTAATGCAATTTAAGGAATTCCCTACATTATACAGGAGCAGGGAAACAGGGATAGTGCAGCCAATGGCCAAGCAGGAACAAACACACAAGTTGGTGTACAGTGACCTGCCAAATACAGAGACAGGATTGGCAACTGTGTTGCTTTGCTAGTTGTGCACATGAAAAGTCTGTATCTGACTTTTGGATGTTGGGGCCACCAGAGCATGTAGTCATGTGCCCCCCAACTGACCTTGTCCTTGGATTTTTGCTACCCCATTACACCATTTTAACTAGTGACATCATGTTTGCTTTTTGGGGGGAAGCAGCAATGTCACTCCTTGAAGCCCTCTACCAAGTGATCATTTCTGCCCACTGCCACCGAAAGGCTAGTCCACATTGTGGCAAGTCATTCCATGACACTACAGTACCACATCAGAAAGTTCTGCACAGATCACTAATATACTTAACAGTAGTTTTAAAAAGAAATAATAATAATAAAACACACTTTATAAACCTATGAGGTACACTGGCTCTAGCCGAGGACCCCTGCCCTATGAGCAGGAGGGCCCCAGTGGCTGTAGAGACCACTGGTACCTGAAAGCAGCTATGAGAACCAATACACCAGCTACTGTATGTAAAGAGATACTCAGCTAACAACTACTGTGGGGAGGGGTAAACTTCAAAGACTGAGGCGGGGAAGGAAATGATTTGGTTTTATATAGTATCTTTCATTCAAACTATATCCTAAAATGCTTTACAATACATGAGAGGGAGGGAAACAGTTACTGACATTTTCATCGCACAGGGACATTAAAAGAAATCAGAGATACAGCAGATTAAAGAGTGATAAGTACAGGAGATTAAGTGACTTCAGTCACAGAAAGTGTCAATTATTGTATTTAAAGCTGGGATATGCTCTACTCTAACCACTGGGCTAAAATTGCCTTCTGGGAAGGAGGAGAGAGGATGAGATAGATAAAAGAGGGCGAAACTGGAGGGTGGACAGCTCAGTAGACTATGAGACATGACACTCACAGTTCACTCACTAGTCAGTCAGTCTGCAGTGACAAAACACCAATCTTCTTTCTAGTCACTTGTCAGACTTCAATAGCCACTACAGGCTAGTTATGGCTGGTGGCTATGCTGCAGCCACCAAACCCTTAATATGTCCAAAGGTGTCCAATTAAAATTTGAAAAAGAACCCTGCCATTCCTGTTTGGGGCTTGTTTGGCAGAATAGCTGAATCTTGGCTTAGCCAATCTGTGTTTCACACATTTTGTTGTTTGGCATTGGGATTACAGAGCCTTTTACCTCAGCTATAGGTCACTAACTGAAGGCAGCCAAGGCTGGTAGTTGAAAAAGATAATCATGGTTGTTTTTTGGACTACATTAAGGAATGAGCTGTGGTGGGTCTCTGTCCAGCTCCTAGTGTATGGGTGCCCTTGTACCAGAATAGGTCTACATGCTACGTCTGCCAGAAGGCTGTGGAAAGCCCTACACTACGTGGCAGGCACCTGCCTTTTTCTAGCATTCTTCCTTGAAATCCCATCCACAAGTATGCAGGTATGCCCTGATGCTGGCATTCCAGATCTACCGGTATTGGGTCCTCCCTTCCAACATAGTCTCTCCTGACTGCGCCACCCGCTTTGGTCACCAAGGCTGTAGTAGTACAGTGGGAGTCACAGCCCTCCCAGGAGAAGAGCATCCATCAGGTCTCTTGAGCCTCCTCCTGCCAGTCCGTCAGGACATCCCAGGCTCAGAGCATGATCCTGGGTCACCAGCATCACGGCAAACAGTACCTGCTGCTGCTTTATCAAGCCAGAGTGCATACAGCTCCAAATTCACGGGACTAGATAACTGGGCCCATACTGCCTCTATCCTCCCATGTTGCAGAAGCTGCTGAACATAAGAAACAAGTCCATCCCACACTACAAGCATATTATGTAAACACATGCTTTTATTTAATATGGATTTATTTAGAAATTGGTGACCGGAGAGGCACCCAGAGTCAAGGTTTGTTTCCAGGTGCAGCTGGGGTGTAGGTACAAAATGGGAGAGAAGATATACACAACACAGTGCTAAGCAACAGCATTAAGGATGCTTTACGTTTAAGGAAGTGCAATTATAACATATGGCCAATAAGCAGAGAAATGACAAAGTGGTAATCTAAATATCTGATACAATCTCCCAGTCCATTAAAGCAGAAGAAAGACAATGTCTACATTTTCTGTCAGTTGCATTATTAACCCTCAATGCTTGAAAAAGAATATCTTCAACAAGTTGCATTTTTAAAGGTCTGTGCCCTCAGCTATGAGACCCTGACCCCACCTACCACATACATTCACACTGACAATGCACGCACAGAAAAAACAGTCTAATCAAATGGAGACAGCAGCTTTAATCCACTGTCTGCCTGCACAGCTGAGGCAGACAGTGGCCATTGTGTAAAGGAAAGAGCCCTCATCTACTTACCTGCAGCCTAGTGCCTCCCACGCTCCTGGGTCCAGTTGGGCTAGTGGCCCGTAAAGGGAATGCTGTGCAGAAAATGGTGGGGGAGAGAAGCCCCCCACTGGCAGGTTTCCAGTGTTGCTGCCTAAATCTCCCTGGCTTTTGTTGTTGCACTGAAGAGCACAGTGGCCCAGATGGCTTTGCACATGCTCAGTTGAACCATGAAAGCATCATGTGATCCTCCTGGCTGACAGCAGAGAAAGCTTTCCAGAGCTACGGTAGCACAGAGATGACAGTGAGCCTGACACAGACACGCAGCATACACAAAGGTACACACACACACACACGCAGATGCATATTAAACAAGTGTGCACCAAGAGACATGCACGCACACACACACAAAGCATTAAGGGTTCCTTTCTGTAAACAAACTGTAATACAGTTTTAACAAATCCCCACCTTTCAGTGTTTTTTTTTTTTTTTTGGCAAAAGTCTTAAGTTTCTTGCAATGTAATTAACACAATCCCTCTTTATAATGAATTGTTTCCTGCTTATACAGTATTTCGAAAGCAAGGTAGACATGGCTCTCAACCACTGACAGCTGCAATGAGACAGAAGCAAGCAACACTCTATGGGGATGCAGGCTGGTGAATGCTCCCCTGGAAATATTTTTTTAAATTATCATCAACCCAGCTCTATAGTGCCAGGCAGCATGGGGCTGCCTGGAATGCTCATGATCCGGACAATAGTAGTGTAGGCCAGTGGGGAGGGGTCTGCTGGAATACTCATCTCTTAGGGGAGGGTTGAGCAGTGCACTGCTCTGGTGGCACCCCTGGAAGTGGTGTAGCGGCAGTGCTCTGTGCAGCATGGGTTACCATGCACCATCGACCATCCTCCCAGGATGCTGTGCTGTATGCATTCACAAGGGAGGCAGGAGAAAGAAACCCAAAATTCACCTGGCCTGGCATGGAAGATGATGAACCCCACCTTCCACCCATGCTAGCCTAACCTTCAGTGCACCATGGCCATCCTCCTAGACAACATCACTGTTAGAAAAGTGCCTTCCTCCCCTCATGGCAGCAGGAGGTACCCCCCCACACACCAGAAGAGATACTCCACAGAGTTTGGTGTCAGAACACCAGGGAAGCCAGGAGATAACCAACAGAAGCTGTGTGACAAGTCCAGCGGGCAGTGGGGTTGGGGAGCCAAAACGAAGGAGGTAACATAAGCTGAACCAGTGGCATGAAGGGCTGAGGCACTGGGTGCCTACCTCCACACCAGCAACAGGGTTAGGAATGGAACCGGATTGTTAGAGAGGCGGCGGTGAGGAAGGATCAAGCATCCCAGGACAGCTCTCCTTCCTCGGGAGGGGGGTTAGAGTGCACGCCACCCAGCGATGGCTGAGTGGCTGCACATGCATGTCACCACCCAGGAAGGAACCCACATTGGGTGCTGGGGCCATCTCCGAAGAAGCAGAGCTCAGACATTGAACTCAATGCACGATGCGGGCCTGGGAGAAAAACAAAGGGAAAACCACCCCAGGCGCAGGATGAGTGACTGACCTCCCTCAGGCCCCGCACTGTTGGCAGGGCACAACCACAAATCTGTGGCAGAGGACAAAGGTTAAGGTAAGTCCAGGGAAGCCGGGTGATTGGGCTGGGGAGTGGTCAGAAGGGGGCCACCAGGGAGGACCAGGAGATAAACAGAATATAAAAAAAAAAGAATGAGGTGACTGGGGCAGAAAGGAACAAATAATTTTATCAAAATAAGCCATTTCTACAATCTGACAGCACATTTCCAAATTCTTCAGTGCAGACCATGTTCATGTGGGCTTATTGGAACCCCACAGGTATTTAAAATTTGCCATGACTAACCATGAGAGTGAGGTGAATGAATGAAAACTCACTCAAAGGGAAGAGTTGAGAGGTAGGGGCAGATGTGTTTGCTGCTACTGTGGTGGGACAATAAGGGATTTTTATGCCTCCTAATGTACAAAGAAATGTGGAATTTGCATTAGTCCAGTTACAAATGCTGGGGGATAAAAAGGAAACACATTGTGGTTGATATCGATTATTGGACTACATTTTTTAAGCACAGGTATTTACTAAAATGAAATGCTTAAAGCAATTATTTTATAGCAATTGTATTTAAAGAGCTAGCACACTGCCTAAAATCATCTGTTACTTTTTGCATCTGAAGTACTTTTTTTCTACATAATTAGATTTTTTTTTTACCTTGCAGTACTAGGTGCAATGTATGAAACTAGTGGACCCGGAGGCTAAAATATCTTCTATTCCCCTTCATGCCTCATCAACACTGTGATCCCACTGACCACTTCAAAAATATCTAACTCTGTCCAGCTGACCTCGCAGTTGTTTTTGTGACATCACAGTCTGTTGTCACGGTGAGCACCATACATCATAAGTGCACCATGAAGTCACAGAATCCTTTTGAAAGCTTTTTCATAGACGTAGCCAACTCCTACTGCTAGGAATTCGCAACTGGAAGGGCTCCATGAGAGTGTGTCTACCACAAACTTTTATATTTATCCTGGATCAGGGGCTCATGGACTACAGAGAGCAGGACACAAGTGGGGTCCTCAAGAACACACAGAGACACAAATGAATATCCACAAGTGTAGAGTGAAATAGCTGGCCTTTATTTAGTTGCCCTTACATCTTCATCTCTCACTTTGGTAACAAGCCTGATAGGAACTGCAGGAGTGCTCTTCACACAAGCACAATATTCATCATCATGAGGGTAACATGGCATACATCTTGAACGTGGGTTGCTGGGTTTCCAGTTACACTGAGGGACTGCAGTGAAGACAGGCTCAGATTACACACTAACACTTTGTCAGCCCCAACAAAGAGAAAGTCTCTGAGACACAAGTTATTGGAGACTACAGGTCTGGACCCCATACCCATGCTGTTTCTTCAAGTGAGTGGAGATTCGTGGGAGGAACTCCTATGCACACATATTGCGCGGCAGTATGGCTCAGGTAGATTGCTTTGAATCACTCACACTGAGCAATGAACCTTGCACAGGAGGGTACCTGTGCTCGTGAGGGGACCCCATGCATCTGAGCCCAAGTCTCAATAAAGGGGCACTCTGGAGAAGGCCTACCAGCCACGTTCCAGAGATTCAAAAATATCCACTTAAAAACATTGACATTGTTGGCAGAAAAAGGCCCTGTGGCCTATCAAGTCTGCCCAACCTCACTTACCAAATGCTGATTTTGTGTGGGCCCTAGTGGCCCATCACTACCCCATTCCTCCCTCTTCTTTGCCACTATTTTTATCATCACAACATGTCTATCCTACCCATGCTAAAATCCCCGAACAGATTATGCACAAACTACCTCACTTGGCAACCTATTTCACCCTTCCACCACACTTTCCATGAAGAAATGTTTTTGACGTCCCTCTTAAACTCCCCCCAGTTTTATTAATTTCCCCTGGTGCTGGTTTTCACACTCGGCGTAAACAACTCTCCACTTTCTACTCTGCTAATCCCGTGTTGGTATTTGTACATCTCGATCATGTCCCAAGTCTCTCTTCATGCCTCCAGCATGTACATGTTGAAATTCAATCACCTCTCCATACAAGTCTCATTCTGCAGGCCCTGAATCCTTCTGGCAGTTTAGCCATGTTGGTGCGACAGTTACTGTGTCATGCCCCAAAGTAGGTGCCCAGCCCTGACCAGCTCAGGCCAGCAAAGAAAAAAAATGGATCTTCCAGCTTGGGAGTGTTCTCTCCCTCAGCATTATGGAGTGTCTCAAGGGGAGAGTTCCAAATTGAACTGACAGCCTGTTTTTTTTTAAAGAAACAGTTTGAGTTGAGCTGAGGACAGCCAGGAGAGAAGAGGTTGTCCTGTGTGTGAAGTGACCAGCCGGCCAGGATGATCAGAAGGGACTCGCCTGCTGCCTTTGGGTCCCTTGTTGTGTCCTGGCCGGTCTGGAAAAGCAAAAGGAAAAGAAGAGTTCATGGGCCATAGCATTTTTTTCTAAAAACAGAGGTTTCGTGGCACAAAAGGGAGAAAGAGGACACAGGGAGGTAACAGTTAGCTGCAGTTCTCCTGTCGTCCCTGCGGTGTTTTGCGGCTGTTCCCTCTGCAGTGGTGTCAGCAGGCCTTCTGAAGCAGCAGTCATCCGATCGTAGTGTGGGCTCTGTACAGCCCCATTTTCTATTTTATTTAAAATTAAAAGTTAAAGTTTGGTCCTCATCGGGCGGTGCCCACAAGCAGGGCTGCTGCATCCTCAAGCAGCCAGCATCGGCGGAGTATTAGCACAGGGCTGGAGCAGAATGCCCCAGAGCCAGCTCCACAAGCACCAGCCTGCTAGCATCCAAACCCTGCCTCCTCTTCCCAACCTCTCCCAGGGATGGGGCGGCAGCACCATGGGGCAGGTTCTGACAGCCAGAACTGTTTGAAATGCATGAAAGGGGACATAAAGAATGAATAAAAAGGGAACTGTCTGTACAGGAGGGTGTATCTAAGGATGGCCACATCTGTGGCTGGGGTCTGGCAAGGCTCCGAGGACAAAGGACCACCCAGGACTTAAGAGTGTCAAATAGCCATCCCAGGAAACAGGTTTTGTGGGGTTCACCTCTAGTGCCCCCTGCACTCCTGAAAAATGGGCATGCCATGAAGGGCACAGAAATTGTGCAACTGCCCAACATGGCTTGAGTACGGTGATCTAAAATTAAGATCACCCTGTCACTCACCCTTTTTTCAGTGACAACATTACTGTGCTGTAATGCTGTTGCCATGCTAACAGTATACCCCTTCTGGCTACCCTCCTCTGCACTGCTTTCACACTGTCCATATTTTTTCTTTGAGAGTAGGTTCCAGAACTGCCCACAGTACTCAAGGTGAGGATGAACCAGGGGCCTGCAAAGTGGCAGAATCTCTTTGCTCACTCTAGCTGCTAATCGTCCTTCTTATACATCCCATCTTATTTGCCCTACCATTGCCTTATGGCACTATGCTGTTGTCTTCAAATTGTACAACATGATTATCTCCAGGTCTCTTTCCTTTTCCACACTCTCCACAGCACCCTGGAAACTTGTGTATTAACATCTTGGTGCCTTCCTCAGAGGAATGTAGGTCATCCGGTCTGTATGGACTTTTATCCCTTCAGGAATGCCACCAGTCTCCCACATACCCAAAGCCCTCTTCTCCAAGCCACCGTTCCACCAGCTGTTGAAATGAGTGATCAGAAGACACCTCAACTCTCCTGTAGTCCAAACTGGAAGGACATCAGAGAGGGATACTAAGGGACTTCCAGTGATGTCTCCTTTGCATTGGCAGTTTAGCGCCTCTGCTGTGCTCTACCTGGAACGTTATCGGACCCATCCAAGCTCAGCAAACTGCCAATCTGTTTAAAAAAACATTTGATTGAAAACTTCTTAATGGCCACTAAGGAACAACACAAGGATACTTTGACTATGCCAACGCCCCATGTAGAATCTGATCAGGGACGAAGCGGCAGACAATTCTCCTCCTGGGGGGCCACATTATCTCCACTAAAAAACAAGTATGAGGGGGAGGAATTACACATAATTACCTCCAAGTGACTTTGTGTTGAGCTCAAAAGTAGTAGCTCAGCACTTCTGAAGCTGAAATTGACTGTAGCTGATAGCTGTTGAGATCTGAGCATTTTAGAAAAACGGACTAAGCGGTGGAGGCTTGCCTTAAAGAATATGCAGCCACGGCAGATCTTCAAATGGAGGCACTGTTTAATTTGCATGGCAGACAGCTCAAGCTACAAAAGAAGGTGGAGGATCTAGAAAACACACATTGCTGTAAAAACATCAGGATTCATGTCATCCTAGTATGGGTCCAGACAAGGGACTTGTGTAAGTGCACAGGGGGCCTTCTAAGGGAATTGCTGGGTCTGGAAGACTCCTTTGCCCTAAACATCATCAGGGCACATCGCACCTTAGCGGCTCTCCCTAAAGACCCAAAAGCAAAATTGAGGTCCTTCATTTTAGCCTTTTTAGACTACTGGGTAAAATGCAGATTCTCCACTGGGCTTGGGTTAAGAAAGAGTTCTTCATCAGGGACTCTAGACTGTACTTTAGCATGGTATCACCCAGGCCACTCACAAGAGACACCGGTGGATCCTAGCAGTCCAAAAGGAACTAAAATCTAAAGGAATTAAAGTCCACCTGGAATATGCAGCCTGTCTGTGGGTTTATACAGAAACAGGTTCAAAGTTGTAGAAATCACTGACTGATGCCCTCTCGCTATTAAAACACAGCATTAAGCTCAAGAATCCCCACTCTTCCTCAAGTGAACGATTTAGAGCAAAAGTAGATGGCACCCAGCTGGAGGCAGTTCTAACACACTATCTACCTCCAATAAATCAATATGGGCCAAGTTTAAAGCATGTTGCAAGACAGTAAACCACCCTGCTTCCCAAACCAAGGCATCAGAGCCCACCTCCTCCTTGAAACCTGCGACTTGAGGGGCCAGGAACTATGGGACTTGTCACATACACTACCAGGTTTACCTTTACGGTTTACATTTGTTCAGTGGTGCAAGATGTAGACAAGAAGTACAGGAACTCAGGCACTGGCAAACACAAAATGCAGAATGAAGATCCTCAATCTGAAGAATAGCTGTGTCAAGACACGCTCTATGTATTTACACACTAGTAGATTCAGTTAGAGATATTGAAGTATTTCTAGCAAAATAGCACTGTTGTACAAGTCAAATGTTGTTATGGAAACCCTGATTTCAGGTCACAGGGCCAGAAACTGTCATTATGTTGCTGGTTTAAGAATTTCAGTTCCAGTGTCAGTGGGAAGAAGTACAGGAACTCTGTTCCTGCTGCAAAAAAGGTGCAGGAACTGAGTTCCTGTGCGTTCCTGTTCACTTTCATCACTGCATTTGTCCCCACTAACTTAGAGGTGGCTGCTTTCTCTGGAATTATTATTGTTTAATGTTATATCAGTGTGACCCCCTACAAATGGGGGTTCCAAAAAGTCTTCCTTGAGCGTGCTTCTAAATGCTCACTGACAAGTCGTGTTCTGGGCGTTAGGCAGCTTAAATGTATTGCCAGTGAATGCCCGTAACCTCTATGTACTGTCGCTTAAGAGCTGCCTAGTTTGTAGTAATATTAATCTGGAGGGGGCTGAGTGTTTTCATGCTCGAGTCCCATGCAGGCTGCTGGAAAACAGCTCTGTTTCTGCCGTCGCTAATTGTGCAGAGGGAGCTCTGTTGAAAGATGTAACTATTTGCTGAGAATATTTTAGAGTAATAAAGATAATGTAGTTTGTTCTAACCTGCCTTCTTTGCAGCAAGGACTGTTCAGATTATCTCCACCATCTTGGTCCCGAACTACCAACTTGGACCAATCAGTACCTGGGGACTCTAAAATGGAGCCTGTCTGAAAGGACTGTGTGGAATACAGGCTTGGGAATTTTAGTTTTAGGCTGTTGGCACCTTTTTGTAACTGAAGGGGGAGCTGTTGCTTGACTGACAGTCGAATTAGCCAACTGAACCTTTTGGATCTGGAGGAAATCCCCAAGCTGCCTGCTGTTTAAGGCAGCTCTGAGTTAGAAGTTGAGAGAGGAGCAGCTTGTGAGAGTTCGAGCAGTGATCTGCATAGTTTCGAGTGGGAGAACTGAGGGAAAGGCCTGAGTTGAGGCCTGCAAGTCTGCCTGTTGCCCTGAAGGGGAAGTGAACCATTTTCGGACTGAATCTGAGCTGTGTGAATAAAGTAAGCTACTAAAGTGTGACCAGGCTCAACCTGAAGAGAACCAAAGATTTTACTGCATGCGATCGACCTGTTGGGAACTCCAGATGCTTCTGAGCTAACGGTTTGAGCAGAGACTGTGCAATTGGGACCGGGGTGCGTTTTGCCTGGTACAGTACAATTTCTGTGCTTATAAATGTGCTGTGTGCTGAAAGTGGGTCGTGATTTGGCTCCACATCATATGGACTGCGTTCCCCTTGCTGGAAGCTGTGTATAGCCCAAACAGACTGAATCCGGGGTTATCCTCATTTGGCTGAGCCTTGCCACGAGGGCCTTGCCACCAGACTACCTTACTGCACGGAGAAAAGCCATCGACGAGAGACCTGCCTGGGGATCAGCTCCTAGCTCCACAGTTGAACAGGAATGACGCCTCAGTGAATCGTGTGGGCCCTGCTTCTCCTGGCCATCCAGAAGAGTCATCTGCTGTCTCAATTTTCATCCATCCGGTGTCCAATCTTGGGTATTGTGAGTAACCACTAGGGTAGCTCCCTGCAACTACAGTTTAATTTAAGAGTGTCGTCTGATTGCTTTATTGTTTCTTTTCCTTCACGAACTGAGCCATCTGGCTTCGGAGTACAAACAGTGTGTCATGCAAGTTGTGTTTTTTCCATCACAGGGCCCCAACCAGCTGCAACGGTCCTGGCTAGCCCACCTTTCTTCCACCTGGGTACCCAGAGAGTGTGACTGTGTTAGGGACTCTGACTGCATGCACAGCTGTGTGATTGATAGAGCAAGTAAGCTAATTAACCTGTTTACCCTCCTTCCTTGTTCAAATTCTCTGAATAAATCAGATCTATTTTTTTCTGCATTCAACCAGACTGTGGTTCAAGTTTGTGCTCGAAGTGTTGTACTGTTGCCATTTGCTCTGTCTAACCTTGTTTTACAGAGGGTCCCTAGGGGTGAACCGGAGAAACCAGCCCTGGTGGTAAGTGCAAACTGTGTGGGTACATGCAAATCATATCAGGGGTTTTGTGAAGGTAATTATTGTGTACTGTTTTGGCCACTAGCAGTGAAAGGGGGGGGGTTACAGTGTCCCGGAGGACTGTGCCCAGGCTAGTTTGACCACTACCATCCCTGACCTCTCGGTGGAGGCATCTATTTCAGAACTCAGGCCCCTTAACCTGCTACTATCCAAGCAGGCAGGGGTAGTAGCCCTTGGGATAGTGCCACCTGGGGTTACATCAGATTTCATATAATTTATATCATAATGTTCATTTGTAGAGGGAAATATGAGTTGAGCTAGTGGGTGAATATGCTTTGGGAGAAATTAAGGTACTTGTCTGAACCCTGGTTACAAGATCATTGTGAATTTGTTATAAAGTGGTCTGCCCCCTTTATTTTCAGAACTTGCCTAATTGGGGTAGGTGCCCATTATTCTATTCCTTGTCTTTTTTGTCTGGCTGGTGTGGGGCCTGTTCTGGTGGAGAGTGGGGATTACGCAGGAGGTACTGAGGCAGAGGTTATCCATTCATTACCAGAGTCTCAGATCCTACTTCCACTACTTGGCAGTCCAACATAATGGTAATCCTCAGCCTATACCTGGCACTGGTGGCAAGCCAGGGGGGAGCTAGTGTTAAGTATGCCCATCCCTGACTACTGGCTCCCCACAGCCTTCAAGCTGGATGTCCTGGTCCAGGGGACAGTCTGAATTCTTCCTTTGCAGATAAAGGCATGAGCATCATTTTGAGAGACTCCTAGGTGTTGGGGGATCTTACTGACCCTGATCTTCCCAAGGAAGGAGACCTCATGCTAGCGTTTAGTCCTGCTTCTGCTGAGGTACTTTACAGGTGATGTGCCTCCCAACTACATAGGTTGCACCCAGACTGGATTTCTTGTTGGGGCCAGAAGGTCATGGCCTCATACCCTAGTTGATCCAGAAAGCTTATGTAGGGGTTACACTGCAATTAGAGGAAAAAACACTCACCTTAAATTGCTGTATGAAGTGGTGGAGAATAACCTCTGCATCACCCAAAAGAAATACTATGAACTGGGTAATAGGGCGGACCACCTGTTATCCCTACAACTTAGAAAGCAAACAGTGAATAGAGCTGTTTTGAAATTGAAACATTCAGAGGAAAAGGATAGTTACACTGGAAACCTGAAATTATCCTATATACGTGTATCCCCCCCCATTTTGGGGGGCTTACCTGAACTGTCTGCTTAACCTTGGACTCTGCCCTCCTTCATTCTTTGTTCCCCCTGGCCCCAGGACTGCAGATAGAGAGGAGAGGAGAGTAGAGGAGTACTGCTAGAAGTAAATGCACCATAGAGACTTGTCTAACCATGTACTGTGCCTTTAAGAGAAAAAAAAGCTTCAGTTCTTGCTGTTGTCTCTGTACTACAAGGGTGAAGATTTACATCAGAGGTTCTAACAGGGTCACTGCTGATCAGATAACATCCATCTTAGCACGGATAACAGGGAAAATGAATATCTATCAACCGGTGGAACTGTTTGTTTATAAAGGTGACTTTAATGTTAACACTGAATAAATCAGAGACTCTGCCACCATCTTGGATCAACCCCCTCCCTCCACTGACCCTGCTAGCAGCTAATCAGCATCCAGGGATAGAATCATCTGACAGCACTAAGAGTTACAGGAAAAAACTGTATTGTGTCTTGATGCCTTTTTGTTTGACCTATCAGGTGTCTAGTTCCTATATTGACTGATTTAAGAGTCAGTTCCCTTAGGAGCATTGTGGAGAGCAGTAAAAGGTTTTTGCTCTCTCCCTCTCTCTGAGAGGGAGAGAGAAAATTAACCCTGGATCTAGGCAAATAAACAGTGCTGCGAGTGGTTTCAACCCCCCCCCCCCAGAGGAGCAAACATAAGAGATGTTTATCTGCCTGCTATTGACCAGACTAAGCTGCTGGTTGCCCTAACAGTGTGAATCCTGTGAAAGGTAATGGACTGTCCCCTGAAAAAAAAAATAAAACAAGGGCAAATCTGAGAGCTGAACTTAATCAAAAGTAAAGCCAAAAGCCTGCAAATCACTGCCAAGGTTGCAAGGAATCACCAAGCCTGCTGCCATGATGTTAACTGTCCTGGAGGGGGTTGCCAAAGGATTTATGAGACAAGGCAAGGGCAATTTTTTGGTGTCCAAACAAAAAAACCATCAGGCATTGAGGGAGCTTGATGAATATTCATTTCTAAATGAACAGTTTGTTTTGAGAAATGGGATGCTGCGCTGATTCCCTAAAATCAAAAGGACAGAGACTGTTCAGTTTGGTTGGAGCCCCGCCTGAGGAAGGGGGGTTCTGGCCTTTGCTTCAGAAAGTGATAAGATGTTGCTTGAAGTGAAAGAGGCTTGCCTGGGGGCTTGTCCAACCACCTGCCGTGGGACTCAGAATCAGAGATTTGCTGTCCAGAATCTGGACAGGGGGTTTGAGAGGTTCTTAATGAAGAGGAAGCCTTTTGGGATCTTCAAGGAAAGGAGACCTGCCTGTGGGGTTAGTGGGACCAGTAGCCCAGGAGGTGCTCTGTGTTGCCCTACATTACCTTCCAAGGGACAGAAGGCATGTGTCTACAGAATTAAAGTGTTGTTTGCTGACCAGTGTTAAGGCCATTGGCTGGGAGTTTCCCAAGGAAAGGGAAATTGGCCCAGGATGCCTGAAGAAAGAATGGAGGCCTGCTTGGAGGTTCATTGGAGTCACATTTAGCCAAGGGAAGCCTGTCTGTTGTTTTCCATGGTGGGAAAGTGAACTGAGAAGATTTGCTCTTCTGTGTGAGCCTGAACTTGCAACTGAGAAGATCTGTTTATCTGTTATGTCTGAGTTGTTCCAAGTGAGAAGATTTGCCCTTCTGTTTAAGTCTGCATATGTAAAATGAGAAGATTCACGCTTCTGTTTAAGTCTGCACCTGTGAGGTGAAAAGATCTGTTTTCTATTCAAGCTGTGTCAGCAAAGTGAAAAGATGTTTCCCATCCCCTGCCTCATGTCTGAATTTAAAATGCCCGAGTCTGAGAGACTGTGTTTCTGCTAACATCCAGCGGGAAATCCAGAGACTGTGTCCTGTTTCACTGGAGTGACTTAAAATACCTGGAAAAAGAGAGCTGGACATCCAAGATCAGGCTGACGGATCAAGCTGCAGAAGCTGCAGGGAGGAGGTCCCAAGCAGCCATGTGCCTGCGCTGCTCGTCTCAGCTTGTCAAGTGTTCAAGTTGCTACCAATTTCGACTGCCCCAGACCCACAGTCTGAGGATCATCAGCTATATAAGTAAAGGACTGATCTACAAACCTGTGAGTAGTTCATGGCTTGCCCTGCATCTGGGGAAACTGTAAATAGTTGCTACTAAGAGTTCTGATGTTTGGTCATCTGGCCCAAAGTGTCCAAGTCTGCTAAATAGTTATTTGCCATCATTCTAGAAGCGGATTTACATTTAACTGGAATTGTTTAAAACAAATGCACCAGCACCGACCAACCACCTACAACGTACAAGCCTGCAACTAGACCCTGGGCACCCAGATAAGACTATTAGGGGTTAAACTGGTACCAGTTGGGGGGTATTAATGTCAGATACGTGGGCTAACATTGGTTACCTTCTCTGATGCATATGCTGGTGGGAGGCGGGCACTGTGATTGTTTTGGGCTTGAATACAAAGTGAACAATAGTGTTTACCAAATATAACTGATAAAATGTTGCCCAAACTATACATCTATCTTTCCTTTCCCTAACCCTACCTCTTTGTTAATAAATTGTTTTTAACCATTTTACAAATGTCTCATGAGCATAGTATTAACTTAAGTAAATAATTGCAAGTATTTCAAAATATGTGTGGGGTGACTATAAGGGGAGGTGGGTAGGTACAGCATCCCAGGGGGTTGTACTGCATAAGCATCTGGCCCACTATAAATCACTCTGGTTGGAGGCAGCAAACTATTTATTTTATCTTTGGGAAAGAACCCCACAGTCATCATCAGAACAGTGCCCAGGCCCCTCAACCCGTATTGTGGTAATTAGGCAGGGGTAGTAGCCCACAGGTACACGGCACCACGCTTACATAAGTTTGCAAGCTTTTATAAAAAAACACTTTATACTGGGGGGGAGGGCTGCTGCTTTTTTCTGGTCTCTCATTCTCCCTAATCTGTTGGAGGACACACAGGTGGCTCTGGGTGCTCCCATCACAGGGGAAGAAATCTCAAATAAAATTAAACTTTTCAAGATCATGGAGTCCCCGGGTCCAGATGATCTACCCTTTGAGTGGTAGAAATATGTTGCCAAGCAGCTAGTGCCGCATCTTTTTCAGGTGATTTATGAAGTGCTGGAGGGAAGGGCAATTCCACTGTCCTGGAATCTGGCACAAATTTCAGTTCTACACAACGCAAGCAAGAATCTCACTGAATGCAGTTCCTACCATCCCATCTCTCTCCTCTGTATGTACATGAAGCTTCTCTCAGGGATTCTTGCAGAAAGTTTACAAGTGCATAAACATACTATTTCACACCCAGATCAAACAGGTTTTATTAAAGGCTGGTTCCTACAAGATAATGTCTAGCGGCTCCTTAACATCGTCACCTCTCAGAAACACAAAAGACAGGCCCAACTAGCCATATCAGTGGAGATGTAACAGAATGCCCCCACCCGACCCGATTGCAGAGTGAACTGAACCTCTGACACATCCCTGGTGGTCCAGTGGAGCTCCCGTCCCCAAACCCCATCCATACAATATCCCAACAGCGGAATACCCTGGCAGTCTAGTGGTGTCCCCCCCCAGCCCCGATCGTAACATAGACAAGAGTCCCACCCTTCCCTGGTAGTCCAAAGGACCCCCCCATCCTCCCACCCACTCAGGCACCCCAACCCACCCCTGCTCCCCTGTCCCAGCATATCCGGTGATCAGCCGGGCAGCACAACCCTGCATTCCATCATGGCTGCCCGCCGACAGAGCTGTCTGTGATGACAGCAACTTTACTACTGTAAGCCCATTGGTGGACCCTGACGACCAATGGGATTGCAGTACCTAAACAGTACAGTAGCTGTCATTCACAGACAGCTCCTGTCGGCAGGCAGCTGTGGTGGAATGCGTGTGGGTTGTGCTGCCCACCAATCGATGGGACCTGCTGGGATGCTGGGAGCGGGGTGGGCTGGGAGTGCCTGAGTGGGTGGAGGGGTCCACTGGACTACCAGGGAAGGGTGGGACTCTTGTCTATGTTATGATCAGGGCTGGGGGGCCACCACTGACTGCCAGGGTATTCCACTGTTGGGATATTGTACGGATGGGGTTTGGGGATGGGGAGCCACCGGATCACCAGGGATATGTTGGAGGTTCAGTTCACTCAGCGACTGGGTAGGGGTGGGAAGGGGGGGGTTCTGTTACATCTCCTCTACCACCGCAGTGAGTAGCATGAATCAGGGGATACAGGCAGGAAGGGGGTTCTGATCTTTGTACAGTACCGCCACAGTGAGCATCATGGATCAGGGGATATGGGCATGGAGGGGGGTTCTGAGTACAGTTCTCTGCTGCCACAGTGTGTGGCTTACAACAGGGGACTCAGGCAGGGCGGGGGGACACACTGGACTGCCAGGGTGGACAGGCTGTTGTGCTGCTGTCTGCAGTGCAGCAGTCTGCCTGTGGGTGGCCACCCACATACGTCTACTTGTTGTACACTTATCTTTTGGAGGCACATCTCTGGACTTGCTCCAGGGATACGCCTCCAAGTTGGGTTGTGAATGGGGCTGCGCACCATATGCATGGGCGTGCCCCCTGCACAACCCCTCCAGATGTGCCGCATATCATTATGGGTGGTGTGAAGTGCATCTGTGATGCACCAGCGCATCGGTCCGCTTCCAAGAATTGCACCAGTGCACAAACTGGGGATGCACCAGGCATATCCCTTTTGTGAATCCTGCCCATACAATATACAAATTTATCAACATCAGTACTATAATCTTTGTAATTAATCCCAGAAAAGATCCTCCCATAGTTTACGCAGGATGAATTTTGAATGCAAATGCCCATCTGGAAGAAATAAGTTTAAAGTTAAAAATACATATCCACACACTTAATGCACTTACAAAAACTCCAAGAAAGACAATTTCATGGCTAAATCCTTCATAATAATAAAAAAAAAATTCTAACTACAAACCACTAATTTAAGATGCTAACAATAATTCATCCCACCAGAAAGGGTCCCAGCCCTATTCTATCATTTAAGCCAGGCATCACAGAGGCTGCTAATGTGTAGATCCAATACGATTCTCATTTGAGTAATAAGTTACCCAAATTTCCACCCACTGGTCCAAGACGGACCCTCTCAATACAAATGTGAATGCCTGGCAGTTCAGCTTTCATTATTGAAAAATGAATCCTTAGCCATAAAAGGCTGTCACAGACCTCCACAAGGTGGCGCAGAGCTGCTGTCTCATCTCTCTGAGTTAGTAAACTCCTGCCCTATTGAAACCCTGATACTGGGAGACCTAAATATGGACTGGCTCGCCCCTAAATCTGCTGGGCTAAAGAACCTCTGTGACAATCTAGGTTTTACTCAGCTAATAACAGAACCTATAAGAGCAAACCCACAAAACTCAGCAAATGCTTCCTTACTGGACATGTGCCAACAGGTCTCATAAATACATGGTCTCATCTGTGTTTCATAACAACATCAGTGACCACAATATTATCGCTTGTATCAGGGGAACTATGGCCCACTTCTCCAAACCAAAGTTCACTGTTAAAAGGCATTTTATGAAGTTCAATACATCAGATTTCCTCAGAGACCTAGCCAAAATAAACTGGCAAAAATTCTACCTTGCACCAACAACTCAAAAGGCAGTTGGAATATTTAACAGTAGCATCCTAGAAGTTATAAACATCCACACACCACTCCTAAAAAGAAGGGTTAAAAAAGTACCCACCCCCGTTCACCAAACAGTTAAAGAAAGCCTTGCAGAATAGAGATAAATGTTGGACCACAGCCAGATGCACTAAAGCTTAGTCTGACTGAGCAAAATTCAGAGGAAAAAAAATGCCTGCACTGAGTTGATAAGGGATACAAAGGCACAGTTCTATCAAAAATCAATGGTGCAATCCAAAAACAACCCATCTAAATTCTGGGATACAGTGAAATCACTGGACGATGCTACACCCATTCCCTCACTCCCACAAAAAATCTCCATCAATGACAAAATACTCACAGACAAACGGGTCATATTACAAGAAATGAATACCCATTTTGCATCTGCTGGTTTGGCCTTCGAGAGCTCCCCAGCCGCGACATAACCTCTTTCATTCCAACGGCCTCTACTACTCCTAACCAACACATTCCAGTTACCTTCTCCTTCCAACCGATGTCCTTTAAACAAGTTGAGGAGCTCCTGCTAGGCCTTGACATGAGAAAAAGTGTGGAAGCAAATGGCCTGGACCCAATCTTCCTAAAAATTGGCTTTTGGCAGCTCCCATCACACACCTCTTCAACTTATTGTTGACCAGTAGTGATCTGCCTCCCCCAAATCGGAAAATGGCATATGTTATCCTGCTACACAAATCTGGTAACAGGAGTAATCTAAATAATTATAGACCCATATCCATACTGCCTGTCCTGGCCAAATTACTAGAGAAAATAATCAATACCCAGGTAGAATTTCTCGATCAAGCAAACATAATAATGCCCCAGCAATCTGGCTTTAGGCCTAAACATAGCACCATGACGGCCCTAGCCAAAGTCACCAACAACTGGCTATATCCTAGCAATCACAGACAGACTACGGCTGCCATCTTCTTTGACCTTAGCAATGCCTCGATCACTGTGTACTCCTACAAAAGCTTCATGAAATTGGTTTCTCTGCTGCAGCATTATGCTAGTTTAACAATTATCTAAATGGAAGATGGGAACAAATCAAGGCTGAGGGGCTCCTCTCAACCTGCATTACCTTACCCAGAGGTGTACTCCAGGGCTCAGTGCTAGGACCCCTACTCTTTACGTTGTATACCAATAATCTGTTCAGTGTAATTAGCAACACATGGCTGCATTTCTATGTGGATGATACGATGATGTATACTTCAGGAGCCAATACTGCGGCAGCGTGTTCTGATCTTAAGGCAGCTTTTAACTAGCTGCAAATGAACCTCTTTCAATGCAAGCTACTACTAAATGCCAATAAAACTAAGGTCATGTTCTTCTCCAGCAACAATAATTTACAACATATCCCTGTCCCTATAATCAATACACTGCTTAGAGAATCCCTCGAGGTCATGTCAAGTTACAAATATCTAGGTGTGTGGCTTGATAATAAACTGTCCTTTACTGCTCACATCGATGCAGTTTCTAAGACGCTCCGCGCCAGACTTGGCTTCTGTTATATGAACCAGCACTGTTTCCCCATGAATGCCAGAATGCTAACTTAATCTATAGCCAATGCCCAACAACGTGTTTAAACAAACTTGGCATTCTCTACCATAGAGCTCTGAGGTTTATTACCACTCTGCTTCCAGGGACCCACCACTGTTCCTTATATATTGCAGTCGGATGGTCCTCTCTGCCCTAACAAAGATTAAGCAATCTTTAAATGTGGGTTTATAAGATGCTTATCAACAATTTACCCGATTACATATCTGAATTTTTCAGCAAATCCCCTTGCTCCAATGCCCTTAGAAAGAATAGTATCCTTCCCCTGGATGTACTTAAGTGCGCGACTCAATATAGCAAAACTGCAATCAGCAATACTATCCCAATGACTTGGAACAAGCTACAGAACACCTTAAGACTTAGCTCCCTGGTAGGGTGCAACAAATTCAAAGCCTTCATTGACAATCTATGCCAGAAACATGCTCATGTGCCTAGTGCTTCTCCTTCTTCCCCTACAAAGTTACTGTTTTGCCCTTAATGGGTATATCCTATGGTATGCTACCTCTTCTGGTACCCTATTGTATGCATGATTGTATACATTAACATACTATTTGCCAGCAGATTAGGCCTTATGGTCTATCGAGTCTGCTCGAACCTCAGATCCCTAGTTGGGTGCTGAGGCCCCCGCCCCCCATGTTCCAGAAACCCCTATCATCCATCCCACCCCCTGGGACAGGCCATCATCTGATACATCCACTTTCTGTGTCTGTCCCACCTCTCTTGAAGCCCTCCACTGTGGATCTCTGAACCAGCTCGCCAGGCAGTGCATTCCAAGGGTCCACCACCCTCTCAGTGAAAAACCTCCTCCTCCTCCTCTTTCCCCCCTCACCCTTCCACCTTCCAACTTCAAACCATGCCCTCTGGTGATACCTCCCTGCTTTAGACTAAAGATCCCCTACATGTTTACCCTATTTATTCCCTTGAGGTACTTGAAGACGTCAATCATGTCCCCCCTGTCTCTCCTCTCCTCCAGAAAACAGGCAGAGGTCCTCAAGTCTGTCCTCATCGTCAAATCCCTAGCCCTCGTATCATCTTAGTTGCCCTCCTCTACCCCTCTCCAGGAGCTGTATGTCCCTCTTCAGGTGTGGTCTCCAGTACTGTACACAGTACTCAAGGTGTAGTCTAACCAGTCCATTGTACAGTGGCAGAATCACTTCCTTGCTCCTAGAGGTGATCCCCCTTACGATGCATCCCAGCATCCTGTTTGCCTTGTTAGCTGCTCTCCTGCACTACTCAGAGTTATTCATACATGCATCCACCATGACCCCTAGGTCTTTTTCCCTACTGAGGCCTCAGTGCCTCCTCCCAGGGTGTCCTGTGTTTAGGGTTTCCCGCCCAAGGTGTAACACCTTGCACTTGGTGATATTGAAATTTAATTTCCATGTGTGAGCCCAGCTTTCCAGGGTGTCCAGGTCCCCTTGCAGGGCCAACCTCCCCTCTTCTCCCTCAACTACTGCTCCCATCTTGGAGTCATCAGTGAAGAGACTCATTTCACACCCTATACCCTCCCTGATGTCCGATATGTATGCATTAAACAGGATCGGACCCAGGACCGAGCCCTGCGGTACCCCACTAACAACCTCTCTAGGGTTCAAGAGCTCCCCACAGACCACTACTCTCTGGGTGTGTCCAGCTAGCCAGTTTTCAATCCATCTGACCATCAAAGGGCCTACTCCCAACCCCATCAGTTTCTCCACCAGACCATTGTGGGGGACAGAGTCAAACGCCTTGCTATATCCACTGGTTCTTGAAATCACTGTATATGCTAAACTACTGTAAGATTATTTTATCATTATATTCTGACACCGCTTTATCTGCATTTGTAACTGTACCTTTATGCTATACTGTCAAGTTACTGTTCTGTGTTTATCTGTATTCCTGTCCTACCCAGGACCTCCTTGAAAATGAACTTGATCAATGGAGCCTTTTCCTGGTGAAATAAATAACATTTTCAAACACTCCCGGTAGCTATCCCAGTGGTATTTTGCATGAAGGTGTTGAGGGACATAAGTAAATTTATTGGGGGCAGGCCAGAAGTCAAGAGTAAAAAAAAAAACACTTAACAATGCCAAGAAAGTGCAGGGGTCTCACAATACGTAAGCATTAATCACCGACAAAGGAGGGCTCTACTGGTGGATTAATGCCCGCTGGGGGGGGATTGACACGAGGGCGAAGCCCGAGGGTTCCAACCCCCCGGCGGGCATTAATCACCGGTAGAGCCCGACTCTGGAGGTGATTAATGCGCTTGTAACATGGCAAGCGCAACGGAAGTAGTGTCGGAATACTGGGTACCATGCTACCGTGAACGTACTTTTGATCTCCCCTTGCTTGCTGCGTCCCTCGAAAACAGTTTAGTTGAGTCATTGCTCATCTTCTCTTCTGCTGCACTTAGCCGTGCTCCAATCCTGACTGTTCTTAACCGGCGACTGGCAGTTAGGTGCGGGGCTAGCGTCACTGCAGCTCAAACCTTGAAAACCCACTTTTCTACTTCTGTGATCTCCGGTTGGTGCTGGGGATAGAGTGGGCGGGTACAGGATCAGCCATTCACTGGTGACGGCACGGTGCCTGGCAGGCAGGCACTGGAAGGCAGTGACTCGCAAGCGCTGCGGGTGACCTCAGGGGGTGGTGACGAAGCAGGCGGCTCCCCTTTACTGCTGCGGTGGTGACAGGTGGTACTAACCGAGCAGGCGTTAACTGTGGGTTAATACCCGCTCGGTTTGTGTCACCTGTGCCACTTCGGCCAATGCGGCTGCTGCATTTCACTGCTCTCTGGTAAGCCATGTTACAATAGACCTTAAACTGTTTTACTTAGCTGCCTAGACTGCTTCACTAATTACTTCGGCTAAGCAGCGGTATGCCTCCCAGTTGTATACTGTGGAGGATAGGCAGGGAATTTTGGTCCCTTTATTTGCACTACTTCTGAATCCAGTACCCCAGGGGATGCAAAGGAAAATCACACTTTTGAGGTTCCTGGATAATGTCAGAAAGCACCTGAAAATAATGACCCCCTTATGTTCCTTCTCTCTAATACATTACACAGACGCTTTCATATTGCTCTCTCAATATTGTGGTTTTGCACTCTGGGAGTCCCAGGGTTTGACCACCTTTTCACAGCGCATCTTAGGTGGACAGATTGAGAGTTTTCAAGACCTGACACAGCAATTTAACCTTTCAAATAACAAATTCTTTTGATTTCTTCAAATCAAACATTTTATACAGTCAGGGGACAACCTTTAGCAACTGACTACAAAGCCCAGCCAGCTACAGGACTTCTTTTATTGGGGAGTGACCTTGCATACTAGATTCAGATACATCGCTGACCTTTATAAAACACTCAGAAAACACATCCCAGACCCAGTAGATGGGATAAGACTGAAGTGGGAACAGGAAAGCAGCAGCTCTCTCATTCTAGAAACATAACACTTCTTACAAACCAGTTGGAAGGTTACCTCCTCTCCCTCCTGGAGAAAATTCCAGTGGAAGGTTTCCATCAGATTCTTTCATACACCCACCATAACCAGACATATAAACACCACACATACTGTCCAATGCTGGAGGCTTTGTGGCCACCGAAGAACACATCATCATATTTTTGGGGATTGTCCGAGGCTCAAAACCTTTTGGTTCACCATCCATAACATAGTTCAGGGGGTTATAGGTAAAACTTTCCCTTAACACCTTTAAGTCAATGGTTCTGGGAATTCTTCCAAGCCCATTTGGAGATAAATCTCTGAGGTACCTTTTTCAATTATGTTATTAGTGGCTTTGAAATGTATTACCTTGAGATTGATATCAGATGTCACTCCACAGGCATCCACGTGGTTTATGAAGATGGATGAAGTTCATCACATGGAACAGCTTGCCTCTAAGTTACAGTTATGGCAGGACACCTTTCTGGCAATTTGGTTGCTGTGGGATCTGTATCTCTCAACTCAGCAGATGAAGAGACAGCCTCTTGGGAACAACTGGCTCTACTGTTAAAGATACTTCTTTACCCCTTGGTCAGTACTAAGCAGAGACAGGGGGCTTTGGTACTGACAGGGGATATGTTTTTCTTGAGCCTTGGAAGTTCTCTTCGTCTTTCAACTTTATGGACAGAAGTTCCCATATTGCTCCAACAGATTATGGACTTTGCACCTTGTTTTCATTCACTGTAAAAATCATCATCCAACTTGAAGCATGGATTCAATGTTGTGATTCTTTAGCATGCAATTTGCCTGCATTCGTATTTTGATATGTATCATGTGTACCAGTTCCAAAAAGGAGATTGCTCAATTAAGCTGAGTTACAACAAAACAAACAAGCATTTGTCAATGCTGAATGTTTGCTTGCTGGCATTGGCATTGGTAGTGTAGAAGTTATAGAGCTGCATAATAAGAATGGCAGCTAAGTATTGAACTGAAGCCAACCTCACCTCCACCCTGCAGAGAATGACAGGCATTGGGATGTGCCTTTGGGTCGTCAGGCATAACGACCACGCCATTTCACCACACCCTACCCTGCAGACACTGACAAATGTCACGGTGTGCCTTGGGGTCTTTGGCCCTTATGCGCACCCCATTCCATCAGGAAATACGGTGAGATGGGTGAGATAGGAGAATGGGGTGAAGTCTGGGGCCGAAGAGTCCGAGGCACACCTTGATGCCTCTCACTGGCTGCAGGATGTGGGTGGGGGTGGAATGGTATAAGCATTACAGGCAAAAGTCCCAAGTCACACCCCTGATGCCTGTCATTCTCTACAGAGTGGGGCGTTATGGTCGGAACCCCTAACGCCTCACGCATTAATTGGTATTTTCACTCCAAATTTTCAATATGGTTTTTTTGTGACCCCCACCTCACGAACAGTGGCAATATCAGTTTGTTAGCCAAAAACTGCTTTTGCACAGTGATCACGTCATTTGGCACCACAGGTGCAAAAACAAATTCCGAACAGGATGTGAAAAATGACAGCAGTACTGTTCATGGGGAGGTGTAAAAAATGGCAATGTTGAAAATCTGCTGTGAAAATATTTAAAAAACTGGTGATGTCACGAGCATGCGTAGAAACTGTGCAACGCACACCCATAATGTAACTAGTTTGGGAATTTTTTTTTTTTTTTTTTACAGTAGATTGCTAACACAGGCATTTTGGGACCTCTGATCATGAACAGTGTCAGTGTGATTTTCTTTATCTGTCCTGAACAATGATTTCCCACAGCGACCACGCATTTCTGCGCTGAAAGTGTGAAAACATATTTTGGCCATGTTGTGAAAATGACAGCTGTGCTGTTCATAAGGAAATGTGGAAAAATGCCACTGGTGAAAATCTGGACTGAAAATATTACAAATTCATGAACTTACGAGTGCGTGGAAACTCGCAAATACTCACTAGTAACACAGTCATTTATGGAGTTCTGTCACCAAATTTTCAACATAGCCATTTAAGACCTCTGCTCATGACCAGTGTCACTGTCATTTTCTTACTCTGTCCCAAACATTGTTTTCGCTACTTGATTGTACTATTGTGCATTATATGGCGGAAACACGCTAGGTGAGATGTGAAAATGACGCTGTACTGCTCATAAGAAGATGTGGCAAATGGCAATGTTGAAAATCTCGAGTGAAAATATTGAAAATTCACGAACTTACAGTGTGCATAGGAACTCTGAAAGCATCGCTTGTAAAACAGTCATTTTAGAATTTTTCACCAAATTTCAACATAGCCATTTTAAGATCTCTGCTCATGAACAGTGTCACTGTGATTTTCTTAATGTGTCCTGTACATTGATTTACACACCGACTGTGCCATTATGCGCTTCATGGGAAAGCTGCGTTTTGGGTGAGATGTGAAAAATGACAGCTGTACTGCTCATCGAGGTGTGGTAAATGGCAAAGTTGAAAATCTGGAGTGAAAACCTTGAAAATTTGCCGAACTTACGGTACGTAGGAACTGCATAGCGCCGCGCCTGGTGAACAGTCATTTTAGGAATTTTCACCAAATTTTCAAAATAGGCTTTTGACAGCCCATCTATGAACACTGGCAGTGTTGTTTTTGATAATCGGTCCCGAGGTGATTTGGCGCAGTGACTCTGAAATCACCCTTTGATAGGTCTTACTCATAATGAATGACAGCATTCATGAAAGAGGTCCCAAAACCCCATGTTGAAAATTTGGTGCAAAAATTCCAAAGAATGCCTGAGATATGCAGCAAAGTTGAAAAAACCCTATCTATTACATTATAGAGCTTACCGGCATTTCCTCAGTTTGTGGTCGGCTTCAATCAATCAATCAATCAAAATCTTTATTTATTCAGGCGAACATCATTGAGCCTAGCTCATTTACAAGATGGACCTGAGTGGTCATACAAAGAAGGATACAAGTATTGTACAAAGACTTGAGAATAACATAACATTAATACAATCAAATAGATGAGAGATATATACAAAAATTTACAGATATACAAGGCACAGTAACAATAACTTAAACCTGTAAAAATGAAGAGGACATTCAATATAGAAGGGATAATATTCAGATAGTAGGGCTTCTATAGGCTTTTTATATGAAGTATGATAACTGACTGGGTAGAAGAAGGAAACTAAACATAGTGGATTACAGAAGGGAGGGGTGGAGGTTGGGTGGGAGACTAGGCCTTATGGAAGCAGTTGCACAGTTCTGGGAATAGGGTGGTGTATAATTTTTGAAGGATAATAAGGGTAAGAGGTATTCAGATTCATAGATTTTGGGTGAGTTCCAAATAAATGCTAGGAATAGCTGATAGCAGCCCTCCCAAACCGAGTGCAGGTATTGGGAATCTTTAGCATAATGAGCTTATTGATCCTTAAGGTGTATGGCCTGGATGTGATTCAGGTGAAACAGTCTGAGATATGGAGGGAGTTTGTCTGATAAAGCTTTAAAGATCCAGATTGCAGCATTCTTTTTCTTCTGTGCTGTAGGGATGTCCAATTGACTGCCATGTAAAGAGAGCAATGATGGGTGTTGGAGGAAGGTCTGTAATAAATCTAATGGCTCTATGATACAGGTGTCCAGCTTATTTAAGAGGAAAGGGCAATGGCCGTAGAGAAATCAGCATAGTCAATGAGGATAGGAATGATGCCTGGATTAATCTTTGTTTGAGTCTCTGTGAGGTAGTATTTTATTCTGAAAAATAGGCCAAGTCTTTGTCTCAACTTTTTAGTAGTTCTTCAACGTGTACAAAGTAGTCAAGCTTATTGTCAATCCAGACTCCAAGATATTTGAATTTATCCACAAATTCCAAATTTTCTCCAAATAAGGTGGATAAATGTGGGGTGGTGAATGATGGGGTAATGGAAGAGCAACTCTCGGTGGCAAAGAACATAGCTTTTGTTTTTTTGGCATTTAGAAGTAGTTTTTTTTCCAATAGGTTGTGTTGTAGGATGCAGAATTCTGACTGTAACAGTTCACAGGCTTTTGATGGTGAGGGATTGCTGACATATAATACAGTATCATCAGCAAACAGGTGAATGTTAGATTGGAAGAGGTTGGAATCAATGTTATTAATATAAATGGCAAAGAGGATGGGGCCCAGGATAGAGCCTTGCGGTACACCTCTTAGCAGTGGTTTAGAGGTAGATAGGTAATTTTCATTTTTTACCAGTTGTAACCTTCCAGAGAGATAGCACCTAAACCAAATGGGAGAGAGTGAATCAAGGCCTACAGAGCTAAGAGAGGAGATTAATGGATCATGATCCACTGTATCAAATGCTTTACTCAAATCCAGGAACACAGCACAGGAACTATTCTTTTTATCCAAGGCAGTCTGCCAATCGTTAGTGACTTTGGCTAAGGCAGAGATGGTGCTATGCATTGATCTAAACCTAGATTGTGCTGGATTTAGGAGGTTGTTGGTGTCCAGGTAGGCCCTTAACTGTGAGTTTACTAATTTTTCAAGCATCTTGGACAATACCGGTAAGATGGAAATGGGCCTGTAATTGTTAAGGTCCATGGGATCACCTGATTTAAGTAGTGGAACTACTTGAGCTGTCTTCCATATAGAGGATGGAACCAGTAGCTAGGGAAAGATTGAAGAGATGAGTGAGGGGCAGCTAAAGTGCAGTGCTACTTTAAGAAAGTAGGGATCAGGGGTCTGCACCTGCACTCTTAGATGTGTCTAAATTGGACAGGAGGTCTTCTATTTCTTTTAAGGATACTGGTTGAAGGAGAATGTTGAGGCAGCCTTTTGGCCCACAGTGGATTGAAGGTTTAATGATGATCTCAAAGATTTGCAGGTGAAGAGTCAAGGCTAGGCCAGCTGTAGTGAAATGGTCATTGAAGGCATTTAATATTTCTTGCTTGTCAGTGATTTCAATGTCACTTAGGAGCAATTTGGAAGGTAAGGCAGGGTGAATTTTGACCTAGAATTCCCTTTATAGTACCCCAGAACCTAGATGGGTTAGTATAGGAGGCATCCAATTCAGCTCTATAGAAGGCAGCTTTGGCATTTCTTATTTGTTTGTGCATGAATTTCTTGCTTTTCTGAATTGAAGCCAGTCTCTAGGATCCTCTGTTTTCTTGCCTTTTTCCAGAGTTTGTCTCTGGCTATCAAAACTGATTTAAGGTCAGCAGTGAACCAACGACAAGATTTTTAATTTGGTTCTGACACTGGTGAGTGGTGCATGTATATTGAGGGCATTGTGATAATATCCTTAGGATCTGAAGAGCTGTTTCAACTGAGGTTGTGAGGTAGAACTCTTGCCAATGTGTTGTATTGCACAAATCATGGAGATATCCTGAGATGTTGAAATTCTTTTTTGACCTTTTATGGAGAAATTTTGCAGGATTGGATGACTTGAGTGTAGATCGTATGCCAGCTATGGGACAATGATCACTTATGTCACTGGGTAGCACTCCAGCATGAGAATATAAGTGAGGCTTGTTTACCATCATGATATCCAGGAGTGAACTGTTGGTAATATTTTTTAGGTTAATCCTCGTTGGATCTTTGATTAATTGAGTGAATCCATAGGTGTCACAGAAGGTTACTAGGGGTGCAGATGCATTAGATAACCAATTTAAATTCAAATCACCAAGGATAATGGTGTCTTCAGGGCCTAGATTGAGTATTGTTCCTAGGTGGGATAGGAGTTTGAGGCCTGCAGAGGGGGGCCTATAGCAGCCAATCAATTTAAAGGAAGACATGTTAGGAAGGGTTATTTTGATTGACAAGCATTCAAATTCCTTTGGTTCTGATGTATTAATGATGCAGGATGCAGAAGGGTTTCCTTGGCATAGATGGCCACCCGCCCCTGGAAGGACGGTCTGATCTGAAGAGCTGGTAATTGGGAAGGTTTATTTCAATATCTTTTTGTTGTAGATCTGAGCCAAGTTTCAGAGATCACCAGAAAGTCAGGTAGGGTATGTGCAACCCAGGCCTGTATTAGGAGAACTTTTTAGGAGGCTGCAGGCATTGAAGTGAAGAAAACTTAGGCCATTTATGGAGGCTAGATCAGATGGGGATAAAAACTTTCAGTTGGGCCAGGATTGATTTCAATAGTACCAATACTGATCAGAAGGAAGAAGATTAGTTTGAGGAGGGTACCAAATGATAGAGATAGGAGTAGTCAGAGCATTTCCTCTTCTTAGTTGGGATCCAATGTGTAGTGGGTGACAGTCCTGTTATATGGGTATGGATTTTATCACAAGTAACAATCTGATGGACAGGCATAGAGGGTTAATGTAATGGCTTTGAATAGTGCAGGCGTGTTTCCGGTCCACGAAGATCATTGCATGAGACTCCGGAGGTAAATATGGGGTGGGGGGTGTGGGGAGGCAGGGTGTGCAGTGGGTGGTAGCGGGTGGCCTGGGAAGAGCCGAGGCATTTTCTTTGGTTTTTTTTTTTTTTTTAAGGAAGCGCGGGGCGTTTGCCACACTGGGTGGGCTCCCAGCGTGGCAGCTAGAACTGTTTGGGGGGCTGAAGCCGGCGGAGAGTTGGGCATCCCGTCGGCCATACAGACTGTGCCACGCTGGGGTGGGCTCAGCGTGGCACCTACTTTTTGGGGCGTGGAGCCGATGGGGCATTGAGCACCCCTGTCAGCTATACAGTATGTGCGTGGGCACGTGAGTAACGCAATATGCGGCGCGGTGTGTTGAGGGGGAGCTCTGCTCACTGAAGCAGAGCTCTCCTCAACTGTATGCCACTGCATTTTCAACTGCTGTCATAGACAGCTGGAGCAGTGACTGGAGCACTGCGACCGCGCCTGCAAACACACTGATTGAACTGGAAGAGGCTGACACACCTCTGGAAAACTTGGATGATGGCACTATGTTTCTTGCACATGCGTGCAAGCAAACAAAAAGGAGAGAAGGATACTAAGATCATGTTCAGCTTGAGCCTCCCTAACAGTTTCCTAAATCTTTCACCTCCTCTAATGGTCTGATAGTCAGATAATTAGTCCCTTGGTGGATAATGACATTGAGCCTCCCCACCTCTGACAATCCTCTCTCCTTAATGCCTTGCTAGCCTCCTTCAGTTTGTTGAGGTAGAGTTCCCGTTTCCTCCAACTACTCAGCCTTACACCTTTTCAAAAATAACATTAAGGTCCCCATGGCTTCTTCCATCTCTCTGGAAAACAAATAAGTTTCTTCTGCCTCCTTCTCTACCTGCCTGAGGCATGCCTTCAATATGTCAAGGATCCCCTGTTCAATAGTTTTCCACTTGTTCTCTGCCCCTTCTAGTTAGTAAGTCCCCTTGAGCCTCACCCTTGCAGGCATCCTGTTCCCACTGTGGGGCTCAACCGTGCAGATTGAGATGCAGAAACTACCGTAGTTGGGAAAAGACTAGCAGACACAGACCAGATTGAATGGGTGGAAGAACAGTGGGGTAGGATTAAGGGGACAATCCTGAAATAACTGAATCTGTGCAAGGAATGCTGTTGAAAGATACAGGTACAAAAGGCTAATCTGGTTCTCGAAAGGTGTGAGGGAGGCTGTAAGGGTGAAAAGAAGGGCTTTCACTGAGTATAGGAGGAACAAGGGGAAAGAAGAGTGGTTGGACCACGGAGGCCTCAGGGAGGGTGAGGGTGGTGGAACAGAGGTACATCCCTCCAGTTGTGCCTCTCCACAATTCATTCACCACTCTGGCGAAGCATGGTTCTTCTATGAAGCCACCTGCAGTGGACACTAAGGAGGATGCTGGGAACCTCCACAATGGAGACCCACAGGAGGGTGGCCCAGGACCTCACAGGGGGAAGGAGACAACTCCTGGTGGGGGGACTCAATTGTTAGGGGGTAGAACTGGGGGAGGGAGGAGAAAGGGAGGTAAGGTGCCTGCACGGTGCCAAGGCTTGGAGGAACAGGAAACGAATCCTCAGGATCGTGGGGGTAGCAGCAAGGGGGAGGGAGCTGGAAGTCATTATCCACCTAGGGGCGAAAGACCTGGCTGAGAATGGGATTAGAGCAGTACAACAGGAGTTTGTGGAGTTGGGGAGGGGCCTTAGACAAGTAGCACACATGGTAACTTTCTCAGAAGTGCTACCTCTCTATGGCATGGATGAGGTTAGGGTACTCCACACCATGGGATTCAACGACTGGTTGAAAAGCTGGTGCAGAGCTCAGGAATTTGGCTTCATTGGGGACTGGAGCTCCACCTGGAGGGGATGCAGGCCAATACAGGCACGATGGTCTGCATCTATCCTGAAGGGGAACCAGGATCCTAGGTGATAGGTTTAAATGCTTCAATGGCAAGCATTTAAACTAGCTAAGGCGGGAGGCACTGAAGAGGAGAAGGGAAATCCTAGCCCCCACCCAAACAAATCAGGGTAATTAGTGAGGTAAACACCAGGATAGAGCAGTCGAAAGGGAGAAGGGCAGGGGTAAATGGAGAAAAAGACAAGGGCAGTAGGGACAGGGATGGGGCAAAAAGAAATAAAGCCATAAAAAAATGGAGGGTAATGAGTATCAATGCCCATAGTCTAGGTAAAAAGCTCCCTGAAATGGTGGCCTTGATGGAAGAGGGATGCCTGGATATTGTGGCAGTCACAGAAACATGGTACACAGAAAACCATGACTGGGATGTCAACATACCAGGGTACACAATCTACAGGAGGGACAGGGAGGGAAGAAGAGGAGGAGGAGGAGTAGCTCTCTATGTAAGGGAAGGGATCAAAGTAACAGAACTAAAGGGTAAACAGGGAGGAGAGGAGGCACTGTGGGTCATCCTGGAGACTGGAAATGGCTCCAAAATCCGCACAGGGGTTGTATACAGACCACGTCTCAGGGGGAGAAAATGGACAAGGAAATGATAGAAGGCATCCTTGGGATGGCAGAGAAAGGAGAGATATTGCTGATGGGAGACCTGAATATGCCAGGTGTTAAATGGAGCACCTTTGCTGCAGCCACATCAAGAGCAGGGCCATTCTCGATGCCCTACAGGGGGCACGCCTCAGACAGCTAATTTTGGAACCCACTCGGGAGAGAGCAATCTTAGACCTGGTACTCTCAAATGGGAAGGGAGAGAGGATCTCTGATCTTGAAGTGGGTAACCAACTGGGAACAAGCAACCACCAAACAGTGTGGTTCACGATAAACTTAGTTGTAGAGTCAAGCCACACAAAAGTGAAGGTACTGGACTTCAGGAGGGCTGATTTTGTCAAAATGGGAGAGTGCCTCAGAAAAGCACTAGCAAACAGGCAAGAGGGTGGGGTGGAGCAACAATGGGGAAACATCCAAACCGCCATCACAGAGGCAACAAGCTGTTGTGTGAAGCAAATAAATCAAAGCGAAAGAAAAAAACACTATGGTTCTCAAAAGAAGTGATGTGGAAGGTGCGGAGAAAGGATAGCATTCAGGAAGTATAAGGAAACACAGAAGGAGCAGGACAGAGAATTGTACAGTTAAAACAGAAGGAGGGTAAGGCAGTCGTAACAGAACTAAAGGGTAAACAGGGAGGAGAGGAGGCACTGTGGGTCATCCTGGAGACTGGAAATGGCTCCAAAATCCACTGAGGGTTGTATACAGACCCACGTCTCAGGGGGAGAAAATGGACAAGGAAATGATAGAAGGCATCCTTGGGATGGCAGAGAAAGGAGAGATATTGCTGATGGGAGACCTGAATATGCCAGGTGTTAAATGGAGCACCTTTGCTGCAGCCACATCAAAAGCAGGGCCATTCTCGATGCCCTACAGGGGGCACGCCTCAGACAGCTAATTTTGGAACCCACTGGGAGAAGCAATCTTAGACCTGGTACTCTCAAATGGGAGGAGGAGGGATCTCTGATCTTGAAGTGGGTAACCAACTGGGAACAAGCAACCACCAAACAGTGTGGTTCACGATAAACTTAGTTGTAGAGTCAAGCCACACACAAAGTGAAGGTACTGGACTTCAGGGAGGCTGATTTGTCAAAATGGGAGGTGCCTCAGAAAAGCACTAGCAAACAGGCAAGAGGGTGGGGTGGAGCAACAATGGGAAACATCAAACCGCCATCACAGAGGCAACAAGCTGTTGTGTAAAACAAATAAATCAAGCGAAGAAAAAAACACTATGGTTCTCCAAAAGAAGTGATGTGGAAGGTGCGGAGAAAAGGATAGCATTCAGGAAGTATAAGGAAACACAGAAGGAGCAGGACAGAGAATTGTACCAGTTAAAACAGAAGAAGCGGGTAAGGCAGTCAGAATAGCAAAGGCCCAAACTGAGAAAAGATAGCCAACTCAGTCAAGAAGGATAAAACCTTTTATAGGTACATCAGGGAGCAAAGAAAGACTAAGGCAGGGATACTGAGGCTGAACAAAGAGGAAGGTGGTTGGGCAGAGAGCGACAGTGAAAAAGCAGGGATACTGAACGGATACTTCTGTTCAGTATTTACAATGGAAAAGCAGGGGAAAATACCCAATTCAGAAAATAGAAGCACTCCGGATAGAGGGTTTGATATTAGTCCTTTCACAGAAGAAAGAGTTCTGAAAGAACTCTTAAAACTGAAGGTGGATAAAGCAATGGGGCCTGATGGGATTCACCCCAGAATTCTAAAAGAACTAAGGGAAGAACTAGTAACACCAATGACTACCCTTTTTAATAAATCATGGGAGGATGGTGTGGTACCCGAGGACTGGAGAAGGGCAGATGCGATTCCCCTTCACAAAAGTGGGAGCAAGACAGAGGCAGGAAATTACAGACCTGTCAGTTTGACCTCAGTGGTAGGGAAAATGCTGGAATCACTTCTGAATTAAAGAAATGTTGAGTACCTAGAGGCCAGTAGGGCACAGGACCCAAAGCAGCATGGATTCAAAGCTGGAACATCATGTCAGACAAATCTAATTGATTTCTTTGACTGGGTGACCAAAGCAGTAGACCAGGGAGGGGCTGTGGACTTGGCCTACCTAGACTTTAGCAAGGCATTTGACATAGTCCCACACAAAAGATTAATAAATAAATTAGCCAGCCTGGGAGTGGGTCCCAGGGTGATAGTCTGGGTAAAACACTGGCTGGACAACAGGACACAACAGATAATAGTAAATGGATTCCACAGTGAAGAAAGGAGGGTTACTAGCGGGGTACCACAGGGTTCAGTACTGGGGCCGGTCCTTTTTAATGTCTTTATAAGTGATGTTGCAGAGGGACTGGAAGGGAAAGTATGTCTCTTTGCAGATGACACAAAGATCTGCAACATGGTTGATACACAAGGTGGGGTGGAAAGGATGAAAAGGGACTTGGCAAGATTGGAGGAATGGTCAAATGTATGGCAGCTTAGATTCAGTGCAAAGAAGTGCAAAGTCATGCACCTGGGAAACAAAAACCCAGGGTAAGAGTGCACAATGGGGGTGAGATACTGACAACAACAATAATGGAAAGGGACCTGGGGGTAGTCATATCAGATGACCTAAAGGTGGGTCAACAATGTGAGAAGGCAGTAAGGAGGGCTGGGGGGGATACTGGGATGCATAGGGAGAGGCATCACCAGTAGAAAACAGGAAGTTGTTGGCCCTCTGTACAGACAGTTGGTAAGAACACATCTGGAGTACTGTGTACAGTTCTGGAGACCCCATCTCCGGCAAAGACATAGACAGGGTGGAGGCTGTCTAGAGAAGGCACCAAAATGATGCAGGGTCTGCATCAGAAGACATATGAAGAAAGACTAAAGGAACTAAGATGAATAGCCTCGAGGAAAGGAGGGAGAGGGGACATGACAGAAACTTTAAAATACCTCAAGGGAATCAACAAAGTCCAAGAGCATAGCATCTTTCAGAAAAAGGCGTAGCAAAAACAAGGGGCGCAATTTGAAGACAGAGGATGGCTCAAGTAATGTGAGAGTATTCTTCACAGAGAGGTGTGGATACATGGAACAGCCTTCCTGGTCGTAGAGTCAAAAACAGTGGGGGAATTCAAGAACGCATGGGACAGACATAAGGCAATTCTAGTGGGGGGGGAGGAAGAAGTAGGCTGTTGGTTAACTAGGATATGCAGCTTATCCGTTAGGTAGGGAAATGGACAGATTAGATGGGCAAGCGGTCCTTATCTGCTGTCAAATTCTATGTTTCTATGAAGCCTGGCAGGAGTATCAGGTTAAACTCAGAGAGGCAAGGGTGGAGGTAAGGAGGGCAAAGACAGACTCAGAGCTGCGTATTGCTGAGGAAGTAAAAGGTGGGTAAAAATAATTTTTAGGTATCTAAGAGAAAAAAAGAAAACAAGAGGAGGGATGGTCAGGCTTCCTGAAAAAGGGGAGCACAGCAGAAGAAGACGAACAGAAGGCAAACATAACAAACACTGGCTCACTAATCTCCACAAGACATTGTTGGACCATGGGCCACTACCACATATGTAGAACACTATATCAACTTAGGACTCCACTGGATGCAGCACGGAAGGAAATAACCCAACTGCAAAAACTAACTGTACTGGTGTTCTACCCCACTACCACTCCTTCAGAGGCCTACGGGCCCAGGGGGAGGGTGGAAGACGATGGGAACAGGGAGAGGCAATGCTACCAGAAGGAACCAAGCTAACCCCACCATGACCAAGATGATAGCAACTGCAAACCGCTTTGCACCCTTGGCTAGGATGAAGGCGCCTGACCTTGCGAAGGGGATTAACGTGGACGTCCAAAAGCCAAGGCAGAGCAGGGCAATGGCACCCGAAGTCAGTATGAAAAAAATCGGAAGTAACAAACGCAAGCAAATTCTCATCATAGGGGATTTAATGACAAGAGAAGTTGAGCCCCACCTGAGTAATCGTACAAATACTAATGTAATGGTCAAATAATGGTATTTGTAATCCGAGAATTTAATAAATAAATAAAAATGCTTCCCTGAAGCCTCAGTGAAACACGACGTGGAATGCATCAGGAGATTAGTGGATAAATCATGAAACGGTCTTGGAATGCTGATGCACATTGGAACAAATGACCTGGCCAATCAGACGGTGGAGAAGGCCAAATGTAGCTTTGATCGGTTGGGCAAACAGTTGGCTGCTTGTTCGACCTCCTTAGCCTTCTCTGAAGTCTTCCCGGTGTTGAGCAAATTAGGAAGTGATGGCAGAATCAGGATGACAGAGGTAAATTAATTCAACGAATGGTTGTAAGGATGGTGCAAGGAAAAAGTCTACCACTTCATCAGTGCCTGGGGAGAATTCTGGGAAAGAAATATATTTAAATTTGAAGGACTTCACCTGACCCATGAAGGGGTAAGGGCACTTGGGCAAAAATTTGATGTGTACATGGAGCATTTAAATTAGGAAAAGAGGAGTTTGAGGCTAAGAAACCCATCATACATATCATAAAATAAGGAAACTTGGCCAACACTTCCTCCCAGGCAATGAACCCTTAGCTTCATACTGGGGACAAGCAAAGGGAAGAAAAAGGGAGGAAACAGGGCAATAATAATAAGCAAGCAATCAAAAATGGACAAGTAAAGCAGAAAAAGGAGAAAAATGATAATACGGCAATCTCATGGAAAGGGGTGTGCTTCAATGCCAGGAGCATAGGGAACACAATTAGTGACTTACAGGCTATAATGGCAGACACTCAAGTGGATCTAGTTGCCATCACAGAAGCATGGGCCACCAAGAATAATGACTGGGGCCTCACAGTCCCAGGGTATTCTCTCTCTGTATAGACAAGATAGGAAGGGTGCGAGGGGAGGAGTGGCACTTTATGTTTGTGATGGCACAGTTGCCACATCAGTCGACACATACAAAAAAAAGGGAGTTGAATCACTGTGGGTTCAAATCAGCTTAGCATTGGGGAAAAAAGATATGTACTGGGGTAACTTACAGACCACCTGGGCAGTCCAAGGAAAAGGATGTGGAACTCACAGAGGAAATCAGGGGCATGTCGAAAACAGAGAAATCGTGGTGCTTGGCAATCTCAACATGCCAGATGACGTAGACTGGGGTAATCTTGTTGCAAGATCATCAAAAAGTCAGACTGTGGTAGACACCTTACAGGACTGTCTACTCACCCAACTGGTTAGCACACCAGCCAGATTGGATGCCATCCTTGATATGGTCCTCACTAATTCAGAGGTGGTTGAAGATGTTAAAATGGGGGAACCACTGGCAAACAGTGACCACAACTCCATATAGTTCACATTATCACCTGTGGAGGAAAAATCTCAGTCCCAAACGGAGGTCCTGAGCTTTTGGGGAGCAAACGTTAATAAAATGAAAATGAGCATCAAAGACAACTTGATCGGAGTACACAATAAAATGGAGGTAGAAGACATCTGGGGAATGATTAAGAATGCCACACTTGAGGATACAAAACCTTGTGTCAGAACAGTGTCAAAAAGAAGAAAACATAAAAGACCGACATGGTTCACTAAACAGGTCAAGGCAGCAATCAGCGCCAAACAGGAAGCATATCACAAACATAAACAAAGTCAGAATGACATCAACTGTACCTCTACATTCAGAAAAGCAGAGAGGACAAAAAGGCTGTAAGCCTAGCAAAGGTGTCAACTGAACTACGGATCGCTGCAGGTATCAACAAGCATTTGTCAATGCCGAATGTTGCTTGCTTATATGTGCTGTTTAGATATTTGGAAGTGAAAGTACCACGCCTAAGAACTGTCACGCGCCCCCCCAAGACGTCCTCTGTCTTTCTGTTCAGTATTCACAGAAGAGGGGGAGGGGCAAGGGCCACAGCAGTACAGCAGCTGCAAAGGCGTGAAGAGGTGGACAACAGTCCATTCACAGGCAGAAGAATCCTGCAGAAGGTGAGTAAATTGAAGGTGGCCAAAGCGATGGAACCAGATGGCATACACCCAAGGATATTAAAAGAACTGTGAAGTGAAATAACAGTACCTCTGGCAGCCATGTTCACTGAGTCATTCAACACAGGGGGTGGTACCAGAGAACTGGAGGAGAGCACATGCAGTCCCTTGATACAAATCCAGCAGTAGGGAGGAGGTGGGGAACTATAGGCCAGTCAGCCTTACTTCAGTAGTGGGGAAGAACATGGAGTCATTGCTTAAGGAAAGGATAGTGTGACATCTAGAAGCCATCGGAGCCCAGGACCATAGGCAACATGGATTCACAGTGGGGAGGTCATGCCAGACAAATCTGGTTAATCTCTTTGACTGCGTGGACAATGCTTCCCTTACCTTGATATAAGCAAAGCCTTTGACACCGTCCCACATAGGAGGCTGGTAAATCAGCTGAGTAGGCTGGGCATGGGGGGAAAGGGTGGTAAACTGGGTTAGAAACTGGGAAATAGCCAGGAGGCAGATAGTGGTGATAAATGGGGCACAGTCTGGGTAGAGGGGATGACCAGTGGCGTGCCGCAGGGATTGGTCCTGGGGTCAGTCCTGTTCAATGTCTTCATTAGTGACATTGCAGAAGGGCTGAAGGGAAAGGTCTGCCTGTTTGCAGATGACAGCAAGATCTGTAACACAGTAGATACCCCAGAGGGGGTGGAGAAAATGAGGAGGGACCTGGGAAAGCTTCAGAAATGGTCTGAGGACTGGCAACTGCAGTTTAATTCAAAAAAGTGCAAAATTATGCACCTGGGACACAGAAACCCTGGGGAAGGTACATGATGGCGGGGGAGTTGCTGACAGTCACAAAGAAGGAAAGGGACCTGGGGTTCTTATTTCAGATGACCTGAAAATGTCAAAGTGGTAAGGCAGCTGGGAGGGCCAGTGACATACTGGGGTGCATAGGCAGGGGTATCACCAGCTTAAGGAGGGAGGTAGTGATGCCTTTATATAAAACCATGGTCAGGCTTCACATGGAGTACTGTGTGCAGTTGTGGAGGTCGCACCTTCGTAGGGATACTAACAGGCTGGAGATGGTCCAGAGACGGGTGAATGACATGGTACAGAGCTTGCAATGCAAGACTTAAGAGGAGAAATTAAGGGACCTCAATATGTACTCATTGGAAGAGAGGAGGGCAAGAGGGGATATGATAGAAACATTGAAGTACCTCAAGGGTATAAATATAACTACTGAGAAGCAGGAGACAGCTGCTGTAGGCACATGTGCCAGCTTCTGTGTGATATTCTTTTTTTCTTATACATCTGTAATCTCCAGTATTTCAGTAACCACATGACCACACTGTCTTCTTTAGGCAATTTTATGCTGGTTGATGCCTGGTGTCAGATGGCAGACAGAGGGCTCACCAGATTGTGTTGCCATTTGAAAAACTTCATAGAGTGTTCTTTTACTGGTAAGTGTTTTGGAAAGCTGGTGACGGTCTCACAATTTTTATTATGATTTAATCTCCTTATGCCTGTCCCCTTTGGTCCCCCATCCCCACACCCCAACAGTCATCAGTGGCCACAGCTGCAGCCTTCTTCTTGCCAAGATGGTGGGTGAGCAGCTGCCTTCACAGTCTGTGAAGTCTCACATCTTTCTGTGCCACTTATTGGTCATCTTCCAACACAGGCGAGGTGCTGCCAGCCAAAAAGTAACTCAGGACAAGCAGGTTTCAAAGTGGGGAAGAAAAGGAGTGAGCAAGAATCAAGTACTCATTCAGATGTAGCATCAATTTTAAGATCAGCATACTGGTGTGGACACTGCAAATAGAACCCCAGCTCTTTAAGCAGCCTTATGAAGAGTAAAGGCTTCTCAAAGCACTGGGGCTCTGTTTATTGTACTGTAAGTGGGCTGCATCTAATTCAGTAATTTACTGTACCTTACATCTGGATGTATGGTAGGCCCAACTTTAAATAAACACTGCACCTGAATTAACACATGATGCCACAGAAACACAGAATTTGTCATCAGAAAAGGACCTCTCAGCACACCCAGTCTGCCCAGGTGTTCTCTACCTACTTGTAACTCCTGCATGTGTATGTTACTGCATGTCTTATTCTGCCTGCGTCCATCTAGACCTCCTTGTGAATGAGCTTGCTTAATGGATATTTCCTGCAATGAACTTGAACCTACTGCACTTCCATAGCCCTATTGATCTCTGTTGACCCCCTCCTTCCCCTTTTTGTAATATACCCCCTATGTTTATGCCATGCATGCTTCATGCCCCCAACCATTTTAGCTTCCGCCACTTCTCCTGCTCCCCTTCTCTGTCCCATAGCAGAGGTTTGAATCTATTCCGAGTCGATACCCCTCCCACATCTCTTCCCCCTATCAGTTTCCCCCTCCTACTTGTTGCCCTCCGTGCCACCCCTGGTCCTTCTCTACCCACAGCCATCTGCCTTCTCCCCGGTACTCCTTGTGGTCTCTTCCTCCCCCATCAGGAGCCCCCCACCTCGGGCACCCCTCCCCTCTCCTGTTATTTCTGTTAGTGCCTCTGATGTTCTCGGCGCATACAGTTTCACTTAGCCCAGTTAGAAATCCTATTGCACTCCAAGTATTACTCAGCTCAGTTAGAGAAATAAACAGAACAACTAAATCTGTATTATTACAGCAATCCTAAAAGTATTTAATCATTGCACTGTCTCCACTCCAGAGACCCTGCTGTAATATAGGACCAGAGAGGACACTGGGCGGGAGGGTGGGCAACTCTAAAGTCCCGGCAGAGCTCCACTGAGCTCATTCACTCCCTCTCTCACTCACTTGTTCTGTTTCTCCCAACGCTGCAGGCTGCCCTTTGTACTGGGCTCCTGCTTGCGTTGAGTCCCCTCCCGCAAAGAAATCTGCAGCAGTCCCAACACAGCTCAGATTGAGCTCGCTCACTCCCTCTCTCTCGCTCATTCTGTTTCTCCCTGTGCTGCAGGCTGCCCTTTGTACTGGGCTCCTGCCTGCATTGGCGCCTTTTTCTGCCCAGAAAGAGTTCACAGCTGTCCTGACAGAGCTCCACTGAGCTCTCCCACCCCTCACTCACTCATTCTGTTTCTTCTGCTGCTGCAGGCTGCCCTTTAGTACTGGGCCCCTGCCTGCACTGATGCCTTTTTCTGCCCACTAAGAAATCTGCGGCAGTCCCGACAGAGCTCAGTTGAGCTCGGTCACCCCCCCGCTCGCTCGATCTTAATCTGTCCAAACACTGATTTCCCAAAGCAGCTGCGTTATTCTGCGCCGGAAACACGAAAACACATTTCGGCCAGGATGTGAAAAATGACAGCTGTACTGTTCATAAGGAGGTGTGAAAAAATGCCACTGTTGAAAATCTGGTGTGAAAACATTACTAATTTGCAAAGTTACAAGGGTGGGTGGAAACTGCGCAACGCACACTCGTAACACAGTCATTTTATGGAGTTTCATCACAAAATTTTCAACATAGGCATTTTCAGATCTCTGCTCATGAACAGTGTCACTGTGGTTTTCTTAATGTGTCCCGAACATGGATTTCTCCACAGTGACCGCACTATTCTGCGCTGGAAGCATGAAAACACATTTCGGCCAGGATGTGAAAAATGACAGCTGTACTGTTCATAAGGAGGTGTGGAAAAATGCCAATGTTGAAAATCTAGAGTGAAAATATTGCAAATTCACGAAGTCATGAGCATGCGTAGCAACTGCGCAATGCACGCTCGTAAAACAGTCATTTTTTCGATTTTTTCCACCAAATTTGCAACATAGGCTTTTTGAGAGCCCACGTCATGAACACTGGCACTGTCATTTCTTTAATCGGTTCTGAAAGGTGATTCCGCGCAGTGACCGCGAAATCACCTTTCGGGACTGAATCATGTCATGACAGTGGCTGAATTCATGAGGAGGTGTCCCAATAACCCCATGTTGAAAATTTGCTGCTAAAATTCCCCCAAATGCCTGAAATATATACCAAAATTGAAAAAAAAAAAAAAACCTATTATGCCATTATACAGCTTACTGGCATTTCTTCAGTTCGCAGTCGGCTTTGAAGAGTGCAGACGTGTTCACGGTCCACCGAAGATCGTCACGCTGGGCTCTGCAGGAAGTATGGGGTGTGGGAGGGACAGGGTGCACAGAGGGTGAGGTGCGGGTTGGGGGGCCATGGACTCAACAAGTGACCGTTTTCTTGTTTACAGGGTTTTTTAAAGAAAGAAAAACATTGCGAATGTTTTTCTTTACAGGGACATTCTAGCACAGGGTGGGCTCCCAGCTACACCTGAGTGTTTATTTTTTTTTGGGGGGCTGCTTGGTGAGAGTTGGGCACCCCGCATCGCACTCTGAGGGAGAGAGGCGAGGGGATTAGGAACCCCCCACTACACAATTCACTGGGGAGGGACTTTATGCTGATGGGAGTGGGCTCCCCGTCGACAAAATAGAACTGGGGGACTAAAACCCAGCGGGGACAATGAAAGACTGTAGGGGGTGCATGATGCCGAGGGATTAGGCACCCTCTTGGCACGCAACAAATGGGGAGGCGGTGACAGTATGCCAACGGGGACTGGGCTCTGGGTCGGGGGCATGCAAGGTCCCACCCCTGCAATAATGGGTCGCTCCCTCATTGCAGTGGAATGGCTGATGCTGCAGTGATGAGGCAGCCCCCGACTGCAGCGGCTAAAATATTTCAAGGTGGTGGCACGCTGGCTGAACTAGTGTCAGCAGCAGCATGCCACCCCATTGGGAAAAGCGGGACAAGTCTCAAAAAGCAGTGGGGGCACTGGCCACAACAGTGCCGCACCTCCACAACCTGCTTCTGCAGCAAGCTGCAGCAACACGTTTCTTGCGCATGTGCGCAATCAACATAAAAATGGCAACAAACAATTCTTTCAGTACATCCATAAGAAGAGAAAGAAAGGGGGAGGAGTAGTTAAAACTCTCTGAGGAGGGCAGGATCATTGAAGACGATGGACAAAAGGCCACCGTCCCTAATGACATTAGGGTTGTTCCACAGCAAATCTGAGCTGCAGTGCGGACTGACACGGAGAAGTAGAGGCAGAACTGCCCTTGAAAGGGGCCTGTAAAAGTATTTTAAATAATGATGTGCTGGAAAACAATAGCCTGAACAGAAATTACATTGATTATAGTCGATTTAAAGTGGAAAATATTGATTTACAGTATTAAGGATGTTTTCAAAAGGCACCTCCTGAGGAAGCCAATATTTTATTGGTGAAACGTAGAGGATTTGAGCCAACATTTATAATAAAAGAATCAGACAACTGAAACACAGAAGAACTGTCTACGTGTGTGAATTCTGTGTTGCGCCCTTCTCTCCCTCCCCAGTAAATGTGGGGATCACGGAATGGGGTAAAACTAGGGGTCACCATATGAAACTCCTTTAAACAATCAAATCAATAAAGCTTACAGCAAGGCAAACAGAATGCTGTGGTGCACTGGGAGAGGATTCAACAGCAGGAGCAAGGAGGTGATCCTCCCACTATACAGGTCTCTGGTGAGGCCCCACCTGGAGTACAGCATCTAGTTTTGGAATCTGCACCTTAAAAAGGACTGGGATAGACTGAAGACTGTGCAGAGAACAGTGACCAAGATGATACAGGGCCTCCATGATCTCTCGTATGAGGAGCATCTGAGGGAGCCGAACTTGCTCTCGCTGAAGATAAGGAGGGATTGGGCAGGGGGACATGACTGAGACCTTCAAGTTCTTGAAAAGAATAAATAAGGTGCCATACACAGAGCTGTTTCAAAGGACTTCAAGCTTCATTGAAGCTATGGGGAGGGAACATCAGGAAAGGTCTGAGGAAGTATTTTTTTTTCATGGAAAGGGTGGTAGAGCCCTGGAACAGCCTGCTGGCAGCGGAGGTGAATGCTTGGAACGTGGTAGCTGTCAAACAAGGATGGGATAGGGCAAGGGCTAGAAGGGTAGGATCAAGAAAGGATGTGTACCAAAAGGAGGGTTAGACCCTGGGGCTTATAAGAGGTCTAGGAATCTCTTGGGCAGACTAGATGGACCATGGAGCCGGCCCAGTGGCGCTGAGGGTTGAGGTGCTGGATGCCACACCTTGCGCCACGCCGGTGACCCGAGTTTGGGATCTAGCTTGGGCGCCAGCTGGGAGGAAGGGACTGAGCATCCAATGGTCTGCTCTCTCTCCTGGGGAGGGTTCCAGGGTGTTTCCGGGCAGTAGGACCCGTGGCTACCACGGGTACAAACTATGCCAGCATGGAGCAGCTTAGGGAGAGCCTCCTCTGCAGACATCTATGGCTCCGCTTGCAGATGTCATTGCAGGCTCACACTCCTGGGGAAAAGCAAGAAATATCTCGCATCTGGATAGGCGACAGCTCCCCTCAGGACCACACCACCACACGCCCAATACCACGCCTTGTCTCCACCCCCTCTGTCTTTCCACCACCTTGGCTGACAAATTAGATTCTAGATAGAGCGCCAAAGTGGAGGCAGCCCTATCTCAGGGGACTCAGAGCTGATGGGGGGTCTGCCAGCAGGAGGTTGGTGGAGGGAGGCTACCCTCTGAGAAGGCAGGGCATCAGGTGGGCGGGAGAGTGGTGCAGGTGAGTAGGGGTAGCCCAAGAGTTCAGGAAGTGGCACATAAATAGTGTCAACAATAAAAAAATAAATAAATAGAGGGACCTCGGTCCCCTTTTGCCATCCCTTTTCTATGTATCTCTGTTGCTATGCTTCTGTTCAGTATTTGTGGTAGAGGACAATAGCCTCTTGCTAGAGAGTGGTATCAAGACCATCACATGTGGGGTTCAGGAAATGGGCAGAGTACAAATCTTAGTTGACCACGTAAAAAAGGGTCTAGAATCTTTCACAGTAAACCAGGGGACCAGGCCTGAATAGCCTGCACCCATGGGAACTTAGGGAACTAGCCACAGGATTGGCAGAACCTTTAACCTATTTAATGACTCACTAACAGAGGACAGGCAGTACAGTTGCTGTATTTCTATTTCAGCAATGTCTCCAGTTCGGTACCACACAGGAGACTGCTGAAAAAGTGGGAGGACTTGGAAGTAGAGCAGGGTTTAGTTAGGTGGGTAGGAGGTCGGCTTGTGGGGAGTCAAATGAGGGTATTGGTGAACAGGGTTAAATCGGGGGACAGGGAGGTCACGAAGGGAGTGCCACAGGGATCAGACCTGGGACCTGTCCTATTTAATATGACCATAAGTTATAGAGGGGAAGGTATCCAGGGAAAATTGTGCTTCTTTGTTGATTGACACAAAGCTAAACCAAATACAGAGGCAGTTCCAAACTCTCTGTAGTGCACAGTGTGTGAGACAAAGCATATTAGGAGGAAGAGTACAGCACTTACATAGTTTTGTAGAGGCAAAGATCAGGAAGCAGAGGCAAACCTGGAGAAGCTGTAAAATTCACAAGTAGCATTTTGTCATTATTAATAGCAATAAAATAAAAAATAAAATTTAAGTAATTAAACCTTTATTTATAGAGCACCCATTCCTGGGGACTCAAGAGTGCTGTACAAAATTCAAACAATATATAAACAATTTAAGCAAACAAATAAAACTTAAGATAAAACAATATCCAGCTAAAAATCCCAGTTAAAATAATAATTAAATCCCTCCGGCCTGGTAGCACTGAGGGTTGAGGTGCTGGATGCCACACCTCGCACCATGCAGCGACAGGTCGGGGAGTGGTTTCGAGACGTCGAGGCATAGATTTAGTCCGAGCTGACACAGGCAGCTCTCCTTTCCTGGGGAGGAAGGTTTGCACTGCATAGCTTTGGTGGCTCCTAGTGGTTTGGGGTTCAGCTGATGCAGTGTAGATTCCAAGAGGGGAAAGGTGGCAGAGACGGAAGTCCTGCAGGCAGGTGCAGGAGTGCGCCCGCGCTGCGTTGGACGTCACTGCACATCCGCACTGCCACGGAAACATAAGAAAAAGACCCCCTGCCATTAGTAGGCAAAGGCAGGTCCAGAGGTTGCGACCCCATGTCCCTCGCCAAGCTCCAGGATGTCCATTCCGGTCCCTCCTCCAGTAGCAGCAGCCCTCCAGCACTACAGATAGAGCTCCAGTAAGGAGTTTGGAGGTCCTTCCTCGGGGCACTCAGATCCGAGGGGTTAGGGCATGGCTGCACATGGAGTGGGGGTCCTCCCAACCGGAGTGCGGATGTCTGGGTTTCAGGTTGGACAGGAAGAGCCAATACACTTAGAGACCATGCTGGAGAGAGGCTAATAGGTAGGGAGAATAAATAAAGTTTGGAAAAAATAAATTAAATAATAATAAATAATGATAAAATCTCTAGTAGACAGCCAGCGAGTCATGTTACTTACAAACCAAAAGTCCCCTTGAAGAGGTAAGATTTCAGACCCCTCTTAAAGGCCTCCACTGAGGGGACTCCATCAAGAATCTCGGAAGTGGGTTCCACAGGGCTGCGCCAGATACCTCGAAGGTCCTGTCCCCAGGTAATTTTAGTCATTCTCTGGGAACTGCCAGGAGGCTCACCTTAGAGGAGCGGAGAGTACAGAAGGTATGAAGTCACAAGGTCACACAGATAGCTAGGGCCCAGTCTTTGTAGGGCTTTACAGATCAGTAAACCGACCTTGAAGATAATTTGCCAAATCACTGGTAGCCACTGCAGATCATGCAGGATGGGGTCACATGACAGGACTTCAGAAGGCCTGGCTGTAACCTGGCCACCACATTCTTCACCAGCTGCAGGCGACACAGGACCCTTCCATTCACCCCGAGGTACAGAGCATTGCAATTGTCAAGTCTGGAGGTCACAAAAGCATATACCAGTGAGGGTAAATCTTTGGGTAGGATCAAGGGTTTAATCTGGAGATATTCCTAAAATGGCAAAAACCACTCTGGACAACAGACACCCGAGTCTCCAGTATCAATCCATTATCCAAGATAATGCGCATATTCTTAACCTTGGCAAAGGCAGTAAGAGGAGAGGAGAGGAACCAAGCATCAGCCCAATCACCTCCATACCACCTCTACACCTCACCAACAACCAGGCTTGACCACCAGTACACCAGTCTTGTCTGAATTAAGTCTCAACCAGCTAGAGGGCATCCAGTCCTGGACATCAGCCAGACATGAATTCAGCACAGAGACTGCATCCTGTGTCCTGGGCACAAATGACAAATACAGCTGAGTGTCATCTGCATAGCAGTGAAATCCTATGCTGTAATGTCTAATGCTGTCAGCCAGGGGCAGCTTGTAGACTGCAAACAGCAGGGGTGAGAGAATTAAATCCTAATGAACTCCACATGACGGGGGCTTTGGGCAAGAGGAATAATTCCCAAAACTGTAGAGGATAGTGCTTCACAAATGCAGTACTAAAAAAAGTCTTTCATCTGAGAGTCTCTTCAATTTAAATCTCAATCTCTCTATCTTACCTATACAAAACATTACTCACTTTTTATAAGATGTCTTTTTCCTGGCAGTTTAACCTCTACTTCCAGTTCTTGTAAGTTTAATCTCCTGTTTTTCACAAACTGCAACAAGACTTTTTTCACTGACCTTCCTGTGACCAGTCTAAAGAGTACATCAGTCTTCTTAGCAGGTGCAGCCACTTAAGACATCATATTCTATAGCTAGTTTCCTGTTTATAATTCTGCAAATAAGCTTGTGGAGGTCAAAATACACCTCAAGGTTAACCCCGTGTTCCAGACAAACCCAAATAGCTTTCTGCATTCATTTCAACAATATAATTATATTCTTTACAAAAACCATCATTAATGCACCAGTTAGGGTAACTTGATGCCACAAAAGTAGGGAAATGTGGCATTGGGGTTTCCAGCCCTAACTCTCCACTCATGCCCCCCAAACAGAAAAAGGAAAAAATATTATGGTTTTGGGTCTCCTGAGTCTTGGCAAATCAGTGGTGGGATTTCCTTGGAGTTGTCAACCCTAATACTCACCCCATTCCATGAGCAAACAACATCGCACATGATCTCCTGCGGGCCCTGCATGAAGATAGCTACAACAAATTGTGTTGGAAACATGTGGTGGAACATACTTCTCTACCTTTGAAGAGTGTATCAATATAAGGCAGTGGCTTGGCACTGCACCTTGTGCTTCAGATTACAGGCTACAGGCTAGGGGGAAGGGTTAGCATTAGGGTTGACAACCCCAAGGAAGACCCCACCACTACATAGCCAAGACTCCAGAGACCCAAATACCTAATGTTTTTAACTTTTGCTGCTGGGAGGTAGGGTTGGGTAGTTAGGGCAGGAAACCCTAATGGCACATTTCCCTACTTTTGTGGTGTTAAGCTACCCTAACTAATGCATTAACAAAGTTTTTTGCAGAAAATTTCCTTTCTTTTTGAGATAGTGGAATCGTATCCTGATTCATGCAAGTCACTTCATTGCCTGCATGAACAGATGCGCACAGCCATTTGGGCCATGTGCCAAGGGAAGACTCCATCCACCTATGGAAGTGCAGGGCCCTGCCCTTCAATGCAGCACTGGATGTCCAAAATTACCAAAGTTATGAACGTGCATAGGAAAATGTCAACGTACCTTCATAACTGTGTTATATATATATATATATATATATATTAGAGGCAAAAAACTCTGTTTAATGCATCAGTTAGGGTTGTTCCACAGCACAAAAAGCGAGGAATTGATGTTAGGATTGAAACCCTTTGCACTCCACCTCCAGCCCACCCCCTCAACTCGAATCGGGTGCAAGAGTTCGCCGGCCCCAACTCTCACCCCATCACACGTGGAAAGAAGCTGAGGAATAGGGAGAATGGGTGAGAGTTAGGACCAATGACCCCAACGTGCACCCTCAATTCCAGTTGGGGGTGGGTTGAGGGCAAAGGGGTTTCAACCCAACATCGAATTTCCTCGCTTTTGTCGCTGTGGAACAACCCTAACTGATGCATTAAACAGAGTTTTTTTGCCTGTAATTTCCCTTCTTTTTGAGAATGATAACGAGAAATAGTGAATGTAATGCGGCAGTGGGAGCACAGGCACGTGATGTCTTGTCACTTAGTAACATTGTGCCTGCAAACGCAAATCGTAATGCGCATGGTAACGTAAAGCAAAACAGAAAGAGAAACAGTAATGTAGACAGAAATGTCAAAAACAATGCAAACGCAACCACAAATGAAAACGCAAAGGGTAACGCACATAGTGGCGTAAACGTGAACGGTAAGTGAAACGGGTACGGAACCGCAAGTGGAAACGGTAATGGTAACAGTAATGTAAGCACACAGGCTGGTTTTCCCCAAAAGCTGTATAGAGAAAGACAGTGAATACAAAGAATGTATGCAAAATAATGACTCTCGGAACAGAGAAATGAGGACTTGGAATAGTAAATTGCTTATATCTCAGGAACCGTATGACATAGGAAAAACATTTAAAAGTCATATGAATTATCACTTTCCTGGCTAGTTTGGGCTAAGTGTTTTTTCGACGAAAAGTCCATATCTCGCACCGTTTCCGAGATACAGGCCCTGAAAGGCGCGGCGAACGCCATAATGTTATCCTATGGGAAAAAAACAGAAGTTCGGAGTGCCATAACTTTGCCTCCTTGTAATATTTTTTCACCAAACCACTGAAAGGCACATCTGTGGGGTGTTGGCTGTGTTCTCTGCAAATTTCAGCCCAAAAGACCAAACCGTTATTTTGCAGCAGGGTGCCAAACGATTGCTGCAAAATGTGTCATACGCTGTAATGTTATCCTATGGGAAAAAGCATCAACTTTGGAGTACTGTAACTTTGCTGCCGTGTAATATTTTTTCAACAAAACACTGAAAGGCATATCTGTGAGATGTCGGCAGTGTTCCCTCCGAATTTCAGCCCAGAACTCCAAACAGTTCTTTTGCAGCAGGGTGCCAAAGAATTGCTGTCATTTTCCCACAGTCTAGAAAAGTACTGTCGCAGTTTGCGAAAGCTTTCACAAAAATTTGCGACACTTTCATGAGTGCGACACTACTTTGCGAAAGTACTTTTTCCAGAAATCTGAAAAACATATTTCTGGGGTGTTTAACCCCAAATAAAGACATGGCTAGCATCCTCAAGGTCCGACTAAGTGAATACAAAAAGAATTAGGTTGCTAGAGGGTCCCAAATTTAAATGCCAATCATTTTTCTGATCACCAACTGAAAACAAAATGGCGGATTTGCGACAGTAAAAGGGCCATTTGTGAAAGTAAAAACTGCATTTGCGACACTGTTGAACTTTTTGTTAACTTTTCCCATTGACTTATAATGGGAACTTATTTTTTGAATAACTTTTGAACCATTTAATATTTTTTCACAAAATCTTCGAAAGGCACATCGGGGACCCTGGGCGCACATTCCCGGAAGATTTAGGACCGGATGTGCAAACCGTGCGACCTGTAGGTGTGCCCGTAGAATTCCAAAAAAAGCATAAACGCACGCAGATATCACGCTTAATAACTCCGCAGCCGTATATCCGACCAGTACGAAACTCGGCAGATCCCAAGGCATATGGGTCTTGATTCTGTATTCCAAATTTCAGGCAAATCTGTTAAACGGTTGCAAAGTTATTAAGGTGCAAAATTTTGGGTTTAACATGTAAATGGCTCCTCAACCCCAAATATGGTAGCACTACCGTGCTACCATAATATATATTAGAGGCAAAAAACTCCATTTAATGCATCAGTTAGGGTTGTCCCACAGCAAAAAAAGCTAGGAAATTCGGGGTTAGGGTTGAAACCCCACCCCTTGGACCCCCCAGCCCACCCCCAACCGGCATTGGGGTGCGCGTTGGGGTTGTCGGCCATAACTCTCACCCCATCACATGTGTAAAGAAGCTGAGGTATAGGAGAATGGGGTGAGAGTTAGGACAGGTGACCCCAACATACACCCCGATGCCGGTTGGGGAGTGGGCTGGGGGGGCTTTCAACCCTAACCCTGAATTTCCTAGCTTTTTTTGCTGTGGAACAACCCTAACTGATGCATTAAACAGAGATTTTGCTTCTATATGCACACAAACACACACACCAAATTTTCAACATAGCCTTGATAAGAAGACACCTCAAGAACCCCATTGGTGAAAATGTTAAAATCTTGGCTAAAATGTCATTCTGCAGCACAAGTACAAAAATACATTTTGGACAGGTTTTGAAAAATGACAGTTGTCATGTTCATGAGGTGATGTGAAAAAATGATTATGTTGGAAATTTAGGACCAAAACATTTAAAATTACCAAAGTTATGAGCATGCTTTGCAAAATGTCAACGTATACGCATAGCTTTGTTGTTTTTTTAATATTTTAACCCCAAATTTTCAACATAGTCGTCTTATGACCCCACCTCAAGAACAGGGGTGGAGAAATTTTTCAAAACTTATCCAAAAGGCAATTTCGCATAGCGACAACTTAATTCCATGCCACAGGTGTGGAAACACATTTTGGCCAGGATTTGAAAAATGACAATTGTCACATTCAAGAGGTGATGTGAAGAAATGACTATGTTAAAAATGTGGGGTCAAAATATTTAAAATTACCAAAATGATGAGCATGTGTTGCAAAATTTTAATGTACGTTCATAACTTTATTATTTTTAAATATTTTGACATGCAATTTTCAACATAGCCCTCTTATGATCTCACCTCATGAACAAGGATAATGAAAATGTTCAAATCCCTGTCCGAAGGGTGATTTTACTAAATGACTGCAAAAGTGCCTTTCAGGCCTGATTTGCATAATTCCACCACAATTGGCCATGAGGTGGAGTCCCATGTCCCATAAAGGCCATGTTGAAAATGTGGGATCAAAATATGCAGAACTAGCAAAGTTATGCATCAAAGTTATAAACCCCATTGAAATACATTGAACGACACCTTACTTTCTCATATTGCAGTCACCAGTTCCAGCAGCAATAGGTGTCTCTGATCAGAGAGTGGATCTTCGCCGAGGGATACGTTCAGGTGAGTGACAGTCTGTGGAGGTTGTGTGGTGAAGACTGCTGAGTGGAAGGTCGGGTGGCCAGGTCAAAACAGTGAGGGACCATTTTCTTTTTTACAGGTTAAAAAAAATGGAGGGATGGTTTTCTTTATTTCAGGTAAAACTCCAACATTGAGACTGGGCACTCCCAGTGTTGGGGCGCTATACAGAAATGGGGTTGGGTGACCTGGAAGGGAGGGGGTCTAGAGAAGTGGTACCAGGGGTGGCCACCCCGGTCCAGTTACATTTATTAAAAAAAAAAATTACGTTTTGGAAGGGCGGATGTGACACCTGGAGGGAAGGGGGGGGGAGAAGGAGTACTCGGGGTGGGCACCCCGGTCCGCTTAATAAAAGAAAAATAGATAGATAGACAGACAGACAAACAAGACAGATAGCTAGATGGAGACAGACAGAACGGGGGATCGGCGGCTCACTCCTCTCACTACATCCCACAGCAGGATTCCAGCTGTGGCAGCAGAACTCAACAAAGTCCAGCTGTTCTTATACAGTGACTGCAAGTGAATGGCTCCTCTTGCTAAGCTGGGCACCTTGCATTTTAGGGTGCCCAGTAAAGATATTTCTGGCAAAAAATTTTTTTTTTTAAAACAAGCACCAGGATCTAGCTAAACAGGTCCCGTTAAGCTAAGTGCAGGTGTTTCCTATTTAAAATTACACCATTTTAAGTATTGTGCAAGTATGTTTTATTTTGAGGGGAAAAGAAAAAAGATGGCAACTCTCGTGGCATAAAACATGTTTTGTGCTGGAGAATCAAGTGATGAAAAACCAAAAACAGTCTGGCAACACAGAATTTTTGGGGTTGTACCAGAACATTATCCCAATAACCCTACTAAGCATGCTCAGAACAGAAAAACATAAAACTTTAAAGCCTTATAACTCTGGAACCATTTTTTTTGTCACACAACCTTTCAAAGGTACTACCTTAGGACATCATGCCTGTACCCTGAATGTTTTTTTTTTTTGGGGGGGGGATCCATTCCATGTAGGCTGTAGGTGAGAGAGAAAAAATCCCATGTCAAGTATAGGAAAAAATTAGACAGTTACAGAAACATGACATATGGGGAATTCAGAAACCACACAAGCTTCCATTAAAAAAACTTTCCACAGATTTAGATTTTGCCTCCTAGACAACACATGCAAAATTTCAGCTGATTTTGTCAAAGGTTGCCAAAGCTATTAAGATGCAAAATCAGGGGTTTAACATCGAACACCCTACTCAACCCTAACCATAGGGGCACTACCGCGCCCCTATAATACATTTGCAAACCAAGAGATCCCAGTTTCACATACAGATTCATATTATATATTTTTTTAACCACAGAGAAGCAAGGGAAGAAAGAAAGAAAAGAAACAGCAAATGAAGGAAGAGAGAGAAAACATAGGGAAACTGTGGGACTGTCAGAGTGGCTCATTCCCGGGTACCACAAGGAAAATTTGATTGCGCTATCAGACAGGTAAGAGACAGACTAGTGACAGAATAAAAGAGGACAGAATAGATCCTTGTTTTTAACTCTCTCTGTATAACAAATGGGACAGCGTCTTACCCAATCCTACCACATACCCCCCTCCCTGTCACATACCCCCCTCTTTAAGAGGGAACCTTTTTTCCCTCTTTTAAAACAGGTTTCCATCAACCTTATTTTATTTCTTTTTTAACATTACCTTATAACAATTACATTTCTTTGCATATGCCATACCATTTTCCATGACTCGTATTACTGCAAACATTTCAGTTAAGCACACACTTTTTTTTTTTCCAACCTTCTGAATTCTCAAATCTTGAACCGTACCTTGACAGAAAATCAGCACTGACATTCTCTTTTCAGGATTTATGCATCACTTTAAATTTAAATGGTTGTAGTGCCAGGTACTATCTTGTGATTCTGGAATTGTTACCCTTCATTTGATAAAGCCAACAGAGAGGACTGTGATCTGTTATAAGTACAAAGGCAGCTTCTAGCAAATAAAACTTGAGGAACTCCATTGCACATTTCACAGCAAAACATTGTTTTTCAATAGTGGTGTATTTTTTTTCTCCCTGTTGCGCAATTTCCTATTGATATACAGAGGAATGGGATGTTCCTTCCCAGCTATATTCTGACTCCAGACTGTCCCAGGCCTACTTCTGATGCATCTGTCTGTAACAAAAGTTGTTTCTCAAAGTCTGGGCTTTTTTTAAACAAGGGCTGAACATAATGCAGCCTTGATGGCCTGCAAAGCTTTATCACACTCTGGGGACCATTTCATATTATTCAGGTACCATTTTTTCATTGGTTCAGTGAGGGGAGTAGCTAATTAGGCAAAGTTGGGAACAAATCTACTGTAGTAACCAGCCAGATCTAAAAATGACCAGACGTGTCTTTGTTTTAGAGACTGGACTGCTAGCTACAGTTTCTGTCTTGGAAATCTCTGGCTTTACTTTACAATTTCCCAAAATATAACTCAAATAACTGGTTTCCTGCATGCTTAATGCACACTTGGTAGGCTCAGTGGTGAGACCTGCATTTTTGATTGGATAACTGCTCGTAGGTTTAACATGTGGCTTTTCCTGACTGGACTGTACACCATGACATCCCGGTAAGCAGTACAATAACCAGTGTGAGAGGCTAGTATTACAATCCATGTACCACTGGAATGCAACTGGTGCACCACCTAAACCAAACAGCATGGTGGTGATACTGACAGAACTGGGAGTCCAACTGGAGTGAAAAATGCAGTTTTGTCTCTGGATTCTTTAGCTAGGGAAATTTGCAAGTAACCCTTTATGAAATTAATGGTACTAATGTACTTGATACTTCCCACTCTGTCCACCAAATCATCTATCCTCAGCAAAGGATAGCTGTCAAATACAGACACTTGATTTAAGTTTCCAGGAATCAAGGCCGATTATTAAAACCCATTCTTTTTTTATTTACAATTGCCATTGGTGATGACCAAGCACTTCTCAATTCTTCAATGAGAGCCAACTTGTTCATTTTTTGTATTTCCTTAACCACATCTGCTCTTAGCCATTCTGGTAATCTGTATATTTGTCTGATAAGGCAAGCATTCTCTGTCACTATTATGTGCTTGCCCCCTTTTGCTCGGCCAGGCAGTGTGGTAAAAGTACTTCTAAATGTCTTTCCCAAGTTACAAACTTCTGCAGTCTGTCCTGTGGGTAAGGAAACATTCACCTTTACAGCACCAGAAGTTACAGTTTGTTACAGTCTGTCATAAGCTATATTAATATCTTCTTTAGCAGTTTCTGGTAGGGGTGTGCTAGTAACAAATATTAAATCCCAAATATCACAAATAATACGGTATTCAGTATTTGGGAGCCAAATACCGAACACAGCAGTTATTCGGCGATATTGGGGATTCAGGATTTCAAGATCTCCCAGGACTTGCTGGCCAATCACTGAGTGTTTGCCAAAGCTAGATCACATGACAGTTTGACATTGCTGTGTAGTGGAGAGAGATTGTAGTGGAGAGTGGTGAGAGCTCTGTGTCAGCAGAGATTAGGAGTTGCAAAAACTAACATTTTCATCACAAAACCTTTACTTTTTTGTTCTGTACCATGTGTAGTTAGTGTCTAGTACTAGTGGGAGCACTGGGATTTTTTTTTTCCTGGATAAGTCATCTGAGGTAGTGTTTTGTCATTTGCTAGGAGCTGCAGAGAGAAACTAGTATACTTTCATTTCAGGGGCTGATAGTGGTGTGATACTTTTTGCATTTTCTCCAGAGAAATTGTCTGATTTATTTTGCCATGAGGAGCTGCAGAGAGACTTAAGTTGCAGTTTAACTCCTTAATTACAGTAGTTCCAGCTTCTACCTTGACTGCTGTACTGTACTGATTAAAAAAAATAGTATCTAATTTGGTGGTGTAAATGATATGTATTTCTGGGGGAGGGGGGCTCAGGTTTTACAAAACCCAGTAGTAGCCTAGTCAGAAGTCCCGGAGTGCAGTCAGCTGACTGCTTTCCCATCCCTCCATGATTTAGTGCTAGGTAGCAATGCTTGCAGTGTGTGCACACCCTCACCTACCCTCCGTGCATGCTGCTTGCAGTAATTGTTCTGTGCAAAAATAAAGCAGTACTGCTGCTTGCAACCATTTTTTGTACTGAAATACAGCAGAACTTGTGTGCATTTACAAATTAAAAAAAGTGATTTGCAGTAGTTCTGCCATAGCAATCTCTGTAAGATATAGTTGTGGTGTAATCTGAGGTTAGGCTGGGGTTCCAGGACACTCAGTAGCTGCCAGCAGTCTTGGAGGGCAATCAGCTGACTGCACCCACCCTCCATAGGGCTAGGTAGTGACACTTGCAGTGTGTGCACACCCTTGCCTGCCCTGCATGCATGCTGCTTGTAGTAATTTTGCTGTGCAAAAATAAAGCAGAACTGCTGCTTACAACCATTTTTTTGTACTGAAATACAGCAGAACTTGTATGCATTTACAAATAAAAAAATAAAAGTGAGCTGCAGTAGTTCTGCCATAGAAATCCCCGTGCAAGAAATATTTGTGGTGTAATCTAAGGTTGGACTGGGGTTTCACGAAAGTCAGTAGCCGCCAACAGTCTTGGAGGGCAGTCGGCTAACTGCACTCCCACCCCCCACGATTTAGGGCTCGGTAGTGATGCTTGCAGTGTGCGCACACCCTCGCCTACCCTGTGTGTGAGCTGCTTGCAGTAATTTTTCTGTGCTAAAATAAAGCAATACTGCTGCTTGCAACCATTTTTCTGTACTGAAATATTGCAGAAATTGTGTGCATTTACAAATTTGAAAAAATAAAAGTAAATTGCAATAGTTCTGCCATAGAAATCTCTGTAAGAATATTTGTGGTGTACTCTGAGGTTGGGCTGGGGTTTCATGAAAGTCAGTAGCTGCCAGCAGTCTCCAAGGGCAGTCGGCTGACTGCAATACCCACCCCCATGGTTTAGGGCTAGGTAGCGATGCTTGCAGTGGGCGCACACCCTTGCCTGCCCTGCATGCATGCTGCTTGCAGTAATTTTTCTGTGCTAAAATAACTCAGTACTGCAGCAGGTGCTGCTTGCAATAATTTTTCTGTGCTAAAATAAGGCAGTACTGCAGCAGGTGCTGCTTGCAATAATTTTTCGGCAATAAAAAATGCAGTACTGCAGCAGGTGCTGCTTGCAATAATTTTTCAGTGCTAACATAAAGTAATACTGCAGCACGTGTTGCTTGCAATTTTTCTGTGCTAAAAAAACATAGTACTGCAGCAGGTGCTGCTTGCAATAATTCTTCTATGCCAAAATAAAGCAGTACTGCAGCAGGTGCTGCTTGCAATAATAAATTTTTCGGTGCTAAGATAAAGCAGTACTGCAACAGGTTCTGCATGCAATCATTTTTCGATGCTAAAACAAAGCAGTACTGCAGCAGGTGCTGCTTGCAATAATTTTTCGGTGCTACAATAAACCAGAACAGTTGTACATTTCACTAAAAAAATTCCACCAACAGCTTAATCTGGTTCAATTTCAGTTTCTTACCATCTGTATCCCCTTCCCCCTGGTCGCCCCTGAAAAAGGGACTTCTAGTCCCAGTGGGCCTACTGGTCAACAAAATTCAATAAATAAATACATTTGCGAAGTATTAAGTATATGAGAGTGTTTAGAACTTGTTGGCATAGACAAAGACAATGACAGATAGAGGTGGGAAAAAATTTACTTGGTCCAGCCCAAGCAAATCTATAATGGAGGAACAGGTTGGTGATGCTGAACTTAAATGTGAGCGACGGTCAGCCCGTCTTTGATGCCCAAAATTATTCTTTACCCCATCCAAACCTACGTCTTCCAGCAACAGCAGTACTGTGGCTGGCACAGGACAAAGTGATACAAGAAGCACCAGAAGGACACTGTTCTTGACTCCCATCTCAACCACCAATGTGTCCCATCTTTCACCAGTACCATCACATCTGTCATTACTACCACCACCGCTACTACTGAGACCCTGTCTTTTTCTTCCACAACAATGGGCAGCATAGCTACTACAGCCAGTCCTGCAACTGTGACTGTCACTCCAGTCAGTACTGACACTATGAACCCTGCCACTACTGTAACACTTCACCACAGTCTGGTATCCCTGCCAAGGTGCATAATACCAGTATGACCACTACAGTTGATAGAGTTATGCCTCCTGCTTCTCAGTACTCCTGAAAACGTTGCAGAGGATGATCAGTCATCTGGTTCTGAGTATTTCCCTCCACACGATGAACTGCCCAATGACATGTCATTTTCTTCATCAGAGGCACACATGAGTGACTTTGAAGATGAGGCAGAGTATGCTATGTACCTTGAGGGCAGAAAAAAAAAAAGGTTACTGGCAAAACAGCCTCTACGTGTAGTGCTTTTAGCAGTAGTGCTGTTAGTGTTCACATTCAGGATGCACTACTAAGCAGATGGACTCGAATATTTGTCCTCACAAGCCAGCTATACTTAAGCCAGTAGATACAATCTCAGCGCGAACATCGTACTCATTTAAATCAGCCAGTTACAGCTGTACTTACTCCAGAAGTTTATATACAATTTCAGTGCGAACATTGTACTCATTTGATTATGAGTCACCTAGATATAACCTCAGAGCGAACATTACACTCATTTAGTCATGTCACGGTGAATCATGTTCATGGTCATCATGATTCACGAATCATACCACTTCAGGTTTTCTTGGTGCAACCCTGTTTTTTTTTTTTTTTTATCTATAGCTCATCATGATCACAAATCATGACACCCACTTATGACGTTTTAGTGACCTTACTATTGTGTACTTTAGATTACTAATCATCTGTTGGAAAAGGACCACTTGGCCCACACAGTCAGCCCAGATTGTCCATCCCTGCATTAGTCTCATCTGCAGACCCTAAAGCAACCCTGTTGCCTCCCTTCCTGTTTTCAGATACACCCCAGCCCTATGCCTGTCTCACGCATGCTTGAAGCCCCACAGTGTTTTCGGCAACATCACTTATGCCTGCAGTCTCTGTTAGTCATCTACTATGCCTTCCGTGAATATTTCCTCACATCTATCTTGAAGAACTCCCTCTCCAGCTTCATCACATGCAACCATTGCCCCTGGTACTTGTGCTGTTTTTCATTTGAAAGAGACTCCCTTCACATGCCCTGTCTTCACCCCGTGAGGTACTTGTACAGGTCTCTATCATGGCACATCCTGCACTCCTCTCTTCCAGGGTGGACATACAATGCACTTATGCCAGTGCCATTTTAGTAGCCCTAGGCAAGACACAAGACATCACCTCATCTGCGGCCTTTGCGCAATCTATGATGACCGTGTGTCACCTGACCACTGACCAGTGCAGTAGTTTGTTGAGTTTTTGGGTCCCTGAAAGGCTGTAGGGGAGTGTTCATGGCTGAACTGCCTAGTGTATGTCAAAAGGGAAGGAAGTGGTGGAGAGTTTAACAGTGTTACAATGTCTTTAAAAAAAAAAAACACTTATCTGGGGGGGTCGTCGAATACCGAATAACAAATATCTGGCATCCTGAATATGAATATTCATCTGAATATTCGAATTAAGGTATACGCACACTCCTAGTTTCTGGTAATACTAACAGAGCAACCTTTGTTGTTTTTTCAACTCATTTGTTCAGGAGATTAGCATGGTATATCTTGCTAAGATATGTTGAGCCTCAGTCTCATAGTTTACTGTACCAGTATGTCTAAGCACTTTATAAGGCCCTTGCCGCCTTCATTAACAGTTTGTTTTCTGTAGTGGGTAACAGTAACAAAACATTTTCACCTGGCTCACAATTTTTTTCTTTTACCCCATGGTCATACTACAATGTCTTCAGTTTTTTGGGTCTCTTCCTGATTACTATGGGCAATTTCAACATAATTTGCCAGTTTCTTTCTCCATGCACACATATAAGATGTAATAGATTCTGTCTGAGCAAGGTTATCTTCCCATGTTTCTTTTAATACATGTAGTGGCCCTCTAGGTTGTCTACCATACAACATTTCAAAGGGTGAAAAACCTGCTGATGCTTGTTGCACTCCTCTGTAAGCAAAAAGCAGGTAAGGTAAAAATTGGTCCCAGTCTTTCCCTTCACCTTTCACAAACCTTTTTAACATGCATTTTAGAGTTTGATTAAAATGCTCAAAAAGACCATCTGTCTGGCAGTAATACCTAGTAGTTGGTACAGCTCCTTCAGTAATGCAGCACCACAATTACTACCCTGATCAGTAATAATCTCTTTAGATATGCCCACCCTGCTGAAAATGTTGGCAAGCTCTGCTGCCGCTTTTGAGGCTATGACAATATGTATTGGAGCTGCCTCTGGGTATCAAGTAGCATGGTCACATACTACCAAAATGAATGGATTTATGTGATAAGGGCAATTCCCTTACCATGCAGTACACAAACCACGACGCAGATATTGCCCAAAGCAAAAGGGCGACTGCAAGAAACAGCAACTGCCGCAGAGACGGTCCTCAGCTTTACCAACAACAGCAAGAAAATTACTTCTTTTTTGTGGGGGGCTAGGCCCCTCGCACATCCCACACCCCCCAATATAATATAACCAACTCCGGGGGAGGGCGGACTTAAAAAAAAATACAGCATCCTACTGTAGGACCCAAACCCGGGTCCATTGGCTCTGTAGGCGGTGGCTCTAGCCACTATGCCAGATGGCCAGCTTGGCAGGTTTAAGCCACACATCTGCCTATATCTTATTTTTGCGAGTGTAGTTCACTACTACACTCGCTATACAGGATATTTCGCTCTCTTCCAACAGTCGCTCTAAACACAAGCAGTATTACTGAGTCGCTCATATTGAGCCACTCAATAATACTCTTATCACATGATACCAAATGAATCAATTCCCCTTTTTACTTTTTTCTAAGAGGCAATCACATCCATTGCAATTCTCTCCAAAGGCACATCTATCAAGGTTGGGGCACCTGGGGCTCCTTGTCTTTTTTAGTTACTGGGGCTACTTTCTGACATTCAGCACAAGAACTGCAATAGGTAGCAACATCCTCATGAATCCCAGGCCAGTAAAATCTGTACAGTAGTCTGGCAAGGGCGCAGTTCCTCTCTGAGTGACCAGCCATATGACTATCATGTGCTAGCTATAAAACCTAGCTTTATACTTTTTTGGTATGACAAATTGTTCTATCTGTTCCTGCATCTGAGGATTAACCCAGACTCTGTACAGTAGCCCATTACAATTTTTAAACATTAGTTCATGCTGTTTTTGTTTCACTCCCAGTTGCTTAAAATAACCTTGGAGAGAAACAATGTTAGTTTGCTCATACACAAAATCAGAATCATTTATCAGTTCAGTTTCAACATTTTCATATATCAGTCCCTTGTGTTCATCAGTCTTTTGTTGCCACTGTTTTTTTTCAGGTGTCTTCTTTCTTTCCTGGACTTCTGGATCTTGGAGCTAGACTCAGACAAGTCCAAATCAAAGTCACCAAAAGGGAAAGAGTCCCCAACATCTGAGATTTTCTTTATTTATTGCAATTTATTGCAAAAGTTTCACCAGGAAGAACATACTGAGCTGATAACAGCTCACTCCAGATGCATCCTGGGGGAAAGGGGATGTGGAAGGTCATAAGCAAAACCAACAGAGCAGTCATAAAATCAGCATTAAAAAAGCTATACGAACAAAGTATAAATACTGTAGTCATGGTGGTGAGAGAAAACATTTCAATTAAGGAACAGACTAAAAGTGCATGGTAAAATGATGGGAGGGGAGAAAACAAAGTGTGATTTAGAGTTAGAAGGTCAAAGACAGTTACAAAAGGGAGAGGATAAGTGGCAATGAAGATACTTTAAGGAAAAGGCAGAAGAAGCAGAGAAAATAGATAAAGGGAGAGAGGACCAGCGCTTAGGGAAATGATAGGAGGAAGCAGACTGAGCAGCAGTTGATTTTCTGGAAGGAATAAGGAGGGAATGTGGAGTACTACTGTGGAGAGGATAGCTGGAAATGGGGAGATGGTAAAAGGGATGAAAGGTAGGAGGGAACAGCATCAAACCAGAATTTAAAAATAAACTAAACACAATGGGAAAGGTGCCTAGCATCAAGAGAAGGGAGAGAAAGGACAGAGTAAAGAGAACTGTGGTGGGCACGAGGGGAACAATCCAGAGCAAAATGACAGAGTGAAATAGGGGATCCAGGCTGGCAAGGGAGGATTTAGGTGCACCACTATAAACCAGATCACCATAATCAAGTGTAACCCCTAGGTGGCACTATCCCAAGGGCTACTACCCCTTCCTGCCTAGTTGCAGGTTAAGGAGCCTGGGAACTGAAAATGGGTGCCTCCACCCAGAGGACAGGGTTGGTGGTAGCATAACTAACTTGGGTACAGCCCTCCGGGACACTGTGACCCCCCCTCATTCCCTTCTAGTGGCCTAAACAATGAACAGAATCACAGGTACAATAGCCCCCAAACAACAGATGTATCCCCGCTCTGACTGCACTTACTACCAGGGCTGGTCCCACCTGTTCTGCCCTGGAGATCCCCTGTAAAGTAAGGTTAAACACAGCAAACAATAGTACCACAGTGCTAGCTGTACAGAAGTGCACCACAGGCAGGTTAAGTGCAAAAAGATTCAGATCTGATTTATTCAGGGGAAATGAACAAGGAAGGGGCGTAATCAGGTTGATTGGTTTAGGTACTGATTCAATCAGGCTACAAGGCATGCACTTTAGAGTCTCTCAACACAGTCACATACACTCTGGGTACCAATTGGCGAGGCAGGCTAGCCTGACACATTGCCTGGGGTAGGCCGGCGTTGCAGCTGGTCGGGGCCCTATGATGGAAAGATAAGTCATGCACACTAACCCACAATTTGCAATCTGGTGCCAGGAGGCTCAGTTCATGATAATTAGACAATACAATTAAATCAGATGACACACTTTGATTGAGCTGTTGTTGCAGGGAGCTACCCTGGTATTTACTCATGTTACCCAGTACAGGACACAGGATGGATGAACTGGAGATTGCAGGATGACTTGCTGGTTTGCCAGGAGAAGCAGGGCCCACACGTTTCACTGTGGTGTCATTCCTGTTCATGATGTTGAGCAGGGGGCTGATCCCCAGGCAGGTCTCTCGTTAATGGTCTCTGTGGTGTGAGTAGCTGCCTGGGCCAAGGTGACAGTGCCCAGGCCAGGTGAAAAATTCGGATGGCAGTCCGGTAGTACTGGATTCAGCTTCCAGCAAGCGTGACACAAACAGACAATGGGGAACCAAATCGCGACCCACTAACACCATTCAGCGCACTTATAGTAAAGCAAGGTAAATACTATAGTTCGGATGACAGTCCGGTCGCAATCACAGTGTCTCTGCACAAACCGTATGCCCTGTAGTGGTTTCAGACTTGCTGCCAAGCCAATCGCGTGGTGCAAATCTTCGGTCCTCTTCAGGCAATAAGATAGTCACAATTCGGTAACTCTGGTCACAATCGGTTCGGATTTAGTCCGGTTTAACTTCAGGCTAAAGGATTCCCTCACGAGGGACAAGTAGGCAGGCAAAATACAGCCTCTCCACCAGTTTCCCGTGCAACTACGCAGGAGCAGCTAATCGAATATCTCAAGCTGTTCACTCTCTCAACTCCAAACTCAGACTGATCCTCTGCTGCAGGCAGCTCAGGACTTTCCCTCTGATTCAAAAGGGTTGATTCATCTGTCCGTCACAGCAAGGACTCCCCCTCCAGGTCTGTTTAGGCGCCAAAGTGAAAAAACTACAATTCCTACAGAAGTTCACCCCCACAAGACCCCTGGGGCTAGGTTCCATTTAAGGGCCCCCAAAGGTACTAATTGGTCCACAATGGCAGTCCAGAACCAAGATGGTGGTGATTTACAGAAATGTCCATGCTGCAAAGAAGGCAGGTTAGACAAACCTCAATACCATTATTATTAGACTAGATAATCAGCAAATAAGTACAGTTTCTAACAGAGCTCCCTCTACGCAACTAGCGATGGCAGAATGGAGCAATTATTGAGCAGCCCAGGAGGGACTCAAGCTTAGAAACACTCAGCCCCCACCCAGATTAATTATACACTGCAATACAGGCAGCTCTTAAAGAGACAGGACACACAGGCTATAAAGGCACTCCCATGAAATAGCTTTTAAACGGTTAAGCAAAAGGATACCAGCCTGGCAGTGGGCATTTAGGCACACCCAAGGAAGACTTTTGGGAACCCCCATTTGTAGGGGAGTTACACCCTTCCCGGCCTGGAAAAAACTTGGCATCCGCGTCAAGTCTGCACCACAAAAATATTGAAAAGGCAATATACCATATGAGATATACATGACATTAGTATACTACACAAATAATATCTGATGCATCAGTAAACGTAAACCTATCACATTACTATACATTTTCACTACACTTCACAATACTATATCTATGATGACAATAATTATGCATGTTTCATACATGTGATGCTGATTCTGCAATGATTAACACACTATTAGAGTACAATACTGATTCAGGTCATAACTTCTTGCATATTGAACTGTGTAACAGGGGGCCCTTCCTTATCAACTAACTTAGGGCTAGATGGGACAGGGGCACCACATTCTGAAGGAAGAACAATTAACCTAAAGTTGGCAGACAGGCTCAGTTTGGGTAGTGAGCTCTGAGAAACGTATACACCTTTGTGAACCACACTGAGGAAAATCCACTGGCCTCCCAGGGGAGTCATAACTAAGGCATAGCACTGGCTTGACAGCTGGTCCAGACTTTCTGGGGGGTACAGACACAGGCTCTGGGCAATCAACACTGGCACTGGACTCTTCCTCTGTCATGAGGGGTGCCTCTGCTCTGGTTGAACTGTCCAGATTGGGAACATTGTCAGCTCTTTGCTTTGTAGATTCTGTGCTCACAATACTTTGCTCATCATTATCTTCGGAAGAGGGCCCAGATTGCTCATCTTGGGGGAACTCTTGAATCACTGAACTTTGAGGCACAAGAGGAGTTCTGTCAACACTGCTGTATTGTTCTGCAGGTTCTGGTATGTCACCAGGGAGATTTCCTACATCGGATTCTTCCTCAGGCAACTCAAACATTTCCACTAGACACAAGGAATCTGCTACTTCAGACATAATACTCTGCACCTCACTTTCGGGGGACATTGGTACCAAGGAAGAAGCTGGGGGTTTACACAGTCCTGAAGGCCCAGCTTCATCCCCATACTTATGCATAGGGTTTCCTCGGAACAACTGACTCAGTTCATAAGAAGGATAATAAGCATTGTCACACTCACTTTCATCAGAGTTAGACTGACAGTCACTGTCATTCTGGGCCTGCCAGGGGGAAGGCCTTGGATCTGGAACAACTGGGGCAGGTTGACTCTGTCTCTTCTTAGCAGCAGCATGAGTCACCGGCCCAGGTGAGGCATCACTTGTCGGTTCAGCATCAATGATCACTTGGCTGATGGGCAGTAGATGGTTCCTGTGCATGGTCTTGACAGCTTTAGAGTCATTTTCAGGATACACTTTGTACACTGGCAGGTCATCCAATTTGCCAACTACTATGTGAGGAAGATGGTGCCACCTATCAGCAATTTTATGCTTGCCATGCAATCCCAAGTTATGCAATAGAACCCTATCTCTGGGCAACAACTCCTGGGCCTTTACCCGTCGATCATATCTCTCCTTGTTAGCAAGATTTCATTTGGCAGCCATTGTTTGAGCCAGTTGGTACACATGGTTCAACTGAGCTTTCAAGTCTCTGTACAAATTGTAAATAGTTCTCAGCTTGGACCCCATCCGGGGAGACCACAAAACAAATACTGACAGACAACCGGGCTTCTCTCACAAACATGAGACGATAAGGAGAGATTCCGGTAGCATCACTTCTGGTGCAATTGTAAGCATGTACCAAGGTGCTAATCTGCCGACTCCACTTAGACTTGTCTTTAGGATGGAAAGTGCCCAACATGTCCAGAAGGGTTCTGTTAAAGCATTCTGGCTGGGAATCCCCCTGAGGGTGATAGTGAGTGGTTCTGGACTTCCGCACCCCCTACAGGGAGAGCATTTCTTTGATTAGTCTACTTTCAAAGTCTCTTCCTTGGTCGGAATGGATACATTGGGGTGCACCATAGTGGACAAAGAACTTTTCTACCAGCACCTTGGCCATCATAGAGGCCTTTTGATTCTTCGGCGGGAAAAGTGATCAGTTACTACCAGTGCATTGCCAATGTTCTTTTGATCGGGCTCCAGACACAGGAAGTCTATGCAAACCAGCTCCATGGGAGCACTGGTTGAGATATTAACTAGAGGAGCGGCTTTCTGGGGCAAAACTTTTCTCTGAAGGCACCTGCTACAGGTTTTGACATAGTTCTCAACATCAGCCCCCATCTTGGGCCAGCAGAATCTAGACTGCACTAAGTCAAGGGTCCAGTCAATACCGAGGTGTCCCAAATAGGACCTCAGCACCAGCTGCTTGAAGGCTGTGGGTAGTACCAATTGCTGTTTATCTAACTGACCCCACCGATCCACTGTCTCTCGATAGAGTGACTAGTCTCGTAGCTTCAGTCGGAGGCCTTCCTTAAACAGTAATGCAGTCCGTAAACCGGTGGAATGTAACTTGGACACATCTTTCCTGGCCCGAAGGGCATCAACTGCAGGCTGAATCATGGGGTTTTGGGATTGAGCCCACTGAATGCTGTCATTATCAAACTGGGGAAAAGTACTGATATCTAATGTAGAAAAATGGCAATAAGCTGCAGGTATGCAGATATTGGGGGGGCCCAAACAGTCCACCAGACAGTCCACTGTGTCGGCAGATAGTTGCTCATCTTTGTCAAATTTTTGACACAATGCTTTAATAGAATGTTCAGACAGCCTCACCCAATTGTGTTTTGAACCTGGCTGCCATGAAAGGGATTCAGTCCAGGCCGGAATTCAACCGCATAATCATAAGCTGACAGGGCAGCAAGCCACTGGTGTCCAGTGGCGTCCAACTTGGCTGAAGTCTGTACATACGTTACAGGGTTGTTATCAGTCTTTACTAATATCTTGGTCCCATAGAGGTACTCATGAAACTGATCAACTATGGCCCACTTTAGAGCGAGGAACTCCAACTTGTGCACAGGATAATTCTGCTCGGAGGGTGTCATGCTGCAGCTGGTGAAGGCCACAGGTCTCAGGCCATCTTCATATTCTTGATATAATACAGCCCCAAGCCCATGCAGACTGGCATCCGTGTGCAGGATGTATGGTTTGGTGGGATCAGCATATGCAAGGACTGGGGCGTGGGTAAGCTGATAGATGACTTTGAAGAATTCCGCCTCCCACTCATGAGTCCAATGGGTTCCAAGGTTCCCTGTTCGAAAATATACCTGGTCTTCTTCTTTGAGGGACCCCTTCTTGTATCTGTGATTGGTAGGAGGATAGCCTTGGGTAAGATTAAGGAGCAGCCGGATTACCTTAGAATAGTCCTTAATGAATCGGTGATAGTAGCTACAAAACCCCAGAAAATGCTGCAGCTCTTTTAGGTTGGTAGGCTGGGGCCAGGTAGTTAGAGACTCCAGTTTGCTGGGGTCCATCTGTATCCCCTCGGCTGACACTATGTGTCCCACATATTTTACAGATGTTTGAAAAAAATGGCACTTGTCTATGGATAACTTGAGGCCAAATTCTTCCAAATGATCGAGGACTTTGAACAGTCTGGTCTCACGTTCCTCTAGGTCTGTCCGAAAATGATGACATCATCCAAGTACACTAAACATTCCAGCAGGTTCATGTCTCCAACCGCATGTTCCATCAATCTCTGGAAGGTGGCAGGGGCACCCGAAATCACCTGTGGCATCCTCAGGAATTCGTAAAACCCCAAAGGACAGATGAAGGCTGTTTTCTCATGGTCCTCCAGGGCCATCAGAATCTGATAATATCCACTGCGGAGATCCAGTACTGAGAACCACTGACTCCTGCTCAGGCAGTCCAGAGCATCCTGTATGTGTGGCATGGTGTATTGATCTGGGACGGTCCACCGGTTTAGGGTCCGATAATCCACACACATCCTTATGGACCCATTCTTCTTGTGCACAACTACGATGGGGGATGCACAGGGACTCCTTGACTCTTGAATAATACCAGCAGCTAGCATCTCCTGTAGGTGCCTCCTAACATCGTCTATATCCGCTGGGGCAAGGCGGCGGGACTGCTCCCGAAAAGGTCTATCATCATGCAGCTGAATATTATGCTCAGCACCATGAACGCATCCCACATCCCATTCTTTCAGCGAAAACACCTGGTCCCTCTGGGCAAGTTTCCTGCTAATTAGAGTCTTTCACTCAGCAGACAAGAGGGAATCACCGAAGTCAAATAGGTCTGGGGTCACTTCCTCCCTTTCACCAGAATGCTTGTGGCTGGGTAATACTGCAGTGTCTGCACAGTGTACTGTAGCCAGTGTACACCCCCTGTTCACCCAGACTTCTCGATCTGACATGTTTCAAACCTGGACCATCGCTCGTCGTGCATAGGCATAGTCACGGGCACGGGCAGGTAGAATACTGGGTTTAACCAACAACTCCTCTGGCAATTTCCCTTCACCAGGAACGTCTAGCATCAATATTTTATTTTTCACATCCTTCCAAAGATGAACTTCTCCATGAATGGTGAAACAGCAAGTGAAGGAAGGGAGAAAACAGGGTGAAATTGTGGAACTGTTGGAGTGACCAGTTCTTAGGTGCCACAAGGAAAGTCAGACAGGCAAAAAATAGACAAGTGACATAAAAGGAGAAGACAGAATAGATCCTTGCTTTTAACTTTCTCTGCACAACTAAGGCGACAGGGTCTTACCCAGTCCTGTCACATACAGTCCAGTCTACACGCTTAGGACATTGATCTCCCAGTATGTCTTTATTAGATTCCAAACTGAAGATAAAAGTAGTCAATAATAAACAGACTGCCGGACAGGCCAACTTTTTGTATATCACCACTATGTGCTTTCAAGGCTAAGCTGCCATCTAGTAGTATATGATAGATAGATAGATAGATATATATATATATATATATATACACACAAATACCTGTAGTCACATGCCCAACAGGTAACATGAAAGGCAGGTAAAATTTCAAAATTCAAAAACCCTGTTCACCACATAGAACAGTGACCCAATGTGGTACCTGTCCCACAAAGCATGTAAAATGCAAAAGACATAACTTAATGGCATACAACACAATATCAATAGTTTCATAAGATGAAATACAGACAAGATGCTACAAATTAAACAAAAAAAACACAGATACAAATATTGAGCTAGGGGTGCGACAGGAAGGAAAATGGAGTGGGGACAGGAAAAATAGAAGGAGAAGTAAAATAAATGATAGAAATATCACTATTAAAACTATATAGGCTGCAGTACAAAAGAGATTAAAAAAACAGTAAATGCAGACCTTTTAGTGTATGATGACACAGTGTATAATACATGAATTTGATTCATACCTATACCAAATATGCTATTATATACAGCTGACCAAGGTGCATCAGTAATACAAATACATTCACATATATGGACTTCATTCAAATTTCTACAATGGGATTTGTTTCAGCTATATCCATGGGGCACTGTAATTTTGATTAGGTTGTGTAAATAGTTCATGTACACATCCTATCCGCCACTTTGGGTAGGGCCACTAGATTATTGGCTCATATTCAATGTTTCAAAACTAAACAAAAATGGTGGGAAAAAATTTGTTACTATACCATCCATAAGACATGTGTATAGCACTATGATATAGCAATTCCGACATTTGTAGAAAAAAGCTGGGGGGATGAGGGAAGGGATTGAAAAATTACACACGGGACTTCCGGTGATATCACCGCCCAGCACGTAGCGCAGACTGCTAAGCTCCGAGATCAATTTGTTTAAATTGCAGCAGATTCAGGACCCGAAGAATGTGAGACAAGTCAGACTGATTCCTCACCGGCAACTAGTGTGGCTTCTTCTCCAAAAGGTCCTAACAGCATGGAGGGAAGGAAGGTGACTAACACACAACTCCTGGCAGAGATAACGGAGTTTAGGACTGAAATCCCTTTGGCATTACACACCATGAAGACTGAAGTTGAGAATCTTAAAATGGAGCAAGCAAACATGTAAACTGCCCTCAGAGAACTTTCCAATCGTTCTGATACAATTGCCGATATTATCATGGCCTTATACAAAAAGCAAACGCAATTGAAAGAGAATTGCACTGACCTGGAGAGCAATGGTCCATGGAAGAATCTTCATCTTTACAGGCTACCTGAGGGAATGGAGGGTCCACAGATCACAACTTTCGTACAAAAATTGCTCATTAAAAATCTTAAGAGTCCCCCCCACACACACACATATACTCTGGAGCGCCATCTCAAGCGAGTCCACAGGGTGTTGGGCCCAAAACCAACCCCCGGAACCTAGCTGTGATTCATCGATATGTATTTTCTTAGCAAGTGAACTAAAGAGACTGTGTTGTCTGTAGCTTGGAAGAAGAAAACAATCACTTGACCAGGGTCATTGCCTGTTTTTTGACCATGATTACACCCCACAATACAGGCCAAAAGAACGGCTCTGGCACTGTATCTGTAAGCCCTCCAAGAAGAGGGATCCTGCTTTCAAACTCCCTAACCCGCAAAACTCACAGTCCGTTTTCCGGAGGGGGCAGTTCTGCATCAATCAGTTGAAGAGGCTGAAAAGGACTTCCAAAAAAGGGGGATACCGGTTCAGTTACCTCCTTGAGCTACTACACCCTCCAGAACCAGACAGAATACCAAAGACCTGCTACCACTCTCACCTGGTCCCCACTCCGTGAGGCAGGGAACCTCAACTCTCCAGGCCAAGTGACAAGCTGTTGAGACCCTCACATTTATAAAGGATCTCCTTTAACATTTTCAGCATACCCCAAAACAGAGTTGAGGTGGCTTACAGAGACCCAGGGCCTACATTATAGAAATGGGACAGTTTGGGTCCTATTGGGCCATTCAGAACTGATTCAGAGTCATCTTACCTTCTGTTTTACAGGGCAGCAAATCAACAGTTTTTTCTGTTTGGATTAGGACTGAAATTTGGGGGCCATCTCAGACTCTTGGTTGGGTGAGTACATGAAGGAGTTTTGGAGGGAGAGAGTCAGGCTCGACCTTTACTATGGGGGAAGCTAGAAACAAAGAACAATATAAAATAAAGTAGGGAAGACAGAAGAGAAAAACAGAAAAAAAAAAAAGAGGGTAAAACATTCTCTGACTCACAGTATTTGGTGGTGCAAGTTGGCATTTGGTTTTGGGGGGTGCTGGGACTTTTGGGGGCCGATTCCCCATGCCCACAACTGTAGTCAAAGCCTGAAAATAGTACAGTAGCTGGTGTATATTGACTGTACCAGTGATTGCAGACAGCAAACTGATAGTGCTTAGGAGCTGTCCTACTGAGGTTCTTGATCTGGCACTCCTGGTTATCCTGTTAAGCTAGCTAGTCTGTAACTGCTCTTTGTCACAGCTGCAATGACAGGTTGTAGCCCACTTGCCAGCTACCTGGGAGCCCCCGAGAGAGGGTTAGATGGGAAAGCCCGCAGTGACGGTTTTCATCTCAATAAGGGACCTATCTTCATAAAAATAGCTTGGTGGCTTGTGTACCCTAGCTATGTCAATGACCAGAGTGTGCAAACCCACATTGTTTAGGAGTTGCAGTATCACTGCCCTTAGCCCAGCACTTCAGGTCACTATGCTAATCTAGTTAGTCTATACAAGTTATTTGACTCAGCTGAAGCAACAAGTTGAGAACTGCCTACTGGCTGCCTGGGAGCCGCCGGGGGTTCGATGGGAGAGCCTGCAGCAACTGTCTCAAATTCTGTTGAAACCCAACTTTTCTTATTAACAGTCATCACAGAGACTCTTCCCTGAATCATCAGCTTAATGTCAGGATCCCTTGCTGCTGTACACTTATGCAATGAGGGCTGGTCCTTCACTGGCCTGGGGGCCCCTGTTGGTCCCAACTGTCCCTGGGCTTACTGCTAGATTCATCACTCTGGAATTTTTTTTTTTCTTTTATACCATACTGTGAGAGAGACCTTCCTATTTCTTGTTTGATAAGCTGCTTGCTGTTAGAGGCAACTTATTTGTTTGAATTATTATTAATTTGTGATGGAAGTTCTTGACTCCCCCCCTTCCATATGTTGATTCAACCCCCCACACCCCTTCCTCTTCTCCTGGTTTATCAAGTAAAAATCTGGATAGGAGATCATAAACTATCGTTGAGGCACAAACTCTTACACTTTTTCCTTTATGCACAGCTCTGACCCTTTGTTTCTGCTTTCTACATTGGACTCAATGATTCAAGGACTTGGACCTCCTTAGATACTGTTAGCGGTGGGACAGAGACACTCCTGATGACATTTTATTACTAGAACTGATAGGTTTTTTTTGGTGCGACCGCCACCTTTCAAACATAGAATGTTTCAAGAGAAAAGGATCTCATTATCTTTTCTCTTTTCAGTGACAATCATAAAGTGCAGAAGCACCTGTGTAAGGGGAGCAGATCATTCCTGAATAACTCCTCTCCGACACTCCCTCACCATCAGAGGTTGGCTAGGAGTATTGTATGCAATAGCACTCCCATACTTGGAAGGCACAGAATTGTTCATGCTATCTATATGTATTTTTGACCTTTATCAGAGTTTACTACCTTTTCCTTGTTCCATGCCCTGTTGGCATGGTTTACTCTTTTTTAAAGCAGAGGGTACATTGCACTTGCCTTACCTTAGTGACACATTTCCCTGTAGTTTTGTGGGATCTACCAGTTTTTATAGGCAGAGTGCTACTGAAAGTACTATGGGTCAAGGATCTAAGTTTCTATGTAGGCTGAGTATGACTAACAGTATCATAGCTTTAAGATTATAAGTTGTGACTTTTATTAAAGAAAGGAGAAATTGTTTAACCAGAAAAGGCACAGTAAGTCAAAGCTTGTTTCCAGGTGTAACTTGCGAGCACAAGGAAGTTAAGTGACTTGCTCAGGGTCACAGTATGAACGTGGGGGCTGTGGGATTCAGACCCAGGTCTCCAGGTTTGCAGCTCAGAGCCCTAAACCTGTGCACTATACTGCCTCCTACTGTGCCTTTACCATGACACAGTTAGCACCTACAAAAATCAATTGTACAATGCCAACGGTATACATGATCCCGTAAAGCAATCTAGGCTTTTGCAGATGTTTTGCAGAGAAAAATCTGATGTCTTGCTTCTACAGGAGACACATCTCTCCCAGTTGGAGCACCAAAAATTTCTAGTTTGGGTGCCCGACAGTGGAGGTGTCCTCCTATCATAGTGGTAGACATCATGAAGTGGCAATTTTGCTGCTGAAGGGAACACCCCACACTGAAGCAGCTTTGGCAATTCTAAGGGTAGATATGTCATGTTGGTGGGTCATCTCCAGGGGGCACTATTCACCCTGGTTAGTGTATATCTCCCACCTGGGTCAACTAAAACAGTGATACAGCAATTCTTTCAAAAGTTATTGAGTATAAATATAGTAATGAATCCAGCATTGCACATGACAGCTAGGGGGCAAAACAGAGTCACAGGTGCACAAAAATTATTTACAACCTGGACCCCAACCCCCCCAGTTGGGATTTCTTGATGTATGGAGACCGTTTTTCGCAACAATAAGGAGATTTACATATTGATCATCCAGACGGGACTATTTTTTTTATAAACTGGACTATTTTATTTTTTATAACAAAGGAACATTTGGAAAAAATCCAAGATATCTCCTATGGCCCTGGACTTCTGCTAGATCATACTCCAGTTTACTTAAAAATTAATCTTGGCAAAACTAGAAAACCCACCAAATGGTGTCTTAATTTGTCTCTTCTTAAGGAGCCAGAGACTATTCAAATGGTACAAGAGAGTATTCCACAAACTATAGCAGATAATACTTCAGAGGACATCTCCCCTTCCTTACTATGGGATGCAGTAAAAAGTGTCCTGCAGAGTCAATTCATAGAAATAACAGAACATAAAAAGAAAAAGAGAGAAGAAAAATATCAAAAACTTCAAGAAAAGCTAAAAACTTTACAACTTTTAGCTACCCCAAGGGATAGGAAAGTCCACCAATTGATAGCACAAACTAAACAGGAGTTACAAATATGAATCAATCTGAAAGTCAAACAGGCATTATGGTATCTCCAACAATAGTATTATGAGCGAGGCGCATGCAGCTCTCGTAGAACAGCTCGACAGCTTTGTATAAAAAAAGAATTGAGCTTGTACATCGTATCTACAGGATCCCGGGACATGGGTACTCACCTGGAACCATGCAGATATTAGAAGAATATTTGCACACTATTACACTGCGCTATACACACAAGATTTTGTTTCTTACTCGGTTAAAAATAAAACCTTTTTGACAGGGTTGGGACTTCTGCAACTTACAGAAGAGCAAAAATTGGGCTTGCTTGCACCAATAATGCAGACTGAAGGCCTAGCTATACTTAAAACTGCTAAAACGGGGAAACATCCAGAGCCTGATGGTTACATAGAAATTTAAAATCTGTCAGCAGATAAGGACCACACAACCCATCTAGTCTGCTCATTTCCCTACTTGGTTTGGCAATCCCTACTTTATAAAACATTTACTGATCTCCTTATACTCATATTGATGACAGTTTATCGACATATACAGGAAGGTGAATCACTTCCCTCCTCTTGGGAATACACAGTTATAGCGACATTAAAACCAGAAAAATCTGCAGACGACCCAGCTTCCTATCGCCCATTTCTATTCTCTCCATTGATTATAAACTATTCACTAGCATATGGATACACAGATTAGGTAACATTTTACCACATCTACTAGATGGGGATCAAGCTGGATTCATCCACCAAAGACAAACTCATGATAATGTACGCCGTACTTTTCATCTAATAGACTATGTCACACAATGCCAGATACCTAAAGTAGTGGTTAGTTTAGATGCAGAAAAGGCATTTGATCGGCTATCCTGGTCTTTCCTGTGGGATACTTTGGAAATTATGAACTTTCCTCATGAAGTACTAATTATTTTTCAAACGCTGTATAGTTCCCCAGAGGCATATGTGAGGGGGAATGGGGCAGTCTCACCACCCTTTTCGCTAACTAGGGGAATCTGTCAGGGATGTCCCTTTCCCCCTTGTTATTTGCATTGTATGTTGAACCTCTAGCCTCACTGATTGGAAGAGCGGAGAAGATAGAACGTATTCCCCGGGGGGTGGGGGGATTTCAAAATAGCACTTTTTGCAGATGATATTATCCTCACTCTTACTAATCCTAAAACATCACTTTTAGAAGTCTGGAATATCATAGATCACTTTGGTCAGCTATCGGGCTTTCGGATACACACCCTCAAAATTGACATCTTAGGCTGGCCCGGTGGCGCAAAGGGTTGAGGCGCTGGACGCCACACCTTGCGCTACGCCGGCGACCCGGGTTCGGGAACAGACTTGGGTCAGCGGGGGTCGGCTAGGGGAGGGAGGTTGGAGCATCCAATGGATGCTCTCCTCCTCGGGTTGGATGCCAGGGCACTGTGAGCCTAGCATCCTGAGAAATTAATGGAAGCACTGATTCTCGAGAAGCTGGTGGCTTCGTCTAATGGAGCCGGGAGGGAGACACTGTTAGGCGTTTGAAAGGAGCGTGCATCAGCACGTTGACTTCTGGACTTGCGTCCTATATGCTGGCGACTCAGGGGGCGGGGTTAAGGGAGGAACGAACACAACTCTAAGGAAAAAGCCCTCCAGCTGCCTAGATGAATTCTTCTGGAGCGTCTTGCCACCCACCGACCAGGGCAGACCCCACTGTGCAGCTCGCCACAGGGGAAAGAGGGAGGTAAGCGGGGGATCTCTCCTCGCCCCGCCCTGGGGGTAACCCGGGCCATGAAGGGCCCCGAAGGCAGTGTGGCACTCTAGGGGCAGACCCAGTTGGTCGGTAAGGGTCGGGAGGGTGTCACTCCTTGAGGACAGAAGGAGTGGTGGTTGGAAGGGATAGTAGGAGTAGAAAAAATAAGAAGAAAAAAAAAAAAAAAAACTGACATCTTAACCTTTAATTTTTCACCTTCACCAGTGTTAAAAAATACATTTCCAATTTGATGGAGTCAAAATGCAATAAAATATTTGGGGATATAACTGGTAAAGGATCATCATGCTCTCGAACTTTTGAACTATGAGCCTATCACCCAACAAATAACCAGATGGCAAACATTACCATTTTCTTAACTGGAAAAGGTAGATGTCATCAGGCAAAATGTGTTACCCAGATTATTATACTACTTTCAGACTGTCCCAATAGTACCAGACAAAACATATTTCAACTACTGGGAGTCAAATAATCTCTAGATTTCTCTGGAGAGGTGGACACCCTTGCATAAAATATGCTATTTTGCAACTACCAAAGGAAAAGGGTGGATTAAACTTGCCAAACTTATGAACATACGAATGTCCCAGCAGAAAAAGATCACCCGGTCTATCTATGTCTGCTCGAGTGTGCGGCTAGCACCCCTAGTTTGCAGCTGCCCCACCTCCCCTCCCCTTTGTCATCCTATCCCATTATTTTTATATGCTATGGCAGCTCAGTGTATCCCACCCTCCATCAATTTCTAGTGGTCCTGATGGTAAAATTACTAGAGGGGGGCACAAGCCAGGACTCACCACAGAGAACCAGAGGTAACAGAAAAAAATAGCTTGGTCTACCTTGACCGTTGAATTCATGGAGTCAGTACTAATGAGCTTCCAAGCATACATATATGGAGGAAGTAGCTGGAAGCAGGCAGGTAAGGCACTGGAGCTAAACTGGGGGCAAAACTGGTTAGCAAAATGGAAGAACACACCAGACCAGAACACCGAAATTAAAAGAATAAAAAGATTTCATTAATTAAAATATTAAAACCAAAAAAATCAGCTTCATGGGGCAGGAGGCACAACGGAGACAGGCACAAGGATAGAGGTGCTATGCTTAACTGCAGCACAAGGCTGCAGCTCAGTACTCAAACCAAGGCAAGCCACAAAGTGGGTTCCACTTAGTCGCTAAGCCGGTGGGCTCAGATGCAATTCAATGCAGCACACAAACCAGGGCCTAGCCAACACCAGGGCTCCCCAAAACTAGCCCCTGGACAACCGACTGGCCTGGACACACTTGTTGCAACAACTCCAGCACTCAGGCACCTTTACTCTTCCAGGGAGTTTTAACACAAACCGGCTCCCCTGCTTCTTCACCACACAACCTGCTTTATTGGGCCTAAACCGAGCCCCACACCATTCCTGGACACTCACAAACATGGGAAAGGTGGGCCCAGCTACACTCGCTCCTGGAAGGCCACCTTAACCTCAAGGACAGCATGCCACATTGTTACAATGTCCTGGTGATGCCACCACCAGACAGGCCACGCCATGGTGCTGCCACTGCCGTGATCCCCCCACTGCCTCGCATCTTCCTCCGAACAGGGCCCCAACCTGCCCCGGTGCCACAGAGCATGAAGCGGGTCTGAACATAGATTCCTCCAGGCCATGACTCCTACTCCCTATAAATAGAGGTCCCATCCCATCAGCCGCTTCCATGTACACCACTCACCAGACCTGAGCACTGATCCAGAGTCGCTGAGCTAGGCCAAAACTCCCAGGCCGGGCATCAAGCACCGGCCCACCTTGTACACTGCAATACCCGCCAGCCTCTTGAACACTCAAAACTTCCCTTTTCTAAACCCAGAGGGCAGGAACGACCACATCCAAGGGGCAAGCACCATCATGAGTCTCCAGCAACCACCAGGGATGAGAAGGGTAACTTTTAGTAAGCCCCAGAACTGAGGGGGCTTACATCAGTTTTGGATAGTATGTTGCTGGCTTATTCCCATGTATATGCCATATTGGAAAACTATAGCATTTTCATTGAATGATTTCTTTGATATTGATAACTAAATCGTTGCCCATCCATTAGGGGAGATACCTTTAACTAGGGTCACCAGACATACAGCAATAACATTACATTTCTGGAGGAAATTCTGCTCCAGTCACATCCCTCCACAAATTTTATTTTGGCTTAGATCTTTAGCACACGACTAACATTTCCACCTAATACTACCGATGCAGCTCTTTTGGACTGGGGGGTCCAGAGATTTGAAATATGTCTACCAGTAGTACATTATGCAGGGCTTTTCCTCCTTCCCAGACCTTCAAAGAGAATATACCTTTCTTAGGTCCACTTCAGATATTTGCAGGTGAAATCCTATTTGCTAGGGATGGGCTCACAATTTAAACAATTCCCAGAATGTCCTCCCATGCTATTCACTTTACTAAAGGATCTTTCTAGCCTTATTTAATTGGCAACATTTATAAAGGCCTCACTGAATTACTCCCTACCTTCCCTCTATTAATACTGGAGAGATGGAACAAAGAACTAAATGTACATATAACAATGGAGGAAGGGATAACATATGCTACACTAAGTTATAAGTTAACCTCTTCCCTGCAGTGGCGAGATTATTCATGGAAATGCCGCATGTGCTACTTCCGTACCCCTGCACTACAGGCAAAGTATATGGGCTTACACATCGGGTGATGTTGGGCAGGTTATGGAGAGGCATTTGCCAATCACACGCATATTTTTGGGACATGCCCCTCTTTGAATATGTTCTGGTAAGGGGTTATCGAGACCGTGAATGCCTTGTTGGTAGAACAGGATTTGTTTATTCCTCAGTTGGCCCTTCTCTCTATTCTGCCAAGGACAATTAGGGGGCAAAGTTTGAAACTGTTGTTAATTTTTAATACTGGTAGCAAAAAAACTTATCAAACTGTGGCTATGGAGAACTCCCCCCTGCAAAAGTCCAACTGGGAAGCATGTTGTTGGCTTATTCCCATGTATATGCCATATTGGAAAACTATAGCATTTTCATTGAATGATTCATTTGATATTGATAAATACATCTTTGCCCATCCATTAGGGGAGATACCTTTAACTAGGGTCACCAGGTATACAGCAATAACATTACATTTCTGGAGGAAATTCTGCTCCAGTCATATCCCTCCACAAATTTTATTTTGGTTTAGATCTTTAGCACACGACTAACATTTCCACCTAAAACCAGGGCCGGATTAAGGGGGGGACAAATGAGGCAAATGTCCCAGGCCCCCCGTGATCGACTGGCCCCCCGCCGCCGAAGCCGACAGAATCAGACAGACATTTTTTCCCTGGCCATTCATGTCAGCAATATCAGATGCAAGGCAACCTCCCACCCACACCACAGCGACATGCGCACCGCGCTCAATTCAAACTAGTTTGTAATGTTCCCTCGATATAGGTCCCCAGCCATGCAGCAGCTACTTCGACGCCATATATTTCAAACAATTTGCCCTTTGCCCAAATGGTTTATGACTATCTTAATACTACTGCTAATAGCCGGGAGAGTCTGAGCCGGTATCAATATGTGTACCCGTCCCTACCAAGAAAAATACAGTACAGTACCCCCGAGCGTAGTCATGTGTAGGTACTGCTGTAGTAGGCCTAGGCCGCGGCGCGGCTGCCGCCCCCCCATCCCCGTCGGACTGCATCCCGCGGCCCACCCACCCCGCCACAGCCCAACAACTGAGTCCCACCCCAAAAACAAAACACACACACCACTGTCAACTTCTTTCCACCCCGACTCACAATACAGGCCCCTGACGGCCTGACCAGGCATCAGCTCGCTTGCCATGAATTAAACTTAAGCACCACCGAGTGCAGTGCGAGTCTGCTGAGAAGCCTGCTGCTTATGCTAGAGTTGTGACCGCCGGGTCTACTCAGACTGTGTCCGACGCCGACTCACGGAGCCAGAATGGGAGAGAGCCAGCCAGCCCTTGAGCCCTGCATTTTTTAGCCCCGGCCCCTGTGGCACCACAGTTTAGCTAGCACTTAGGCCCCCCACCCCTGAATAGCCCTGCCCAGGCGCTTAAGTTGAATTTGACCTACCGTACTACTGGGGTACCGTCCGTGGTACTGGTACAGCAGGGCGACTAGTCGTGGATGGAGACCAGTTTTCCATGATGTAGACTTGCTGCTGAGTGTGCTGCAGGTGGTGGGACAGTCTGGACAACATACTTCTTCTGGTTGGGTGGCACTGGAAGCGAAGGAAGGCGAAGAGAGACAGAGACTCCAGGATGTAAATGTGCGTACCGACCGACCGACGGACAGTACAACCGCGGAGCCGCCCCCAAAAAAAAAAAAACCCAGCTTAGCTACAACAGGCAGGCTACTGGATACAACGAAATTGATTCTGAAAGAAAGCCTGTTGGTCTGGGACTGCGGGACACCGGGACAGCCTGGGTTGTCGGTAACTTGATTCGAGGTTGGTCGGGATTCGGGAAGCTGCTGTTGGCGCTGGCGCTGCTCTCTAAACTGCCTGCCTGTTGCATACGCTGCTGGCTGTGCTTACTAAAGGTTTGTAGTTCACAATGATTCAATTGCCAGTAAGCACAGCCAGCTTCACTGCAGAAAGTGGCTTAAGAAAGCCACCAATCAGAGCCCCAAAAGTGTAAATGGGCCAATCGGAGTAGGGGAGGCAGATCAGGGTTGTGATTGGTTCGGTTAGGAGAACCAATCACAAGTCTGTATTTAGAGAAATATGCAGCGGGAAAAATAAACAAAAGAAAAACTTGGCTACTTTGCCTTATAAATAGGAGCTTTAAAGCCCACTTAGTCAGGTATCAGAGCTGTAATCACCTGATCTGATCACCTGCTTCGAAGGGGAAGAAATTTACCAAAGAACACGGAAGAACAACATCTCCATACCGACCAGCCCTACTCCAACAGCTGACAGAAAGAACCAGGACATCGGACACTTCTTCTGTGCCAGAGTCGGAGACCTCCAGTGGCCAACTCTGTTCCTGAACTTGGACTATTTGTGTTTTGGGTTGGCTTGTTTAAGGTAAGCTCATAACAGCATGCTGGTGGTGTTTATTTATTTTTTTATTGACTGGGGTATAGTATACTGCTGTCTGTAAATACCTTCATGTAAACTGACACTGACTGTGTAGTACTGGGGGGAGGACTGAAGCACATGTAAAACAGGATCATTCAATTATTGCATGTTTTTTATATACATGTGCATATATGTGTGTGTGTGTGTGTGTATATGTGTATATATATATATATATATATTTTCAGAATATTCTGGTTACCATGTGCCTCTAATCTACACAGTGTTAGTCTCCATAAAGGTATTTTTCTCTCCATTGTAACTTACTAATCAGACCACAGGACATAACCTAATGAAATGATATTATTCAACAACATGGTGAGAATGGACAGAAATTAGTTCTGCAACCCCCAGTGCAACTTACTAATGGCTGCTTCTATAGAAGTTTGAGGTTATATGTTTTTGTGCTTTGGTTTGTTTTGACGCTATGTAGTTGTTTTTTCCAAACATTCTCGGATGGTTAGTTTCTTACCCTCTTTTAAATTGATTTAGCTGGAAGTATGGCTTTGACTCCTGCACTTCAAACAAAGAATCAAGAGCATTTTCCTGCTCTCCCCGTAAAATGACGCCTGAAGAACAGTCGAATATGCAGCATGGCTAAACTTAAGGCATGTTTAGTGGGGTTTGCCCTTTTGCTTTGTAGCTTTATACATTGCTTATGAGTTGTGTCAACTAATTACATTAGTGTATTTTATTTTAAACTGAAATGTTTGGTCCTAGCAATCTGCTTATTGTAAGAAGTTAACGTGCACTATACATGTTGATGGTAGAATTGTGTGTACAACCATCTGTTTATTTGTAGTTATGGCTTTGGTTTTGGTATATTGGAACTGCACACCTCTGTACATACACACATTAAGTAGTTACTTCATTACTGTCCTTGGAGTAGGATGCATATGCATACATCATAGTAAAGTACTGTTTGCTTTATTTTTGTATTTTGCATGGTACAGAGCCAGAGGTGTGCAGTTTTAATATTGCATGATAAAGCAACCGACACAGTTGTGCTGGAAAAATTTGTTAAGCAGCAGTTGCCAGTTTTTGTTTTCTAGTTATTTCTGAAACGCTATACAACCAGTTAATATTGCCATGGAATATAATTATCACTAGGCAATAGCTGCTAAAACAACTAGGCAGCAAGCCTGCCAGTCAAGTAGATGTGTGCCTAGGTAAACCAATAGATCAGGCATGCTGCATGAACAAATGCCACCAGCAGCACAAAATGTGTCCTCATTAACAGGCCAAACACAGAACAGTTGGACGAGGAAATACATGTCATCCTGGCTCATTAATGAGGATAGATATTTCTGCTGCAGGCTGCATTTGTATTTCTTCATGCCTGATTTATTGGTTTACAAACCTAGGCACACATCTACTTGGAATCAGACAGTAGGCTGATTGCCTAGTTTGTTGGCAGCTACTCATAATTATATTCCCTGGTAAGTGGCAACATTAACTGATTTCTATAGCAGGCTGGCTGTGTTTTTTTTTTTTTTGGCAACTACTGGCAGTGGTTGGTGGTTATGTTCCCTGGCACACCGTACAGTAACTGAGTATTATGTTATGAGCTTTTTTTATTGTTCCAAAAGAAGAAAAAACAACACTAGCTACCGCTGCGATACTGAGGACTTAGCAAATTTTACAGAAGTACCTAACTGTATTATAGGTTATTTTCATGACACAGACACATCATATATTTTTGTCTGTGAACAAATTCCCTAATTCCTGTAGGAGGCTGGAGCCATCCAGCTTATAGTCAAAGGTACAACTTATATTTATTGTGTTAGCCAGAAACCTATATTAGCGGCTTTTAACAAGACTGGCCACAACAAATATTGGTTTGGCTACCACATTTTGAAAGCTAGTGTCAAACTGACCACCTGCTCACAAACTGATTTTGTCCCACCCTGTGGAGTACCCCCCTCCACAGGACATACTTGTTACTGCTGCTGTCTGGTGGATCCATCTGTCTGATGCATGGAGGCTGCTGGCGCTGCCGTGCTGATACATGCTGCAAGGAGGGGGATACTGCTGTTGCTGGAGCTGGGTAGAAAAGCAGGGCTCCCTCAGGCTCTGGCTCTCCTTGTGCAAGTCCTCTAGCCTGCGGTCTAACTCATCGATTCATGGCTCTGTATTAGGCTTTACTAGTTCTGCACGATGGTCATCCGCTCTGTAAGGTACAACACCCATTTCATGGGGTTCTCCAGGAGGCTGTCACTGGCGGCAGCAGGCAAGCAGTGGTGGAGGAGTGGAATGCCAGCCTTGGCTTAGGAATGGAGATGCAATGCATGGAGTGCTGTCACTGCGCAGCCGGAGGTCATGTTTACCTGGGGGCTCCCAACCCTTGGACTACTGATCCATCTCACAGCAGGGGAGAGTGACCTCAGAACTTGTGGTAGAAGACACAGTGCTTCTGACTTTGATATTTGTAATGGTTTTATTTAGTTTAAACTATTTTAAGATGTAATCTAGATTTTTAGGTGGTAATCATGGAAGTGTAGAATTTGTGTACAAGAGGAGTATCCTATAATTATTACTTTTGTCCTAAAGCCTTAAATGTTTCCAAAGTCCCACAGATGGATTGGGCAGATGATAATGATGGTGCGTAGTATGTGGCCCAGAGATGGATTGGGCAGATGGTAACAATAGGTGCGTAGTATGTGGCCTGGAGATGGATTGGGCAGATGGTAACAATAGGTGCGTAGTATGTGGCCCGGAGATGGACTGGGCAGATGATAATGATGGGTGCGTAGTATGTGGCCTGGAGATGGATTGGGCAGATGGTAACAATAGGTGCGTAGTATGTGGCCCGGAGATGGATTGGGCAGATGATAATGATGGGTGCGTAGTATGTGGCCCAGAGATGGATTGGGCAGATGGTAACAATAGGTGCGTAGTATGTGGCCTGGAGATGGATTGGGCAGATGGTAACAATAGGTGCGTAGTATGTGGCCCGGAGATGGATTGGGCAGATGATAATGATGGGTGCGTAGTATGTGGCCCGGAGATGGATTGGGCAGATGGTAATGATGGGTGCGTAGTATATAATTTACTTACTAAAAAATAATAACTATTCCTCATTCCAGAAACCAGCATTACAATTGCTCTTCTTTTATGTCATTCTGCTTCTTAAATATTTATTCTGTCACTCTTCCCCCAATAAGCAGGCAAGGTAAAATGTCAATTCACTTTATTGAGGTTAGTTGTCATCATAATCGTATTACATTCATATATCTTTAAAAAAAAGGCCACAATACAATAAATATAACATTACAAATTATGAATCTAACAGTGTATTATCTTGGCATACATATTTATTGCAATTAAATATTTCCATGTTCAAGTGTGACAGATCCGGTACTCTGCTCTGGCGTAATCTTCTGTCCTGCAAGTAAAATGAAAAACCATGAAAGAGTTGTTTCCATAATTCTAGATAATAGTAAACAAAACATTACCCAAAATAATAACTCCAAATTTGATTACAATACAGGCGTCTTAAGATGGAGTGTTATAGTATCAATGCTCTATAAGTGACAAGCAGACCCTTCTCCTTAGGTATTTATTAGACGAGTGCTACAAACAGTGTGTAATAAATAGCATAGTCTTTGGGGACACACACACACACACACACACACACACACACACACACAGTCTTCAGAATATTTCCAGTGTCCGTTATTACTGTGACATGTTAAGTGGCTTTTGCACCTGCTTTTTCAAACTATGGCATTAAGTCACACTGCTCACTAGATAGATGTAAATATAAAATAAAAAAAAAAGGTACTCGTAACCACCTGGGTGGCCATTTTGTGTCAGGTTAACAATGGATAGTTTGGATGTCATATAGAGTTATTGGAGATAATGAGTAGAGGATGGGAGGGGCCAGGGATACACTGCTGTGTCTTGCTCTTGGTGTGTCTCTCCCCGCAGTGGGTTTTCTCTGTTCATGTCGTGTTCTCTCTGTCTCGGTCTCTTGGGAAGCTTCAAGCTGCTGTGTAGCATACAGGATGCTGCCTTCAAGAACTGTGCCAAGAGGTTGGTAAGCTAAGCATGGGAGTAAGTCTGCCGTGAGGCGGATTACAAACTCGCTTCTGTCTGAAAAGAAGCACATGACTCTGACGATGCACTGCTTGCCTTGCCAAATACTGTAGACTCCAGGGCGCTACAAGTATCTTCCTCTCAACTCTTCTGCAGAACGAGATGTTGCCAGCAGACATTGAGTCCATGCTCCAACAGTTCTTGCATAGTGACTGCCTTGTGTGCACAGCTGTGTTATCAATGGTTGCTGATGGGAAGTCTAATTGTTGGTGTAATGGCAAGAGAAGTGCCACTAAAATCACAGAAATGGTGGGAGCCAATGCCATCCATCATGGACTAATGCCCTGTGCTAGTCATAAAATCCAATCTCTCATTTGTTTCCCCAGGTCTGAAACACAGGGAGTGAATATTCTGGAAAATGCCACGAACCATTTTACATTCAGGTGCTCAGAAACGCCGTGCTGCAAAGGAAAAGCAAGAAAAACTGGATGCCGTCCTCGCAAAGACTCCGAGACTCAACCAATTTTTTGTGAGCAACTCGTCTGCGCCATCTGTCACCTCATCTGTTTCTCTCCTGACAAGTGCACATGGCTGCAACTCTGAAACATCACATGAGTGCCCTGACACCGGATCCGATATTGAAAAGGTTGGTCAAGGTACTATGGTTGAGACTGCTGCTTCTACAGATGAAACTGGTGATGCATTGTCTTTGTCTCCAGAGTCTACCAGCAACTCAACTCAGTCAGAAGTGATCCTGCATGTCCTTGACAGATCCTACGGAGTGGTTCCCAGTAAGTTCCGCTACTGTAAATTTCTGGGTTGAGAAAAGGACCAGACACTTGCCAGAATAAGTGCGACTCTGACAGTTATTTAAAGTCAAGAGGTACTACAACCCTACACAGAGCCAACCAAGGGCATTTCCGGTTCCTAAAAATCACATGTTCTATGCCAGCGACCAAATGGTGAGATGCATCTTGAAATGGTTGCTGTATAGTCCTTTAAAGGGTCCATCTATTGTTTCTTCTGCACACTGATGGCGAGTCGAAGGACCAGTTTTCCAAGTTGAGGTTTAAGTGACTGGAAAAAGGCAGATGAAGAATCCGCATCCATGAAGAAAGTGCAGCACACAGAATGCATTTGAAAGTACGCACGTCGCAAAGAATACTGCCGTGTGGACTACAGCTTGGAGAAGCAGTATCAGGAGGAAGAAATACTGGCGTGATGTACTACATCGGGTAGTTGCTGTTGTGACACTGTTGGCGGAGAGGACTGGCCCTCCGAGGAGATGATGAATTAATTGGCTCAAAACATAATGGCAACTTCCTCGGCTGCATGGAATTAATAGCGCGGTTTGACCCCTTTCTGGCCACACATATAGAAATTTGGTAACGCTGGTCGGGAAAGCCAGCTTACTTGTCTTCCACTATTTTGAAGAATTTGTGCAAATCATGGCCACGACACATCCGAGAGCACAATTGTGAAGAAATTACAACAACCAAGTACTTTTCAGTATCTGTTGACTCAGCATGAATTGACCCACGTTGACCAGCTGACTGTGATTGCCGGTATGTGCTAAATGGCATACCAATTGAGCGGTTCTTGACTTTCCTGCAAATCGGCAGTCACATGGCTGAAGAACTTGTACATACTCTGCTACAGTACTTGTGGCTGAATCAATTGATTTTATGGATTGCCGTGGCCAGTCTTATGACAATGCAAATAACATGGCTGGCCGGTACACTGGTATGCAAGCGCGTCTCAAAACGGTGAACCCTCTTGCCTTATTTGTGCCTTGTGCTGCACATTCTCTTAACCTAGTTGGTTCCAATGCTGTAGATTGCTGCGTTGAGGCAGTCAGCTTCTTTGGCTTTCTCCAGAAACTGTACACATTCTTCTCTGCATCTACTCACCGCTGGTCAGTTTTATAAAACACTTAAAGAGAAAGTGGAGGACTGACAGTGAAGTCACTGTCTGACACCAGATGGTCTGCAGGTGCTGATGCAATGAAGGCACTCTTTGAAGGCTACACGACATCAAAGCTGCCCTGGAGGAAATGTCTGATGACCAACAGCAGAATGGCACTACAGATACTGAGGCAGATTGCTTGTCCCACAATATGGAGCTACTGAAACTGCATTTCTCTGTGACCTGTGGAATACAATTCTTGCAAGATTTCATGCAACAAGCAAATCTTTGCAGAGTACAAAATTGATTTGAAAGTAGCAGTCAAACTACTGACCTCTCTGGGAAACTTTGTGAATGCATTATGATCGTTTGATACATTTGAAACACAGCAAAGAGTTATCTGGCACTTTACACTACAGAAGTGATCACTAGGAAGAGAAAGAGAAACACTCAGTCACGATGACTTGCAGTCTGAGGGAGTTGTTTTAACTGGCAGAGAAAAATTCAGGACTGAGACTTATTTGATTATAATTGATTGCCTCATCATGGCCTTAAAACAAAAGGATTTCAGCCTACCAAACTGTCTATGACCACTTTAAAGTCATAGTGAACTTCAAAACACTAACAGATGAAGAAATTAATGCTGAGGCTCAGAAACTAGCTCAAGCATACCCATCAGACTTGTCTGTGGAGGTCTTCCCTGGTGAAATGGCACAATTCATCAGCTTTGCAAAGGCAAGAGGCTGTGATCTGCCACTGTCTCAGGCAGCACTACTACATAATGAAGAACTGCAGGAGACCTTTCCAAATGTTTATGTAGCTCTTCGTATCTACCTGTCGCTGATGGTGACTACCTGTTCAGGTGAACGCTCCTTCACCAAGATGGCACTCATCAAAAACAAACTTAGATCTACAATGCGAGATGATCGTTTGAGTGCACTCACACTCTTAAGTATCAAGTGATCTACTCGACAAATTGACTTTAATGAGCTAATCGATAGTTTGCTACTGCTAAGTCACGGAAAGGAAATGTCAAGTGAACCTTGCATAAATTGTGCTGTTCCTTTTTCTTTGGGCTGTAGTTCTCTACAGAAAGGAGTACTTGTAAAAATGGGGGAAAAGGCCAAGGGTTCAGAGTGTCTTTGGATGTACTTAGCAAGATATATCCTGATCTATGGGATTCTCTCAGTACTGAACCAGTTAGGGGTCTTCTTTTAAATTGACTCACAAAAAGCCTGTACACTGGACCACTTCTGGCAGAAAACTGTTTCCCCTGGAGTCGGGGTGTGGAAACCATCTGGCCTTAAGTCTACAGCTGGGTAAACATCCTGGGGATTGTGGCCTCTGGAAGGTAATGCCCTGTATCTGGGATGTGTGTGGTGCCTTTCTTTTTTTTTTGTTTTGTTTTATCTGCCTGTGAGACCTCCTGCTTCATGTCCCTTGGATGCATGCACCCCACACCTTTGACATGGATGGTGCAGTGCACCTAACTCTCCTCTAGGAGTCCCAGAACTTGCCCCAGAACATCTAACCCCCAGAGCTTCACAGTACAGTGATGCTCATGTGGTGACTAGTGGTAATGTTCAAACCAGCTGCAGCTGTAGACTTAAAGCCAAATGGTTTCCCACACCCCTCTGACTCCAGGGGGAACCAATTTTCTGCCTAACTTTTGCAACTGGTCTGTTTAGGTAATTTTTCTTGGGAAAGATAATTGTAGTCTGCCTAATCAGTGGAGGAGGAACCAACACAAGTGAAGTTATCAGATTGAAAGACACAGCTGTCTTTATTTTCAGTCCACCTTTTTAAGGTTATAATGCAGGGTAAGCAGGTCAGGAAATGTAATTTGGGGAAGGTGTGGCGCCCCTTACAACACGCTCCCTTCCACCACCTGTAAATGTTCCTGGGTGGAAGTACCTTATTTAAGGAGCCAATTAGGCCATGTATTGTAGGTCAATTCAGGCAGCAGTCTATATTTGTGAGTAGCCACTGCGGCCATTTCAGAGCTATTAAGCTAGTGTAGGGACTATACCGAAAGGGTCCCACCGTGAAGTGGTGGTATAGCTTGCTCACTTTGGAATTCCAATCTGAAAACTAAGAGGACTCCCTTTTTTTACATGAAGTTTAAAGTACATAGAGCCAGTGGCCATGTAATTGTTTACATATTAAAATGTACCATTTGGGGAGTTGTGCACTGGTATTCTGTTAACTGCTGCTTACACAACCCAGTAGCACCCCTAGCAGAAATGTTAATTACATTTGTGGGCAATGCAGAGTTGAGCATGTTGATTTGGGAAGGTGGTGGCGCCCTACAACACGCTCCCTTCCACCACCTGTAAATGTTCCTGGGTGGAAGTACCTTATTTAAGGAGCCAATTAGGCCATGTATTGTAGGTCATTCAGGCAGCACTCTATATTTGTGAGTAGCCACTGCGCCATTTCAGAGCTATTAAGCTAGTGTAGGGACTATACTGAAAGGGTCCCACCATGGAGTGGTGGTATAGCTTGCTCACTTTGGAATTCCAATCTGAAGACTAAGAGGACCCCCTTTTTTACATGAAGTTTAAAGTAAGTAGAGCCAGTGGCCATGTAATTGTTTAAATATTAAAATGTACCATGTTTGAGGAGGGGGGTTGTGCACTGGTATTCTGTTGTTAACTGCAGGAAATGTAAACAACCATGTTTTGCTGTTCTAACACCAGTATGGTGGCAGTCAAGTTCTCACTCTTTAAAAACAAAAACGGGATGTGAATAAAACTACCAGCTGCATCAACAGTCTCTATAGAATGTTAGCAATTATTATTATTATTTTTTTTAACACATGGAGGCCTAAGGGGTTTTGGTGTCCCTTTAAGCAGCTGGTGGGGCAATTGTTTGGAAGATCTAACAAGCATTTTATCGCCACTAAAAGCCCCCAAACTCACCACAGAACATATAGACCCCCAGAGCTTCTGGGGCCTGGTGGCCCGGACAGACCCCAACTGTCTATATGTCTGATGACACTGTGAGTGCTGTACCTGTGAATAATGGGCTTGTCTCCCCATATGGTGGTTGTTAAGGGTAATGAACTAAAACTGTAATGAACAATATGCTCGGAAAATGTTGCGCAAAAAAATAGGTATGAAAAATTGGGCGTTTTTACCTGGCCACCCAAGTTGTGAGTGTCCCAGGCCCCCCTACGGCTTGATCTGGCCCTGCCTAAAACTGTGGCTATGGAGAACCCCCCTGCAAAAATCCAACTGGGAAGCATTAGTTAACATCTATAGAACGGAAATCTTTACAACTTCTATACATGATAAAGTAGTCAGAGCCAAAGATTTCAGGAGGAGATGGGTGGTTTACCAGATAGATACTAATCCAAACTTTATTCCATGAACTAGAACAGGGCTGTGAAGACTATTTAATATTTCAAGATATCTTTGGGGGAGCAGTGAATCAAGGAATCACTGAACTTATACATTGTAGTATGCAGAGTTGTACGAAGATACCCTGTGAAATGCTCAAGACCTATCTTTTTAGGGCTACAGTGGGCTAAGCCCTGCAGACCTTCTGTGATCAGAAAATGGGAGATTTTTCTGACCGAACAACAGTGTGGAGTTGCCTCACAGTCACCTTCATGTCCATGAAGCATTCCGCGCTGTCCATTAGCAGTCGCACAGCACTATTTTTCTGTAGCCGATGTCACGTCGGAACACAGCACACTCCACCGTGTCTACGATGGCTGACAACCTGTATTGCACATGCGTGACTACTTGCACGTGTGCAATAGAGGTTGTCAGCCATCTTGGTCATGGCAGATGGTGCCGTTTTCCACTGTGACCTCTGCCAGCAAAACCAAGGATACAATTTTTTTTTTAAATATACTTTTCCTCCCACCAGACTCTCCCTCTCAGCACCCACCACCCCAGTCCCCCAGAAATGTCACAGTCACACTGGGGTACCCAATCCCAGTGCAGGAATCCTCAGTTGGGTGCACTGGGGGTGCCCAATCCCCAATGCGAGAATCCTTTGTCCTTTTTTCCCCTCCTGCCCACCCGACCCTCCCTCTCAGCACCTGACATCACTCCTCCCTCCAAAATGTTACAATGACACTGGGAGTGGCTAATCCCCTAGTGTAGGTATCCAGTCATTTTTTTCACCCTGTAAAAAGAAAACCGTCCATTGAAGTCTTCTGTAGCCATTACAGTCCACCCTCATCACTCTCACTCAGCACCCACCACCCTGCACTCCCCCAAGCCCTTACTTACCCATCAGGGGTTCAACGTCATAATCCTCTCTGGACCACAGACACGTCTTCACTCTTCAAAGCTGGACCACAAACTGAAGAAACAGGTGTGCGGGACAATGTATTCCAATGGTGTTTTGACCTTAGTGGCATAACTTGGCCATTTTTTACATATTTTTGGCCCATATTTTCAACAAGCCTTTTTTGGGACCCCGCCTCATGAACAATTGCGCTCACATTAGGCAAATCTGTCCTGAAATGTGATTTTGCAGTCCCTGCTTGAAATCACCTTTCAGGCAGGAGTTAAAAATGTTCTCTGCCCTTGTTCGTGAGATGGGGTCATAAGAAAGCTATGTTGAACATTTTGTGTAAAAATATTAAAAAAACAAAGTTGTGAGCCTATGTCGAATTTTGCGAATGCAGGCTCATAACTTTGGTAATTTTCAATATTTTTACCCCAGATTTACAACATAGCCATGTCTTTATAGCACCTCATGAATGTAACAGCTGTAATTTTTTCAAATCCTGGCCAAAATGTTTGTTTTACATCCCAAAAGGTGATTTTGGGATCACTGCACAAAATCGTCTTTTGGACAGGAGTTGAACATTTTCTCTGCCCTTGTTCATGAAGTGGAGTCATAAGAAGGCTATGTTGAAAATTTTGTGTAAAAACATTAAAAAACAACAAAGTTGTGAGCCTATGTCGAATTTTGCGAATGCAGGCTCATAACTTTGGTAATTTTCAATATTTTTACCTTAAATTTGCAACACAGCCATATCTTTATATCACCACATGAATGTGACAGCTGTCATTTTTCAAATCCTGCCCCCCAATTTTTTTTTTTTTTTTATTTCAAAAGGTGATTTCACAGTCCCTGCACAAAATCTCTTTTCGGACAGGAGCTGAACGTTTTCTCTGCCCTTGTTCAGGAGGTGGGGTCATAAGAAGGCTATGTTGAATATTTGGTGCAAAACTATTAAAAAAAAAACAACATTATGAGCCTATGTTACATTTTGCGAATGCAGGTTCATAAGTTTGGTAATTTTTAAATATTTTTAACCCAAATTCCTCAGCTGTAGCTCTATCAGCTCTGGCCAGAGTTTGTTGTACTTGCAATCTGTATATGTGGTGCACCAGCTGTTACTATATTCTTGTACCCTGCTGCTATTTGTTGTAGTTCATCTGTTTTCCTATTCTGGCTTATACAGTGTGTGTTATATAAAGAAATGCCAATAAAATTTGGATCTAAAAAAGAAAAATTACTCCTGGAAGAGGGGTGGGGAGTTGCTCTTAACTATGTCTGCTTGGCGATGTCCAGAAGATAGTATCTATTATACAGATGAAGAGGGATATGATAAGGCATAACTCCTAAGCACAGTGCAATATTGACACTTGATGAGAATATTAACATTGTTACAGATAATTCAAGTACGGTACATACTACCCTAATTTCTAGAAGAAAAAAAAAGACACTCCCATGCGTCAAAGTTTATTGGTATTATTTTGGCAGTACTGAGCCAAGGTCAAAAAGGCTTGAAAAAAACATAATGCATAAATATTAGATGTAGAAAGATGGCAAAAATATAAGAAAAAAATATATAAAAGGCATTCTTTTTTGTATAACCCTTTCAAAGATAAACAAAAACTGTTGCTGCCACTTCAACAGTTACTAACACCTATACTCCAATCTACAGGAGTGTGAGGTCCCAGGGTGGGGGTAGACGGAAAGGTAAAAGAAAAGAGGAAATGTTTACTGTAACCATCACAACCAGATAACATATAGTACATACATACTGAAATGTACACAAACTTCATGTTCCAAGGAAAGGGGTTAATTAGGAACAGAACAGTTATGTACTGTTCAGAACAGCAGATCTTTGCAAGAATCTCTTCCCTTAGGTCATCACACCTTTGGCACTATACCCATGTCAGTGCTAGGACCACACAGAAACCTTTGATAGCCAGGGACCACCCATGATATCATGCATCAGCCTTTACATTAATGTGAGCAGTCCCATCTCTGCCCAGTTCCCTGCCAGAGATTGTGCTCCAAGGACCTATCTTCTTTGGGAACCAGGAGATTATACTAGCGCCTCTTATAGTAAGTGAGAGAAAGCACTAGATTTATTTATTTATTTAGTTAGTTTTTGTTGACTAGGAAAGGAGGGCTAGACAATTCTGCATATTCAAACAACATGAAGTCTTGCTATATTATAGACATTAGCAGTTTGTTCCAGCTCTAGAACTGCCCCGGAGTGAAATGGTTAAAACCATTCCAAAATAGAATTTTGGCACGAGAGCAGCTCTATCTGTGTCATTTCAAACTTGAACTGTCAGATTCTTTACTCTGCCTCAGTGAACAGTCACTCCGGAGATTTCTCCTTCTGCTCGGTTCATTTCTGGGTTTAAAAGTGTTTTCTCGGTTGGATTTAACCGAGAATAGTTTTATTTTAACACGCAAAACCATTCGGTTCAAGCTCTATCTGTGGTAACCGTAAGTAAATGAAGGTTTTGTCTGTGTGGAACTTGTAAGTTATCGGTTCGGTTTTGAACCGATCAGTGGGTTAAAACTCATTTAAAACTAAAAGTTACTATTTTAAAGTGACGGTTCCGGTTCTTATCGGTTCTAAAAAGCAGTTTATTACGTTTTTCCAATACCGATGACACGGTTGGAACCGATAAGAGTGTCTTGCCTGGCACTGCCGTTAAAGGGCAAGTTTTTGGTTAGGCTGGCATTATGTCTGAGAAACCCAAAAGAAAAACCGGGCCCACTGGGTTTCAACACTGTGATGTTTGTGGGGAAGTCTTTGCCAAGGCTGACCCACACACCATGTGTTTATTGTCTGGGGTTTGACCACCTCCAGTCAGACTGCCAGGTATGTAAGAATTTCCCTGCAGCCACCCTGGAAAAAAGATTGGGCAGGCTCAGGGAACGAGAGGCCAAAAAGTCCGCTGACCCGGATGGCCAGCCCGGTTCGGTGCCAACCGAACCAGAGGGAGTGCCCTCTGACCAGGGCCAGACTTCCTCGGCCAAAAGAAAAGCTGGTTCTGAGGAACCAATTACAGTAAAGAAAACAAGAAAATCAGCAGGTCTGGAGTCCAAAATTCCTTCTCCAACTGCTGCAGAGATAGAAAAAGCCATACAAATTGTCCAGTCACTGTCTCAGGGTCCGTCCGAACCACCACTATCTGGTAAAAGGTCGGTTCGTCCGGTCCCAGTGGTTCAGGATTATGATATTGAGGAATTTTATGAACCAGAGGAGGATTATGAACAGTATGAATGTGGCTGGGAAGGTCTGGGTGTGCCCATTGAACCGGACATCTCCCCAGACAGACCTTTAGAATCTCCCCCTATGCTGTCTGAGTCCCCATCTCATTTTATGTTTTATAAAAAAGTTGCTGAAACCCTCCAGCTTCCTTTAGAAGAGGCTGTGGATGAGCAAGAGGAGCCTGATTTTGTAGAAATGATGGATATTCCAGAGTCTAGGAGATTGTCTATTCCTTTACATAAGTCTTTCAGGAAACAATTAAAATTTTAAAAGCTCCTAATTCTGTGCCTCCTGTAGATACAAAGATGGACAGAAGGTATACATTGTCAGGCCCTGATACAGAATTCCTTTCTCAGCAATGCAGTCATGTTGGGGTAGTTCAGGCTGCTGCCTGTGACAAAGCTAATATTCCCTTGGCTTCACATCCTCCTGACAAGGATTCCAGGAAGATTGATGCCATGGCAAAAAAACAGTATATGGCAGCCTCTCTGGGACTCAGGCAAGCAAATTATATGGCTTATGTAGCTAGGTATCAGAAATCTAGATGTGATACTGTTATGCAATTGGCCAAGCAGGCCCATGGCCAGCTGGCTAGTGAACTAGAACAGGTGGCTGCTGATGGCATTGAAGCCTCTAAGGTTCAGTTTCATGCTGCTGTGGATGTTAATCATGTTTCCTCTAGGGTCATGGCCACATCTGTAGCTTTTAGTAGGATGTGGCCTGGCTCAGGTGTACTAGTTTGTCACAGGATACCCAGACTAAGGCTATGGATTTTCCTGTGGTGGGAAATTCTCTGTTTGGAGAGCAGACAGGGAATTACATGAAGAAGATGGATGAATATAGGACTACTTACAAGAGTGCCCAGGCTATGGGCGGCAAGCCACTCCTCAAGAGCATGCCCCCAGGGGTAGGGTAGGCCTTCACAGGCCTTCTACCAGACTCAGGCCTCCTCTGCCTATGCTCAGAGGGCTTCTTCAGAGGCAGGGGCAGGCGAGGGTGGGCAGACCTGCTCCCACCCCCAGCCTAAAGCTCCTAGAAACAGGCACCCTGATGGGGTGCCCAGGGCCCATTCTCCTGTACCAGTGGGGGCAGGCTGGCTTACTTCAGTCAGAATTGGGCTTCTTTAACCTCAGACAAGTGGGTTCTGGAAGTAGTAAGCCAGGGTCTGGTTCTCAGCTTCAAAAGTTTCCCCAAGTTGAGAAGCAGATTTTTCTACCTACAAGTGCTTCAGAGACCCTCGCTCTGGAAACAGAGGTCTCATCCTGTTAGCTCTCAGAGCAGTAAAAGGGTTCCTCCCTGCATCAGGGCAGGGTCTGTATTCAGATACTTCCTTACCCCAAAAAGACAGGAGAATGGCGGCCCATTTTAGATCTCAGATATCTGAACAAGCATCTTTTGAAACCAAAGTTCAAAATGGTAACTCTGGCAATGATTTTACCTTCCCTAAGGCCAGGGACTGGCTAGCCTCCCTGGACCTCAAGGATGCCTATTTCCATGTCCTAATCAGAAGATCCCATCGAAAGTACCTCAGATTCAAACTGCCCTCAGGTCATTACCAGTTCAGAGCAATGCCCTTGACCTTACCTCTGCTCCAAGGGTATTCACAAAGTGTCTAGCAGTGGCAGTGGCCCCTTAAGGAGGCAGAGGATTGCTGTTTTTCCCTATCTAGACGACTGGCTCATTGTAGGCCAGTCCCCAGAACAGGTAAAATCTCACCTGCAGGTCACCCAGCAGCTTCTCACCTCCCTGGGTTTTCTGCTAAACCTACCAAAGTCGGTTCTGGAACCAGTCCAGGTACTCACCTTTATAGGGGCAGAATTGGACACAAAGCTAGCCAGAGCCTTTCTTCCCCCAGAAAGGGTAAGGAATTTAGTGGCTCTGGCCTCTTCCTTCACTCTGCAGGTCTCTCGACCAGCAAGACACTTTCTGCAGCTCCTGGGGCACATGGCTGCATCCACAGCTGTTGTGCAGGGAGCCAGATTTCAGATGAGAGACATTCAGTTTCACTTGAGAACCTTTTGGTCTCAGAGAAGAGACCCCCTTTCCAAGTTGGTCCCAGTGACTCGAACCTTGATCCTAGCTCTCCAGTGGTGGCAGGATCAGAGCAATTTAAGAGCGGGGGTCCCCTTCATTTCCCCTTCTCACGACTTGACTCTCACTACAGATGCTTCCCTTCTGGGTTGGGGAGCCCACATGGGCGACCTTTCCACTCAGGGAGTTTGGTCCCCCAGGAATCTCTGCTCACATCAATTTGCTGGAACTCAGAGCTGTCTTTTTAGCTCTTCAAGCTTTTTCTACATCTGTCCACAACAAGGTGATACAAGTCAGAACAGACACCACCCAACAATGTGGTACATCAACAAACAGGGGCACTTGGTCTTGACCTTGTGCACGAGGCAATGAAGTTGTGGTCTCTGGCCTATTCCCTGAACACTTCCCTCATAGCAGTTCATCTTCCAGGGAAGGACAATGTCCTAGTGGATGCCCTCAGCAGGATTTCCCAGGGCCATCACGAATGGTCCCTGGATCCTCAAGTGCTGGGGATAGTTTTTGCCAGGTGGGGCATCCCTCAGATAGATCTTTTTGCAGCCCCAGACAATCACAAACTTCCTCTGTTCTGTTGCAGGCCTCCAGTGCTGGGCTCAGTTCCCTGGATGCCCTTCTTCTGGATTGGGAGGAAGTTCCTCTATGCCTTCCCCCCTTTCCTCTCCTATTCAAAGTACTAGTCAAAATCAGATCTCAGCCTTGCAGGGTGATTCTGATTGCCCCGGATTGGGCCAGGCAGCCCTGGTACCCACTCCTTCTGTCTCTGACAGTCCATCTTCCCCTGTGCCTCCCCAGGAATCACAATCTGTTGACTTGTGCCCAGGGAAGGGTTTGGTATCCGGACCTCAAATCCCTCAACCTCAAGGCCTGGCTCTTGAGGAGTTAGAGTTGCTGATTTACACCTCTCTCAGGGTGTTCTTGAGATCCTAAAGGCTTCCAGAAAGCCTTCCACTAGGAACTACTTATAGTTCTAAATGGAAAGGTTTTCCATTTGGTGTGCTGGAAAAATATTTCCCAGAATCTGCTGAATTGCCCATTTTGTTAGATTACATTGTACATCTTAATTCCTTGGGTCTCAGACCAGCTACCCTGAGAGTTCATTTGGTAGCTGTGTCTGATTTGTGTCAACAGGAAAGTCATCCCTCTTTCCTCTCATCCTGTGTTTTCCAAGTTTTTAGGGATTACTCCATACTAATCCTCCCTTTTGGGAACTGGCCCTGCTTGGGACCTTAATGTTTGCATTGCCCAGTTAATGCAACCCCTTTGAACCTCTGTCTTCTGCAGAGCTTAAGTACCTAACTTGGAAAACTGTTTTCCAGTGGCTATCACTTCTATGAGCGCATAAGTGAATTGCAAGCCTTGTCAGTGGAGACTGACTTTGGTTCTTTCCACAGCAATAAGGTAGTCCTTAGGACTAATAGGAAGTTTTGCCTAAGGTGGTTTCAGATTTCCATCTTAATCAATCTATCTCCCTTCCAGTATTTTCACTGATCACTCCTCTTCGGGTGAGAGGAGGTTGCAACCTGGATGTTAAGAGAGCTCTTAGTTATTATATAGAGCATACCAAGGTCACAGGTTGAATCCCTCCAACTTTTCCTTACCTATGGTGAAGTTGGGAAAGGCAAATCTGCCACTAAAGAGATCAATAGCCAGGTGGATTGTCTCTTGTATCCAATTTTATCAGAAGTGGGCAGAGCCCCAGTTTGAGGGCTCATTCTACCAGGGGTACAGCTGCGTCTCTAGCTGCTGCCAGAGATATCCCTTTATTAGAGATTTGCCAGGCTGCTACTTGGAAAGCGGTGCACACTTTGACAAGCATTACTCCCTGGATGTCCAGGCCAGGAGAGATGCTCGGTTTGGCACAGCTGTTCTTCAGAGCCTATTCCCCAAGTAGGTTCTGCCCCTCCTCCATGGAGGTACTGCTGTGTATTCTGCTAATGTCTATAATATAGCAAGACTTCATGTTGTTTGAAGAAAAAATTACTCACCTTAGTAATGTTGTTTCTTCTAATGGAGTCTTGCTATATTATAGACCTCCCCCCCAACCTGCCCCTCTCAGAACCTCTACTTGGTGGGGTGCGGGCAACTTAGTGTGGGCACTACTTATGTCCTGTTAGCATTTTGTCCCCTTTGGGACTTTGGGGGTGTATGTGTGTGCGTGTGTGTGTTTTATTATACTTATGTTCCATTTTCATATTATTAGAATGGTGTTAGTATTTCTGGTCCCCTGACTTGAGTCTTGGGTGTTGGGACCATCAATGGTTGTTATTATTTAGGTAGCCATTTGGCTAGTGTAGGTTACATCCACACAGACCTTAGTGAGTTTGGCTCGTAAAGATCGACAGTTCAAGTTTGAAATGACACAGATAGAGCTGCTCTCGTGCCAAAATTCTATTTTGGAATGGTTTTAACCATTTCACTCCGGGGCAGTTCTAGAGCTGGAACAAACTGCTAAGGTCTATAATATAGCAAGACTCCATTAGAAGAAACAACATTACTAAGGTGAGTAATTTTTTCTTTTCTGCCTCGTCCCTGGGGAGGGGGGAAGATACACATGGTAACCAACTGAAATTGAACCAGATTAAGCTGTTGGTGGTATTTTTAGTGAATGGGGGGAAAATCTGGTCAGGGCACCAGGGAAATTCCCCTACTCTTGCCAGTAGGGGGACCCCCTTGTTGGCCATTGCAAGATGGCAGACAGTCTGAAGGACCGAGTGGGAGGAGGTGGAGGTGCAGACTGCCTCTCAGCACAACCTGCTGTTGAATGTGATAACTCTGGAATGCCAGGAATAAGTGGAAATATGCATACAGACACCAATATGCAGCCACACTCGGGTATGATTTCAGTCAAGCCCCCAATACTACCTGATGATAATATGGATAATACTACGGTTGCTATACAGATTCAGGGATGTTCTACGCACTAAATGGGGGCTCCTGAGATCAATGCAAAATGCTTGTTATGGTCTACGATGAAAACTCACCGTGCTTTCCTGGTACAGCTGTTGCAGGAGGATTCTGAAGAGCAGATCGCTGGCAGTGCTACGGAGAGAGAGAACTCAGTAGCTATAGGGTGTTGCCCGTGGACGGTGCCGACGCCAGTCGGGGAAGTCACGGGATCTCCTGTGGCTGCTTCCCTGCAAGTGTCAGTAGATGGAAAAGCACAAACAGCTTCCTTGGAGCTTCGCAAGGGACATGATGTACAAGATTTAACGCCAGGCTCAGTATGGAATGTAACAAAAGCACTGGAGGCAGCGGGCTGGGAACAGCGACAGTCGGGTGACAGCTGGAGGTTGCCTGATCCACTTCCCACTGCAGAAATTATAGATATTGCAGCCCAGAGCAATTTGGAGATTAACAGAAGGCATTTGGATCCTACTCAGGAAAAGCAGCCCTGGGGCCACAAATCGTCTGATCAAGTTGGCACCTCTCAGCAAGCCGCAGGACAGGGCGGTAACAATAACTTGCAACTAATGAAAGATCATCATCCTGAGCAACACTGTCCTGGACATTCAGATGACAGTACTGTACCTCTTACAGAGCCAGTCTCTGTAGGCACAGGGTCAGGTGCGACTGGGACAGGGGTAACTGGTACTAACACTGTGCATGCTGATCAACCACAGGCCTCATCCAGGCCTTTTCATTTGGCTGATTTATTTCAGCAGGTGGGGGAGCCAGCACAACGCAGAAATGCTGTGAGGCTTAAGTATAGTGGGGATATGCAAGCAGACCCTAATAGGAGAACAATATTATACACTATGTTGAAGGAAATGATGGGCATACAGCCCCAAGATCTCTTTGCATTAGTACATGTGAAGGGAGAAGTGTTTTATGACATCAGTTTTAAAAATGCAGCCACTTTGGAAACTTTTTGGCAAAAGTACCCTGTGGTAAAAGATACTGCCCTCTAGGCCCCTTTTTTCCCCATCCCCTTAATGAAACCTACTGTGAAAATATCACATTGTTATTCAGAAATGAAGGAGTTAGCATTGCAGATGTGCAATACTGGCTCAAACAGTGATGTGAGATTTCAGTGAGGCCCAAACCAATCCTGGATAAAGATTTGGTATGGAAAGGGGCTAGAAAGTTAAAGTCCAACTAAAACAATTGGACAAAGGCATTTCTCACCTGCCAGGTAGCCTTTATATTGGAAGACTGTGGCCTGTGCTTCTATCCTGACCAACCCTACACGTCATACATGTGGCACTCGAAACACATCTGAGCAATGTGTGCGACAAGCCTAGATGCAATCTCTGCCTCGATTATGGCCACACAGTTACAACTGTCCTAACCCCTTCCACTGCAATTTATGTGACATAAATGGTCATTCATATAGGCAGTGCCCTTGGGCTGGTCACAATATGTTAGACCACCCCCCCCGACCAAGCACGGATCATAACTGAAGTACAGGCTCAGACTTCCTTAGCTTCGGAGGCATTACGTCCTGCACCTGCACAGGAGCAAACGGCAGAAACCACTACATCTGCTAGCCTTTACCACACTACTACTCCTAGTTCACAGGCAAGTACCCCCACCCCTTTACCTTCCACTCCCCTACATCTGAAGATGGCAGATGGAAGTTGTACCCATTGTAGTTTCTATGCACTCCCCAATCCTACCATGGAAATGCCTATGAAGTGGTTAAACCCCCGAAGAAGGGACAGGGCAAAAGGAAAGCAGAGAAACTCTAGCTCAAAAAATCCATAATTATGAGAAACAGATTCTATGTCTTATCAAAAAAAAAGGAATTGGGGTGATACGAAAAATGAGGGGGAGGCCTCTGACACTTCCTCCTTTGCATCTTCAAGAATGGAAGTCTAATCTGATTCGCAGACTGAGGGAGAAGGTTCTGCCTCTTGAAGAGAATTAAGAAGCATTTCCAAAGATGATAAATTCTGGTCAGATCCACCATGGCTGCATAATGAAGTCAGTGAAGTTGTCTGGAATTGTTAAGGAGGTATGGAGAAACAACACAATGATTTGTAAGTAGTAAGATTTGTTTTAGTTTCTATTCTAAGGAAGGCATACACATTATTAGAAAAATATATGGAGGTGTACATTTTAATGGAAGGAACAGGAAGCAATATAGGTTTACAAAAGAACCCCAGAGCAAATGCTACTTAGGTATGTGTTATCCCGGATGATATTGGCCGGACAGCCAAATTTTAAAGAAAACACAACTGCACATACCCCAATAATGCAAAGCATCCTGGGAAACACATGCAAATCCCCATGATGGTACAGAAGGTGGCAGTACATGAAAAAGTAATGACTGGCATATGTTCAGCCTTGGGATTATTTACACGTTTTTTTTTTTTTTTTTTAAGACAAACAGGGTTTTTGTCCATGAGGTTATGTAAGTTATATTTAAGGAATGTGCTGATGTTAGTAAGTCAGGTGTATGATGGACTGTTAGCAGAGAAAATGTGATAGTAACTTTCACAGAGGGTCACTTTTGATAAGGGTGAGGTAGTTATGCTTGTGATAATGGGAATATTAGGAAAGTATGAGGTCTATGCAGAAGTGGAGTACAAACATGCACAGTTTCATAAGTATGTACTCAGAGTGCAGGCAAATGTGATATGCAGGTTTGTTTTAGAAATAGGTAAAAATAGCGATACATGCAATTGATAGAAAGATAGGTAACTACATAGACACATAGACAGAGAGAGACAGGCAGGCAGAATAGGAATGGCAGTGAAGTACGGAAGTGACGTCAACCCCAACCCCAACCCCACCATTCAGAGATGGACAGGCATTGGGGTGTGCCTTTTGGTCACTGCCCATAATGCTCATGCCATTTCACCTCACCCTACCCTGCAGACACAGACAGGTGGCAAGGTGTGCCTTGGGGTGTTAAAGCTTTACACTCACCTCATTCCATCAGGAAATACGCTGAAATGGGTACAGTACTGTATAAGAAAATGGAGTGAACTTTGTGACTGAAGAGTCAAAGGCACACCTTGATACCGGTCACTGGCTGCAGGGTGAGGATGGGGGTGAAATGGCATGAGCATTGCTGCTGACAATCCCAAGTCACACCTCTGATGCCTGTCAGTCCCTACAGGGCAGGGTGTCATGGTCAGAAACCCTAATGGCCTGGGCGTTGTTATGCGACTTCTTAACCTAGCAACAGCATTTAATGCATTACATTACAAGGACAAGTAAATGTTTTTAATACGTGAACAGGCATTGGGATGTCCCTTTTTGTCATTGCCGATAATGCTCACGCTATTTCACCTCTCCATACCCTGCAGACACAGACAAGTGTCGAGGTGTGCCTTGGGGTGTTCAAGCTTTACACTCACCCCATTACATAAGGAAACATGCTGAAATGGGTACAGAACTGTATAAGAAAATGGAGTGAACTTTGGGGCTGAAGAGTCAAAGGCACACCTTGATACCTGTCACTGGCTGCAGGGTGAGGATGCGGGTGGAATGGCGTGAGCATTACTACTGACAATCCCAAGTCACACCCTGATGCCTGTCAGTCCCTACAGGGCAGGGTGTTATGGTCAGAAACCCTAATGCCCTGGGCGTTGTTATGTGACTTCTTAACCTAGCAACAGCACTTAATGAATTACATTATGAGGAAAAGTAAATGTTTTTAATACACTTACAGTTACATAAACTTAATTTTTTTCATAGAATAATTTAAATTCAGTAACAGTGATAGTACAAAGCAATTACCCAGACAACTTGAAAACTATAACTACTTTATACTGTACATTGACACCCCTTAAGGACCTTCTTGAAACTCGGATGCAAATGTAACACGTTTATCAGTTTTCTAACAGGAATATTTTATTATCCTAGATACATTTCTTGCTTCAGTAACTGCTCATCACATCTACTGCATGACCTACTTATTGACATTTACACCTGCTATACAATGTACTGCTGCTTACTACACCAACATCATGAACCATAAAACATGACTGCCATAACTAGGGAGGTAGTATAGCACAGTGGTTTAAGGCTCCGAGCTGCAAATCTGGAGATCTGTGTTTGAATCCCACAACCCCCACTTGCGTACTGGGTGACCAGGAGCAAGTCACTTAACTTCCATGTGCTCCCAGTTTGCCCTTGTAAACAAGCTTTCAGCTTAGTCTGCCACTCCTAGTTAAACAATCGAAAGAAAAAAAAAAAAACACAATATAGTCTTTTTCTTGCTTTATTTTGCTACTACAAGCTTTGACTAATACAGCCATCCTTAAATGTACTTTTTATAGCTTATGTGTCTGTGACCTAGGCAGAACTACTTAAAATCTTACACATAAATAAATAAATAATCAGAATAACATTTATTTCAGTAGTATCTCCTTCCTTTTCTGGTGCCCATGACTTTATGTATATATATTTATACCTTTTAACTTCAAAGCACTAAACCGATTCAAATGTACAAAACACAAGACTTTATTCTCTTCACACATTACTGCTAAACTTCAGGTCCCAGAGCGATAAAAATGTAGAGCTTCCCCTAGCTATTTGGGTGGGTGCTTCAGTTGTGTGTGTGTGTGTGTAGTGGGTGGGGGTGGTGGTGGTATAAAAAGCTTTTAAGAAACAGACACTCTAGTATCCAATAAGGGATAGTATTCTTTAGGTGACATATTTTACTCCTTTGTGGGCTTATACCTTAATTGTCATTCTTGTGTTGCAAGTGCTTGCTTTCCTCGAGTGCTGTAATTTTAGGATGCAGTTTCACAAATGCTGTATAAGGATGCAGTTTCAGGCACTCCTTAATTACTTTTTCGTTCCTTCTGAACCTTAAGCTCTGATGCCCCAGGCAGCTCCGATAGTCAGTTGTTCCAATATGATAGATTCACCTCATGCCCCTCCCATATGAACCAAAAAAAGGTGGGGGTGGATCTTTAGGAGCCTCTCAAGTGGAGGTGGGGGTGGATCTTACAAAAAAAAAAAAAAACTAGTGCTGCCTCCCACTACTCAGGTTCCAGTTCTTGTACCTCCCATTTAAGAAAGAAAATAGTGCCCTGCAACCATTGACTAACATGAAAGCGTATTTATTTGAGGGCAGAAAGCATTTCTTGGAGGAGGGTAAGGCAGAGCAGAACTTTTACAGCTTCAGCCAGTTCCATGGACAGAAAACATGATGTCAGCCCTTTTGAACATGCAGAACATCTGCAGGCTCCACCCACTGCAGCCGTAAAAATGGTTAGGTTAATGCCTGTAGATTTTTTTTTCTCTCCTTTCTTTTTCTTATGTGTCTGGGTGGGCAACTTCACTCCTTTATGACATTAAATGTATGTAGCATCAAGTCATACAGGAAAAGAATAACTACTCTGTAATACTTAAAAGGGTTACAGAACAATATTTTTTCTTCAAGACACACGCTTTAAAACCTTACATGAAATAGCCACAGTAAGACAAGGATGGGATTTAGGAGCCTCATCATATTGGTCACAAGGTACCGATTTATGTGATGGTGTAGGAATTCTTTTTTTAAAGGATCTGATTTTCAGGTTCATAAGGTATTCGAAATTTGTCCAGGCAGGGCTCTTATGTTGGATGCTCCTTTTTCCACCGTTTCCTTTCGACTTATTAATATTTATGCCCCTCGGGGGATTGCATTACGCTCTGCACTATTTTGTATGATACAGCCGTATTTGCACACTGCTTAGTGTGCCATTTTTGCAGGCGATTTCAATTGTAGCCTGTCCCCAAAGGCAAGGGGAGGTATTTCTCAAAAATCTTATAGTGATACAAATTGCCTGAATTCCATCATCAGCACTGCAGGGCTGGTGGATGGTTTTTGAGAAAAATCAAATAAAAACCAAAACCTACATTAGATGTCATTTGGCTATGAGCATTGACTATATTTTTATATCAAAAAAACTTTGGATCTCACAGGCTCTGACTACCCCCATGTGAAACCTCGGACCACAAGGCAGTCTCCATACAGTACAAGTTGTCGTTTGCTGCCTCAAAACCTCAAACCAGGTGGAAACTGAATGGCAAATTATTGCAGGATCCTATATTAATAAACCAATGCTGTGACTTCATTAAAGCACGAGTGTCTATTATTGAATCTTTCGATTCCGTGACAGACTGGTGGTCTGACTTTAAAAAGGAGTTACAAGCAACCGTTAAGAAATGGGCTCGTAAAACACATACTTCTCCATACTTTAGATATTTACAGCTACAAGAGAAGCTGTTTATATTGATATCTGATGCTTATTCTTTAGGCATCAATAATACAGCAGATATTGATAGGGTTACATCAGAAATGGCTGAATACCAGTATAATAGGGCAGACTCCTTAAAAATGGAAGCCCAATACAGTACTCAGGGCCAAAGACCTGTTGCAGATATTTTTAAAGGCTGTAAAGACAGAGTGTAATCTACTATGATAGACCCTATTTATGATATAAATGCTAACCAGGTTCAAGACAATCCAAAAAAATTCAAGATACTGCACAAGCATACCTTAAAGGAGAAGACTTCTGTATATTTATGATTTAGATATGTCTGATGTATTCATTATACATTACATCAAGTGCTGTACATGTCAATAAGAGATCAGCCATTTCTTCTGTTGCAACACATATCTAGAGTTTGAGGCTCTGACACAAGGTAGTAAAATGTCAAGCAAGCGTCCATTTACATGCAAATGAGTCACTTGTAATACAGCCCCTCCCATTCCTTGATGTCACTGCAGCAACAGTGCAGAACAAAACATAAGGGTATCAATGCTGTCTAGCCTGATTTTAGTTTAAGTTTGCAATGGCTTAAGGCAGTCCTGTCATGCAACTCACACAGGGAGTAGTACTTGTAGCCTTAATACTGTATGTGTAGAGCAAATAATACATCTAATAGTATTTCATTTACAGGAAACAAAATCAGTTTCTTTGTACTGCTCATTTCTCACTGTGAGACAGTTGTAACATGTTGTGGAAAGCAGTAGACTGAACCAATCAATCAAGCAGTCAACCAGTCAATCTGTATTGAACCAGGTGAATACCCTTGAGAAGATTCATTACAAGGTGGGCCTGGGCAGTTTACCAAAGGATCACACAATACTGAATTACACACATCCCCTTTCAGCAGCCTGAAAGTGGAGAGTTAGATCATTTACTTTATAAAGTGTATTGTTTTACATTTCAAATGCCCCTTAAATCTGAGTTTCTGACTGGAAATATCAAGACACAGAATGCATATGATATGGGAGGGGTGAGCTAAGCAAATACAGAGCACTATAAACACCGAGACAGATTAGTTTCTTTACCTACAATAGCTGAGGTGTAGCACCTGATTTGTGAGGGACATCCTACTTCAAATGCTGGCATTACAAAGCCGGGGGATGGGGGCTGCCACAGCTTATCCTTAGTACCTTGAAAGTGAATTGCTGTAGCTCTCACATCACTGCTAATGATTTATAATGGAAATAGGGCACTTTTAAAGTCATGGACCTGAGGGGCCAACAAAGTTCTCAAGGAGGTTAGGTGAATTTGTTAAGGGTCAGAGAGTAAGGGACTCTAGTAGGATGTGAACCAGAGTCACCCACTTCTTGTGCCTGTGCTTTAACCAATAGATTACCCTTCCTCCATATGCTGCAGCTGATGCTTTCCTGGGAGCCTATTCCTTGTTATAGCTGAATTCTTTATTGTCTTACAGCAGCCATCCAATCACTGACTGCCTAGTTACAAAGGGAAAGGGGAATATTTGCAAGATTCTTTCTCACTGCTGGTGTCAATCACAACAGAGAATGCTAACACACACACACACACACACACACACACACACACACACACACACACACACAAATACAACAGCTGTATAATACCACTTAAAACTCTTGTTGTACCCAGAGTCATTTATTGGGTAAACTGTTTTTGCTAACAGAAACAGTAACACAACATATATAGGTACTTCCTTATATGAATACTGTATATACCTCAAATCAGTGCTGCATCACACTCACATGGTCCTAGTCCCTATTAGACCTGCACTTCAGGATGTACACAACACTTAAAGGGTTCCTCCATTACTCAAGTGGGGAACCGAACATTGTGGGTTTGGTTTACTGGTGGAACTGCATTTAGTGCAGCACCATTATCTGTTGCTCTGATGACATCATCCTCCAACAACACTGATGGTAAAATGGAGAACAAACACATTGATAACTTCTGGGGACTGTATATTTTTATTTATAATCTAGATTTGGACAGCAATAGGACTGCTGGCAACTGGAGGAGGCACACAACAGTTACACATAAGGAGTTGGGAAAATATTGGTGTGAAACTATGGGAGACTTCCCCTTTAATGACAAGTTTGGTTCTCCATTCTCTGCAACCCAGCTGGATGGTTTTCTTGACAATTTAAACATACTGTACCTGACATCCCTTCTGATTTGCAGATAAAGTTAACCACCCATATTTCATTGGGAGAAACAAAGGAAGCCATTTCAGGCTTACGATTGAAAGCTTCCCCTGGGTTAGATGATCTAACTGCAAAGTTTTATAAAATCTTTATCTCGTTAATGGCTCCAGTTTTGACCATAGTGTGTAATGCTATATTTCAGGAATCATGGCTCCCGCAATATTTGGCTCACTCTCTGTTAATTTTACTATTTTAAAACAGGTAATACCTTCAGAATGGAAGGCCTATAAGTCTCTTAAATGTAGACTATAAAATTTTAACAACTATACTACTGAAACGTCTAGCACTAGTGGCACTGGATTTAATATCTTCAGCCCAGACCTGTATGGTAACAGAGAGGTCACTGTTTCAAAATCTGGTTATGATATGGGATACTATTTCCGAAGGAGCTCATAACCAGTCTTCTGGTCTGGTAATATCACTCGATCAAGAGAAGGCCTTCAGCCGGGTGGACCATACATATCTTTACCAAGTGCTTGAGACATATCATATACCTAGCAAATTTATACATTGGTTACAACTGCTATGTCAGCAGGCCTGGGACCTGCCGTATATAAACGGCATCCCAGGGACAGCCTTTCTAGCAAATAAAGGGGTTAGACACGGGTGTCCATTGAGCCCCATACTTTACGCTTTCTAGATTGATCCTTTTCTAAGGAGGTTACAGGCTTCTTGTAATATTCCTAGATTAAAATTCTCGAACGGGATTGAAGCCCCAGTGGTGAGTGCATATACAGATGATATCTGCATACTTACTACTGTGAATATTACAGAAACAGTACTGACACCTGTAACATCATGGTTTGAACTATCATCGGGGTCAAAACTCAACTTTTCTGAAAGTACAGTTCATTGGTTCTCAGATTTTGTAATAGTAAGCCTCCCCTAAGCCATGGAAAATATCTTGAGCCTCCCCTAAACATTGATATACTCTTGGGCAACCCCATACGAAAATAGCATACGCTGAACAGTACGTCAGGAATAAAGTAAAACTCCTTTGAGTGGTTGGCTATCATTTTATTCAGCTCATTGTAACCCCCATTCCCAGGTCAGTCTACTTGTCCGCTATTTTGACTCTTGAATCATTGTCACCCCTTACTGTAGTACTTTCATGAATCGGACAGCTTTCTCTGTTTCCTCTCTATGTGTAATAACCTTCGTACCATTCTTTTCCTCTCCCCCTCATACCCTGCTCTTAATCAACCTCTCGGGGATCCTTTTCTCCCTCCTGCTTTTACTCTTAATACCTCTCTGCTTAACCCATGTATTTGGGCTTTTCTGCCACCAATCTAATTGTTCAGTTGTTACCTCTTATTAATTGTTCATCGTTCCTATTCCTTTGCACTACTGTTTATTTTGTATTGTTTGATGGTTTTGCAGTTACCTTTTGAACAGTATTCACTCCCTACCCTTCCCCAGGTACACCTGAAATGTACCTTGACTCAATGAGCCTTTCCTGGTCACCGATTTGTAAATACTATAAATATATAAATTCTCTGATTATCATCTTTTAGTTTGCCTCATCCCTTCATACAAAATATCTAGTACTCTTCATTTAAATACAGTACTTCTTCAGACTTGCCTGAGCCTCCCCTGGAACAGGCTGGGGCCTCCCAAGGGAGGCTGGCCTCATAATTTGAGAAACCCTGCTATACATCCACCTTTTGGCTAGTAGCAGCCGCCCTTCACAGGTGGCGAACATTCAAGTTTCAGAATCACCAATAAAAATGTTGGGTCTTTTCGGCAGCCAGGATGATGCCTCCTTGAATTGGAATTATACTCTCAATAAAGCTACTGGGATGATGGCTACTTGGAAACAACACACCATTGCTAAGAGAAAACAGGTGTACTTACTGAAAGCCCTGATCTTGCCACTATTCTTACATATGGCACATATCTTCCCACTCCCACTTGCCCTGGAAGCCAAAGTTATGAATGTTCTCTTTCAAGGATTCTAGGGCAGCAGGCTCAACCCGATCAAGCGGAATGTGTTATATCATGACTGCTGTTTTGGAGGGGTTAGAATGATACAGGTTATTGTGTTTTTCCATAGTTTGTTCATAAAATGGAACATTTCCCCAATTTTGTGTGGAAACCTACCTGCTTGGTTTTCGATGCTTCCCGCCTGGATCACAGCAATTAAGATGAAATGGAATTAAGTACCTTATTTGGTTCCTCTCTACCTTAAAAAGTTTAATCTACCTCTGTTCCTCAAACCAATCTTTACCAAAATGAGACAATGGAAATTAGACACAGAATTAGTCATCCTTAATACTGGAAAAAAATTAAACACCACGGTATTATGGGAGTGGTATTATGAGCCCCCCCAAATACCTGGCTGTAATGAAGACAACTTACACAACGTGTTCCAGCAATTAACGGACACAAGGATTCCCATAAAATGCTGGGATATCTCTTGGCCCTCTTGTCATGGTCACCATGGTATAGGCAATACACACAAACATAAACCAGTTGAAGAGAGGGTATGCCCTCATTCCACTTGCCTATCACAGGTAGAAACTATGGAACATTTCTATTTTGAGTGTCCTTTTGCTATAGTTTTTTGGGACCTATTCTTGAATACATGGAGAGAGGATGCACTGTATCCTATCACATATGATATGGTAATTTTAGGGTTATTCCCCCTAGGTCGAGGAAACTTCACCCTAGCACACACAGGCTGATTTCTGCCATGTGCAGGTTTTACATATGGCAAATTCAGTGTGCATTCCTTCTGCAGCAGGAGTACATGGTTCCATGTTATCACGGTGATCGTGGAATAACAATTGCCACCATGGTAAGTGTACATCACTGAAAATGAATTTACGTGATGCACACTCATGGCCGAGATGAAGAGGGGCACCCAAGACCTACAGGTGTTTTTTTTTTTTTTTAATGCGAGGGGCTGGGCCCCACTTGCCCACTACTAATGGATTTTCAACTCCGGGGTTGCATGTGTGTGTGGCCGAGGGTTGGCTGAAAACTTGGAAAAATACAAAGCTGCCCACTGGCAAAAAAAAAAAAAATCTACGCCGTGCCGGACCCGAACCCTGCACCTCCCAAGCGACCACCCACCCCACCACACTAGTGGTTCAGCTTGGCAGCTGCCCACCACACCCCCTCCCACATACTTTCCATCCTCATCCCCCCATGCGGTGTGGGGACTGAACTCACAATCTTCTGCTCTTCCAACCTCAGAGGCGATTGTGCAACCTGCTGAGCCACTGACACTAATACAGCAGCTGTGGAAATTCCCAAGGCAGAATCAGATGCCATATTCCCCTACAGCTGATAAAAAGGGGAAGGAGGGAGTGCCTGCATGGCCTAAGGGAAGAGATTTTCTCAAGGATCTACTGTTACGTTCCGGCCCGGTGGCGATGAGGACTGAGGCGCTGGCCGCCTTACCTCGCGCCACAACGTCGACCCGTGTTCAGGAGCAAGCACAGGCCGCTGGGGGTCGGCAGGGGAGAAGGACTGAGCATCCATAGACAGCTCTCCTTCTCTGTGGAGGGGGGGGGGACTCCAGCACTTGGTGCATGACTGGCCCCTAGCAGAGGCTGGGGGCTGGGGCACAGATGCTATTGTAGGGACAGTCAAGGCAGATGCTCGGAGGAATGCATGCGGGAGCACACGCGTTCACTCCTTGTAGCATCACTGCATGCCATCGACTAGGGGAAGAAAAACCGGAGGAAATAGAGGTCCTGGCAAGCTCAATGGTAATCGATCACCGCAGGTGCTGTCCCCGCGACTGGCAGCAACATCCCTTCGGGACCAGATCCTTGTGTGATGTGGGTTGAGGGATCCCGCCACCCCACCATGGGGGGGGGTAAGCCGTGACACAGCTGGAGGGTAAGCTGCAAGCGGGGAAGGGGGTTAGGGGAACAGACAGGAGGTACTGCCGCCAGGGACCAAGAGAGTAAACAGATTAGATCTACTGTTATGGTAAGTATGTAACTGTTCTCTCTTCTTTGGGGACAACTCTTCCCTTAGGCCACACCTTTGGCACAAATCCTAAGCAGTCCCAAAAGCTAACTGGAAGGTTGGTGCAGTTTATTCATGATAGCAGGCCCTGTAGAACAGCAAAGTTGGAGCCTACTCGTCTACAAGAAACTATCCAGACTGTAATGTTTAGTAAAGGTGTGGGCAGCACTCCATGTGGCTGCAGCACAAATGTCAGCCACAGAGATGTTTCTGAAACAAGCAACAGAGGTGGCCATACCCTTAGTGGAAAGACCACGAACCGCACCAGGAAGTTCCTTACTGTACTTCCTTAACAGAACACAATACAATGTGCTAGCCATTTGGACAAGCACTGTTTAAAAAACTGGTACTTTCTTTCCAACAGGCAAACAAAACAAATAGCTGAAAGGACTTTCTGCAGTCCTTTTTGTGAGCAATATACTGTAGTATCTTAGTATTCTATGTACATCTAAAGTATGGAGCAATGCTTCACCCTTATTGGTATGCTAGGGTATAATTAATAGGAAGGTGGATGGTTTGATTTAATGTAAACTCAGGCACCACCTTTGGCAAAAACCTAGGATTCATATACAAAGGTACTCTCTCTTTGTGGAAAACCAGATAAGGAGGCTCACATATTAGAGACTGTAGCTCTGAAGTCCTTCAAGCCAGAGCGACTGCAGCTAAAAATATGCTTTCCATAAGAAAGTATGAGCCACAACTCGCAGCTGGCTCAAAAGGGGCCAGAGTAAGTTTGTGTCAGGTCCCAAGGCAGGATCAGATTACGAATAGGAGGTCTGATGTGCAGAATATCTCTCAAAAAGGTACAGGAGACATCCAGTCGGGCGACCGTACACTCATCAACAGGGGCATGGAAAACTGATATAGCTACCAGATGCACCTTCAGTGAGGAATACTGCTGACCAGAATCTGACAGTGACAGCAACTATTCCAACACTGCATTGACCAAACAGGTGAATGGGTCCATATATCTGGAAGTAGCCCACAAGGTGAAACGCTTCTACTTCAAAGAGTACGTATGTCTGGTGGAAGGCTTTCTGGTCACAACCAGCATATCAGCCACTGTAGGTGACACCCCAAACTGTGCAATGGCTATGTCTTCAGCAGCCAAGCATGCGGGTGCAGGGACTTCGGGTCTGGATGGACCAGAGACCCCCTGTCCTTTGACAGCAGGCCTCTGCACAGAGGCAGGGGTACTTGTGTTCCACTGCTAGTTGCTGGAGTAGTGGATGCCATATTTGTTGAAGACATAGGGTGCAATGAGGAGGAGGGTCACACCCTCCTTCTGCAGTTTCAGCAATACTTTCTGTGTAAATGGAATGGGAAGGAATGCATACAGAAACCTCCCTTTCCAAGATAAGGACAACGTGTCTTGCCAACAAACTCAAGGACCTGGAAGGAATGAGCAAATATGTGGCAGTTTTGCATCGTGTGGGGACACAAAAAGGTCTAACTCTGGACAATCCCATCTTGAGAAAAGGTCATCTACCATTGAGGTCAGCAGTTCCCAATCATGCCTCGGACTGTGACCTGCTTAGCTTGTCTGCTAAGATATTTTGGACACTTGCAATATTCATGGCTGACAACTCCAGGCCATGTTCCAGTGCCCAGTACCACACACTTGTTGCATCCCAACATGGGGGATACGAATAAGTTCCCCCTTGTTTTTTTTTTTATATAATGCTTAACACTGACAAGTCTTGTCTATTTTAGCAGAGGACCCGGAATCAGATGCTCCTGAAAAGCCTGGAAACTATAAGACAGCTTTCATCTCCAGGACATTTATGTGCAATCTGGTTTCCACCTGGATCCAGGAACCTTGAGTTTGATAAGGGCACAGGTGTGCCCTTCACCTGGATCCTGAGGCATCCAAGGTGAGAATCTGATTTGGAGTTGGGATTAGAAATGTAACACCCTTAAGAGGTTGCAGCAGTCCATGCACCTCGTCAGTGTTTTGTGTAAATGAGGCATGACGTCACCTTCCGGATCATGTCATCCGTTAACTGGGCCAACTGCACTCTCAAAGTCCACTGATGTATCCGCATGTGTAAGCAGGCCAGTGGCACAGTCCAATGGCAGTTGTCATGAGTCCCAGGAGACACAGAAATGTTCTGGCTGGGATGTGATGACTACTGTATACCAGTTGTGCTTGAGCCATAACATGTTCTGCCCTATCCAGGGACAGGAACACCTGGCCCTTTTCTGTGTCCAAGACAGCACCTATGTACTGCAGCCTTTGGCAAGGAGTCAGTATAGACTTTGACACGTTCACTGTAAACTGCAGGTCCTTTAAATTGCCTTGTTCAACACAGTGTGTTCAGGTTCCTGGAGCTGACTTTTCAAGAACCAATCGTCCGGGTATGGGAAGACATACAGACCTTCCCTGTGAAGGGCTGCTGCCACCACTGTAAAGCATTTTGTAAAAACCTGTGGTGCAGAAGGCAAACCACTGGTCAATACTCTGAACCTGTACTGCTTCCTTTCCAGTACAAATCTCAGATATTGTCTGTGATGTTTGATCATCAATCAATCAATCAATCAAATCTTTATTTATTCAGACGACTCACCATTGAGCAAGCTCATTTACAAGGTGGACCTGCATCATACAAGGTGGAAGCAAAACAAATGATTACAATTGTAAAATTTACATGCACACATAGAAAAAAGGTTACATAGCTAAGATACATGTTCATAAGCAGTCATATATATATATATACACATATACACACACACACACACACACACACACACACACACACACATATACATATGTACAAATGTATAGTAACATAGCTGACAGCCAAAGAATGGGGTGGAAAGGAGAAGGTGGAAAAGGAGCAATTATAATTACACCTAAAAAGGACAGATATAGTGCAGGAAGCTCAGGAGTGTCCTGCCTGGCACACTGGAAGGGAGGGTAGATGTGGGGTCGTGGGCCAAGGAAGGGGAGAAGATTTGAGTGGACGACATTAAAAGGAGAAGGGAAGTAGGTGTATATAGGCAGTAGGCAGTCGGCGATCAACCAAGGGCGGTGGAAACAGTTGCAAACTACAGACAGCTTTGGTGTACAGAGACTTGAACACAGCAAGACTGACTGGGGTTCTTAATTTTAGGGATTTCTGGAGCTTATTCCAGAGCGAGGGCAGTACGAAGCTTATGGCCGACCTCCCAAACTGTGTGCTGACCCTTGGCACTTTCAAGGAGATTAAAGAGTTACTTCTCAATGTATGATTACCTATCACGTTTAGTGGCAAGCTGTCAGCAATGTATTGTGGGAGTTTATTGGTAATGGCTCTGTACGCCCAAAGTGCGGCATTCTTGTTCCACCTGTGCTGGAGAGAGGTCCATCCCACTGCTACATACAGGGAGCAGTGATGGGTGGAGAAGGGAAGGGCAGTAATAAATCTCAATGCTCTGTGATATAGTGTATCCAGCTTGCCAAGATGACAGGCAGTACATTGGCTATAAGTCAGCATAGTCAATTAAGGACAGGACTGACGTCTGGACTAGTTGTCTTTTAGCATCAGAGGTCAGAAAATGATTGAGTCTCGGTCTCAGTTTTTTCCACAGGTCCTCTATGTGGTCAATAAAGGGGAGTTTGTAGTCAAGCCAGATCCCCAAATACTTAAACTTTGGTACGAATTCCAAGTTCTCTCCTAATAGAGTGGTAATAGGGGGAAGTGTGCTAATGGAAGCAGGAAATGTACAATTAACTGGTGTGAGTAGCATCGCTTTAGTTTTCTTTGCATTTAGGAGAAGTTTTTTGTTAATAAGCTGGTGTTGTAGCAGATTAAATTCACTTTGCAGGTAGCTACAGGGGATGTACAGCTAAATATAGCATAGTATCATCTGCGAACAGATGAATGTTTGCCTCCTTGATGTCAGCCTCAATGCTATTAATATAAATGGTAAACAACAGGGGCCCTAGGATGGAACCCTGAGGAACCCCTCTTGTCAGAGGCTTAAGAGGGGAAAACTGGCCTCCGGCCATAACCTGCTGTTGTCTGTCGATAAGGCAGTCATTAAACCAGAGAAGGGAAGGTGGGTCCAGGCCAATCGAATTTAATGCAGAGAGTAGAAGGCCATGGTCTACATTGTCGAAGGCCTTACTAAGGTACAAGAAAACAGTGCAGACAAATTTTTTGTTATCCAGTTCACATTGCCAATCATTCGTAACTTTAGCCAATGCCGAAATAGTGCTATGATTAGCGCTGAACCCGGACTGCATTGGATTTAGGAGAGTCATTGTTTCAAGGAAAGTTCTCAACTGGGCATGCACAACTTTTTCAAGGAGTTTTGACAATACAAGTAATAGGGAAATTGGCCGGTAGTTGATTAGATCACTAGAGTCCCCTGCTTTAAACAGTGGAATGACATAAGCAGTTTTCCATAAGCGGAGAATGGACCCTTGCGATAAGGACAGATTAAACAAATGGGTTATTGGTACTGCGAGGACATGGTAAGCAATCTTTAGAAAGAAGGGATCGAAGGAGTCAGCACCAGCACTTTTCTTTATATCCAGCTGAAGAATGAGGTCTTCAACATCTTTCAAGGAGGTGGGTGAAAACGAAAAGGTAGTGTTCGAGGTACTAGATGCTGGCAGCTGTGCTGTAGCCGGTGCGCATAATGTACAAGCAGGAGAATTATCGAACGCAAGGCCAGCAGTAGCAAAATGATTGTTAAAGGACTGTAAAATCTCCATTCTGTCCTGGATAGTACCATTGTCGGAGTTAATTTTTGAGGGAAGGACATTGCCTGCCGTATGACCACACAGATATTTTATTGTGGCCCAAAATTTGGTAGGACAGTTTGAGGTGGAGTCCAGTTCTGAATGGAAGAAATTAGCCTTAGTCTCTCTAATTAGTTTAGTACAGTAATTTATGGCTGCTCTGAAGCGGCACCAGTCTACGGGGGAATAAGACAGGTGAGCTTTTTTCCAAAGCTGATCTCTATTTGACAGAGCAGCCTTGAGGTCTTTAGTGAACCAGCATAGAGGTCTGGCCTTTATACGGGTTTTCACCATTGGAGCATAGGTGTTAAGGGCATTCGTTACAATTTTGTGGAAGATGTCATAAGCAGTGCTTACTGTTTTGGTTAGGTAGAAGCTCTGTCAGAGTTGGGAGATTTTTAAATCATTAATGTAGCCAAATGGATCAAAGTTCCATCTGGATCTTTTAGTCAAGAACCTGGCTGCTAACTGACGTTTGGAATCAGCCCTGACCCCAGCTATAAAACAGTGGCCGCTAACATCCGCGTAGAAAATTCCCACATGAGAGAAAGAGTATGGTTTACTTACGAGAAGGACATCCAGTAAGGTACTATTCTGAGGATTTTTCTTGTAAACACGCGTCGGTTCATTGATAAGAGCAAATCCAGTCCCCTGATTGCAATAGCAGAATTGGAGCTTGCAAGGAGACCACGTGAAACTTTTTGTACTCTGTGTAGAAGTTTAGGTCTCAGGCCTGTGTTAAATCTGAGAGATCTCCCATCTATTTGGGGACCAGGAAATATCTAGAGTAGAACCCTTTGTTCTTCTGGCAAGAAGGTACTAGTTATATTGCACATTTGTTTGCCAAATCTTGCAATTTTTCTTTAAGTATAAAGGGTTAGTAAGCTCAACCCCTGCATTTAACCTTAGTAAAATCCGTGGGGAGGCACCTGGTGTGTTACCAAACAAAAGCATATAGTTAAGGTACCAGTGCCCCCCCCAACTGTGCTGCTTTAAAGCCTGCAATTTTTTCAAATAATTCCAATATTCTCACTTGTTATAAATTATTGAATGGGTTCTTAGTCTCACCATCCAGCTGGTTATGATCAAGCCTCACCACCAGAACAAGGTGACCACCTCCGTCAGTCAGGAAAAAGCATCACATTTTATCTTGCCATTCTGAGCTGAGGTCCCCCTGCTTTCTCTCTGTCTTGTGGGGAAACCACTCTCCAGCTTTATTACTTATAAAGTGTGCTCTGGCCAGTAAGAGGTGACAGGTGTTTACTGGGGAGTACACGAATTAGAAGGCCACACTTCTCCTGCATTCAAATCAGTATAAAGGGTTTGGCAAACTCAACCCCTGCATTTACAATGCATCTTAGTAAAATTTGTGGGGAGGCACCTGGTGTGTGACCAAACAAAAGCATATAGTTAAGGCACAAGTGCACTCCCCCCCGCTGCTTTAAAGCCTACATTTTTTTTTTCCAAATAACTCAAATATTCATACTTGTTATAAATTATTGGAGGGGTTCTTACTCCCATCATCCAGCTAAATTATGATCAAGCCTGACCACCTCCATTAATCAGGAAAAAGCATCACATTTTATCCTGCCATTCTGAGCCGATGTACCCCTGCTTTCTCCTTCTCTCTTGTGGGGAATCCACTCTCTGGCTTTATTACTTTCTTCCCTTGTTTCTCTATGGTTAACAAATATTTTGAGAATAACTTGCCCATGGGCTACCATGGTTCTATGCGACAATAGCACCTACAAAATAGCACTGACCAAAAATCGCGACTCCACATCACTGAAAACAAAAAGCGGTGATGAGAAGTACAGCACCTGTAAAAAACAGTGAGTGGCACCCATTCTCTCACGGGGGCCATCTAAAGATACTTGTTATGCGGAGGGCTATGCCCCGCACCTAATTATAATATAATCATCACCTGGGGATGATAGGGACAGGGAAAACTCGGGTAGGGGACAAGGGGACAACCTGCAGGTGGGAGGTGGGGAGAACAAAGTTGGCAAAGTGCAGGAATGAGAACCCCCCCCACATCCCCAATATAATATAATCACCACCAGGGGGGATGATAGGGGGACAGGGGAAAACTTGGGTAGGGGACAAGGGGGAGGTAACCTGCAGCTGGGAGGTGGGGGAGAACAAAGTCAGCAGGGCAGGGGAATGGGAATTCAGAAAGAAAAAAAAGGCACACGTTAAAAAAAAAAAAAAAACACAAATAAATCACCCCAAGCCAGTCCCAAACCCAGGTCCACCACACAGGGTGGTGTCTGTACCCATTACACCAGACGGCCAGCTCGGAACTGGCTTGACCAACAAACCCCTTTGCACTCTAACAAATAAGCACTCTCTAGACAAGGAATGCGCTGCACTTGCTATGTGCTATTAAGAACACATAGCCAACTTCACATTCACTATTTTTACGTCGCCCACATTGAGTCGCTAAATTTGACTCGCTATACTCACGGGATACCATAACCATGACCTGTAATTTGGTTGTCCAGCAAAAATCTTCTGTTGTCCTGCAGTTTTACAGCAAATTATGCTGAAGAGTTTTAATGAAGTTAATTTTGTCACAGCTTTTTATATTTCATTAGCTTATTAAACCCTTCCTCAGTCCTTCCTATCCCACTATTAGATCTGGACACCTACTGCATGTGACATGGTTGGGTTAGGATGCTGTCCCATTTGTTATGCAGAGAGAGAGAGTTAAAGGCAAGGGTCTGTTTTGTCTTCTCCTATTCTGTCACTTGTCTATCTCTTGCATGTCTGATTGCGCAATCAAATTTTCCTTGTGGCGCCTTGAACTTGGCCACTCTGATGGTCCCACAATTCCCCTGTTTTCTCCATTCCTTCTTTTGCTGTTTCTGTTCTTTCTTTCTTCCCTTGCTTCTCTATGGTTAAAAATATATGTGAATCTTTATGAGAAACTGGGATCTTTTCATTTGCAAATGTATATAATTATATTATTGAAATGTTTGCAGAAAGCTATTTGGGTTTATCTGGAACACAGGGAGTTAACCTTGAGATGTAGTTTGACCTCCACAAGTTTGTTTGTAAAACTGTCAATAGGAAATCACCCCTGGAACAGGATGCCTTACTTGGTTGCATTTATTATAAAGATTGGATGTACTGGTCACAGATAAGAAATTGACAAAGTTATGGGACATTGTGTAAAAACAGAAGACATAGCTTAATGAGCACAGGATGCATAATTTAATTGCCAGGGAAAAACATCTTATAAAAAGGAGAGCACTGTTTCATTTAGAAATAGAGAGAGAGCTGGAGATTTACAGATACCTTCAGATAAAGGACTTTGTTTTGTTTGAACTGCCTGTATAAGAGCTATCCTGCATGATTTTAATTTTTTTTTATTTTATTATTTATAATAATAAAACGCTACTTGCAAAATTTATGATTTCTCCTGGTTTGCCTAAGCTTTCACTTATGCCTCAATGACAGTTGGTGTAAGAATGGGATTTACGCTGTGCATACCCTAAACCAAGAGTTTTGCGTGTGGGTACTAGACGTGGTACCAGGAAAGCACAGAAGAAAGGTATGGATTCTGCAGCAGCAAGCCCAGGAGTGATTACCAAAAGAATGGCAGCCAAACTAGAAGCAGAAACAGAAGTCCAAACTGAAACTGTACAGCTGGAACCAGTGATGGAGGAAGAACTGGCAGGGACAGCACCTGAAACCATGTCTGCCTTCTTCAAATGTTGGGCTGTTCAACAAAGATAGGTGGAGAAGCAGAGAAAAGAAGAGCTGCAGCAACAGGAGCAGAAGAGAAGCCTGTGAGTGAAACCTGAATTGCTGTGTTTGACCTGTTTTACCCCCTTCCCCCTTAACTCGTAGACTGATTTTAACTTTAATCACATTGAAGCTGCTACAGGACCTGAAGTGTGCTGCATAGACTGCTGTTTGAGTCTGCACATGAGTCATCTGTTGTTGAGAATTGTATATGCTAAAGTTCTGTGGAGCTGTGACTGACTTGGGTTGCTAGGTAATAGCACAGTACCTGACCTGCTTGCAGCATTATTGCCATCACCTGCTTTCATTGAATTCTGTTCTGGTCTCCACATTTTTCCAGATGGTGGCAGCTCTGCGAAGTGGAGGGGGGGCGATTTCAATATAAAGGCTGCCTTCTACACAGCGGCAGCATCAAAGTGGCAGCAGCTAAGTGGGACGGCAAAGTGAAGAGAGGAGTCTGACCGGAGTCAGACCGGGGACGGACTGGGCTACTAGAGTTTGTAATATCTTGCTTAGAGTTAATCATTTCTTTTGGATTTGTACCTATAGATTAGTTATGTTAACAGAGGGATATTGTTGTGTGTAGTCTATACACTTTGTGTTTTGTGTACTGATGGGTTATTTTGTTCTATGTGTGTTAATAATGACTTTAGAACGTGTGAAAATAATCAGATTCTGGAGTTTCAGACTCAACTGTTTATTCCTAATTATAGTCATTTATTTGGTGTAAAGGTTAAATACATGTGTTATAACTTGGGTTACAGTGTTAGGAAATATAAGACACGGAAATGTGTTCTGCCTGTTTGCGTAAGAACCTGGTTACATTGCTTTCTCTTGCTAATTCGACCTGGCAATGTTGAAAGCAACCCTGGTCCTTTAGCAAAGCGATATACAGATAGTGATTTTTTGCAGCATTCATATGGCCTCAAAATTATGCATTTTAATGTATTAAGCTTAACATCTAAATTTCATGAGGTGGAGTCATGGATTAGTTTATATAATCCGGATGTTCTGGCACTGACTGAAACCTGGTTAACCTTACCTGTTCTTGATACTGAACTTTGTATACCTGCTTATAAACTTTTAGAAAGGATCGTGCCACTGGTAGAGGGTGGGGTTTTGTTTTATGTTAAGGAATATTTAATGGTAAATGAGACCACTATATTTAACAGTAATTTGGAATATTGTGAACATATTACTATTCAGTTATTGTTGGGATTTGTCAAAAAATTAACTATTTGTTGTGTATATCTTCCACCTAATGGTAGCAAATCAGGCTTACAAGAACTTGTAAATGCTTTGAATACTGGGGTTTCTACAGAGTTAATACTACTGGGGGATTTTAATTTAAATTGGATGGGTTCAGATATAACAAAGTTAAATACGGTCTTGTCTCAGTCTGGTTTACAACAGATTATTACTTTGCCCACTCGACACAATAATAGATCAGAAATCACACATTGCTGGACTGGATATTAACAAATAGACCTATTAATATGATAAAATGTGGTTTGACCTCTGATTAGTTAAGTGATCATCATCCAGTCTTCTGTATTTGGAAGCATGGGGACTGAAGAAGTCTAAGCCAATTATAAGGATTTGAGATCTTTTCTAAATTTGATGTACATTCTTTTGTACAGAGTTGGGTAAAATAGATTGGTCTTTTTATATTCTATCCCTGATGTGGATTCTGCATTGCATTTTTCATTACTGAGTTTACACATGTTTTGGACCAGTTAGCTCCCTTGTTAAAAGAAGGGTCCGAGGGAAAACTTATGGGTGGTTAACACCTCCTTTGATTAAACTTATGAGACAACGAGACAAGGCCTGGAAAGCGTATAAAATGAACCATTCTGCTTCTGGTTATCATGCGTATAGGACTTTAAGGAACCAATGTAAGGCTAAGATAAGGAAGGCTAAAACAGACTATATTAAGTCATAAACAATGTGAAGGGTTATCTAACGCTACTACTTTTGGAAAACAATTAATAATTTCATAAGGCCTAATGTTTGTCAACCAGGTTCAATGAGGTTGAATGGTGACTTGTTGTCTTGTCCACTGAAGATAGCTAACGAGTTTAATTTGAAATTTACTACATTGTCTGATTCCTTTAGTGACCAGTCCAAGGTGAACTACTTGGGATTGACTGAAGATTTTACAGTTAATCCTAAACTGTATAGGACTACTACTCCGAAGGAGTAGAGATTGTTGCGTTGTATTAAGAGGGACAGCTCAGCTGGTTCTGATGGCTTATGTCCTAGTTTATTAGCGGATGCTGCCTCGGTTATAGCACTTCCAGTTAGTATTATTTTCAACTTGTCTTTTGTTACAGGTACTATACCTAATATATGGAAACATACTTTGGTCACTCCTATATTTAAATCTGGTTCACAACATGAGTTTTGTAACTACAGACCTATTTCTATCTTGTCTGCTTTAGCTACAGTTCAGGAAAGAATAGTTTATAATCAGTTGATTGGGTATGTGGATCGTTTTGGATTATTGTCTCAGAACCAACATGGTTTTAGAAAGGGAAGGAGTACTGAGACTGCCTTGGTCGAGTTCTGACAGGTACTTAATGGTATGGATAAAGGGTGTCTGGCCGGTGCCGTGTTCGTGGACTTGACCAAGGCATTCGACTCAGTTGATCACCAATTGTTGATTTCTAGACTTGGGTCATTGGGAGTTGGTGAGTCTTTCTTGGACTGGACGAGGGTTATTTAACAAATAGGTTTCAAAGGGTTAAATATAGGGGTGCTGTATCAGACTCTGTAATGGTTAAGTGTGGGGTTCCACAAGGTTCTACTTTGGGGCCACTTTTGTTTCTTTGTTTTTGATCAACTAGTAAGTGTGATTAATAATGCTTCTTTAACACTTTCTTGTGATGCAGTAATTTATCGTGGGGTTTGTCATTTGGAGATCTAGGTGTTTCTTTAACAGAGGAAATGTGCAATTTTCAGTCTTCACTTATGGCCTGTAAATTACTCTTAAACAAATCTAAGACAAAGGTGATGGTTTTGGTACCCCACCTAGACTGAGATCTGAGGTTGGTACTTTGGAAGTTAAATCTCTTGATGGATTAATGTTTGACTATGTTGATACATTTCAATATCTTGGGGTATTACTAGATTCTCATCTAAGTTATGAATCTCATTTTTGAGGTTACCTCAAGAATACATTGTAGATTAGGTTCTTTGTACAGAATCCGTTCATTTCTTATTCCTGAGTCTAGGCTGGTTATTTCAAATTGCTGCTTACTTCCTATTGTGAACTATGCAGCTATGATTACTGACACTGCTTCTCGACAGTGATTTCAAAGAAATCCACTTTACTTCACCTGATAGCTAAGTTTGCTTTAAATTGTTCTAAGTCATCTCATCATTGTGTGATTTTGAAAGAAATGGGCTGGTTACGGTTTCATTAAATTTCCAATACTGTGTGGCCAAGTTCATATAAAGTTATGGACTCTGGAATTCCACATAGTATTTCAAGATTTTGAGACCATATATTGATGGTCATTATTCTGAGACATAGGTCAGACAGTAGGTTTCTCGAGATTCCTTTTATGAAATCTAAAAGTGGACAAAGATCCTTTGCTTATATTGCTCCATTCATTTGGAATGAAATTCCTCAAGATATTAGGTGGTTGTGTTCTGTCAAAAGTTTGCCGATGCATTAAGGATGTATTTGAATCTCAATTTAATTGTAACTGTTTTTTATGAATTTTTTTTATGAATTTTATACGTAACAAAGACATTTTTGTCTGCAATTTGCTGCATTGTATATGTATGTTTGATTATGTATTGTCTGTATGCAATATATGTGGGTCGCACCTGTAAAAGGAACTTGTTTCCAGTGTGCTTACCCGTTAAGCGAATAAACAAACAAACAAACAAACAAACAAGAGATGCAATGATGCCTGGATGCTTTGCAAACTGTCAACTCTGGAGAATCTGGTACAGGTCCAGCAGATCAACAAAACGTAAACAACTTAACAGACATTAAACTTACAAAGTTGTGTCCCTCGAATGATATCAAAGCATACCTGACAATTTTTGAAAGGATTGCTGGAGCCTGCCAATGGTCAAAACAGCAATGGGCAATCAGGCCAATACCTTATCTGATAGGTAAAGCCCAACTTGCCTACAGCATTATGGACACTGTGCAGTCAGAAAACTATGACCTTGTAAAAAAAAAGAAATCCTTAGAAGATATGACATCTCAGGAGACACCTACAAAGATTCCAGTCCCTGAAGTACAACTCAGTCGACAATCCTCAATCAGCCTTCATCCAACTGACAGAACTCCTCATTAAACGAGTCCAACCAGAGGGCAAAACAGTCCCACAGATCATCAACGTATCTGCAGTGGAATAATTCTTTAACATCTTTCTCACAGACGTGCAGCTTTGGGTAAAAGAACACTGACCAGAAAGTTGGGAAAAGGCTGTTTCTTTGGCCAAGGGCTATCAGGTGGCTAGACAAACACTGCATCATCAAAGTAACAGCCAAGGAATGGTAAGACCCTCTTTTTCGTGATTCAACTCCAAGTCAGATAAGAACTCTGGTGAGGGTAACAAATCTGCACCAAAAGACTTTATTTGCCATAATTGTAATAAGTCAGGCCAAACTGCAAGAAACTGCCATAAAAATATGGAGGATAACACTGGAGCAAATTTGGCCTTAGCAAGTTGGGGCAAGTATTTAAAAGATGTCAAGGTGGGGGATAAGAATGTGAAGGGGACTTACAAATTTGGGAAGCCGACAGACCCTGGTGCATGCTGAAGTTTTGAGAAAATACTGTGCAAAAGGACCAGGTGCTGGGGTCATATGCCTCCATGGGGATACTCAATACTATCCCACCACCCAAGTGACTCTGAGCATTAATGAGGTGTCACACCAAATGAAAGCAAGAGTACTACCAAAGTTGACTGTACCTGTGATTACTGGAAATGATTTTCCAGGATTTGCTAAATTAATCACAGAAGGACTAAATCCTGCTGTCTCAGCATCTGTGATGAGAAGAGCACAGGCAAAGAAAATCTCAGATGGTGGAGACTTTCCCTTTGACTCAGACTTGTTTGAGCCTAGCTCCAAGATCCAGAAGTCCAGGAAAGAAAGGAGACACCTAAAAAAACAGTGGCAACAAAAAACTGATGGACCTAAGGGGCTGATATATAAAGATGCTAAAACTAGAGGGGCCCCCAAATTAGACACCTCTCAACCTACTAGGTACTGTCAATCTGCAACTCAGAGATATTTGAAAGCACAACTGAGTTTGACTGGCATTTGAAAACAACTGTATCCTACAACCAAAGTGCATACATACTATTTGTTGAGACATGGGAGCTACTCTAGATTAGACTACTTCTACACCACGTGCAAACATTGTGCTAATGTTCAGGATTTAGGCACTACAATTTTATCTGATCATACTTCATTATTATTGAAGGTTAATTTAGGTAAAGACGTTAAATCCTCCTTTTGGAGATTTAATACTCTATTGGCGAAAAATGAAAAGTTTTGTTCACATGTAAAGGAAAAAGTTACTCAAATTCTAGTAGACAATGTCTTCCCAAAGATTACTACAGACTCCATATTATGGAATACTATGAAAACAGTCATTAGGGGAGAAATAATAGCATTCTCCTCAGAGAGAAAAAAAGACTGAGATAATGTCAAAATACCCAATTAATGCAGAAACTCCAGCCACTGCAGCAATTATATTTATCAAAAGATAGGAGGATTATGCAAAAAATTAAATCAATTAAAGCTGAGCTACAAGCGATTGTAGATCCTAAAATACAACAAAATCTGTTGTATCTCAAACAAACATATTACCAGTAAGGTGCAAGAGAGACTAGACATTTAGCTTTACATTCATGAGCCAATAAGAGAACTTCATGTGTTCTACAAATTAAAGACCCACTCTCAGGCCAGATGTTTCATGATCTCCCCAGAATATTGAATCCCTTTCAGAAATATTATCAGAATCTATATGCAGAACCATCTCCCCCAAACCCACTTCAGACTGCTGGGATTTTACAACAACTGTCCCTACCTAAGCTTACACTACCCCAACAGGACCAGTTGTTGGCTCTTATTTCCCTAGATGAGACACATGTAGTGTTGAAATCCACAGAACCCCACAAATGCCCTGGTCCAGATGGATTTCTCATTGAATGGTGCAGAGCTTTCTCAAACATTTTAATGCCTTTACTTTCAAATACTTCTCAGGCAATACATAAGGGAGGAACCTCTCCTCCATCATGGGCTGATGTGACTATCTCAGCAATACTGAAACCCGGAAAATATCCCATGATTCCTACTTCCTATCATCCTATACAGTATCTATTTTAAATATGGACTATAAACTATTTACATCCATTTGAGCAACTCGTCTGGAGGGCCTTCTTCCAGACTTAATACACCCTGATCAATCCTGCTTTATTCGACACAGGCAAAAATGAGACAATATTCGTCAGGTCTTGTTATTAATGGAATATGTCCAACAACGTTCTGTCCCCATGACTATTTTCAGTCTTGACACTGAGAAAGCTTTTGATAAGGTTTCATGGGCGTTCCTGTGGGCTGCCTTTATGGAGTCTGGTTTTCTCTCAGACTTCTTAACTATTCTTCAAAATCTATATCATCCCGTGCATATATCAGAATTAATGGCTCTTTTGCAACACCGATAGTTCTGCAGAGGGGCACTCACCAGGGATGCCTGTTATCCCTATTTTTACTCGCCTTTTACATAGAACCACTGGCCTGTGCCATGCATCAGAACAAATCAGTATAAGGTATTCTGATAGGTGGTACCAGTTTTAAAATATCCCTTTATGCCAATGATATTTTACTTACTCTTCTCTCCTCAGTTATTTCAATTGTGGCAGCATGGTTAGAACTTCAGCAATTTGGATGCCTCTCAGGCCTCACATTAAATACTTCATGAAAAAAACGCAGAGTCTATGCTAAGGCTGCCATGGAAATTATGACACAAGGTATTTTTATTTAGTTACAAAACATGCTAAAAATGGTGGAAACGGTAACCCACTAAACTGCCAAATGTTTTCAAGACTTCTGTCTTTCTCAAGGTGTAACAGCGAGGCATACCCATATACAATTTATCCCCATGGTTACATCACTGACACACATTTCACCTGTGCTTCTACTAAAGAGGTATGCTTCACTGAGCCACATTCATAACACTTTCTCAATATAAACATTCCAAATAATGCTAATTCAAGTGGTTATACAAAAGTGATAAAAAGGTAGTAAAAACACACACTGGCAGGTGGGGATGTGGGAGGGGGAAGGGAGGGCAAGGAATACAAACATCTAGAGATCTGATACCTATTTGTATATTACGACCCCCACTTCATTTTTTATGCCACCCTAAATCAGATGTACATACTACATCATGATATTTTAAGGGTGGCGTTAAGGGAACTGTGCAGCGAGGGGCTGTGTGATTTTGCGTGAGGGGCTTACTCACTGTGTGCATTGAGGGGTTTTGTAATTTTGTATTGGGGCTTACTGTATGCATTAAGGGGTTATGAGATTTTAATTGGGGGCTTTCTCACTGTGCATAGAGGGGTTGTGCGATTTTGTGGAAGGGACTTACTGTGTGCATTGTCGGGTTTTGTGCTTTGATGTTGGAGTGGTTAGCATTTACTGGGTGCACTGAGGGCTTGCAGGCTAGGTTTGAAGTGCATATCCTATTTTTATCTGTGCTATGGGGAAAAGTAAACTAAAAAAGGGGGGAGTCCATCAAAACAGAGCAAGGATAGACAGAGTAGAAGGGGAAGATGCTGGGAGTGGTACAGTGCAGTAGCTGTGGTGTGGCAGTCCACAGGAGGACCTGCTAGATACTGCCCCATCTGTAGGCACCTCTCTGGGCTGAGGGCAGAGGTTGCTAGTCTCCAAGTTGAGTTGGCTAGGATTCTGGGAACCTTCTCTCCCACCCAGGGGCCACCAACTCTACCTCTGCTACCTCAGAGTTTGCCTAGCATGAGGGGTGGATGGACTACAGTGAGCTCAGGGAGAGTGAGGGTGGTAGAACAGAGGCACAGCTCCCATCCAGTGTAACTAAGGAACTCCTACGGTGTCTTGGAGGAGCAGAAAGGTCCCACAGTGACACCTTCAGTTAGGACCAGGAGGGGGGGTGAGCGTTTCTTACACAAAGAAGCCCCATGGGAGGGTAGCAGAAGACCCCAGAAGAGGAGACAGCAACTCCTGGTGAGGGACTCTACAGTCAAGGGAGTGCATTCGGGGACAGCTAGAGAAGGAGGTTACGTGCCTACCTGGAGGTACAGCGTGGAAGGATGGAGAGAGGATCCAGAGGATCACTAGGGAGGTGGCAAGCAGAGGGGAGCTGAATTTCATTGTCCATTTGGGGACAAATGACCTTGTAGAAGCGTGGAATAATAGCAGATGTCCAGACAGTTGTAAGATGCATAAAAAACGCAAATAAATGAGTTTGTCAATTTATTTCCAAATAAAAAAAAAAATTAAGTTCACAGAAAGGAAAAAAGTGGTGTTAACTTCACACTCATCAAACAACAGGAAATGCTTCTTTCCTCAGACTTCTAAAATGTCTCTTCCTTTCTTCAATGCAAATAGCACTTGTGTGAAAGCCTACACACAATCTCCTCGTACTGTGGTCAGTCGAATACTGACTCACCTCACCCTAGCTGTCCCCTGGTGGAGAGGTTAAAAATTAATTTCCTCTGTGACCTCATAGTCACATGACTAACACAATTAATAAACCGGGACTTGCTTTATGGCTGCTAACTCTCACACTGACTATGGGGTACAAAGAACAGTCCATCAGGATTAGATATTCTATATGCTATAACAATTACCATCTTAAAAAGCTAGATAACATATTTCTAAACCTTAATTAGGTGAGGGGACGTGGTTTAAAACATAGCCCCTCCTCCTCTATGACATCACTCTCCCCAAGTCCTATAAATACAGCCATTTTATGGGCTGCCAGCCCTATAATAGGACCTCTCCAGAAAAATAGAGATCTTCAGGTAAAACATTTATTATTTGACATGCACAGAAAGGGGAAAAAAAACAAAACACTGGTTAATTGTAGAAGAAGAATCAATAATCTTAGCACATAAAAACAGATGAGGGGTGTGCTCCCTATCTGTTTTCCTGCAAGGTTCTAGAATTCATTCTGCTTAGGATGCAAGCTCAGAAGAAAAACATGCATTTCTTTCATACAGAACTATAATAAATGAATACTGTAATCTCCTGCAATGTTTATACTTTATTTGGGCTGCATAAAGTCTTTTTCTTTCTGCACTCCAACAGGCTTTCTGTTATAAATGAGTTTACCTGATGGTTGCAATTTCAGCCAACAGCTTTCAGTACCACCCAGCCTTCTAGCTCTCAGAGGGCTTCATGAGTAGTGAAAACAGCTCTTTTTCTGCTTTCTTTTGGACAGTGCAGGGCTTTACTCCATCCTGCCTTCAGTGTCCTGTATTTAAATACTTGTAACAATCTCCTTCATATTGTATCCGTGGAGTGGATACAGACACAGCACTTCAGGGTAGAGGTGGAGTGAAAGCCATCTCCCTAGCAACTGGAAACAGTTGCACTGCTCCAGCTTTTATTTTTCAAACAACATGAAGTCTTGCTATATTACAGACATTAGCAGTTTGTTCCCGCTCTAGAATTGCCCCGGAGTGAAATGGTTAAAACCATTCCAAAATAGAATTTGGGCACGAGAGCAGCTCTATCTGTGTCATTTCGAACTTGAACTGTCAGATTCTTTACTCCGCCTCAGTGAACAGTCGCTCTGGAGATTTCTCCTTCTGCTCGGTTCATTTCTCGGTTTAAAAGTGTTTTCTTGGTTGGATTTAACCGAGAATAGTTTTATTTAACCCAAAACCATTCGGTTCAAGCTCTATCTGTGGTAACCGTAAGTAAATGAAGGTTTTGTCTGTGTGGAACTTGTAACTTATCGGTTCGGTTTTGAACCGATCAGTGAGTTAAAACTCATTTAAAACTAAAGTTACTAATTTAAGTGCGGTTCCCGGTTCTTATCGGTTCTAAAAAACGGTTTATTACGTTTTTCCAATACTGACACGGTTAGGAACCGATAAGGGTGTCTGCCTAGCACTGCCGTTAAAAGGGCAAGTTTTTGGTTAGGCTGGCATTATGTCTGAGAAACCCAAAAGAAAACCGGGCCCACTGGGTTTCAACACTGTGATGTTTGTGGGGAAGTCTTTGCCAAGGCTGACCCACACACCACATGTTTGTTGTCTGGGGTTTGACCACCTCCAGTCAGACTGCCAGGTATGTAAGAATTTCCCTGCAGCCACCCTGGAAAAAAGATTGGGCAGGCTCAGGGGACGAGAGGCCAAAAAGTCCGCTGCCCAGATGGCCAGCCGGTTCGGTGCCAACCGAACAAGAGGAGTGCCCTCTGACCAGGGCCAGACTTCCTGGGCAAAGAAAAGCTGGTTCTGAGGAACCAATTCCAGTAAAGAAAACAAGAAAATCAGCAAATCTGGAGTCCAAAATTCCTTCTCCAACTGCTGCAGAGATAGCAAAAGCAATACAAATTGTCCAGTCACTGTCTCAGGGTCCGTCCGAACCACCACTATCTGGTAAAAGGTCGGTTCGTCCGGTCCCAGTGGTTCAGGATTATGATATTGAGGAGGATTATGAACAGTATGAATGTGGCTGGGAAGGTCTGGGTGTGCCCATTGAACCGGACATCTCCCCAGACAGACCTTTAGAATCTCCCCCTATGCTGTCTGAGTCCCCATCTCATTTTATGTTTTATAAAAAAGTTGCTGAAACCCTCCAGCTTCCTTTAGAAGAGGCTGTGGATGAGCAAGAGGAGCCTGATTTTGTAGATATGATGGATATTCCAGGAGTCTAGGAGATTGTCTATTCCTTTACATAAGTCTTTTAGAAACAAACAATTAAAATTTTAAAAGCTCCTAATTCTGTGCCTCCTGTAGATAAAAGATGGACAGAAGGTATACATTGTCAGGCCCTGATACAGAATTCCTTTCTCAGCAATGCAGTCATGTTGGGGTAGTTCAGGCTGCTGCCTGTGATAAAGCTAATATTCCTTGGCTTACATCCTCCTGACAAAGGATTCCAGGAAGATTGATGCCATGGCAAAAAAACAGTATATGGTAGCCTCTCTGGGACTCAGGCAAGCAAATTATGTAAGGCTTATGTAGCTAGGTATCAGAACGATGGGATACTGTTATGCAATTGGCCAAGCAGGCCCACATGGCCATTGGCTAGTGAACTAGAACAGGTGGCTGCTGATGGCATTGAAGCCTCTAAGGTTCAGTTTCACGCTGCTGTGGATGTTAATCATGTTTCCTCTAGGGTCATGGCCACATCTGTAGCTTTTAGTAGGTTGGCCTGGCTCAGGTGTACTAGTTTGTCTGGGATACCCAGACTAAGGCTATGGATTTTCCTGTGGTGGGAAATTCTCTGTTTGGAGAGCAGACAGAGAATTACATGAAGAAGATGGATGAATATAGGACTACTTACAAGAGTGCCCAGGCTAAGAAGCGCAAGCCACTCCTCAAAGGCATGCCCCCAGGGGTAGGGTGAGCCTTTTCACAGGCCTTTCTACCAGACTCAGGCCTCCTCTGCCTATGCTCAGAGGGCTTCTTCAGAGACAGGGCAGGCAGGGTGGGCAGACCTGCTCCCACCCCCCAGCCTAAAGCTCCTGCAAAACAGGCACCCCAGGCCGATTCTCCTGTACCAGTGGGGGGCAGGCTGGCTTACTTCAGTCAGAATTGGGCTTCTTTAACCTCAGACAAGTGGGTTCTGGAAGTAGTAAGCCAGGGTCTGGTTCTCAGCTTCAAAAAGTTTCCCCAAGTTGAGAAGCAGATTTTCTCTACCTGCAAGTGCTTCAGAGACCCTCGCTCTGGAAACAGAGGTCTCATCCTGTTAGCTCTCAGAGCAGTAGAAAGGGTTCCTCCCTGCATCAGGGCAGGGTCTGTATTCCAGATACTTCCTTACCCCAAAAAAGACAGGAGAATGGCGGCCCATTTTAGATCTCAGATATCTGAACAAGCATCTTTTGAAACCAAAGTTCAAAATGGTAACTCTGGCAATGATTTTACCTTCCCTAAGGCCAGGGGACTGGCTAGCCTCCCTGGACCTCAAGGATGCCTATTTCCATGTCCTAATCAGAAGATCCCATCGAAAGTACCTCAGATTCAAACTGCCCTCAGGTCATTACCAGTTCAGAGCAATGCCCTTCGGCCTTACCTCTGCTCCAAGGGTATTCACAAAGTGTCTAGCAGTGGCCCACTTAAGGAGGCAGAGGATTGCTGTTTTCCCTATCTAGGCGACTGGCTCATTGTGAGGCCAGTCCCAGAACAGGTAAAATCTCACCTGCAGGTCACAGCAGCTTCTCACCTCCCTGGTTTTCTGCTAAACCTACAAAGTCGGTTCTGGAACCAGTCCAGGTACTCACCTTTATAGGGGCAGAATTGGACACAAAGCTAGCCAGAGCCTTTCTTCCCCAGAAAGGGTAAGGAATTTAGTGGCTCTGGCCTCTTCCTTCACTCTGCAGGTCTCTCGACCAGCAAGACACTTTCTGCAGCTCCTGGGGCACATGGCTGCATCCACAGCTGTTGTGCAGGGCAGATTTCAGATGAGAGACATTCAGTTTCACTTGAGAACCTTTTGGTCTCAGAGAAGAGACCCCTTTCCAAGTTGGTCCCAGTGACTCGAACCTTGATCCTAGCTCTCCAGTGGTGGCAGGATCAGAGCAATTAGGCGGGGTCCCTTCATTTCCCCTTCTCATGACTTGACTCTCACTACAGATGCTTCCCTTCTGGGTTGGGAGCCCACATGGGCGACCTTTCCACTCAGGAGTTTGGTCCCCAGGAATCTCTGCTCCACATCAATTTGCTAAAACTCAGAGCTGTCTTTTTAGCTCTTCAAGCTTTTTCTGCATCTGTCCACGACAAGGTGATACAAGTCAGAACAGACACCACCACAACAATGTGGTACATCAACAAACAGGGGGGCACTCGGTCTTCGTCCTTGTGCACGAGGCAATGAAGTTGTGGTCTCTGGCCTATTCCTGAACACTTCCCTCATAGTAGTTCATCTTCCGGGAAGGACAATGTCTAGCGGATGCCCTCAGCAGGATTTCCCAGGGCCATCACGAATGGTCCCTGGATCCTCAAGTGCTGGGATAGTTTTGCCAGGTGGGGCATCCTCAGATAGATCTTTTGCAGCCCAGACAATCAAAAACTTCCTCTGTTCTGTTGCAGACCTCCAGTGCTGGGCTCAGTTCCCTGGATGCCCTTCTTCTGGATTGGGAGGGAAGTTCCTCTATGCTTCCCCTTTCCTCTCCTATTCAAAGTACTAGTCAAAATCAGATCTCAGCCTTGCAGGGTGATTCTGATAGCCCCAGATTGGGCCAGGCAGCCCTGGTACCACTCCTTCTGTCTCTGACAGTCCATCTTCCCTGTGCCTCCCAGGAATCACAATCTGTTGACTTGTGCCCAGGGAAGGGTTTGGTATCCGGACCTCAAATCCCTCAACCTCAAGGCCTGGCTCTTGAGGAGTTCTGAGTTGCTGATTTACACCTCTCTCAGGGTGTTCTTGAGATCCTAAAGGCTTCCAGAAAGCCTTCCACTAGGAGCTACTTATAGTTCTAAATGGAAAGGTTTTCCATTTGGTGTGCTGGAAAAATATTTCCCAGAATCTGCTGAATTGCCCATTTTGTTAGATTACATGGTACATCTTAATTCCTTGGGTCTCAGACCAGCTACCCTGAGAGTTCATTTGGCAGCTGTGTCTGCTTTTGTGTCAGCAGGAAAGTCATCCCCTCTTTCCTCTCATCCTGTGTTTTCCAAGTTTTTTAAGGGATTACTCCATACTAATCCTCCCTTTCGGGAACCGGCCCCTGCTTGGGACCTTAATGTTTGCATTGCCCAGTTAATGCAACCCCCTTTTGAACCTCTGTCTTCTGCAGAGCTTAAGTACCTAACTTGGAAAACTGTTTTTCTAGTGGCTATCACTTCTGCCAGACGCATAAGTGCAAGCCTTGTCAGCGGAGACTGACTTTATTTCTTTCCACAGGGATAAGGTAGTCCTTAGGACTAATAGGAAGTTTTTGCCTAAGGTGGTTTCAGATTTCCATCTTAATCAATCTATCTCCTTCCAGTATTTTCACTGATCACTCCTCTTGGGTGAGAGGAGGTTCGCAACCTGGATGTTAAGAGTGCTCTTAGTTATTATATAGGCGTACCAAAGGTCACAGGTTCAAATCCTCCAACTTTTCCTTACCTATGGTGAAGTTGGGAAGGCAAACCTGCCACTAAGAGATCAATAGCCAGGTGGATTGTCTCTTGTATCCAATTTGTTATCAGAAAGTGGCAGAGCCCCGCCCTGGTTTGAGGGCTCATTCTACCAGGGTATAGCTATGCCTCTAGCTGCCTAGAGATATCCCTTTATTAGAGATTTGCCAGGCTGCTACTTGAAAACGGTACACCTTTTACCAAGCATTACTCCTGGATGTCCAGGCCAGGAGAGATGCTCGGTTTGGCACAGCTGTTCTTCAGAGCCTATTCCTAAGCAGGTTCTGCCCTCCTCCATGGAGGTACTGCTGTATTCTGCTAATGTCTATAATATAGCAAGACTTCATGTTGTTTGAAGAAAAATTACTCACCTTAGTAATGTTGTTTCTTCTAATGGAGTCTTGCTATATTATCGACCTCCCTCTCAGAACCTCTACTTGGTGGGGTCGCGGGCAACTAGTGTGGGCACTACTTATGTCCTGTTAGCATTTTGTCCCTTTGGGACTTTGGGGTGTGTATGTGTATGCGTGTGTGTGTTTTATTATACTTATGTTCCATTTTCATATTATTAGAATGGTGTTAGTATTTCTGGTCCCCTGACTTGAGTCTTGGGTGTTGGGACCATCAATGGTTATTATTTAGGTAGCCATTTGGCTACTGTAGGTTACAAGCTTCCACACAGACCTTAGTGAGTTTGGCTCGTAAAGATCTGACAGTTCAAGTTTGAAATGACACAGATAGAGTTGCTCTCGTGCCAAAATTCTATTTTGGAATGGTTTTAACCATTTCACTCCGGGGCAGTTCTAGAGCTGGAACAAACTGCTAAGGTCTATAATATAGCAAGACTCCATTAGAAGAAACAACATTACTAAGGTGAGTAATTTTTTCTTTTCGGCCACACTGCCACTTCTAAACTTAACTGCAACAAGCGGTTGCAATTTCGTAGCACAGCGGCTCCTCTGTTGGGACCTTTTCTCCTGCACGAATGTTCACAAGGTCCCCTGCGAGCGTGCAACTGTGTGAGTCTGCGAATGTGCGCACAACTCACCACCACTACAACACTAAACTCACTGTAACTCTAGTGCTAAGCACTTTTCTCTTAATAAATCTTCTTTTTACCAAACAGAGGCATACAGAACATGCCTTAAGACAGAGAGCAAGGTTTGCCTTAAGCTCTCATACTACCCAATGCTGTACAGTGTGGTTTATTTTAACAAGGGCAAAATAAATCAGATGTAAAGCCCTACTGCATTAGCTCTCTTCCTAGTTGCAAAATTAAGAAAAGAGGGGCATAAAGGATAGAAAACAAAGGTTTGAAAGATTGCCAGGTTGGCCACCCTGACAAGAAATTTAGGATAGATAAGAAAATAGAAGCAGACAGGATAGAGTGAAAACAGAAAGCGCGCGGGGGGGGAGTTTGCATCTTTTACAAGATTTTATTCTTTTACTCCTCATACCAGGTCTCCCTGTTACACACCTCCCACCACAAGAAGGCAACATAATATTTTTTTTATTTGTTGGCTGAGACCATTCACCCTTGGAAAGGTTGGAACTTCCACCCACCCACTCCAGAAGTTCCCCTCAGGGACCCTTAATAACCAATTCTGTACAAATGCAGTACCAGACGTACTATCAGAATTACTGTACAGAACTAATCCCTGAGGTTTAGTGCTTTACATAAACACTACACTCATTCATATCATTTTCATGTTGTAACACTTGGTATGCTCTCAGCACCATATCTGGATAGGAAATCCGCATTTTGATGTTTCATACCAGATCTGTGTTTTTCAGTAAACCTATATGGTTGTAATGACAGGTACCACCTCATAATCTGCATGTTCTTATCTTTCATTTGGTTTAACCAACATAGCTGATTACGGTGTGTCATCACCACAAAATCATTGACCCAAAGATAATATTTAAGGGAGTCTATGGCCCATTTCAGGACCAAACATTCCTTTTCAATGGTGGAATATTTCCACTCACACTCATGTAACTTGCTACTGATGTACGGTACTGGATGATCCCCCTTCTCATCATGTTGTGTCAGCACAGCTCCCAAACCTGTATTAGAGGCGTTCATCTGAATCTCAAAAAGCTTCTGAAAATTGGGGCTAGTTAGAACCAGTGCTGAATAAAGTACTGCCTTAATGTTTCTGAAAGCTTCCTTACATGCAGGGGTCCACTTAATCTTGTTAGGGTATTTATTCTTAGTCAGTTCAGTTAAGGGAGTTGCTAACGTGGCAAAGTCAGGGATGAATCACCGATAATAATTGGCTAAACCCAAAAATGACTGAACCTGCTTTTTAGTGACAGGAATGGGACTGTTGGCTACCGCCTCCACCTTATCAGTTTCTGGTTTCAAGGATCCTCCCCAATGACAAAACCCAAATACCTGGTCTCAGTCTTTGCGATGGCACTTTTGGCAGGCTTAATAGTTAACCCAGCATCCTTGATGGTTTGAATGATAGCAGTTAAATGTATTAAATGTGTGGGCCAGTCATGACTAAAAATGACCAAGTCATCCAGGTAAGCTGAACTATACTGAGTATGGGATCCAATGTGGTCCATATAGCGTTGGAAGGTGGCAGGTGCACCATGGAGTCCAAATGGCATTTTTGTGAACTGATACAAACCTACTGGGGTTGGGAAAGCGGTTATTTCATGCGCATTGGTGGCCAAGGGAATTTGCCAATATCCCTTGGTCAAGTCTAACGTGCTAATGTATCGGGCATTTTCTGTCCTATCTAGAAAGTCATCTATCATAGTCATGGGATACCCATCAAAGTCTGAAACAGCATTGACCTTTCAGAAATCCAAACACACTCTTATCCCTCCTTCCTTCTTATTCACTACCATCGGGGAAGACCATGCACTTCTTGAAGGAACTATCACCCCCAACCGTTCCATCTTTCTCGCCTCATCAATCACCTCCTGCCTAATTCCTTCTGGTAATCTATAGGCTTTTTGATGTATGGGTTTTTTGCTTGTTCATGTTGATGTCATGTACCACTCCCTTAGCTCATCCTGGGGTGGTTGTAAACGTATCCTTAAAATAATGTAACAACTGATCTACCTATGTCTTCTGTTTGGGTTTTAACTCTGGATTAATTAAAATGCCCCCATCACTTATGGTACGGTCAAGTCTCTCATAAGCAGAGTCCAATTCAGTCTGTTCTAATTCCTGGTGTATGTATAGGGACTGGACTAGTGGTTTCTCCACCCATTTGCGTAGAAGGTTAACGTGATACACCCTCTTTGTTGGTCGATGACCAGGCCTTTCAATTTCAAAACTGACAGTCTCTGTCTGCCTAATGACATCATAGGGGCCTTGGCAACACATTAACAACTTGTTCTCAGTTGAGGGCAGTAATAACAGAACTTTTTCACCGGGCATAAAACATTTGCTCTTTAATCCTACATCATAGGCTTCTTTTTGTCCCATGTGTTTCTGGGTCACATTCAAGTGAGCTAGAGTTACATATTTTACCAGTCTCTCTCTCAATGCTGTCATATAGTCTAGGATATTACTATACCCAATATTTGTACCTTCCTCCCAGTGCTCTTTCACTACATCCAATGGACCCCTGGGATTTCTTCCATAAAGCAGTGAAAAAGGTGAAAACCCAATTGTTGTTTGGGGTACTTCCCTGTACACGAAGAGGAGGTATGGGAGATAGTTATCCCAATCCCTTCCTTCTTCCTGAACGTACTTTTGCAACATCGTTTTTAATGTCTTGTTAAATCTTTCCACAAGACCATCTGTTTGTGAGTGGTATGGAGAAGTACGGACAGCAAATACCCTTAGGAGATGATACAACTGCCTCAACATAACAGAGGTAAAGTTGCTGCCTCTGTCTGTGAGAATCTCCTGGGGTATTCCCATTCTGCTAAATATTTTAGCCAACTCTTCGGCTATACAGGGTGCAGTAACAGTGTGCATGGGAACAGCTTCAGGGTATCGTGTGGCATAATCACATATAACAAGTATGAACCGGATACCCTTTGAACTTTTGGTAAGAGGGCCCACGACATCCACTGCACTTCTTTCGAATGGTGTTGTAACATATGGTATGGGCTGAAGGGGCACCTGATCTCTTTTTCCACCCTGGGCAACCAATTGGCATTCCGTACAAGCACGGCAATACTCTGCCACATCTTGGTGTATACCTGGCCAACTGAAGCATGAAACCAACCTCTGTAAGGTTCAATCCCTCCCTTCATGGCCTGCCATAGGCATATTGTGGGCCAACTGCATCACTTTTTCCCTATAGTCCTTGGGTACCATTAATTGTTCTTTTGGCAAATTCAATACAGGGGCAACAGTTACTCGATACAATTTACCTTTCTTTAAAACAAAATGAGATTGTCCAGGGTTTGTTTTCTGCTGTATCTGTAAACAAAAAGGTTCAAGACATTTGTCTGCTTTTTGTGCTTTAACAATATCCTGTAAAGGCAGACCTGGCACAATGCCAGTGGCATTATGCTTCTGTTCTTCCACCCACTTTCTCTGTTCTTTCTTCTTCTGTTTGTTAGATTTTCTTGCTTTCCCCGAGTCCTCAAAAAAGTCCTCTTCAAAACGGAAAACCTGCTCCAAGTGCTTCTTGGCCTGTGAGCAAGTCACCACATTTACCGGATTCAAGTAATCCTGGTGTGTTTGTATTAGAGTATCAAAATGTGGAAAGTCCTGCCCAATTATTACTGGTACTGGCAATTTGGGTACCAATCCTACAGTCATGCAATGGTACTCATCATTTAGTTTCAATTCAAATTTAGTGGTATGATACTGATGTATGTCTCCATGCACACACATAACAGTGGCATCATCTGGGCTAACTTCAATATCTGAACTAAATCCGTACTCAGTAATGTCTGCTCCCAGAATCCAATAAACTCACAGTTTTTTGATCTCTGATCCCCACTGAAGCAACATAGCCAATGTTAGCAAATGCCAGATGGGTGATGTCAGGCCTTTTCTTTTCAGACAGTTTCTCACAATATGGCCTTTGCCCAGCCAACCATGACATATCAGTTCAGAATATGGTATTCTTTCCCCTCTGTCTCACCTGTTGTGATTATTCTGATGTGTATTGGAATAAAAAGGTCTTAACCAATTCTGCAGTCTGAGGTGGGGTATTCTGTTGTCCTCTGGGTCTAGTGGGTCGAGCAGCTAGATAATCCTCTGCCAACTTCACCGTATCCTCTGTAGAGTCAGGCTAATGCTCCTTTACCCATAACTGAACATCATGGGGTAACACCTGAATAAACTGTTCAATTATGATCATATTCATAATATGTTCTTTGGTCTTTACCACAGGTTGCAGCCATTTCCCGCCATAGTCTCTTAGCTTGGCATAAATCTCTCTTGGAGTATCATGAACTGTCATTCTTTGTGTCCAGAAATGCTGTCTGTAGGTCTCTATGCTAATATCATAGGGTCTTAACACTTCTTTTACACGGCCATAATTACTAGCAGCTACTCCACTTAACTTGCTGTATACCATCTGCGCTCTAACAGTTAAGTAAGGGACCAGTCTTATGACCCATTGGTCACAGGGTCATGTACATGTCTGGGCAATACACTCGAAAGTGGTGAGGTATGCCTCTATGTCGTCACTTTCAGACAATTTGGTTAATTTTATGTCCCTGGACACAGTTCGATCAGGCTGACCTTGTGAGAGGGCCTGAATAGCTTTCAGGGTGTCTGTCCATTTCTCATCCTTGCATTGACGCTCCTTGGCTTGGACACACCTGTCCTCCTCCCTCTGGTGATGATCCTCATCCCTCTGCTGATCCATCTCCACTTGGTTGATGCATAGCCATCGTAGTGGTTCTCCGGGGTCATCTGGGCTGCCTCTTGCTTCAGAGACTCCTCATCCATGTCCTCATCCTCTGCGTCCTTCATCTTGGGTATTATTCTGGGATCCAAGCCTGGCAACAACTATATCCCAGTTCTCTCAGTCACTGATCGAGTGACGTGATATGCACCTTTATCTGTCTGGTCCCCTTCCTCCATCTGTTATGGTACTTAACTTCAATACCCCCTGGCAACTCCTCCCAGGTAGTATAGACGTGCCAGTTTATCTGTCCAGATAGTTGTAAGATGCATAAAAAATGCAAATAAATGCGTTTGTCAATTTATTTCCAAATAATAAAAAAAATAAAGTTCACAGAAAGGAAAAAAATGGTGTTACCTTCACACTCAAACAATAGGAAATACTTCTTTCCACAGACTCCTGTAAATGTATTTTCCTTTCCTCAATGCAAATAGCACTTGTGTGAAAGCCTACACACAACCTCATCGTACTGTGGTCAGTCGAATACTGACCCACCTCTCCCTAACTGTCCCCTGGTGGAGTTTAAATACTACTTTTCTCTGCGACCTCATAGTTAGGGTTGCCACCTTTGGATAAGGCAAAAAACGGATCATTATCCCCACCCCTTTTCATGACTCATCCTGCATTGCTCCTCCTAGAAAGTCATTTGTTATATCAATAAAAAAAAACACTTAAAGCAGCAGTTCAACAAAAATGTAAACGAGCTACTGACGCCTCAAAGTAAACTTTAAAAAAAACATAATTGGGTACAATTCTGTTTGCATTCCATTTATATTTTATATATTTCTCCTCCCCATAATTTATTACTAAAGAAAAGTGTATGAATATATGATCGTTGTTCCTTAGAGTTTATTTTGAGTTCAACTGCCTCTGCAACTTACTCCCTACTCCAAGTCATAATCCTCTGTTGTGACATCAGTCTGCTTCCATGGGAGTGACCGAGATCACAAGCAGTGCTCTAGGACTTCAGGTAGGGATACAGCAGTAGGAATAGATGAACTCTTCAGAAGCAGAAATCCTGTTTTTATACAAATTACCTTAGTAATAAATAATGGTGAGGAGGAACACAGTATTAATGGGAAATACAAGCTGAACTGTGTCTAAATATTATGTTTTGTTAAAGTTCAGGTGAACATGTCACCAGCTGTTTAAGATACTGTATTGTACCTGTTAAATTTACTTTCCTAGGTTCTTCCTAGTTATTTACTTAGGTATTTATTTATTGACATTGATTTACCAGATAAACATACAGAAATAAAAGAAACTCATTTACAGATATGATGTAAGGGAAGACAACAGAAGTACAGCAAATAGCATACAGTAGTATATACTGTATGGTACATAATACATAATAAAGAAATAGTTTTCTATAATGTGTTCTTGCTATCTTTTGCTGGCTCCATTTCCTTTTCATGTCCACAGTACTATTTCAAAGCCAAAGAAGTGACCATACCTTTTTCCTGAGGGAAAAAATAATTTAAAACATTTAAAAATGCCTAAATTCTGTTAGTGATGAAACTGTTTACCAGCAGATGAAAGTGGAGGACAACTGGCTCTGTTACTGTTACAAAAGGTGGGGACAGTTTTGCTGCTGTGCTACTTTAAGATACACTGTAAAAGATTAGGTTAAGTAAGTGCTAATGGTGTTAATAGCCATACTACACCTCCCAGGTTGACTTCTTTCATAAACAAAGGGCTATACCGACAACAGAATTGGTTTGTAACCTGGACATGTAACTGAAACAATGAATGATATGACAAAGTCTATTTCAAAAATATGTGAGCACTCAAAATGGCTCAAAAACCTGACCAGCATAGAGCAAAACCGGATTACCTGATAGGGACCCTGAAAACCTGATGACCAGGTAAAACACCTGACAGGTGGCAACCCTACTCATAGTCATGTGACTAACACAATTAGTAAACCAGGACTTGCTTTATGGCTGCTAACTCTCACATGGACTATGGGGTACAGAGAACAATATGTCAGGATTAGATACTCTATATGCTATAACAATTACCATCTTAAAAGGTTAGATAACATATTTCTAAACCTTAATTAGGTGAGGGACATGGTTTGAAACGTAGCCCCTCCTCCTCCTCTATGACATCACTCTCCCCAAGTCCTATAAATACAGCAATTTTATGGGCCGCCAGCCCTATAATAGGACCTCTCCAGAAAAATAGAGATCTTCAGGTAAAACAACATTTATTATTTGACATGTACAGAAGGAAAAAAAAAAAACACTGGTTAATTGTAGAAAAAGAATCTACAACCTTAGCAGATAAAAACAGATGAGGGGCGCACTCCCTTTCTGTTTTCCTGCAAGGCTCTAGAGTTCATTCTGCTTAGGATGCAAGCTCAGAAGAAAAACATCATTTCTTTTATACAGAACTTAAATAAATATTGTAATATCCTGCAATGTTTATACTTTATGTGTGCTACATAAAGTCTTTTTCTCTGCACTCCAACAGGTTTTCATTCATAAATGAGTTTACCCGATGGCTGCAATTTCAGCAGACGGCTTTTGGTACCACCCAGCCTTCTAGCTCTCAGAGGACTTAATGAGTAGTGAAAACAGCTCTTTTTTAGCTCTCTTTTGGACACTGCAGGGCTTTACTCAATCCTGCCTTCAATGTCCTGTATTTAAATACATGTAACAATCTCCTTCATATTGTATCCATGGAGCGGATACAGAGACATCACTTCGGGGTAGAGGTGGAGTGAAAGCTGTCTCCCTAGCAATTGAAAACAGTTACGCTGCTCCGGCTTTTACTTTTGGCCACACAGCCGCTTTCCTAACTTAATCGCAACACATGGTTGCAATTTTGTAGCATAGCGGCTCCTCTGTCGGGACCTTTCCTCCTGTGCTAATGTGCGCAAGGTCCCCTGTGAGCGTGCGAATGTGCGCACAACTTGCCACCGCTATAACACTAAACTCGCTGCATCTCTAGTGCTAAGTGCTTTTCTCCTAATAAATCTTTTTACCAACCAGAGGCATACAGAACATGCCTTAAAAGAGAGCAGGGTTTGTCTTAAGCTCTCATACTACCCAACACTGCACAATGTGGCAAAATAAATCAGATTTAAAACCCTACTGCACAGCTCTCTTCCATACAATGCTGAGTTCGAGCTCGGTTGAGGTCTCTGTCTGGAGCCCTCTGAAATACAACTGTCAGATTCTTACGAGCAAAAACTCACTATTCTATGTGGAAATTGTAAAATTTTTACTAGTCAACTGGCAACAAAAAGCTTTGGATCCCCAAAGGAAGACTCAGGTCAGGAAACCCAAAACAAAAAACAATCCAATTAAGAATAAAGATAAAACAAACACCCAAACCAAAAGAAGAGTGTGTAAAAGGAGCACCCCTGAAATGCAACACTGCACCTGCCCACTCACTTCCCAAAAACAGGTTCTGAGAGGGGAGGCAGGGAGGAAGGTCAGAATACAGCAAGACTCCATTAAAAGAAACATAATTACTAAGGTGAGTAATTTTTTCTTCAAACAACATGAAGTCTTGCTGTATTCTGACTATCTGCAGACTACCAAGCAGTACCTCCATGGAGGAGGGAGAGAACCTACTTTGGGAATAGGCTCTGAAGTACGGCTGTGCTGAACCGAGCATCACTCCTAGCCTGGATATCCAGAGAGTAATGCTTGGTAAAGGTATGGACTGTTTTCCAGGTGGCTGCTTGACAAATTTCTAAGAGAGGAATATCCCTGGCAGCAGCCAGGGAAGCAGCTGTACCTCTGGTGGAGTAAGCCCTCAGGCCTGAGGGTGGAATTTTTCCTAGTTTCTCGTAGCAGAATTGTATACAAGATACAATCCACCTGGCAATAGTTCTCTTGGTGGCAGGTTTGCCCTTCCCCACTTCTCCGTAAGTGAGGAACAACTGGGGAGAATCAAACCCGTGGCCCTTCGTATGCTCTATATAGTAGCGAAGGGCCCTTTTAACATCTAAACTGTGTAGCCTCCTCTCTCCTGAAGAGGAGTGATCAGTGAAGAAAACAGGAAGAGACAGACTGGTTCAGGTGAAAATCAAACCACTTTCAGCAAGAACTTTCTATTGGTTCTAAGGACCACTTTATCCCTATGAAAGGAGATAAAATCAGGTTCCACTGACAGGGCTTGCAGTTCACTGATACATTTGGCAGAGGTAATGGCTACTAAAAACACAGTTTTCCAAGTCAAGTACTTAAGCTCTACTGAGGACATAGGCTCAAAGGGAGGTTACATCAATTGAGCAATACAAACATTTAAATCCCAGGCAGGGGCAGGGTCTCTGAATGGAGAATTGGTATGAAGCAATCCTTCGAAACATTTACAGAACACAGGATGAGATGATAGTGAGGAAGTCTTCCCCACTGACAGAAAAGCAGAGACAGTTGACAAGTGAACTTTGAGAGTAGCTGGTCTGAGGCCTAGGCCATTAAGATGGACCATATAATCCAGAACTGTAGGCAATTCAGCAGTGTCTGGGGAAATATGCTGCTTGGAACACAAAATGCTGAATCTCTTCCATTTGGAGTGATAGGCCTTTCTAGTGGCAGGCTTTCGAGAGGTTTTGAGGATGTCGAGAACCCCCTGAGACAGATGCAAATCTGCATACTCTAACTCTTCAAGAGCCATGCCTTGAGATTGAGAGACTGAAGAGTGGGGTACCAAATCATCCCCTGAGAGGAGGTTACCAGGTTGTAATTCCTAGGAAGAGACAGGGGAAGATGGACTGCTAGGGACAGTAACAGGGGGTACCAAGGCTGTCTGGCCCAATCTAGAGCAATCAGAATCACTTTGCAAGGATATGACTTTATCTTGAGTAAAACTTTGAACAGTAGAGGAAAGGGAGGGAAAGCATACAGAAATTTTCCTTCCCAGTTCAGATTCAGAGCATCCAGAGGGACTGTGCCCAAGACTGGGGGTCTGCAACAAAAGAGAAGTTGGTGATTGTCTGGGGCTGCAAAGAGACCTATCTCTGGAGTGCCCCACCTTGAAAAAAATCACCTTCAAGACCAGAGGGTCCAGGGACCATTCGTGATGGCCCTGTGAAATCCTGCTCAGTGCATCTGCTAGCACATTGTCCTTGCCTGGAAGGTGGACTGCTATCAGAGAGGTTTGCAGGGAATAAGCCAGGGACCACAACTTCATGGCTTCTGTGCACAAGGCCATAGACCGTGTGCCTCCCTGCTTGTTGATGTACCACATGGTGGTGGTGTTGTCTGTTCTGACTTGAACCACCTTGTTCTGCACCGACTGAGAGAAAGCTTGCAGGGCCAGAAAAACTGCCCTGAGTTCCAGGAGATTGATATGGAGAAGAGATTCCTGAGGAGACCACAGTCCCTGGGCAGTGAGGGCCCCCAGATGGGCTCCCCAGCCCAGGAGGGAAGCATCCATGGTAAGGACCACTGAGTGAGACTGAGTGGCAAATGGGACCCCTTGCCTTACATTGTCCTGATCCTGCCACCACTGAAGGGCTTGGATCAGAGTCTGGGTCACTGGGATCAGTTTGGTAAGGGAATCCTTCTTTTGGGATCAAAAGGCCCTCAGATGGAACTGAATGCCCCTGATCTGGAATCTTGCCCCTTGGATCACTGCCGTAGAGGCTGCCATGTGACCCAAGAGCTGGAGGAAATGCACTGCTGGTCGAGACACCTGAAGGCTGAAGGAAGAAGCCAGTTCTATAAGAACTCTTGCCCTTTCCAGGGGAAGAAATGCTCTTGCTCTGACAGTATCCAGCTCCGCCCCTATAAAGGTAAGGAGCTGCACTGGCTCAAGAACTGACTTGGGAAGGTTGAGAAGAAATCCTAGAGAAGTAAGCACTTGCTGGGTCATATGCAGATCTAACTTGACTTGGTCTAGGGACTGGCCCACTATGAGCCAGTCGTCCAGATATGGAAAAATGGAAATCTTTTGCCTCCTTAGAAAGGCAACTACTACTGCCAGGCACTTTGTGAAGACCCTTGGGGCTGAAGTTAGGCCAAAGCGCATTGCTCTGAACTGATATTGGTCTGAGGGCAACTTGAACCTGAGGTACTTTCTGTGGGAGCACCTGATGAGAATGTGAAAATAGGCATCTTTGAGGTCCAGGGAGGCTAGCCAGTCCCCTGGCCTTAGAGAGGGAAGGATTATTCCCAGAGTTACCATCTTGAACTTTGGTTTTAAAATATGTTTGTTTAGGTATCTTAGGTCTAGGATGGGTCGCCACTCCCCTGTCTTTTTTGGGGGTAAGGAAGTACCTGGAGTACAGACCTTTGCCCCAGTGTAGGGTAGGTACTCTCTCTATGGCTCTTAAAGACAGCAGAGATGAAACCTCTACCTCTAGGGTAAGGGTTTCTGAGAGACCTGCAGGTGAAAAAGATCTGACTCTCATCTTCGGAAATTTTTTGAAGCCGAGAACCAGTCCCTGGCCTACTACTTCCAGGACCCACTTGTTTGATGTAATAGACATCCAGTCCTCGCCGAAGTAAGTCAGCCTGCCTCCTACTGGAATAGGAGAGTTGACCTGGGCAGGCCCATCAGGGTGTCTGCTTGGCAGGGGCCTTAGGCTGAAGAGTGGATGCAGCCCTGCTCATCCCCCCTTCTGCCCCTCCCTCTGAAGAACCCCCTCTGTCAAAAGGAAGAAGAGGCCTGTGGCTGGTAGAAAGGCCTATGAAAAGGCCTGCCCCTGCCCCTAGACTGCTGCGTTTGAGGAGATGCCTGCATCTCTTTGGCCTGAGCACTCCTGTAAGTGGTCCTGTGCTCATCCATTTTCTTCATGTAATTCTCTGTCTGCTCCCCAAACAGAGAATTACCTACTACAGGAAAATCCATGGCCTTAGCCTGGGTATCCTGCGAAAGGCTAGTACATCTGAGCCAAGCCATTCTCTGAAGAGCCACAGATGTAGCCATGACTCTTGATGACACATCATTGGAGTCCACAGCGGCATGAAACTGAACTTTTGATGCCTCAATCCCATCTGCAGCCACCACCTTCAGCTCCTTGGCTAGCTGGGGGGAGGCCTGTTTAGCCAGTTCCAGTACAGTGTCCCACCTGGACTTCTGGTACCTAGCTGTACAGGCCATATAATTTGCCTGCCTGAGTCCCAAGGAAGATGCCATGTACTGTTTTTGGCATGGCATCAATCAGTCCTGAGTCTTTATCTGGGGTGTGAAGCCAAGGGAATGTTTGCCTTGTCACAGGCAGCAGCCTGCACTACCCAACATGGCTGCATTGCTGGTATAAAACTCGCATCTGAGCCTGATAGTGTGTACTTCTTGTCCATCCTTCTGTCAACGGGTACAGAATTGGGAGACTTCAGGATTTTTGTGTCCGTTTCCCAAAGGATTTGTGAAGGGGAATAGACAGTCTCCTGGACTCTGGGATGTCCATCATTTCCACATAATCAGGCTCCTCCTGATCCTCCATTGCCCCCTCCATAGGAAGCTGGAGGGTTTCAGCCCCTTTTCTGTAAAAAAAAAAAAAAAAAAAGAAAGGGACTCAGAAAGCCTAGGAGGGGATACACCAGAAGGTCACATGCACATCCAGACTTTCATCATCATCTTCAAACTCCCCCTCCTCCACAAACTCCGGTTCATAAAAATCTTCAGGGGTATCATCTTGAACCGGGAGAACCGACCGAACCGAACCCCTGTGAAAAGGTGCCGGATCGGTCAGAACCGGGTGAAGCGATTCCACAATTTGAATTGCTCTGGCTATTTCCTCGGAGGTCGGAACATGAACCTCTGGATCCGAACCAGTCGATTTTTCTTTGGGTTTTCTTTCTGTAGGAACCAACCCCTCAGGTTCGGCTCTCCTCTTGCCTGAAGAAGTATCGCCCTGGTCAGAGGGCACTCCTTCTGGTTCGGTCAGAACCGAACCGGGCTGGCCAGCCGGGTCAGCGGACTTCGGCCTCCTTATCCCTCAGTCTACCTAGTCCCTTTTCAAGGGTAGATTTAGGAAAATTTTTACAAATTTGACAGTCTGAATCGAGGTGTTCAAACCCCAGACAATAAACACAGGTGGTGTGGGGGTCAGCCTTAGCAAAGACCTCCCCACACTCACTGCAGTGTTGAAACCCAGTGGGCCCGGTTTTTTTCTTGGGTTTCTCAGACATAGCCAACCTAACCGAACTTACCCTTTTTATGGCAACCGCCAGGCAAGATTCACTTATTGGTTCCTAACCGTGTCACAGGAACAGGAAAAAAAACGTTCAAAACACCTTTTTTTTTTTTTTTTAGAACCAATAAGAACTGGTAACCACACTCCAAAGTAAAACACAAGGATTCAATATAAATGATCAGTTCAGCTGAACCGATCTAACACTTTACAATTTCCACACAGAAAAACAGAACAAAACCTATCTAGTACTCACGGTACCACAGACAGAGACTGAACCGACTATGCGGAAATAAATTCGGTAAAAACCGACAACTTAACCGAGACTTTAACCGACTTCCAAACCGAGCTGAAGGAGAAATCTCCGGAGCGACTGTTCAGTGAGGCGGAGTAAAGAATCTGATGGCTGGATTTCAAAGGGCTCCACACATAGACCTCAACCAAGGTCGAGCTCAGCATTCTATGCTCTGCATAGAAAGTTAACCCTTTGTTCTCTGGGGCAGTTTAAGGGCTGGGGCTAACTGCAATAGTCAAAATACAGCAAGACTTCATGTTGTTTGAAGGGTTTGTTGCGCTTCTGGTAACAGAACGTGATACACTGAATAAGCCACCTGGACCGCGACTGTTTGGAAACAGGAGCTCCCATCATCCTGTGGGCAAAGGAGACAAAAAGCTGGTCCGATTTTCGGTGGTGTTTGGTTCTAGTCAGGTAGTATCGGAGACACCTATGCATATCTAGGGTGTGCAACAGGGCCTCTCCTCAATTCGAATAGTTGGGAAAGTACACTGGTAAATCTATATCTTGATTAAGGGTGAGAGCTGAGACCACCTTAGGCAGAAATTTGGGATTAGTCTGTAGGGATACTCTGTCTTGGTGAAAAACCAAATAAGGCTCTTTGCACATGAGTGCATGGAGTTCAGAAATTCTTCTGGCTGAAGTAACGGCAACCAAAAACAAAGTCTTCCAAGTGAGAAGACGTAGCTTGCAATCCGCGGCTGGTTCAAAGGGTGGCAGCATGAGCTGCTCCAGGACAAAGGGTAGATCCCATGGTGGAATTGGATCCTTAATCGGAGGTCTAAGGTGGAGAATACCTCTCAGGAAAGCTCGTGCCATGTCCAACTGGGATATGGTGCGTTGGCCTATCTGGACAATGATAGGCTGATATGGCACAGAGGTGTACTTTGATCGAGGAGTAGGCCAAGCCTGTCTGAAAAAGAGACAGGAGATAGTCCAAGACCGACTTTTCTGGACAGTCTAGAGGCGAAAGTCCCCCGCACTTGAGCCCATATGCAAAAAACGGTGCCATTTCATGGCGTAAGTGGCATCAGTGGCCGGTTTTCTCACGGCCACCAGGACATCAGCTACCTCTTGCGAGACCCCGTGTCACAAAAAGGCTATGTCTCTAGGAGCCAAGCATGCAGGCTCAATGAACAAAGGTCCGGATGGACCAAGAAGTCCTCCTCCTGAACAACAAGTGAGAACTGATTGGCAGAGGCACCGGAGGTTCTCGGGATAGCTGGTATAGTAGAGAGAACCAGATCTGCCTGGGCCAGAATGGCACGATGAGTATCAGCGTCGCTTGCTCTCTGCGAAGTTTCAGAAGAACCCTCTGGATCAACGGAAAGAGGGGAAAGGCATACAGAAATCTGCCCGCCAAGGAGAGGGACAACTCGTCTTGCCAGAAAACACCAGGCCCTGGATCTAGCGAGCAAAAATTGGGCAGTTTTGTGTTGGATGGGGACGTGAAAAGGTCCAACTCTGGTGTACCCCATCTGTGAAACAGATCCTCTACTACCTCCTGGAGTAGTTCCCACTCGTGGACTCTGGCCTGAGAGCGGCTCAGGCCGTCTGCGATGATGTTGTCCACTCCTGGAACATGAACAGCAATGAGGTTTGCACCGTGTTGCAAAGCCCAATCCCACACCCTCATGGTCTCCCTGCAAATTGGGTAGGAATGGGTGCTTCCTTGTTTGTTGAGGTAATACATCACTGTGGAATTGTCTGTTTGTAACAGAACAGTACCCGGTGGAATTTCTGACTGGAAGGACTGCAGGGCGTAAAGAACTGCTCTCATTTCCAGGATGTTTATGTGGAGATGAGTCTCTTGGGCTGTCCACAGGCCCTGAGATGGATACCATCAAGGTGTGCTCCCCATCCGAGCCCTGAGGCGTCTGTGGAGAGTGTCACAATCGGAGACAGCGCAATGAAGGGGACCCCTGCTGAAAGATTCTTCGGATCTAGCCACCATTTCCAATCCTGGATTACGGTACTCATGATCCGGATTGGAAGCTGCAGATGGTCTTGCTTTTGATCCCATTGGACCCATAACATCCACTGGGTGACCCGCAAGTGGAGACGAGCAAGCGGGACTGGTGCAATGGCCGCAGCCATGTGTTCAAACAGGCAAAAGACCAATCTGGCAGGAATGGTCTTCTTTGCCGAAATGTCCCTGATGAGGGATCTGATGTGTTCCGCTCTGTCCTGGGGATGAAAGGCTTTCCCTTGGACGGTGTCCAGAATTGCGCCTATGAACTGCAGAGTCTGAGACAGAACCAGACGTGACTTCTCTTGGATGATCAAGATGCCCAGTGTCTTGAACAGAAACTGAATATAATGAATGGCAGACATCAAGGTCTCCCAAGAGGACGCCATGAGAAGCCATTCGTCCAGGTAGGGGAACACGTAGTGGTCTTGCCTCCTCAGAGTTGCCCCTATGACCGCCATACACTTCGTGAATATCCGAGGTGCCAATGACAGTCCGAAAGGGAGGGCTCGGAACTGATAATGGTGGCCCTGGAACTCTAAGCGCAGAAACTTCCTGTGCGCTTGTGATGGGTATATGCAGGTAAGCGTCCTGTATGTCCAAGGATGCTAGAAAGGTGCCCTGCTTGAGCATGGGAATCAGACCTGGGAGGGTCACCATGTGGAAGCGCTTGTACAGGACTGACTCGTTGAGGTCGCTGAGGTCCAGTATCGGACGGAGGTCCCCTGTTTTCTTGGGAACCAGAAAGAAGTGAGAATAATATCCTGCACCCATCTGGTTCCGTGGAACGTGCTCTATCGTTTCTTCTTCCAGGAGCGCGAGCACCTCCTGCTGTATAAGTAGGGCGTGCTGACCCGAGTAACGGGAAAGCAGGGGAGGTCTTGCCAGTGGGTGGTCGAGAAATTCAATGAAGTGACCTTTCTTGACCAACTGGAGACCCACCGGTCAGTGGTAATCAACTGCCACCCTGAAAAATGGCGAGCGATGTGACCCCCGGCCTTTTGCACCCGTTGATCCAGAGGAGGGTTGGGGGCCGGGAAGGAGTCATGCTGTGGCAGCACTGGTCGCTACAGGCTGGGCTGGTCTCGTGTAGTGTTGGGCTCTGCCTGGGGTCGACTTAGCCTAGGCTTTCCGCTGAAAGGTGCCCCTTTGTTGCTGGCTGGAACGTGGCTGCTGCCTTTGTTACCAGCTCCGAAAACGGCTCTGGTTCCTATGAAACGAACCAGGCCTGGGTCTGTACATGGCCTGTACAGACCTGACTGCCTTCCCAGCGTCCTGGAGTTTGGTGATCACCTTCTCTGAGGGTTCACCAAAGAGTACTTTGTCGTTGTAGGGGACGTCAAGAATGTTCTTCTGTACGTCCGGGGTGAAGCTGGAGACACGGAGCTAACAGTGTCGCTGGAGGCAGACGCCTGAAGCTGAAGCTCTGGCAGACGAGTCTGCAGAATCATATGTGGCTCATAGTACTTGGGTCCCCACATCAGACCCTGTACGGAGAAGGTTTAGGAGCTCCGCCTTCTGATCACCATCCGGAAGCTTATCGACCACGTCCTGGCCCTGTTCCCATAGGGCGTTCTGAAACTGTACCATATGGGTTAGGTAGTTCAGGGACCTGATGGAGCATGTAGCAGCCACATACATGTGTCTCCCCAGAGCGTCCAATTGTTTGGATTCCTGGTCCGGTGGCTGTGTGCTCATGTGTTGCAGTTTTTGGGACCGGTCATGTGAGGCCGTAATGACCAGGGAGTCTGCCAGAGGTTGTTGAGCCAGGTACTGGTCCTCTCCCAGGGCCTTGTACAGGCGGTCAGCTTTCTTCGGCACTACAGGAGTGTATCCCAGGGCCTTGTACAGGCGGTCAGCTTTCTTCAGCACTACAGGAGTGTAGTGCAGATACTTCCACGCAGCCTTGGTGACGTCTGCAAAGGTGTCCACCAAGGGTGGCACTACCACAGGCTTTGGGTCTTTCTGCTGAGGAGAACGGGCAAGGTGCTGCCTTTCGGGGTAGAGGTCTTCAGCATCCCACCCCATGTTGTCCTGGATGTGCCTCATGATCTCAGAGAAAGAGGGATCATCCGGAGGAGACTTGGGAAGGTCATGTGGGTCAGGTGATGAAATGCTGAGTGGAGAAGGAGATCTGGAGTAATCCAAGGTATCCGATCTGGAATCCTCCCCGACAGAGTATACCACCGACGTCTGGGTCGCTTGAGGCTGGGAGACCCTGATGAGATCTTGAGGGAGGCCTTCTCCGATCCTGGGATCTACCCCTAGGAGGTGGAGTCTGAGCCTTGGGAGTTGGTGGTCATCCTCTGGCCCCTGTGGTGGAGGAGGGGGCGTAGGAGTTGAAGGAGTAGGAGGAGGGGGAGAAGGAGGCTTTACTGGGACCACTTCTTTAGGGATGGTGTCCCACCAGAAAGTAAAGAGATCATTTACTTCTTGAATATTCATGCCCGATGACGGGCCTGGCGCCAGTGGTCTGTCGCTGGGGTCGGGCGTCGGGACCTCGGGTGTCTCCGGGGTGGGCGAAGTTTCCCTCGGAAACCCGGCATCCTCTGTGTCACCTGCCTGGTCTTCAGGCAACATGGTGTCCTCCTCCATGGAGTCCCTGTGACCAGTGTCTACTGGTGACTGGGGGGTGGTCTTCGGCTCCGGTGAAGCCGTCAGTCGCTTGGCCGCCGACTTCGGGTCCGGTGAATGCCTGGCCGGCGTCTGGTGCTTGGCCGATGTTCTCTGCTCCAGCGGATGCCTGGCCGACTTCAGATGTTTGGCTGACGTTGGGTGCTTGGCCGACGTCGGGTCCGTCGTCCGCTTGAGGGACGTCAGGTCCTTCATCTTCCTGGGAGGAGGATCCGGGCCCCTGGGGGGCTGGGAGACCGACCTGGAGTTGGGGTCCCGACATCAGGTGGAAGAGGAGACTTGTGGCATTCAGAGGACTTTGAAGAGGCCCGAGAGGGAGAAGAGGATGCAGAGGGCCTGGAAGTCTTGGTGGGCTGAAGAGTCGAAGAACCGCTGGAAGTCCAGACCTTCATCAGAGGGGGTTGAGACCTAGCCCTGGAGGGAGAGCGGTCCAATCAGGTGGAGCCTGAGCTCCACGAATCCAAGGCCCGGTTCAGGGATCTGGACCTTGCCTTCTCCCAGTGCTTGTCCCGGTGTCTGTGGACCTTGGAGGAAGAATCGCCCCTGGAGGAAGGTTCTTTGTCCAACCTACTAAGTTTTTCCTCTAGCAGGTAAGCCTGAAGTGCCTTCTGATGGCGGATCCTGGTGCAGCTGTTGAACCCTTGGCAAAAGGTGCAGGCCTTGGTATTGTGGTCCAGGCCTAAGCACTGCACGCAGGAAGAATGAGGATCCTTGAACGGGATCTGTTTTCTGCAGGCACACTTTGAAAGATGACCCTCAAATGAAGGAGTTGGAGAGGACATTAGTTAAGTAGAAACTCTTGAAGTTCTAAGTCGTTGTGCACTAGGTAGAGACAGAGAGGCCGATGCTGACGAGTCAATGGTGGGAAAAGAACTGGGGATTCTGGGGTACCGCCTCCTTATGTACTGTGCCTGACGTCAGGGGCGGGACCAACGTCGGGGGCGGTCCCCACTGAACACTGCTAGCTAGAAAATTTCCGTGGGGTCCTGGCGCCTACCAGCTTCAGTCCTAATGGTGTAACCTACTGCAAGAGCTGTTTCTCTAAGTAAGATCTGCTACAAAGGGGAGGGTTTGGCTTCATTGGAGACTGTGGACCCATCTGAAGGGATGACGGCCTCTGCAAAGGCGACAGTCTACATCTATCCAGGGAGGGAACCATTGTCCTGACTGAACAGTTTAAATTCTACATTGGCAGGCACTTAAACTAGCCAAAGAGGGAGATGGAAGGAGGCAGGGAGACAACCCCCCCCACCACCACTAGTTCACAAGGCCAAAGGCCAGACTGATGAGGAAATGAAACCAACAGAGGAAGCAAATAAAACAGGTTGTTAGAGGGTAGTTGGTAGATTGGAACTGAAAAGTATAATAGGCAAACTAGGGGTTGGCAGAAGAGAAAGACAAGGGGGGGTGATAACACAACCTGAACAGTCATGTGTGCAATGCTTGAAGTCTGAGCAACAAGTTTGCTGACCTAGAAGCTACCATGGCAGAGGCAGACCTAGACATAGTCACCATAACAGAAACCTGGTGCAATGAAAATCAAGACTGGGAAATGGCCATTCCAGGACATTGTCTATTTAGTAGGAACAGGGTAGGCAGAAAAGGGGGAGGAGTGGCTCTTCATGTAAGGGACAACATAAAAGCCACAGAAGTACAGGGGGAGCAGGGAGGGGAAGTGGCACTGTGGGTCACTCTGGAGAGGGGGAATAGGGAAGCTATCTGCATAGGAGTGATCTACAGACCTCCAGTTCAGGGGGATGAGGTAGATAGAGAAATAATAACAATCCAAAAAATGGCTCGGGGGAGGTATTGCTAGTAGGGGACTTCAGTCAACCAGATGTGGATTGGAGCCTCCCTGGTGCAGCATCAATCAGGAGTAGGAACATCCTGGACTCCTTGCAGGGGGCATTCCTCAGGCAGCTGGTTATGGAACCCACTCAAGAGGCATTACTGGACTGGGACTGGAAGGAAAAGTATGCCTCTTTGCAGATGACACAAAGATCTGCAACAGGGTTGATACACAAGGAGGCGTGGAAAGGATGAGAAGGGACTTGGCAAGGTTGGAGGAATGGTCAGAAGTATGGCAGCTAGGATTCAATGCAAGGAAGTGCAAAATAATGTACCTGGGAAACAAGAACCCAGGGGAAGAACACACAATGGGGAGGTAGTAACAACAACAAAAAAGGAAAGGGACCTGGGGGTAATCATATCAGATGACCTTAAGGTTAGCAAGCAATGTGAGAAGGCAGTAGGGAGGGCTGAGGGTATACTGGGATGCATAGGGAGAGGCATCAGCAGCAGAAAACAGGAAGTTGTTATCCTCTGTACAGACAGTTGGTGAGACCCCATCTGGAGTACTGCGTCCAGTTCTGGAGGACCCCATCTCCGCAAGGACATAGACAGGATACAGGCAGTCCAGAGGAGGGCAACTAAAATGGTGCAGGGTCTGCAAGAGAAGTCATATGAGGAGAGACTAAAGGAGCTTAATATGTATACCCTTGAGGAAGGAAGGGAGAAGGGGGGCATAATAGAAACTTTCAAGTACCTCAGTGGAATCAACAAAGTCCAAGAGGGTAGCATCTTTCAGAAAAAGACTGCAAGAACAAGGGGACACAATTTAAAGATGGGGGGGAGGTTCAGGGGCAATGTGAGGAAGTATTATTTCACAGCGAGGGTAGTGGATGCATGTAACAGCCTTCCTGAGGAGGTTGTGGGGTCTAAAACTGTGGGAGAATTCAAGAATGCATGGGACAGACATAACGCAATTCTTGTGGGGGGTAGGAAGAAACAGGCTGTTGGTTAACTAGGATCTGCGGCCTATCCTGTAGGTAGGGAAATGGGCAGACTAGATGGGCCAAGTGGTCCTTATCTGCCGTCAAAGTCTATGTCTATGTTTCTATGCTGTTGAATGGGGACAGTGTCACAGAAGTCACAATGGGGGACCACCTGGGGAATAGTGATTAACGTTCGGTGTGGTTTGATATAAAAACTGGATCAGAATCAAATCACACAAGGACAGGGGTCCTGGATTTCAGGAGGGCCAATTTCAGGAAAATGGGTGAATGCCTGAGGGACAACCTAGCAGGATTAAGGGAAATGGGGGAGTAGAGGATCCAAAGGAGCTTCCACAGAGCTTTGTAATCCTTAAAAGAGAAGGTAAAGATATTATTATGAGTTAACCATTCAGATGTCTAACGTTAATGTATTAGACATCTGAATGGTTAACACATATAGAATAATGTATGGGGAAGTGTGTATAATGAGGATTTTATGCACACCTAAGGTGTGTGATGTCTCATAGATCCCAAGAGCAAAGCTTGAGGGGTTTATCTAGGCATTGCACACTGATGGTATGCATAAAATCAGAGCTGACACACTTCCCCATGTTTTATTTTTTATAATAACCGGTACCTTTATTTTTTTGTTGAATCACGCATACAGCCGTAATCGCGCAAAAGCTGACATTAATCGCAGTATAGCACACTACGCAAAAGTTGACTGTTAGCGCAATACCGTGCAGTAGTGCAATACATAGCTAGCACGCCACGTGGTATACTGTGCTAATGGTAAACTTTTGCATGACTATCCGTTATACACGGGTGATTATACACATGTGTGTATAATGGAGTATGACAGTTTCTGCCCACAGTTGATAATCATCACTAACCAGTTACAGAATTATATAATAATACCTTTGCCTTCTCTTTTTAGGATTATGAAGCTCTGTGAAAGCTCTTTTGGATTTCATCCATATTGGCACTGGGGAAATCAAAATTGCAACCTATGGGGCTTATTTTTCTGCTGCCTTATGCAACACTATAGACAATAATGCTCTTTAGAAATTATGTGATTTTTTTTATTATTTTTTAAACTTTATATTTATTGTTTTTTGTATATAAACATGCATTTATACCTTCATTCAACATTGCAGATGTGTTGTACAATGAGGGTGCCACTCCTCTTAATAGTCACAAAAGGTTAGTTAAATGAAATAAGATATGTCCTATGAGGTGATATCTATTATATTATACACTGTTTTCCACTTGCTGTAAAGGAGACCATGAGTGGCATGAATTTTATAAGAGAAAGTTCAAGTCTTATTGATCAGAGTCCTTCCCTGATTTAGGGAGTTAGCCATCATGCAATATCATAGTACTAATACACAGCTGTGTACTGAAACAAAAAGAACCCCTCAAAACTCTATATTCCCCTAACAAAAAGAACTCCCCATATATCTACCAGACATCTTTGGCGCTATTTACTTAATAAAACAAATAGACAATACTCCACAATTATTACAGATGGAAGGCTATAATTTTATAAGGGTACAGGATACTAATGGGGGATAGAACATAGCAAGTCAAGTCACCACTATTCAATTTTAAAGGGACACTGTCAACCTTTGTTTGCATCATATTATTTCTAGGTAAAAACCCACATTTTATGATTGCTTACCTTCTCTAAAATTCATTGATGTTGCTGGTTGTTTAATCTGCCTCCCTGCATATTAGAACTGAAATGCATGGGAATGTATAGTTATATACAGCCTTGTTTTGCTCCAAATTGTTTACCTAAGCTTACTGCATACTTCCTGAACATTAGAAACACCCTCAAACAGTGCAGCCACTCATGATACAATAGTCTCATCTACTTCCACTGCATAATGAGTAACTAGACAGTGTTGGGGGTGCTCCTGAGTCAAAGAAAGATACAGTTGTAGTTGGTCAAGAAATGTAAACAAACATGTTTTGGTGTGGTAACACCAGTATGGTTGACACTCAGTTTTTTTACTTTTTAAAAGGAAAAATGAGTCTGAATCAAACAACCAGCTACATCAGCAGTCTCTACAGAATGAGAACAGTCATAAAATGTGTTTTTTAAACTAGGGACACTTTGGGGTCAAATGGGGTTGACAGTGTCCCTTTAAAGTCCAGACACACTGAAAACCAACTCGTGGATCTAAAATAAAGGCAAATGGTGTACTTTAACTACAATGTTTTTAAAACTTACATTAACACTGCCCCCCTCTTATGATCCATTACCAACAATGTCCATAAATCTTCAGGAATCATCTTCTTCGGAAGAGTGAGCATCATCTTCTTCTTCTCCCCTCCTATGGGAGGGAACATTCCTTTGGCACCATTTTAAAGCCTCCGACAGTTCCGAAAAAAGGAAAATTTTACTCCGGTGTGCAATTCGCAGTCGAGCAGGAAAGATTAGGCCATGCAGTATTCCTCCTTCCCGTAGCATCGCCCTTACTCCGTCAAACTGCTTTCTCCGTTGTCTGGTAGCATAGAATAAGTCCAGAAATAAACGAATTGTGTTGCCATCGAAGAGAAGAGCTTTCCTTCTCCTTGCCAGGGCTAACAACTTGTCTCGTGAACCCATTCCATCAAGGACTATAACCACGGTGCGTGGGGCCTCTGGATTATCTTGTCTACCCCTGAAGGCCACTCCATAAGCTTTTTGGATTCTCTGGGTGATCGGGGTAGCTTCTTCTCCCAGTTGCTGCACTATCCAATCTTGCAGAAATAGGATCAAATGATCTCCTTCAGCTCGTTCTGCGAGCTCCAGAACTCTAATATTAGAAGCCCTTGACTGGTTTTCAAGCGTTTCCAGTCTGGAGCGAAGATGCGCATTCTCTTTCACAACTGAGGCTACGGCTCCCATAGCTGCATCAGCTGTTTTGCTAGCAGCGGTCATTGCCATGGAGACTGATTCTAATGTAGTTTCCACTACGGTGACTCTCGACGTTAGAGAGTCAAACTTATTGGAAAGTCCGGCCACTGAGGTAATCAAATGATTGATATTCTTGCCGAGGGTTTGTAAGTCACGCCTCCAGATTCCACCTCGTAGTCCTATTCCCAGCCTAGAGCTGCTCGTGAGGATGTCGGGCCCAAAGGGACTTTTGATTTTGCTCCATCTCCCGAGTGCTTTTCCTTCCGTGGGTTGCTTATTCTTGTTCTCTTAAGATTCAGCTACCTATTAATATAACACTTGTCTGAGTTTACGAGGGAAGTCTTCTTGAAAAAGTTATATTTTAAATTATTTTTGTAGAGCTCTAGTGTTCTGTGACCTTCCTACTCGGGCTCCACAGCGTCCCCCGATTTTTTTTTTTTTATTATTGTAGATTTGTAGTGGAGCTATTATTAATTTGCAGTGATAGTGGTCATGCAGGTTTAATTAATATTTTTGTATTGCACTGTGTGAAATGTGTATGTATATATTTATGATATATTTTAGGAACACTGTCACTTTAAACACAGCTCTTTTAATAGTGATCTGTGAGCTGACAAGTCAGATGCTCCTGATGACACTAAGTTAAGCAAAACTGGTCGAGGTTTTTATTTTTTCTGAGCTGATGGCACTTTGGCAAATTATTGAATAAAGCCATTTTGCACTCTATTGACCTAGTGCCACAGTTTGCTTTGTGGCATTTAGAAGATACAAACTGACACAGAGGAAGGGGGGCAGGGAAAGTAACCAGGAGAAGCAAACCGAGGCAGGGAAAGCAGTTAGGAAAGCAAAGGTTCAAATGGGAGAAAAGACTGCCAAATCAGTGAAAAGGGGGGGATAAAACATGTTTTAGGTATATAAGCAAAAACGGAAAGACAAAGGGAGGGATAGTAAGGCTGAAGAAAGAAGGAGGGGAAGTGTAGAGGAGGACCACCAAAAAGTGAACATATTGAACAAATACTTCTGTTCAGTGTTTACAGAGAAGGGGGAAGGGGACAGGCCAAGGATAAAGGACAAGGACATTTTGGGCAGGTAGGTGGACACAAGTCCCTTTACAGTGGAATGGGTCCTTGGGGAACTCAGGATGCTAAAGGTGGACAAGGCTATGGGAGCAGATGGGGTACACCCCAGGATGCTGAGGGAGTTCAGAGAGGAGCTGACAGCACCTCTGACATCCCTGTTTAACCTGTCATTAGAAATGGGGTGGTGCCAGAGGACTGGAGAAGGACAGATGTGGTCCCTCTATACAAAAGTGGTAATAGAGAGGAGGCAGGAAACTACAGGCCTGTCAGCTTGACATCAGTGGTTGGTATGGTAGGTAATGGAATCACTGATAAGGGAAAGGATTAGGGAATACCTTGTTGCCTATAGGTTTCAGGATCGGAGGCAACATGGCTTCACAGGGGGAAGTTTGTGCCAGAGTAACCTGATCAAGTTCTCTGACTGGACAACCAGGGTAGTGGATCAGGGAGGGGCAGTGGACCTGGCCTACCTTGATTTCAGCAAAGCCTTTGACACCATTCCACTTAGAAGACTGATAAGCTGGGGAGACTAGGAGTGGGTACTAAGGTTGTTAAATGGGTAGAAAGTTGGCTGAACAATAGGACTCAGAGGGTGGTGGTGAATGGGAACCACTCTGGAGTAGGCAAAGTAACCAGTAGGGTGCCAGAGGGATCAGTACTGGGACCGATCCTCTTCAATGTCTTTATTAGTGATATTACTGAAGGACTGAAAGTAAAGGTATGCCTCTTTGTGGATGACACAAAACTCTGTAACAGAGTGGACACACCAAAAGGGGTGGATAGAATGAGGGGGGCTCTGAACAAGCTGGAAGAATGATCAAGGAATTAGCAGCTGGAATTCAACACTAAAAAATGCAAAGTAATGCATATGGGGCACAAAAACCAGAAGGCAACATACAAACTGAGGGGAAGGCACTGACGGACAGTATCCTGTCAAAAGGGCGACTGAGATTGAGCGACTCAAATATGAGTGACTCAATCTCAGCGCGTGTGTTGTGGGCTACCCTGAAAGCGTAGCGACGGGCGAAAAGGAAGCCGATGAGGATGACTGGATTCACACCATGGGGGATGGAAAAGGAGGGAAGGTATGTGTGAGGCAGTGCAGCAGAAGGCTGTTGAGCTGGCTATGTAGCGTGGTGGTAAGGGTGGCTGGCTATGGTTGGAAGAGTGCAGGGTTCAGGTCTGGGGAGGTGCGAGTGTTTTTTTGTCGCTGTGGTGTTTTTTTTTTTTTTTTACAAGTCCACCACCCCAACATGCACCCCCCCTCCCCAGAGTTGAGAATATTCAGTTAGAGGAGGGTGCAAGGGGGGGCACAGTCCTCCGCACAAATAGAGATCTGTGGCAGTGCCATTGTTTTCACCACGAGTATACATTGCCATTTTTATTTTCGGCAATGTACACTCACCCTAATGCCGATTGCCCATGACATGGAACTCTGACAGACACAGATCAGGAAAGGAACCTGGGGGTGATTATTACAGATGACCTAAAGGTTGCAAGATAGTGTGACAAGGCAGTGCAGAAGGCTAGCCAGATGCTGGAATGCATGGGCAGGGGTATCACCAGCAGAAGGAGGGAGGTGATAATACCCCTGTAAGCTCATTGGTAAGACCACGCCTCGAATACTGTTTCTAGTTCTGGAGGTCCTATCTTCAAAAAGACATAGTTATGATGGAGGTGGTTCAGAGGAGGGCAACCAAAATTGTACAGAGCATGCATCTAAAAACCTATAAGGAAAGGCTTAAGGAATTGAACATGTACTCCCTGAAGGATTGGATGAGGAGGAGGAGGAGGGGGGTACGATAGAAACGTACAAATATTTCACAGGGAAAAACAAGGTACAGGAAGGTAGCATTTTCCAAAGGAAAAGATGTTCAAGAACGAAGGGTCACGCTATGAAATTAGAAGGGGGAGGTTCACAGGAAATGTGAGGAGGTACTTCTTCACTGAAAGAGTGGTAGACGAGTGGACCAGCCTACCAGCAGAAGTGGTGGGGTTGGAAACAGTTACGGGATTCAAGAAAACATGGGACAGACACAGAGGGATCTTAGAAGTAAAAAGGAGAGGGGGAGAGGGACTGGAGGAAGAATAGGGACTACAGTGTCACAGTAGGATAAAGAAAACAGGGCAGACTGGGTGGGCCATGAGGCCCTTATCTGCTGACACCTTCTATGTTTCTGTTTTCTCCCTCACTACAGCAAACCTCACTGTAATGAATGAATGCATATATAACAAAAGTGGTTGATGGTTCCTGGCACTGTAATTAAAACTGACAGTGTGTAGCAGCAGTAGCATTTAAGCAGAGTGGTGGGCTACTGATTTGGGCATGAGTAAGGATAGCCAGGGAGTAGAACACTAGGTACTCAGCCATACATGAGGCTTTAGGGGTCTGAGACTGCCCGATGGTTTCCTGTGCCCTGCGGTTGCAGCAGCTCTGGTAGGTTCTACAGGCAATTTCTGTGCAGTGTTATCGCTTCACCTCTGGAGGTCGGGCCAGCAGTACCAGGAACTGACTGTCAGCAACTACCAAGAGTGAACCGCCTAGAGCTTCACAGATCACAAGGTGAGCCCTTGGTGCAGGGACACCCGCTTCTGAGCTTTAGGACTGCGGATTGGTGGTGTGCTCTCATTGGTAATTCTGGGTTCACAGGGCATAAAAAGAAACAAAAGGGAATAACAGCAGAGGAGAGTTCCAACCTGGCCACGAATCTGATGTGGGGGTTGGGGATGACTGAGGTGGACCACGTGACAGGACACCACCAGTGCCCCCCCCTTATCCATAGTGGAGTCCAAGTCGTATCAGCCTGCCATCCTGCTCATGGAATGGCGGTGGCTGTAGGGACCCTATAAAAAAAAAAAAAAAAAGTAAATCACTTCTTCACTCACTTTTCCTTTTTTTAATCACCGGCTAGCTCTGTCTTCAGATGACCCTTGAAGCACAAGTTCCAGTGTTGGTTATCGACCAAGGGCACAGGTTGCTCAGCAGCCCCACCGAGGCCACCATGTATGTAATGCACTTGTTCCTCATTTCTGCATTATAATGAACATGCCACTATAATGAACAGACGTTATGGCTCCCAACTCGGTCATTATAGCGAGGGAGTACTGTATATAATTACCATCCCTCTCCATCTCTGAAAGAAACTTTTTCTTTTAAATGGAGAAGCACCAAACTGAAATACCTGAGAATACAGCTTCCCTTCCATTTATCTAATCAAGCACTACTGCTGAATTATGACTATTATGGAGGCATTATCCCAAGATGTATCCTGTTGGACTCAATTGCCCCTCTCTTTTCTGTTGAAAGTGGAAATTGTCCACATGAGTATTTTACCCCGCATACTATATCTTTTACACATATTCCTGGTGTTTCCTGAACAATACTATATTAACACTGGAATAAGTTAATCTCTTGTTTTATTTGGGGGGGGGCATCATCCCAGAATTTGCTTATCCATATTATACCTCCCTACCAGATTAAAAGGAGTAAGCCTCCCTAATTTACTGAATTACACTAGAGCAGCACATCTTAGTATGATTTACGTTTGGCTAAATCCTAATACTATGCAACTATGGAAATGTATTGAATTTGTACTTAATGATATGTTTGAGATAGGAAAACCTCTTGTATTTAGGACCAAAAGACACTATTATGTGGATTTTACAGAATTTACTGCAGAAAGACGGAGGCAATGGTTCAAGCTCCGCAACATCTTCCCTTGCCTTACTTTTTTATTATTGTAGACTAATATCTACTGCACCTGATTTTCTTCCAGCACACCTGAATCATACTTTTAGTAGATGGCATCACCTAGGCTTAACGTACATTTTTCAATGTTTGGATCAACATAGAGTTGTTCCCTTTGACCACCTACAAAAAACTTATAGTTTTTCGGAAAGGGGACACTTGCAGTATTTACAGATTTAAATATTCCTCCTCCATAAAGAAAAAGCTAAGACACGCCTCCTGGAACCCATCCCAATGGTATTAAAGATATTGATCAACGCCATTCAAGGACATCCTGGGCAACATTTACTTAGTAATCAGTATAAAGGCCTCCAGGAGTTTCTTGGAGACACTACACAATCAGTTTTAGCTACCTGGAATGATGAATTGAATACACAGATTACATACCCTTCTTAGTTAAAATACACCCTTCCCTCACTAGAAGTCCTCACTGCCACTTACTGGAGAGACTTTGCCTGAAAATGTCGCAATCGCTACTTCCAGACATTGTCCAAGTTCCTTACGGCATCTTATGATCATTGCTGGAGACATTGTGGATAGTACCAGACCAACCAAACTCATGTGTTTTGGTCATGCCCTGTGTTGACATCATTCTGGAATGACATGTTGGAACAGATGCGCAAACTCTCCACAGGTAGGGAGTTGATATCTCCTACTATGGTTCTTCTCTCTATCCCTTCACAAGGCATAATGGTGGCCCCACGCTCCATGTTGTATTTAGATTTATTAGCAGCCAAAAAGGCTGCTAATTGTTTATGGAAAAAACAGGAATCTCCCACAGTGGAGGCTTGGGGGCCCCCCCCCCAATATACTATACATGCTCATTGACAGCTCAGTCGACGACCAGCCATGGTGGAGAGAGGAAGGCTGTGCTAGTCACCAGCTCGGTTTCGGGATGGAAGGGAGTAGGGTGGTGGGTCACTACCTTCCAGGGTGGGGGGGTCCACTAGACCACCAGGGAAAGGGTTACATTAGCTATACAGAGAATTGGGGATGGGGGGGGGGTTTACACTGGACACTAGGGAATATTTGTTATATGTATTAGGCAGATGATCAGGTTAGGGAAGGGACCACTAACCTCCACGGATATTTTTTTTATTTCTGAACAGGATGGCGATCAGTGATGGGGAGGGACCACTAGACCATAAGGGAGTTCTATATTATTTCTGAATGGGACAGGGACCACCAGACCACCAGGGAGTTTTATATTATTTCTGAACGGGATGGCGATCAGCAATCGGGGAAGGACCACTAGACCACCAGGAAGTTCTATATGATTTCTGACAGGGATGACGATCAGCGGTGGGCGAGGGACCACTAGACCACCAGGGAGTTCTATATTATTTCTGAATGGAACGGTGATCGATTGGGGAAGGGGGTGCCATTAGCACCAGGGATAGCACTCAAGACATGAACAATCATGGGGCGGCACTACGCAGTACAGCCTCGCTTCCTATGCTAATGGACCCAAAATGGGCATGCAAATGGCCACATAGTGCCTTGCATGCCCAGTGGGCAAATTTTTTGCATAGGTTCCTTTGAATATGGGAAATTTAATGCGGGCGCAGGCCATTGTGCTGCCCTATTTTGGGGGGCCATGCCTGCTTGGCACTAGGTGGCCTAGCATTGTGTCTCACTGGCTCTATATTCAATTGAATAGTGCCCATGAGCTATTCCACTGAATATAACAGTTTTGGACACCTGGGCAACTGCAGGGGGCAGCACAAAGTTTTGCCCTCTGCTCTGCCCAGATTTGAATAATAGGCCCCTAGCATCAAATCTTGAAAGAAATATATATCATAGAACATACAACGGCCTCTTTTCAGGCACCTACAGCTCAATTTGAGATTAAATGACAAAGATGAGATTTCTATATGAGATCTCAGGATGATTTGTTTGTACCATTGAATTCCTAGGACAAGGTGACATATGGGGTTCAAGATTTAGTTGTTTCAGAAATTAGAGGAGCACTCTAATTCAGAAATGGTAATCGGGTCATAAATGATAGAAGTATTTTAATTGTTTTAGTAATGGTAGAACCACTGCACCGTTAGGTTAAATTTTTCTGCCCCCCTGGGTAGGTTGGCCCCTGTGGAGATGGTCAGTTATCGTCCTTTGCGGGATGTGGTCCCTGAAGACCTGGTGGTGGTGACTGACCTCTCGGTGGTTGATAAGACTAGCACAGATCCCGATCTTCTGGTCACGGCCTATAATATGGCCATTTCCTTAGCTCTCGATCTGATTGCTCCTGCCCGTGTTGGCCCCCTTCTGCTTCGCCCTCGGGCCCCATGATTTGATGGGTCTCTGAGGGAATTGCAGAGGTTGGGGCATAGGTTCGAGCGTCATTGGCGGAGATCTGCCTTGGATGCCGACCATCTTATTTTGTTAGAGCATTATAAACTCTATTGATCAGAAATTTTCCGTAAGAAGGCAGAATTCCTGTCCAGTCAAGGGAAATTGCTGTTGCACGGAACCGACCAGCTCAACTCTTCCGAACTGTGGACAGGTTGTGCAACCCAGCCTGTCTGCAGCTCCATCGAGTTTTTTCACAAAAAGAGTGCGATGAGATTGCTCGTTTCTTTGCAAATAAGGTGGCCGACATCGGGCAAGAGATTCGTCAGTCTCTCTATATGGGGGTTGCTGTCGGTTGGTGTTCAGTCACAGAACCCGGGGTTTCCTGGAGTACCTCTGATCCGCCGGAGTTAGTTGATATTATGAGGATTGTCAAGGGGATGCGCCCCACATGCTGTAGTTTAGATCCAGGCCCTACTTCCCTGATTTTGGGTTGTAGTGATACTATCGGCCCGGTCTTGACTCAGATCGTCCGGTGCTCTTTGGATTCGGTCGAGTTCTCTAGCTCCCTGAAGGAGGCAGTGGTGACACCCAATCCGAAGAAAGCTTCTTTAAACCCGGAGAATCTAGCAAACTACAGACCTATCTCTAACCTTCCTTTTGTGGGAAAGGTTATTGAGAAAGTTGTGGCAGCTCAACTGGAGAACCATTTAACCATCCATAATTTATACGAACCTCTCCAATTGGGTTTTAGTAAGAGACATAGTACCGAGACGGCTCTGGTTCGGGTGCTCAATGATCTCCTGATGGTGAGAGATCAGAGGAACTGTTCCATTCATCTACTCCTTGATTTGTCATCAGCTTTTGACACTGTGGATCATGGGGTTCTCCTCGAGTGCCTGAGGTTCATCTGTGGGCTGTCGGGTACAGTACTCAGATGGTTTTCATCTTTTCTCACCGGTAGAACTCAGAGTTGTCTCAGGAATATTTTCTTCCGAGTCTTTCTCTCTGCCTTGCGGGGTTTCTCAGGGCTCGGTGCTGTCTCCCATGTTATTTGCAGTGTATATGCTGCCCCTCAGAGACACTGTAAGACGGTATGGGCTGAGGTTTCACTGCTGTGCTGATGATACCCAGCTCTACCCATCTTTGGCCCCCGACCAGGTTAGTGCTATCTCGGTACTGAATGGTTGCCTCATAGAAATCCAAGATTGGATGAGTTCTAGTGGTTTAAAGTTGAACGCAGGAAAGACTGAGGTTTTGGTGATGGACCCGGGTTGCAGGACAGAGGGGTTGAAGAATGATCTCCCCTCTGGTTTAGTCCTGGAGGGCGCAGATCCTTACCTCTGAACGGGTGTGTGACCTGGGAGTGGTGCTTGATGACGGGCTGACCCTTTGTCATCAGGTGTCGGCCGTAGTCAAGCTGGCCTTTTATCATCTTAGAAACATTGCCAGGGTCAAGCACCTTGTTCCGTCTAGTGATCTGCCTGTTCTGGTCCACGCCTTTGTGACTTTGCGCCTTGACTACTGTAACTCCCTTTACTTAGGGCTTCCTGGGGTTGATATCCGCCGCTTGCAGCTAGTGCCAAACGCTGCTGCATGTTTGTTGACTGGGGCTTCTAGAATATCTCACATCTCCCCTGTGCTGCACAATCTGCACTGGCTGCCTGTTCAGTGGCAGATCACCTTTAAGGTAGGTTTATTAACCTACAAAGCCCTACACGGTCAGGGCCCCAACTACTTGAAAGAGCTTCTTGTTCCTTACGCCCCTCTGCAACAGCTCCTCTTGGCTGTCGAGGGGTTGCTGGAGATTCCAAGGGTTAGTTTAAAATCTTCGGGGGCCCGTGCCTTCGGTTTGTGGCCCCTACCCTCTGGAATTCTCTGCCCTGTCAGCTTCGGGAGTACAGGACTGTGGGGTGCTTTAAGCAGGCACTTAAGACCTATTTATGGGGTAAAGCATACTCTAAATCTTTTTGATTTTAATTGGTATTTATTACAACTATTTGATTTTTCTTCATCTGTTCAGCACCTTGATATTTGAAAGGAGCTATATTAAATAACATTTATTATTATTATTATTATTGTGTTAATTTAAGTGATAGCTTACACTGTCCTTTGTATCTGCTAATTGCATATGTATTTTTCTCTGTCTCAATAAAAATGTAAATAAAAAAAGAAAATGCTGAAACTAAACTGATATCTGATTGTGATTTTGTTTCAGAGCAAACTAATGATATTTCTCACCAAGGTTATTTTAAGCAGCTGAGGGTGAAAAAAAAAACAAGGTGCACCAATGTTTAAACATTGTAATGGGCTACTATACAGAGTTTGGGTTACTCCTCAGATGCAGGAACAGATAGAACAATTGGTCATACCAAAGAAGTATAGATCTGAGTTGTTACAGATAGCATGATAATCCTATGGTTAGTCACTTGGGGAGGGATCGCACCCTTCCCAGACTACTGTACAGATTTTACTGGCCTGGGTTTCATGAGGATGTTGCTACCTACTGCAGTTCTTGTGCTGAATGTCAGAAAGTAGCCCCAGTGACGAAAAAAGACAAGGTGCCCCTGGTGCCCCTACCCTTGACAGATGTGCCTTTTGAGAGAATTGCAATTAATGTGATTGGCTCCTCAGACAAAAGTAAAAAGGGAATAAATAAATTTTCCTAGTATGTGACTATGCTACTCGATACCCAGAGGCAATTCCAATGTATACTGTTACAGCCCCAAAAGTGGCAGCAGTGCTTGCCAACATTTTCTGCAGGGTGGGCATACCTAAAGAGATTATTACTGATCAGGGTAGTAATTTTGGTGCTGCAATACTGAAGGAGCTGTACCGACTTCTAAGTATCACTGCCATAAGAACCCCCATCTTTCACCCTCTGACAGACAGGCTTGCTAAGCATTAAAAAGGTTTGTAAAAGGTGCAGGGAAAGATTGGGACCAATACTTACCTTACCTGCTTTTTGCTTACACAGAAGTGCCACAAGTGTCAACATGTTTTTTACCCTTTGAAATGTTGTACAGTAGACAACCTAGAGGGCCGCTACATGTAATAAAAGAAACTTAGAAAATGGCAAGAAACAATTCTCAGCCCTGATTGGCTGACACTGCCTCCAAGCTGGGCATTTATTTTTCAGCAGATGCCCAGCTATAAATAAGTACCAGCCAAACTGCCACCCTCCTACCCTGCTGCCCTGCTACTTTCTCACTGGCTGAAGGCAGCTGATGAAATTTAAAATTCCCGCCATGTTTTTCTCTCGCTTAGCGAGAGACTACTGCCCCCTAATTTACTTTCCCTCAGTAGAAGACAGCAGTAAATAAAATAACACACATTTTGTGGTCAGGAGAGTGAAAACAGCCATCTTGTTTTAAAACAGCACCACAATCCTGACCACGCTTTCTCAAACCGTACTTGCACAAGTAAGCCGTCCACGAAGCAATCACTCGCATCAGCTTTATCCTTCACATGCGGTTTAAAAAAAAAAAAAAAAAAGGCAGGATACCAGTCAATTAACCACAATACAAATACCCCACACTCTCCTCATTTCAAAAGAAATAAATCTTGTACCTCATAACTCTCCCTCACAGCAAGTACAGGATCCACTTCCAGCACGTTGAAAGGTTGTGAGGTCAACATACAACTTCGAGTTGCGACCGTAGCGGAAAAAAAACAAAAACAAAAAAAAAACAATGAAAATAACTACAAACTGCCCAAACACTGTTAGGTCAATTTTTTGAATCCACACTCCTTTTCTTCTTCTCAAGCGGCGTGTGTGTATTCGGCCGGGGGTGACAGTCCACCAGAAGGCTCTGTAAGCAGGAGGGAGCAGCAACTCAATGAACAGTATTTTGTGATTCTTATATCCATTTTTGACACTCATTTCCTCTCTTATTGTATCACTTTACAAAAATTTACTTAGATGTCCATTTTTTAAGCGCAATAATACCCTCCAGGGTGAGCATTATTGGGAAATACCAGACCTTCCAGGGGCTATAAGGCCCTCCACCTGCAGCATCGGGCCTCATTACACCCCTGGGCAGTCCGGTATTTCCCAACAATGCCCACCGTGTCGGGTATTATTGCTTACATAGGAAGTAGGGATGGGCAGGTCGGCTATGACCCTGTTTTGATTCCGACTCTGATTTTTTTCCCCAAAAGGTTCTGATTTACTTTGATTTACCCTGATTAATTGTAGACCTATTTTAGTCTATTTGAGTATGAGAAAGGCATCAGTATTATTCTTTTAGATCCCTCTGTTAAAAACATATTAAATTTAACCTTTTTTTACAAATAAATCCATGTCTGTATTTTCCTGTCATTTTTCAAGGTCAAGCAAGTAGCCAATAGCAATAAAATAAACTGATTATTGTTCTTGCCAATCCTGTGTGTCAGCCACCACATGACATTCATACAAAACAGGGGGATGGATTCCCAAAACTCTTGAAAATCCCGCAGCTGCAGGAAAAACGTAACGCAAGTGGGTTGCCACTTGCGGAACCTCAATTTCTCCCATAGCTACAATATTCTTAAAAGTGGAGCCGGTTTACCAGCTGCACAATTTACGTCAGCTTGCAGGTGGTGTTGCTGTGGAAATCCCCGCAGCTACAGAAAAATGCTATGGCTGGTGGGACCCGCCATAACATCTTCTGCAGCTGCTGTGGATGTGAATAACAGTCTCTGCGGCTGTGAAGATTTCAGTCCACAACTGGAATTGTGGTGTGGGACTTAATCCCAAAATGTTTGTGAATCCATCCCAGTGCATACAGATCATTTGAGGCTTTGTAGTGAAAAGTGGCAGTGTATTAAATGTTAGAAAGAGAGAGAGACCAACCAATTCAACAGCAGAAAGACTGCAGACCTTCTCTGAGTCCGGCATGCTATTTGGTGGGAAACAGGCAGCACGAGCAGGATACGTGAGGGGGTCCCAGCCATCCCTCCCTCCCTTTTGACTTGAGATGTTATTTTTTTTCATTTGTAACTGTTTTGCTTGCCTACCTGGTGTTATAGCATGCATCATGTGCCCCAAATATCCCACACACACCTGCCTGATTGGTCAATTACTTTTTATCACTTGTGTTTTATTTATTTATTTATTTTTTATGTATCTCTTCCCCCCACACTGCAGTTTTTGTTTCTTTTATAGGAGTCATTATTAACTGCCACCTACTCCTGCCATGAGGCTCCGTGCCACTTCAGCCCCATCTCACCCTCCGCCCCTCCCGTCGTCAAGCCAGCAGGGACCTGCACAGTATACTCCACCTGGGTTCCCAAACTGAAACACACATACAGCAGCACATGTGATGGAATATACACTGTGACCGCACAAGAAGGAATTTTTTCTTACTTGATCTTTCTGTTATGGTTGCTGATCTTTGTCCTCTGAATTCAAAGAAATAAATCATTAAATTAAATAATATTATCACGATCATCTTCAAACACCACGAAGGAAGCAGCCTGATTAGGAAATGCATGTTGCAGCTGTTCATCATCATCGCTCTTATGTTCCTGCCATTCTTCACTGAACTGGTAAAAGAATTTGTTGAGAATGACATTTAGGAAGGTAAGGTGCTGTACATTTTCAGGAGTAAGCCTTGTGCGGTCATCAGATACAACATTTTCAGCTGTGCTAAATATACGCTCACAGTAAACACAAGTGAGAGGGCAACTAAGAAAAAAGTAAAAGTAAAGGCAGATGGTGCACGCCAGATGTTTTTGTTTTATAGCCAGTCATCAGACTAAGACAAAGAAGGCAGCTCCATGACAGATGCATTTGAATTATCAGTTTCCATGAGTTTTGACCAAAAAGTGTGAGAGTCATCCGTATGCTGTTCAGAATGGCATGCCTTTTTCTAGGGCCACAAAAGAGGACTTTGTGCAGGATTATCCAATGTTGATGAAGTAGAACGTGGTAGCATTAAGTGGAAAATATTGGTGTCACCACCAATAGATGTTGCATCATCAGATGCTGCATCCATATCACGTGAGTCACTTTTACTGTCAAATACAGTCCTGCCCTTTGCCTAAATTAAAACTGTACCCAAATCCTGGAGAAAAAAAAAAACACACACATGACTATTTGTATAACATTTTTGGCAGAAAAGGCTGAAAATTTTATTTCGACAGGATTGTCATTGCTAATACATTGTACATGCCCAATTCAGGAAACTTGGTTACAACCTACAAAACAAACTGTAAAATCATACACAAAATTAATCCAAAACAATACTGGCATGCAAAATTAATGTACAGTATTCCCCTGGGGCAGCAGAATGACATCAGCTACTAATAAACATCCATGACTTAAGCAAACCCTCAGCCAAGAAAAGCCTGGGAAACCCCCGCAGGGTCACCCAGCTCCCCTGACTAAGCTGCTCCCATGGACCCATACCGCTAGGCCACAGCCGTGCAGTAGCGCCCTCACTGGGCCTCAACTGCCCGACTGTCACTCCCCGCAGTAGCAGGCTCCGCCCAAGCGTTGCAACGTCTCTTCTGGGATGTGCCCTCACCGGGCCACCCCCATTAACATCTTCAAGTAACATGTCATTTTAGTCGAAGAATGCATGGTCGTCCGCCACAAGATCTGTAAATTCATTTACGAATCTCCCCAAAATGCCCCAGGGGGACACTATACCCCTGATTCCAGCATCTCTTGAATACTCAGATTAAAAATCACCTGCCCTATATCTGACAGGTGCACCCCATCTGTATCAAAATAACTACCCCTTCCTGGAGCTAGATCCCGGTGGTACAGGACTTGTATGTCCCTGGTAAAACAAAAACGTGACATCACCTTGTTCACTTCCCTATGAGCCTTCCAACGTGGTCTGCCCACTTGACCCTTTCTCCATTTCTGCCGGGGTACTATCCTTGACCAAGCTAGCCTTGAACCAGGCATCTGCCTCTTTATCCACCCTAAATCCACCATTACTCCCTTCATCACATCTATAGATGATATACTGTCCAGATCGTTACCACCCCAGATGAATTACCACCCATGATGTGGATTCCTGATTAGCCCCAGCTTTTTTAGTACCAGCATGAGCTTACCTCCTTCATTCTGGCGACGCCACACCAGCACACGCCTGCTTTTTCCGCTGGGATCCCCAGTTGGTCTCCTTGGCCCTGTTGTGCTGCCCATGAGCGTGCTCTCCTGATACAGGAGTGGTCCATCACGTAAAAGTGCTTGATTTCTGGAGGTGCACCTGTAAGACAAATCAAGTTGTTATTGTAACACACCCCTTCATAACTCCCTCTAAGAGTCCCATTACTAGCCTGATATAGGATTTATAGGCCTTAGGCTGCCAGTGACCAATACTTTTTATCTCCGCTTCCTGGCACCCCAGCCTCGCGGCCTCAGTGGCCACCCCAATCCTAAAGGAATGCATGCTAAAGTAGCTTGGGACCTGCCATGCTGCTCTAACCCTTTCTTAAAGACTGCCCCCAAATTGGTACCGGGTGACAGGATTTCCATTAGAGTGGGTGAAAAATGTGCCCTGGCCCACCCCTCTATGCAACATATAATCCTTGATAAGGGCCCATAGGCAGAGGGAGCTCTCTTGGGCCCTGTGGAAATTAATTACCCTCTTGGGTCCGACTTGTGCCATCTTTGAATGGGGCAGCACCAGCTGCACCGACTCAGACGTTAGACTGACATCCCACCACTGCAGGCTGTGTCCCACCTGCAAGGACGGATCCTCCACCAATTCAGACACCCTGAAAGCACCACAAAAAGGCACAGGTGATTAGTCCCTTGAAAAGCCTTGCTTCATCTGCAGATGAGCATATGCCTGCCAGTTTGTCCAGTATAACGGTTAGCAGTATGCTATCCACTGGACGCCTCAGATCCTTCCCTGCTGCCCTGATTCTATGCCACCCTTCTATCATTTTCCTTATGGTAAAGGATCCCGTCATGTCCTGAAAACTGTGCATCTTTGCCATGAAGGCAATACCCACCGAATGACTGCGGATGTACGATGGGGCATTGTCCTCCTCGATCAGATGATGCACAAATTGTTGGAGCAGAGGTGCCCTCGGAAACAGCTCATAGTTGTGGTGACTCTCCCCACAGAAATCCCAGTAGGACTGTAAGTGTGCTCTATAAGTATGCCATGTCACAGGGGCCAGAGCGTGTTGAACCAATTTGGGCATTCTTGTATCGCTGCTTGCCACAGAAAAGCTGGAGCCATCTGCCTGAAGCGGTCAAACTGCAATTGAGACAGTGCAGCCGCGATTACATTTACAACCCCTGGCACATGGCCTCCCCTAAAGGATACATTGATTTGCAGGCACCTCAGAACAAAAATCCTTAGCAGCCTCATCACCTCCTTGGAACTGGATGACTGTGTGTTTAAGATTGACATTACCCCCATATTATCAGAACAAAAAATAACTTTCATGTTTCTGAGTCCATCCCCCCAAATAAACACGGCTATCAGAATGGTGAAAAACTCCAACAAGGTTACATTTTGGTGAGCCCTGCCTCCAACCAGCTAGTGTCCCATGGGCCCAAACCATGACCCTGAAACAGGCCCCGTGCCCCCACAGCGTCTGTGTACATTTTGCAACCTGGGCTGAAATCTAGGCCAGACTGACACCCACTGAACTCCTGCAAGAAGGTGCCCCACACTTCCAGGTCAGTTCTCATTTCCGCTGATACTCCTATGTGGTGCTGCAGTTGTAAACTGCCTCTAGTGGCCCAGGACAAATGCCTCAGGAAGGGTCTTCCAGGCAACACAGCTTTGCAAGCAAAATTTAAATGCCCAATCAAGGACTGCAACATCTTGAGGATTACCTCGTTGGCTGCCTGAACCTCAGCCACCAACTGGGAGACTTTGTCGAGAGGCAAACGGGACACCATGTTGACTTTGTCCAACTCTATGGCCAGGTAAGTGAGCAGGGGGACTGGCCCCTCCATTTTTTCATGTGCCAGTGGCACCCCAAACCAGTCCATGAGCTGGGCACAAGAAGCCAAAGTGGCTTCGCACTGAGCAGTGTCTGGGGCCCCTATGAACAAGAAATCATCCAAATAATGTGCGATTAACTGATTGCCGCTGTGTAGCCTGGTTGCCCATTCCACGAAGCGGCTAAACGTCTCAAACACTGCGAATGAGACCGAACAACCCATCGGCATGGACATATAGTAAAATTGCCCGTCGAAAGTAAACCCCAATAGGTCGAAATCCTGTGGACAGACAGGCAGCAGCCAAAAAGTAGATTTAATGTTGCTTTTGGCCAGCTGAGCACCCTTACCTATTTTTTGAATGAGCTTGACTGCTGAATCAAAGCATACCACAATGTCCTCTGCACTGATGCAATCATTCACTGAGGCTCTTTTTAGGTATGATAGGTGATATATCAGCCTAAATTCACTGGGGATCTTTTTGGGAACCACCCCCAATGGTGAGATTCTTAGGGGACTCAGTGGAGGATTTGTGAAAGGGCCTGACACTCTACTGGCGACCATCTCCTTGTGTACCTTTTTGGCCACCACCTGCTGTAAAATCCTGGTGGACTTGAGGTTGCACGGTGTGGTGGTGATCCGGGGCCCCTGGTAGGGTATGTGGAACCCGTCAGAGAAGCCGGCTAACAAATACTGGGCATCTTTCCTGCAAGAGTAGCAGTCAAGCCAAGACTTCAAATACTCAATTCTTACTGGTATTTTCGCCAGGCCACTTGAGGTACTTGTCCCCTTGTTTACTTTCGCCCACCTGTTCCTCACCCTTTCTGTGGCTCCCACCCCCTTGGCAAGTGCTGGCTTTGTGCTTACCTCCACAGTTGCTGCACTCGTGCCTGAATTTACAAAAGTCCCAAAAACATCTGCAGGTGTTATACTGCCTACATGTGCCCACACCCTTTTGTCCTGACCAGGTAGACTAGATGACCACGTGCCCGCTGGCCTTGTACCCTGTGTCATGTGCCTGCACCACAGATCGTGGTCTATCTTATCCCAGTGCATTTCCAGGGATCGGGGAACCCTCATGTGGAATAGCTCGTCGTACCTCTGTCATGCATCCTCTTCAAATGCTAGGTGGGGCCGTTTTTATGTTATCTCTGTATGTGAGCTGCTGCCCAATTCTCATATGTGCGTGGCACCTGTGGCCACCGCGATTGTTCTTGCTTTAATTTGTCTTTGTCCCCTGTATCTGGCAGCTCTCTTTGGAACAAATCGAAAATCTCCCATGTACTCCCCTTTCCATATTTTTTCCCTTATGGTGGACGACAGGTGAGTGTCCATTGGGTTGTCCACCCCCGCTGTAGCTGGTGCGGCCCAACTGGGCTCCTGGTGAATCGTGGGAGCAGCAGCTGATGAGGACTTGCCCGCCTGATGTTCAGCTCCCACCTTGTTGTTGCCGCCGCTGTGGCACTCCCCAGACCTGCTGGATGGTGCTGTCACACCAGCCCATGAAGGCATCTCTCCCGCAGCTGGTGGATGGCCACCCTCCTGCCCCTGAGCTGTGGCATGGACAACTGCTGGAGCTGGAGCCTGGGACATGGCCACATTGTTGCCCACGTTGCCCCCCCTGAAGAACTGCTGTCCCCCCACAGGGCCCATGGCCACCACTGGGATGCAGAAGAGGGAGCTGGAGGGGGGCCCTGAAACCCTTCACCCAGTGCCAACAGCCCAACCCCTTCCAGGGAAAGGGGTTCTGAATGTATGGGGGAAACCACGGTATTGGCCACCATGCCTGTTGCCCATTTGCCCCCCTAGGTATCCTGTGCCAGGCTGGCAACCTGTTGGCTGACCCCGCTGGTGTTACAGAGAAGTGACCTACCCTTCCCAATGTCACACAATCTGTTTATGGCTTTACCCAGTAAATGCCTGCCTATCCATGACATGGCCTCCTCTCTTTGGCATCCCTCATCCTGAGTACAGTGGCCCTGGCTGGCTGCGCCCCACCTGGAGGCCCGCCTGTCCTGTTTGGTCTTGCCTGGTGTCTGCCCAAAACCTGACTTACCCATCATTGTTGGTGGCGGAGGCTCTATGGTAGCTCCCTTGTCCACCATATCACCCTCTGCTGCATCTCCGCCCATCAGGTCGGGAGTCGCAATGCTCTGGCTGTCAGCCATCCCTCCTGTCGGCCTCTCTTGGCGCTCCTCCGTAGCTGCCATCTTCCGTGCTTCTGTAGTCGCCATGTCCACCTGCAGGTTCCTGGAGGGCTTCCTCATCCTCTTGGGCATTCGAGCAGCCAATCGGCACCCTGAGTTGTTGCGTTGGTGCACTTTGCATGGCCATCTGGAGCCAATTCGGGCTGCCCACTGCCATCAGCCTTTGCAGTGTGTCAGTGAACTCCTGAGAGGCCTGCTGACACAGAAGCCAAGGCCTCCACATCCTCCTACCTAGCCACCTCCCCCATAAAGTCATGTTCACCTGGCTGCTACCTGAGATAGCCAAACCTCAAAGACAAAACACTGGCCCATTATAGGCTGAAACTGCTACCGAGTATGATGTGCCTGTCCCCCACCCTCACTGTTTTTTTTTTTTCTGAGCATTTTATGTATTGAAAACTCCCTGCAGGGTGCCCCATTCCTGAGCCGAACTTCCCCGGGTACCCTGGCAGACACCCCCACCGCCTATGCCCCACAGCTGCATCCTCACCTCCCACCCCAGCCCGACAATGATTCTGGAAATATATGACATGCCCGGCCCCCTCAACTAGCCACCTGGCAGCGAGCTTATTCAGGCACCCATGTCCCCAGGAAAGAGCTCCTGGAAAACAGAGACATGCAGGACATGACTTGCCTGCATTAAGTAAATACAGGTTACTCACCTGTAACAGGAGTTCTAGGAATGGTATATGTTGTTCATCCACACTGACTGGCAGGTTCCTTGCCGCTTTAAATCTTGCCGGAAGGCCTTCAAGCTGGCTCCTCCCACCCACCCGGGTGGTAAAACTCTCGGCTCTGCCCCATGACGCCAGATCTAGCCCGCCGGAAGCCAGGTCGTGCACTGAAGCCGGAGGTTAGGAGTGTGTAGGATGAACAACATATACCATTCCTAGAACTCCTGTTACAGGTGAGTAAGCTGTATTTCTAGGGACATGGATATGTTGTTCATCCACACTGTCTGGCAGACTCTAGCAGTTCTCCGGGAGGAGGAGAGGCAAGGCGCACACCCCTCTTGGGAAATAAGGACCGAGAATCGAGGCCCCAAAACCAGCATCCGGTGTGACTCAAGGTCGATGTGGTAGTGGGTGATGAAGGTGTGTGCTGACTTCCAGGTAGCAGCCCTGCAGATTTCCTGGATAGGGACGTCCCTGGAAGTAACCACTGATGCAGCGGTATGGCGGGTAGAATGAGCTCTTATCCCTCTGGGAGGCTCCATGCCCGTCAACCTATAGCAGAGATCTATGCAGGAGGTGACCCACCTGCCTATCGTCCGCTTGGCTGCAGGTCTGCCAGGTGCGGCTTCAGTGTAGGTGACAAACAGCTGGCGAACCTCTCCCCGAACTTCAGATGTCCGCTCCTTATAGTAAGCGAACGCTCTTCTAGGGTCCAAAGTATGGAGCCTATATTTGGCCTCCGAGGTGTGACTGGGGTAGAAAACTGGCAGAGTCAACACCTGGTTAAGGTGAAACTCCGACACCACCTTCGGAAGGAATTTCGGGTGGGGGCACAGGACAACCATGTCCCTGTGGAAGACCAGATAGGGAGACTCGATGGAGAGCGCCTGGAGCTCTCCCATCCTTCTGGCTGGCGTGGACGGCCACCAAGAAGCGGTCTTCCATGACAGGTGAGATGTCACACCTGTGCACCGGTTCGAAATGGCTTGCCCATGAGCTTAGCCAATACCAGCAGTAGATACCACGGAGGTGGAGGTTCTCACACCGGAGGGGATATGTGGTCAAGGCCTTTGAAAAAGCACCCGACCACCTTCTCCTGCGCCACCGACTGCTTCCCGGCCTGCGCCCGGTAAGCAAAGATGGCTGCAAGGTGCACCTTAAGGGTTGTCGACCGAAGCCCTTGCTGAGATAGGGACCACAGGCAGTCCAGAATGCTTGCCAAGGAACAGAAGGAAGGGTCCAGGCCCTTGCCCTGACACCAAATGGAGAATCTCTTCCATTTGAAGGCGTAGCATTTTCTGGTCGACTCCTTACGGGACGCCTCAACAACGTTGAGGACCTTGTCGGAAAGACCCAAGGCCTGGAACTCTAGCCACTCAGGAACCAGCCCGTCAGGTGCAGGGATTGAAGGTCCAGATGGAATACCTTCCCCTGATTGACTGAGATCAGGTCCGGGCGGGCTGGAAGCCGCCTCGGGAGCCTGGAGCTGAGACTGAGGAGATCTGGATACCAGAACTGGCGGGGCCAGTCTGGGGCTACCAGAATCACCTGCGCCTTGTCCCTCCTCACCTTGAGAAGCACCTTGTGGATCAAGGGAAAAGGGGAAAGGCATAGAAGAGGACCGGGGTCCACGGCCTCGAGAAGGCATCCCCCTGCAGTGAGCCCTGCTAAGGGGGGGCGGGCATGAAACAGTCTCAGCTTCGCATTCTCCCTGGAGCAAACAGGTCCACCTGAGGCGTGCCCCAGTGGGAGAAGAGATCTTGTACTACCTCCGGCAGGAGAGACCACTGATGGGACGCAGCCCCTATCCGGCTTATGGTGTCGGTCAGGGTGTTGGAGGCTCCTGCCACATGGATGACAAGGAGATCCGCCTCCAGGCTGCACAAGAGTGACCAAATGTGGAGAGCTTCCCCGCACAGAGGCATGGAGCGCGTCCCGCCCTGGTGGTTTAAGTAGTACATGGTCGTGGTATTGTCTGTCTGGACCTGAACCACTTGAGCCCATAGAAACGGAGCGAAGGCGGTGAGGGCTAGACGAACCGCTCGAAGAACCAGCAGGTTGATGTGACATCGGGACTCCCGAGGGGACCAGAGGCCATGCGCTCTGCGCTCTGTGCTCCCCCAGATGGGCACCCCAACCCATCGGTCGATAGAGAGACCGTCGGCTCGGGGCGGACAAATGGGATGCCCTCCTGCAGATGTGCTGGAACAGTCCACCACTGGAGAGCGTTCCACATCCCCTGGGTCACTGTCACTAGCTGATCCAGTGGATCGAAGTGCTGTGACCACTGGCTGGCCAGCCCCCATTGAAGGGGACACATGTACCATCGGGCCCAATGGACCATGCTGGTGCAGGACGCCATGAGGCCCAGGAGGCGCAGGAAGTCCCTGGCAGGGCGCAATTGCCCAACCAGAAATGATTGGGCAAAGGAGGAAAGAACCTCAACCCTGTCTGCCAGGAGCCATGCTCTGGCTCGTAGAGAGTCAAGCTCTGCCCCGATGAATTGTATCACCTGCTTTGGCATGAGTTCTGACTTGGCCTCGTTGATGAGGAGGCCAACCTGAGAGCAAACCTGGAGGGCCAGATCTCTGAACCGCTCCACCTCCATTCTGGAGGGGGCTGCAATCAGCCAGTCATCTAGGTAGGGGTACACCCGGAACCTTCGGCGCCCCAGGAATGCTGTCACCACTGCCATGCATTTGGTGAAGACCCTGGGAGCTAGGGAAAGGCCGAAGGGCATGGCCGGGAACTCGTAGAGGGATCCCTCTGCCCTGAAGCGGAGGAATCTCTGGTGGGACGGATGGATAGGGACGTGAAAGAACGCGTCCTGGAAGTCCAGAGATCAGAACCACATGCCTCGTTCCAAGGAAGGGATTATCTGAGCCAAAGTGACCATCCTGAAGGTCAGAGACCTTAGGAACCTGTTCAGGTCATGCAGGTTGAGAATGGGGCACCAGCCCCCCCATCCGTTTCGGGACCAGGAAGTACCTGGACGCAAACCCCGGGTCTGGAGGAGGATCCGCCACCTTCCTGATCACCTCTTTTTCGAGGAGCAGGGCGACATCAGCGGGCGAGCCGACAAAGAGGCTGCGATCTCAGAGCCGCCCGAGGCTTATAGCTCGAAGGGCGGGCCTGCTCAACTCCAGGGGCAGGCCCTTTTCTACCACCTCCAACACCCAATGGTCCATGGTGATAGTGGACCAGACGGAAAGGAAGTGGCGGAGCTGTCCCCCCACGGGGGGAACCCAGGGAGAGTGACGAGGCTGGGGGCGACACCCGTCAACCCGTCACTGGGCAGGCTTAGAGGAGACCGGCCGAGGGACCTCCTGGGCCTTTTCTTCCCCGCTTCCTATTAGAGGAAGCCGCAGGCTTGGGTTTGGGGTGCCAAGCGCGAACCTGCTGGCCCTGGTGCTGGTGCTGTTTGGCCGGACGTGCCGCAAGCTCAGAAGGGCGAAAGGACTTATGTTGTTGTTGTCGACGGCCCTTGTCCTTCTGGGCAGAGGTGATCGAGTCCAGAGTGGCACTGGACTTTTCGATCCACTGGAGGTGACCTTCCACTCCAGGGCCGAAGAGGTTGGTCCCCAGGAAGGGGACATCCGCCAGTTTATGCTGGGTATCCGCCGTGAAGGTGGATATCCTCAGCCATGCTCTTCAGCACATGGCCATTGCAGCTGCAACTGATCTGGCACAGGAGTCTCCAATGTCCAGAGCCGTTTGGAGCTGCTGATTTGTCACTGCCCTTCCCTGGTCCCATATCTGCCTGACCGTGGTCTGCAGGTCGGCTGGGAGATGAGGGATCACCTCATCCTGGGAGCCCATGAGGGCGTGGGAGAAGTGTGCTATCAGCACGGCCGAGCTGGCCTGGCGGAGGCCAAGGGAGGACGCAGCATACACCTTGCGCTGGCATAGTCCAGCTTTTTGGACTCCTTGCTGGGAGGGCTTATCCACATCCCTAGAGTTCCCGAACGCCGGAAAACGCTATTGGTGACCAACCCCTCGGCGGAGGGGTGTTCCGAAAAACCGGACAAAGAGCCAGCAGGGACTGCATATTTCCTGGCCATCCTGGCCGAAGGCGCAGGACAGGAAGCAGGCCGCTGCCAGAGCTCCAAGGCTGGCCAACAATGGCTTCAGCCACCGGAAAGGCCTCCGTGGGTGAATCCCCTCAGTCCAGTATCTCCGTTAGGGGATACTTGGCCCTTGGATACGGGCTTGAGCTGCATCCCGGTAGACTCCGAGATGAGCCGAAGCAGACCCATGAAGGACGATGGGCTTTCATCCATCGACTGGCCCCCGGAGGACTCCAGGTCAATGGGCCTGGAGAACATGGAGGAGTCGTCGTCGGACTCCGAGGAGTCCGCGAAGAGCTGCCTGGGGCCTGAGCCACCCTCCACCTGCCGAGGACGGTCGGGAGTGAGGGTGACCTACAACCTGTGGGGCAGGCCTTGACCCGACCGAGAGTCCTTGGTCGGTGCCCCCGATTTCGGTTGTGGAGGCGGAGGTTCCACCACAATCGGTGCGGCAGCTGGTTTTGGCTGAACAACTGGCCCAGGCTTGGGCACCTCAATTACAACGAGGGGTTGTTTCGGCCACTCAGGTGACAGCTACTAGATGGCGGGGGAAGGCAACGGCGTCGGCTTGTTCCCAGACAGGAGTAACTGCTGCCACATCAGGTCCTCGTAGCATCGACGCAATTTGCACCAAAGCCTCTCCTCTTCCGAGGAGGAAGATGAGGACGAGCGGTGGCACCGCTTACTTTGGTGCCGAGACCGCCGATGTCGGCGGGATCGGCTGGACCGAGAGGATGTCAGAGACTGAGATCCTCGGTGTTTCCGAGGATGGGTCTGGGAAGGGGCGGAGGACACCCGCTCTTCTCTTGGCTCAGAAGCCTTGACTGGGGACTCCTGCACCAGAGGTGCAGGCAAGTCCTCGGTCCCCACCGGAGGAACTGGTGAAGAAGGGTTGTCGGCTTCACCAGTAGACAGCCCGTCCGACGGATCGAGAAAAATCTCGACCGCATCGACGGGTGTCTCGGCCGGCTGACCTGACGGGGACACTGTGAAGCCAGCGGCCTTAGCCGCAACCTCGACTGAAGTTGAGTGTCGACTGTCAAGGGAAGGGGACCTCTCCCGCTCCCAGGAACGCAGATGGTGGGACTTACCTTTCGAGTCTTTCTTTTTGGACCAAGAAGAATGTCCAGATGGACCCTCTCCCTTCGTGGAAAGGGAGTGGCAAAGCTCCTTAAAAGAAGCTGAATAGGAGGTACCCAGAGAGAGCGGGATAATTGCCGCGACCGAGGAAGAGGATGATGCAGCCTGTGCCGCCTCCTCGAGGGCGATCATCTGCTCGAGTTGCTCAGCTGAGCCAACCACCACGGTAACCGCCCAACGGGCCTCCTTCGACTTCACCAGTGGGTAGCGCTTCTCGCGGCGCCCAAGCTGTAACCAGGCAGCGCAGTCTTCCAGGACGTTGGCCGAAAATGAATGGCATAACTCGCAGGCCTGCGGGTCATGGTCTAGGCCGAGGCAGTAGACGCACGTGGAGTGCGGATCCGTCCTGGACATTTTCTGCCCACATGGGCACCGCCGAAATCCGGGAGTCAATTTGTCCATAGCAGCCGCAAGAGAGTAATTTGACCGAAGTCTTGAAAATTTGAGAATAAGTTTCGGTCGAACCAAAGAATTAGGATCCAGTCTACACGCACAGCGTTAAGAAGGGAACCTGAGCTTCAAAGCGGTAAAGAAGATCTGGTGTCATGGGGAGAGCCGAGAGTTTTACCACCCGGGTGGGTGGGAGGAGCCAGCTTGAAGACCTTCCAGCAAGATTTAAAGCGGCAAGGAACCTGCCAGACAGTGTGGATGAACAACATATCCATGTCCACAGAACCTCTTTTTATTTCCTCGCCCCTTTTTTTTTTTTTTTTTTTTTAAGTCCCCTCCCAAAATGCTGCCTGCTATGCTGGGGGGCTGTGAAGACGGCAACTTATCCCCAGGCAAGATGGCCACTCCGCACTTGCAAGAACACGCGAGCCCTGGGACCGCCCTAAGCCCTGGCTGGGCCCCAGGCAAGATGACACCACCCAAAACGCGTGAGATTTGCACCACGCCATGTGAGACAGAGCTCCGGAGACCCCCCATGCTCATACTGCCAGTTACCATGAGCTCATGCAGAAAGGCCTGACCCTGCTTGCTGAGTGGACCAAACAAACTCCCAAAAGGCCCCCCACTGAGCAACCCCCCCACCACACTGTGCCGTACCGGAGAAACAGATCGGCCAGATGGGAGCCGCAGACCTTTCCTACCCACCACGGACACCAGCGAGGCTCCCTGTCTCTAATCGGAGCCCCCGCCGCACTCCCAGAACTGCGGCCGGCAACAGAGGAACAGGGCCCATCCCCTCCACGAGGCCTGGGAAAACCGCCTAGCAGCAGGCCAACCACCCAGGAGTTCAGTGCTTAGAGTCGGGAGGTGCATGGGGGAAAACCGACAGAGGTAGCCATAGCAGCATGCCGCGCTGACCTACGGACCCCCTTTCCTGCACTGCACCCCACCCCGGGCAGAAAACTCCAGCTGCACAGACTCTCGGGCGGCCCAAGTTGGGCCCCCTGCGCAAAGAAACTCCCTGGTCCCACCCCCAGCTCAGCGGCAACCAAAAGAATCACCACCGTGGAGAACCGGGGCACCGGACTACAGTCAAGGAAAGCTGCGGAAGGCTGGAAACCTGCCAGTGGCAAGTTCATATGCTACACCCAGGTAAGGTCTGTAACTCAGCCTAGAGAATTGAGAACGGGGCAACCAAGGGCATGTGCCAGCTAGCAACAAAGTCGGAAGCATTTTGGACTTAAAAACCTTCTTTGTATATATGTATACATACATATTTTATTTTGAGATTCTGGTCATAGCCTCAGCGGGACCAGGGGGGTGTCGAGGCACTGAACCCCGATAACCGGGGTGTAAAAAGGAGTCACTAAAAGCAAACAATGGCGTTAGAGCTGGGTGGGGTGGGGTGGCATAATGAGAAATGTGTTACAAGGTGAAATGCCCAGCAAAAGACTGACTGAGAGGGATTCCTTGGGCCAGGACCACCATAAAACACTGCCCAGCCTTTTTTACTTGGGGCATGGGGCCCCCTGCACCCATAACATGTTCTGGCCAGCCAGTAGGCCTCAGCCCAGTACAGTCCTACCTGCTACTGTTGCTGTGCGGTGGAGTCCTTGGTCTTCAGTGTTACCCTGTGGTCTGGACAGAATGAGGAAGATACTCTACTTTCTCCAGACCCTATATCCTGGTGTCAGCCCCTCCCAGGCTCCAGGCTACTCCTAGCTCTTCACCCTTGCGGCAGAGGCCATTGGTCACCTCCTTCCTGGTCCCTGCATCTAGAAAGGTAGTGGCCAGGGACTGGTTCCTGGTCACTGGGCAAATGCCCTCCCAGAAATTCCTGAAGGGACCCTTCCTGCACAATTGCTTAAATCAGCATGTTTTTGTATTCAAAATAAGAGTCACCAAGATCTGAAGGAGGCATCTGTTGCAACTTAAACCAAGGGTCAAAAAGAGTGGAAAGAAGAACATTTTTGTCTGTCATGATACTGTGAAGTCTTCTGCAATTTTGGAATTGCTGTATCAGTCAGTCAATGAGAGATACATCATATTTGTCTCCTTTTTGTTCAAAACCTCTACGCAGCCTCCTCAGTTCCTTGTTCAATTAATTTATGATAGGAATAACCTGGCTTAAAGTAGCATTCTCTTTGCTAATCTGTCGAGTTGCTTCCTCAAAGGGAGTCAAGAGCAATGGAAGATGCTCCATGAGGCCCCACTGGAATGAATTCAGCACAGCACCATCTGCTGCATTGTGCTCCACGGTATATTCATGGACTGCCTTCTTTTGTGCAAGAAGTCTCTCACACATGTAAAATACCGAGATCCACCTTGTCAGAACATCTTGTTTCAGTACTGGCAAGCCATTGTTTTTCTGGAGGTCAGCAAAGATACCACATGATTTTACAGAGTGACTAAACTTGCCACAGATTTTCTTTGCAGCTCCCAGTAGTATTATGATACGCAACCCCTAGGTGGCGGTATCCCAAGGGCTACTACCCCTGCCTACTTAACCACTAACAGGTTGAGGGGCCTAGGTCCAGTGGTGGGTGCCTCCACCCAGAGGTCAGGGTTTGCAGTAGTTAAACTAACTTGGTCAGCCCGCTGGGACACTGTAACCCCCCCTTTCTTCCCACTAGTGGCCCACACAATGCATTAGGAATATCTTCACAATGTACACTTACCCCCAGGACTGGCTCCGTCGACTGGACCCCGGGGATCCCCTGCAAAACAAGATGATACAGTGCAAAAACCACAGTACAATACTTTAACGAATACCTCAGCCAGTGTAACTTTGCAGAAACCAACAGATCTGATTTATTTAAGCAGCTGTAACAAGGAAGGGGGAAATCAGGTTAATTAGGTTAAACACATTAATAATCACAGTACTGTGCGCATATTCAGAGTCCCAAATTGTCACTTTCACTGGGTACCCAGGATGGGGGGAGGCTAGCCAGGATCGGCTGCAGCTGGTTGGGGCCCTGTGATGGAAAAAACACTGGCACAATACCCAAATTGTAATCCGGGGCCGGTTGGCTCAGTTCGTGAAAAAATGAAAAGAAAAAACAACAATTAGATGACACACTTGCAATTCGATAAACAGATGGCAGGGAGCTACCCTGCTTTGTACTCACAAACTCAGTGCTGGGAACTGGATGGAAGGTAGACTGTCCTGGATTGCCAGGAGGAGCAGACCATGTGGACAAGGTCCTTATGACTGGACCCCACTGCAGTTTAGAGCAAATGGATGTAGTCTGGATTAAGCTGGGGTTTACTTCCAGCTTCATGCACTCTATTCACTGTACAGGGGATTTGAAACGCGATTCCCCACAAGCACTACACACATTTAAATGTAAAAGGAAAGTACTATACCAGGCAGGCTGCTTCTCTATCCTGATCGCAATTACTGCACAATACCCGGGAGAACACACAGCAGATTCAGTTCCTGACAGACCGAGCATGATTCAGCAATTTCTCCAGTCTTCTACAGGGTGAGCCCGGTTTCTACTCTTCAGATCTCCTTGATTCTCTTCACAGGTCGGTTTCAGGCTGAACAGGCGCTTGCACAAACTGCAGACCGAAACTTAGGCCTTACACGAGATCCCCGCGCTAAAACTACACCACCAAAGAAGCACACAGCCCCTGTCTCTTCACAGCCCAAACTGATCTGATCTTTCCAGTAGACAGAGCCGGGCATTTCCTTTGAGTTCCTCCCAGTTCAGTTGGCTGGTTTGGCTGTCACTCACAGTAAACTCCCCCTGGTGGTGGAAAAAAGGCCCCGAAGTCAAAACTACATTTCCCAGAGTCACTGCTCTTACAATCCCCTTACAGCAGGCTCCACAGGAGAGTTCAAGTTCTGATTCGCCCAGAGCAGGCTCCATTTTAAAGGATGCCCACCATGATTGGTCCAATTCAGCAGTTCAGAATCAACATGAGGGAGCTACTTTGCACTGTCCTTGCTACAAGAAAGCAGGTTAAATCAAACTGCATTTTCATTATTACTCTAACAGGTTACAAGCAAACAATTACATCTTTGAAGAGTGCTCCTTCTGTCCACTTAGCGATGGCAGAAACGGTGCGATTTGGCAGTGGCTCGAGCGGGACTCAAGCAGGAAAACACACAGTCCCCCCATACAAACTAATTATGTCTGCAAGCAGACAGCTCTTAAAGAGACAGTACCAGAGGCTCTAAAAGCACTCACAGATAAACAGCTTAAACGCCCAAACACCATTCAGGCTTGGAGCATTCAAGCAAGCTCCTGTAAGACTTTTTGGGAACCCCCATTTGCAGGTGGGTTACAATACTGTTGTCACTGGAAAGGAAAGCTTGTACTAACAGATTTAATACATGTGGAAAGTACGGAATGCAAGTAAAAGCACTATATTTAAATGCACTAAAAATACTGGCACCATTGTGTGAAACCACAAATTCAGTAGCGAGCCTCAGGGGCTCTAACCACTTAAAGATTTTGTCACGCAACTCTTCCAAAATATTGTCAGCAATGTGATGCGTACTAAACATGCTAACACAAACAGCTGCCATTCTTTGTCTACCTTCCTGTACACTGCTGCTTGTGGAGGTGTCTGAAGACAATCGTGACACCCAATGTGCTGTGATGCACATATAACCAGTGGTTTAAGAACTTGTCCACATGTCTGTGGTCAGGTGCACAGAACCACATTCACTCTCCTGAAGAGCCAATTTATTTTACCTTGCATACATGCATACATTTTGGGAACAGCCACAGTCACAAGATATTTACGGCTTGGTATGTTGTAACATGGAGCAAACTATTTTACAAGGGCTCTAAAACCATCATTCTCCACCACAGAAAATGGCTGCAGGTCCTTGGCAATAAATTCAGCTATTAACTGATTAATGTTAATGTGACTTGATGTGATCTACTGTAGGCAGTTTTTGTTTAAGCATTGCAGTAATGGACTGCTGTTTAGTTTGTGCGGGAGGCAAAAACCATGGGATTGCAGTGGCAAAGCTGTAGCTTGTCTAAAAACTTCTGTCAGTGAAGTCAAACATTTTTTTTTCTGCCCTGTCTCTCAGTCTCTTCACCATCACTATTGTGTGTAGGATTATTTTCATCACAGATATGTCTCTTGCTCAGGACTGCTGCCCAGCTGAATGGTAGGATGCGCTCTTTACAAATGCCTTTTCAGTGATGTTGTCCCGAACTGGTCCCTCACTTTCCCCCTGCTAACTTCCCAATGACAAAAGGTGCATGCAGCAACACATTCATTTTTGGGACTTGCATGAAAATAGCTCCCAACACAACTGAGATGGAATGTTTTGTCATGCCAGGAACTGCAGCAATTTTGTTGGCAGTTGTTTCTGACCCCAATTCATGCACACTGTGGCTGTCCCCAGAAATTAGTGTATATTTAATATATTTCCAATAATGCCATCTCATCTTATGAAAAAAATGTTAGTAAGGTTCCATGTCATAAGGGCGACTGAAAAATAGCGATCGCCGTTAGGGCGAGTGCACATTGGCGAAAATTGATTTCGGTGATGCACACTCGCAACGAGGACAAAAAGGGTGCCTGACACCTATGGATTTAGTATTTCATGTGGAGGGACTTTGCCCCCTGCACCCACCCTCGAAGGGGGCTTCATGTCCTGCACCCCTCGACTTATGGATTCTCAACTCCACGGGGGTGCATGTCGGGGTTGGGGGTGAAAAGTTAAAAAATGTAAAGCAGCCTGCGGGGGGATGCGCACACCAGACCCCAACCCTGCACCTCTCAGCTGACCACCCTCCCACCACACTAGCAGATCAGCTCGGCAGCTGCCACGCCACACCCCTCCCTATGCCATCCCTCCCTGCCTCCCCTCCACATACTTCCTGTCACTCTATTCACCCATCCCAGTATCCCACCCCCACCCCCATGTTAGGCAGCCGTGAACACAGGCTACCGTGAATTGAGTCGCTGTCTTTGTAGGCACCCAATTTCGGCTGCCTTGTTCACAAGATACCATTTGTAACTAGGCCAGGGAGATTTTAAACAACAATGTTGCCCCCAAACAGTACAATCTTACCAAAAACAGAAGACAATTCTTCTAAAGCAATTCTTCTAACACTTTAGTGGTTATAAAACCAGCTGATAAGGGGGGCAACATTGTTGTTCTCATTTTGAATCACTACAGAAATATTGCCTTGTCACTGTTAAATGATGAGAACAACTTCAGCAGACTTCATTTTGATCCGATAGTGACATTAAAAAAGGAACTGTGTATTTCATTATCTACAGCTTTAAATAATGGTGACATTGCTGATGGGGAATATAATTTTATCTGGCAGGACTGCTCTACTATTCCTGTTTTTCATATTCTCCCAAAAATTCATTAAAACCAAGAGAACTCACCTGGGAGATCCATATTCTAAGGCTGCAATTCACTAACCCAAAACCTGGGCAAGTTTATTGATTTTTCCTTACAATTCGGAGTACTGAATTTAGATTCATACATCAAGGATAAAACTGACACTCAGAAAATTGCAGACTTTAACTTGGGGTGTGGGTCTCACAAGGGTGGGAACTGATGTAAAAGTGCTCTGCACCTCAGTACAACACCAACAGTGAGGGGCTTTCAGCAATTAAATATTTTCTGGAAGAGTTGTCACTGACTGAGGATGTACCCAAGGACTTTATTTTACAGGTAACTGAATTTTTACTTACACATAACTGTTTGGATTTGAAGGCCACTTTTACTTGTAAAAATGTGGCACTGCCATGGATGCTGCCAAGGCACCAAGTTATGCTAATTTCTTTCCTGGTCACTGGGAATGTAGTCTGATTTTCAACGAAACTACAAATCCATTTTTTTTTTTTATTTTAGTTTTTGTTGGCCGGTTAACTGCACTAGACAAATCCTGGCTATCTTCAGGCACGACCCGGGGGAGAGGGAGGGGGATACAGATGAATGCCAACTGACCTTGAACCAGATTAAGCTTGTTGGTGGTATTTTTAGTGAATTTTTCAATCACATCAAGCACTGGTTTCAATGTATTGACGATGTACTGTGCATTTGGCAGGCTGACATTAGCACAGTACCAAACGTTATCCAGTGGCTCAATAACAATAATTTATATCCAAGATTTACAGACACTGCAAGTAAAACAACCCATAACTTCTTAGACCTTGCATTATCAGTCAGTGACAAAGGAAATAATGTGATCAACACTGAATGCTACAGAAAACTGACTGTAACCAAGTCTTTTTTATTTGCCACTAGTGTCCACCCTCCCTGTTTAAAGAATTCTGTACCATACAGTCAACTATTAAGACTGAGGAGGAACTGTAGTACAAATGAGGCACATTCCAACAATAAGCTGATGTCGAGTTCTACACAGGGGTTATGATCATAACCTCCTACTTAGGTCTAAAGAAAGAGCTGATAATATACAAAGGGAATCTTTATTACAGGAGAGGACACCCACTGTGTCTGAGTCACAACCCTGTACTTTCGTGACAGAGTACAACCACATTGCTGGAATGACTGGCAATGTAATATACAAGGATTGGCCCATACTACAGGAAGATGATGAAGCTGGCATGGCTGTGGGCCCAGACCCAGACTGATTTTTAATAGATCTAGTAATCTTAAAGACAAACTAGTGCATAGCAGAATTAGACAGCCCAGTAACCCTAGAAGCACCTGGTTACTCACAAGACCCTCTGGCTTTTACAAATGTAACGTGTAGATATGCTGTGAACAATATATCTGTACAACATCCTAAATTTACTGAGTTAAAAGCCATTGTCAAAGAAATGATAAATCACCTGAAAATAGGCACTTGGCTGTCTAGTGTGACTTACCCGGTTAACAAAAGCAAATAAATAAATAAATAAATGTGATACAACTTGTGTAGAATACCTCCCGTGGTGTAGCTGCCAATTAATCTACATGGGAGAGACATTATGTTCTCTCAAGCAGTGCATACAGGAACAATGTGTGCTTAATCATTAACAACAGGTAGGATGCCCCTGTTGGTGTGCATTTCACTTCACATCATTGTTCTTGCCCTGATGATCTCAGGTTTATGGGTTTAGAATGGGTGCCCCCCTCCCCCCAAAAAACTGGCGGTGACAGACCGAATCTCCTGTTGCAGAAAGAGTAAATGGATTTTTAAGCTTCAGAGTGTTAAAACTATAGGACTCAGAAATAAATAGGATTTAAAACCCTTTCTTAAGAAAAATTAAGATATACTTTGTTTTGCAATGCTAATGTTTTTCTCTTTTTTTTCTCTCCTCCTTTGGGTCAGTTTTCAACCCTTTCACCTGGACCCTTGTTAATCATTATGGACATCCCTCAAGTGGCATTGGAACTTAATTCAGTGGGGTCCTACTTAACGGTTGCCTTGGAAATAGCAGTTACGGAAGAACTTACCGTAAAAGTAGATCTTCGAGAGAGGTTCCTGCAGTAGGTCTTCATATATAGGACTGCGCCCCCTGGCGTCAGATGTGCATAGCAAACTTGTAGCTAGCAATCAGAGGACTCGCCCCGGTGTCAGGTGATCACGTCAGCTTGACTATAAAGGGGTGGTCCTGTGACCCACCCTCAGTTCTTTTCATAAGTAAAGGAGTAGAAAGAGGTAGACAACTCCTGGTACCCTGTGCCCTGGCAAAGCCAGAGACCTGGACAGGAATAAGGAAACTACAGGAGCTGGGGGAAAGGTGGGTGGGAAACTAGACCTACTGCAGGAACCTGTCTCGAAGATCTACTGTTACGGTAAGTTCTTACGTAACTGCTATATCTTACTTAGAGAGGTTCCTGCAGTAGGTCTTCAAATACAGGACTGAATACCAACCAGTCTAACACAATATAAGGAGTCGGAGATGAGGTTCTGGGAGGAGGAGGAAGATGTCTGTCAACTAACGGTCTGTTCAAGACATAAGAGCTTGCAAAACTGCAAGGCCGAAGCCAGCTCGATGCCTATAAGCAATGTCCAGACTGCAATGCTTAGTGAAGGTGTGGACGGAAGACTGAGTGGCTGCTGCACAGATATCCGCAGTGGACACATTCCTGAAATAGGCGGTAGAAATGGCCACACTCCTCGTTGGTGGAGTGACCTCTGACCACCCCCAGAAGGGGTTTTTCGTACTTCTGATAAGTGTAATGAATACAGTTAGCCAGCTACCTAGACAGAGTCTGTTTTGTGGTCACCTTGCCCTGACAGTGGGAGGCAAAGGCAACAAAGAGCTGGCTCAACTTATGAACTTCTTTAGTCTAAGAAGTATAATACCTCAAAATCCTGTGCACATCAAGGGTATGCAGGAGATATTCCCCCCGTTGGAGTGCTCTGGGAAAAACACTGGCAATTCAACACTCTGATTTAGAGTCATCTCCGAAACCACTTTCAGAAGAAATGAAGCATTAGTCCGCAGGACCACCCGGTCCCTGTGGAAAATTAAATAAGGCTCTCTACAAACTAGAGCCTGAAGCTCTGAAACCCTTCGAGCTGAAGTGACAGCAACTAAAAAGAACATTTTCCATGCTAAAAAACGCATATCACAGTTTGCTGCAAGTTCAAAAGGGGGCAAAGTAAGCTTTTCCAACATAAAATTGAGATCCCAGGGAGGAACAGGATTCTGAACTGGAGGTTTTACATGAAGGATCCCCTTCAAAAAAGTCTTAGAAACCTCTAGCTGAGCTAGGGTTTTGCCCTCCACCAGAAGGTTGTAGGCCGACACCGCAGAGAAATGGAACTTCAGTGAGAAATAGCTGAGGGAGATGCCCTGGACAAGACTGCTCCTGTTCATGTTCGGCCCCTCACCCTTTGCCCAAGGAACCCTTGGTTTGATGGTTCCTTGAAGGAGTTGAGGCGAGTTGGTCGAAGGATGGAGAAAGCCTGGCAAAAGTCTGGCCTTGATGCTGACAGGCTTAGGCTGATGGCACATTATGATGGCTATCAGTCAGAAATCACCCGTGAGAAGGCAGAATTCCTGTCCAGGGAGATTTCTGCTGTGCAGAATCGACCAGCTCAGCTTTTCCGGACTGTTGACAGATTGTGCAATCCAATCGGTCTCCAGCCCAGAGAAGCTTTTTCTCAGTTGAAATCCGAGGAGTTTGATCAATTCTTTGCAGATAAGGTTGCCAGCATCAGGTCTGGCATCAGCCTGACCTCTCCTATGAGGGATTGTGGTGGTCGGCAGGAAGTGGCGTGCACTCGGTCTATCTGGTCAGTTTTCCTCCAGCCAGAATTCACAGACATTGTGAAGATCATCCAGACACTGCGCCCAACCAGTTGTAGTTTGGATCCAGGCCCTACACCCCTTTTATTGGAATGTGTTGATATCTGCCCGATCCTTGCTGAAATTGTCTGGAGGTCCTTGGAGACGGGGGTCTTTCCAGATCCCCTAAAGGAGGCGGTCGTTCGACCACTCCTTAAGAAACCCTCCTTGGACCTAGACTGTCTAGCTAACTACCGACCTATCTCTAACTTGCCATTTGTTGGTAAGGTTATTGAAAAGGTGGTTGCGCTGCAACTGGATGATCACCTTACAACTCACAAGGTCTATGATGCTCTCCAGTCCAGATTTAGGAAGAAGCATAGCACGGAAACTGAACTTGTCCAAGTACTGAATGACCTCCTGATGGCTAGAGATAGAAAGGCATGTACCATTCTGGTCCTTCTTGATCTCTCTGCAGCATCTGACATGGTAGACCATAGTGTGCTGTTGGAGCACCTGTAGCTTTTTTGTGGGCTGTCAGGTACAGTCCTCAAATGGTTCCACTCTTTCCTCGTGGACAGGTCTCAAGAGAGTTTCCACCGGAATTTACTCCTCTGGCACTCACCCCCTGCCTTGTTTTTTGCAGTGTATATGCTGCCATTGGGAGATATCATCAGATGATACAGTTTAAGTTTTCACTGCTATGCAGATGACACTCAACTGTATATGTCCTTTCTGCCCAGACAAAATGATGCACTCTCTGTGCTAAACAACTGCCTTACCGAGATCAGAACCTGGATGAGTACTAGCTGGCTGAGACTGAATCCAGACAAGACTAAAGTGTTGGTAGTGGACCCTGGTCATCCAGGGGCAGGTCTGGGGGCTGGACAGGCATCAGGCTTTTTGATCAATGGCATACAGCTCACTACCTCAGACCAAATGAGTAACCTTGGCATTATTTTTGATGATGGTCTGAAACTGAAATCTCAAGTTCTGGCTGTCATCAAATCCTCTTTTTACCATCTGAAGAATATCACCCGGGTGAAACACTTGGTTCCTCCGGATGATCTTCCAACATTGGCTCATGCCTTCATCACTACCCACCTTGATTACTGCAATTCCCTCTACTTAGGGCTTCCAGGGGTTGATATCCGCCACTTGCAGCTAGTGCAGAATGCGGCAGCCAGGCTTCTGACTGGGACTTCCAGGTCCAGTCATATTACACCTGTGCTCCGCGAACTGCACTGGCTGCCTATTCAGTGATGGATCACCTTTAAGGTTGGCTTGTTAATCTTTAAAGCCCTACATGATCAGGGACCTGGTTACCTGCAAGACCTCTTGACACCCTACCGCCCCCTCCATCCTCTCCAATCCACCGACGAGGGATTGCTAGAGATCACCAGGGTGCAATTAAAAACTTCTGGTGCCCATGCTTTTCCTTTTTCAGCCCCACTCTGTGGAACTCTCTACCTCGTCGGTTCAGAGAATGCCTGACTGTCAATAGGTTTAAAATTGAGTTAAAATGTACTTATTTAACTTGGCCTTCCCTAGTTATGGTTAATCTGTTTTTATTCTTCTGTTTTAAATTTATATTTATATCTGATTTTATGTGTAGTGCCTTGGTTTTGAAAGGAGCTTTAAAAATAAAGTTTGATTTTATTTGAGACAGTGCATCTCGCTGTAAAGCACCATGCCTGGGAACAAGCGAGCAAAAGCTGGGTAGTATTGCATCGGATGGGGAGGCGAACAGATCTAGGTCTGGCCAACCCCATGGAAAAAACAGATTTTCCACTACCTCCTGCTTTAGTTGCAACTTGTGAGCCCTGGTGACTGATCAGCTAAGACTGTCCGCCAGGATATTGTGTACCCCGGTACGTGGACTGCTGTCAGGTATAGACCATGCTGAATCGCCCAATACCACACCCTCATTGCTTCCCTGCAAAGGGGGTATGATCGGGCGCCTCCCTGTTTGTTCAGATACCAGACAGTGGCCATGTTGTCTGTCTGGATGAGGAGTGTTCCTGGGAGAAGAAGTGACTGGAAAGCCTGGAGAGCACACAGACTGCTCTCATCTCCAGGATGTAGATGTGAAGATTCTCCTCCATAGGGGACAAGGAACCCTGTGTTCTGTGTTCCCCTAGATGTGCCCCCCAACCCATGTTCAAGGCATCCAAAATACAGGTTGCTCACCTGTAACAGGAGTTCTAGGAATGGTATATGTTGTTCATCCACACTTATTGGCAGGTTACTTGCCACTTTAAATCTTGCCGGAAGGTCTTCAAGCTGGCTCCTCCCACCCACCCGGGTGGTAAAACTCACGGCTCCGCCCCATGACGCCACATCTGGCCCGCTGGAAGCTCAGGTTGTGCATCGAAGCCGGGGAGGTCAGGTGGGTCGTATGGATGAACAACATATACCATTCCTAGAACTCCTGTTACAGGTGAGTAACCTGTATTTCTAGGACATGGATATGTTGTTCATCCACACTTATTGGCAGACTCTAGCAGTTCTCCGGAGGAGAGCAAGGCACACCCCTACTTAGGGAAAAGAGACTGGAGAACCGAAACAAAACAAGCATCCCGGCGTGACTCAAGGTTGATGTGGTAATGGGTGATGAAGGTGTGTGCTGACTTCCAGGTAGCAACCCTGCAGATTTCCTGGATAGGGACGTCCCTGGAAGCAGCCACCGATGCAGCAGTATGGCGGGTAGAATGAGCTCTTATCCTCTGGGAGCTCCATGCCCGCCAGCTTATAGAGAGATCTATGCAGGAGGTGACCACCTGTCTATGTCTGTTAGCTGCAGCTCTGCCAGGTCTTGGACTAGCGTGGGTGACAAACAGCTGGTGAACCTCTCCCGAATTTCAGCCCGTCGCTCCTTATAGTAGCGGCGCCCTTCTAGGGTCCAGAGTATGGAGCCTATATTCGACGTACGCGGGTGTGATTGGGGTAGAACACTGGCAGAGTCAACACCTGGTTAAGGTGAAACTCCGACACCACCTTTGGAAGGAATTTCAGGTGGGCGCAGGACAACCTTGTCCCTGTGGAAGACCAGGTAAGGAGACTCTATGGAAGCGCCTGGGCTCTCCATCCTTCTGGCTGGACGTAATAGCCACCAAGAAGGCGGTCTTCCACGTGAGGTGAGAGATATCACACCTGTGCATTGAGTTCGAATAGGCTTGTCCATGAGCTTTGCCAGAGTCAGCAATGAGATCCCATGGAGGTGGAGGTTCTCGCACCGGAGGGGAAATGTGATCAAGGCCTTTGAAAAAGCGCCAGACCACCTTCTCCTGCACCACTGACTGCTTCCCGGCTCGCGCCCGGTAAGCAGAGATGGCTGCCAGGTGCACCCTTAGGGTCGTCAACCTAAGCCCTTGCTGAGAAAGGGACCATAAATAGTCCAAGATGCTTGCCAAGGAACAGGAGGAAGGGTCCAGGCCCTTGCCCTGACACCAAATGGAAAACCTTTTCCATTTGAAGGCATAGCATTTCCTGGTCGACTCCTTACGGGACGCCTCAACTACATTGAGGACCTCGTCGGAAAGACCCAAGGCCTGGAACTCTAGCCGCTCAGGAACCAGGCTGTCAGGTGCAGGGATCGAAGGTCCGGATGGAACAGCTTCCCCAGATTGACTGAAAGCAGGTCCAGGCAAGCTGAAAGCTGCCTCGGGAGCCTGGAGCTGAGGCTGAGGAGATCTGGATACCAGCATTGGCGGGGCCAGTCTGGGGCTACCAGAATCACCTGTGCCTTGTCCCTCCTCGCCTTGAGAAGTACCTTGTGGAACAAGGGAAATGGGGGAAAGGCGTAGAAGAGGCCCGGGGTCCACGGCCTCGAGAAGGTATCCCCCTGCAGCAAGCCCTGCTGAGGGGGGTGGGCATGGAACAGCCTCAGCTGCATTCTCCTGGGCAAACAGATCCACCTGAGGTGTGCCCCAATGGGAGAACAGATCTTGTACTACCTCCGGCAGGAGGACCACTCGTGGGATACAGCTCCTATCCGGCTTGGGGCATCGGCCAGGTGTTGGGCTCCCCGCCATGAATGGCTGGGAGATCCGCCTCCAGGCTGCTACACGAGTGACCAAGTCGGGAGCTTCCTTGCACAGAGGCATGGGCGTGTCCACGCCCTGGCGGTTTAGGTAGTACATGGTCGTGGTATTGTCCGTCTGGACCGGAACACTTGACCCCCTAGAAACAGGGCGGCGGTGACAGCTAGGCGGACCGCTGGGGCTCCAGCAGGTTGATATGGCATCGGGACTCCCTTGAGGACCAGAGGCCATGCGCTCTAATGCTCCCCAGATGGGCACCCCAACCCATCAGAGGCGTCGGTCGACAGAGACCCCGTCAGCATGGGGCGGACAAGCGGGATGCCCTCCTGCAGATGAACTGGAGCGATCCACCACTGGAGGCGTTCCACATCCCCTGGGTCACCGTCACTAGCTGGTCCAATGGATCATGGCGTTGAGACCACTGGCTGGCCAGTCCCCATTGAAGGCGCATGTTCCAGCGGGCCCAACGGACCACACTGGTGCAGGCCGCCATGAGACCCAGGAGGCGCAGGAAGTCCCGGGCAGGGCGCAATTGCCCAACCAGAAATGATCGGGCAAAGGAGGAAAGAACCTCGGCCCTGTCCGCCGGGAACCGTGCTCTGGCTCAAGAGAGTCGAGCTCTGCCTCGATGAAGAGAATCACCTGCTTCGGTTCGAGTTCCGACTTGGCCTCATTGATGAGGAGGCCGATTGAGAGCAAATCTAGAGGGCCAGATGTCTGGACCGCTCCACCTCCTGTCTGGAGGGGGCTGCTATCAGCCAATCATCCAGGTAAGGGTACACCCAGACCCTGCGGTGCAGCAGGAATGATGTCACCACTGCCATGCATTTGGTGAAGACCCTGGGTGCAGGAGACAGGCCGAAGGGCATGGCTCGGAACTCGAAAAGGGATCCTTCCGCTCGAAAGCGAAGGAATCTTTGGTGAGACGGACGGATAGGGACGTGAAAAAACGCGTCCTGCAGGTCCAGAGAGCAGAACCACACGCTGCGTTCCAAGGATGGTATTATCTGAGCCAGAGTGACCATCCTGAAGGTCCGAGACCTTAGAAACTTGTTTAGGTCATGTAGGTCGAGAATGGGGCACCAGCCCCCCGTCAGTTTTGGGACCAGGAAGTACCTGGACACAACCCGGGTCTGAGGAGGTCCGCCCCTCTCTGATCACCCTTTCTCGAAGGCAGGCGATGTCGGCTCGGCGAGCCGACAGCGAAGCTGCGGACCCCGAGGCCCCCGGGGCGACGGCTCTGAAGGGCGGGGCCTGCTCGAACTCCAGAGGCAGGCCCTTTCCTACCACTTCCAACACCCACCGGTCTGTGGTAATAGCAGACCAGGCGGAAAGGAAGTACTGGAGCCGTCCCCCCACGGGGGGAACCTGGGGTGAGGTGACGAGGTTGGGGGCGACACCCCTCAACCCATCACTGTGCAGACTTGGAGGAGGGACCGGCCGAGGGACCTCCTGGGCCTTTACCTCCCTGTTTCCTGGAGGAGGAAGCCGCGGGCTTGGGTTTGGGACGTCAAGCGCAAGCCTGCTGGCCCTGATGTTGCTGGGCCGGACGTGCAGGGCACAGACAGACGAAAGGGCTTGGGTTGCGGTCTGCGGCCCTTGTCCCTCTGAGCGGATGAGACCGAGTCAAAGTGGCACTGGACTTTTCAATCCTCTGGAGGTGGCCTTCCACTCCAGGGCCGAAGAGGTCATTCCCCAGGAAGGGGACATCCACCAATTTGTGCTGGGTATCCGCTGTGAAGGTGGATATCCTCAGCCATGCCCGACGGCGCATAGCCACTGCGGCCACGACTGACCTGGCGCATGAGTCTCCAATGTCCAAAGCAGTCTGAAGTTGCTACTTTGCCACGCCCTGCCTGGTCCGCACCTGCCTAACCATAGTCTGCAGGTCAGCGGAAGATGAGGACTACCTCATCCAGGAAGCCCAACAGGACATGGGAGAAATGTGCCATAAGCATGGCCGAGCTAGCCTGAAAGAGCCAAGGGAGGGGCGCGGCAGGCTTTTCACCCGGCATAGTCCAATTTCTTGGATTCCTTGTCGGAGGTTTGTCACGTCCTAGCATTCCGGCCTGAACGCTGTCGTAACTAACCCTCGGCTGAGGATGTTCGAAACCGGACAGGGAACGGTAGGGACGCATACTTCCTGCCAAAGGCGCAGGCAGGAAGCAGGACACTGCAAAGCTCAAAGGCCGGGCCCACATGGCTGGCCACAGGAAGGCCTCCATAGGGAATCCCCGGTCCAATATCTCCGTGAGGATACTTGGCCGCAGATCACAGGCTCGAGGCTGCATCCCGGTGGACTCGAGATGAGCCTAAGCAAACCCAGAAGGACGAGGCGCTCGTCCAGCGACTGACCCCCAGGGACTCCAAGTCCACTCGCCTGGAGAAAAGGAGGAATGGTCGTTGGACTCGGAAGAGTCCGCGAGAGCTGCCCCGGGCCTCAGCCACCCTCCACCTGCCGAGGCGATCGGGAGTGAGGGTGACCGGCAACCTATGGGGTAAACCCTGAGCCGACAGAGAGTTCTTGGTGGACCCCAAGCTCAGCAGGCTGTGGAGGTGGAGGTTCCACCATAAATCGGAGGAGCAGCTGGTTCGGCTGAGCAACAGGCCTGGAAACAGGTGCCTCGGCTAAGCGAGGGTTGCTTGGGCCGCTCCGGTGACAGCCACTTAACAGCCGGGGAAGGCGACGTCGTCGGCTTATTCCAGGCCAACAGAAGCTGTTGCCACATGAGGTCCTCGTATCGTCGACGCAACTTGCGTCGAAGCCTCCCCTCGTCCGAGGAAGAGGACGAGGACGAGCAGCAGCGCCACTTGCCGCGGTGCCGAGACCGAGACCGCCTATGGTGACGGGATCGGCTGGACCGTGAAGAAGTCCGAGACAGAGACCGCGAACCTCAGCTTTTCCGAGGAGGGTGCAGGGAAGGCGCAGGGAAAACCCGCCCTCCCCTCGGCTCGGAAGGAACACCAAAGGGCTCTGGAACCGGAGGCACTGGCAAGCCCACAGGATCCTCAACCGCCACCGGGGGAACCGGGGAGAGAGGATTTTCGGCTTCTCCGGTCGACAACCCGTCCAACGGGTCGAGAAAAATCTCGACTGCGTCGACAGGAGTCTCGGTCAACTGACCTGACGGGGACACCGTGAGGCCAGTGGCCGAAGCCGAAGGATCGACCGAAGTCGATGGTCGACCACTCGGGGAGGGGGACCTCTCCCGCTCCCAAGAGCGTCGATGGACGGACTTACCCGCTGTCCTTCTTCTTTTGGACGAGAGGAAGGTCCGAAGATGAAGGTCCCTCTCACTTGGTGGAAAGAGACAGACAAAGCTCCTTAAAGGAAGCAGTATGGGATCCCAGGAGAGCGGGATAAATGCCGTGACCGAGAAGATGGTCGAGCCACCTCCTCTTGAGGCGATCATCTGCTCAAGCTGATCCGCCGAGGCAACCCTGCGAGAACTGCCAACGGGCCTCTTTTGACTTTACCAGAAAGTAGCGCTTCTGGAGTCGCCAAGTTGCAGGCAGGCATCACGGTCTTCAGGACATAGGCCGAGAAAGAAGAGCACAGGTCACAAGCCTGCGGGTCGTGCTCAAGGCCCAAGCAGTAGGCATGCGTGGAGTGCGGATCCGTCCGAGGACATCTTCTGCCATGGGATCTCTGGAAACCGGGGTCGGTTGTCCATCGCAGCCGCAAGGAAAGAGTTGACCGAAGTCTAGAAAACCTAGGAGTTTAATTTGGAAAACCGAAGGTTAGAAACCAGTCTTATCACATGAGCATTAAGGAGGAACCTGAGCTCGCGGTAGGAAGATCTGGCATCGTGGGGCGGAGCCGAGAGTTTTACCACCCGGGTGGGTGGGAGGAGCCAGCTTGAAGACCTTCCGGCAAGATTTAAAGTGGCAAGGAACCTGCCAATAAGTGTGGATGAACAACATATCCATGTCCCTAGAAGCAAGGGTTTCAGAAGGCACCGGAGGGTGGAAGGGCCCCCCCCCCAACAAATTGGCGGGATCCTGCCACCAGAGGAGATCTTTCTGAAAACTTCTGGAGATCATGATCTTTTGGTCCATGTCATCCGAGCATTGATCCCATTGGACTAGGAGAGACCATTGGGCTACCCTCACATGCAGCATGGCCAGGGGTACTGTGGGTATGGCTGCCGCCATGAGGCCCAACAGGTGAAGGATAGACGGAGCCATGGTCCACCGAGAGGACGCCACTAATGTAGCCTGGGAGACGAGCATCTCCGCTCGGTCAAGAGGGAAAAAGGCCTTGCTGTGGACCATATCCAGCACTGCTCCGATGAATTGGAGATGCTGGGAGGATACTAGCTGGGATTTGGGTAGGCTGACAGAAAGTCACAGACTGGAAAAGAGTGGAACTCCTTCAGGCTGAACAGCGAGGGGGCTGAAAAGAGCCAGTCATCCAGGTACGGGAACACAAATGCCCTTGCGGTGAAGGAACGCCGCTACCACTGCTAAGCACTTAGTGAAAGCCCAAGGTGCTGAAGATAGGCCAAATGGAAGGGCTTTGAACTGGAAGTGGTCCTCCAGAAAGGAGAACCTGAGGAAGCGGCAGTGGGCTGGGAGGATGAGGATAGGGATATGCAGGTAAGTATCCTGCATATCCAGGAATTACAGCCAAGTGTTTGGTAGGAGCAGGGGCAATCGGCCCTGGAGAGTCAGCATGTGAAACCTCTTGTATTCCATGAAGAGGTTGAGCATGCTGAGATCTAGGATATGTCTAAGATACCCCATCTTCTTTGGAACTAGGAAGAAATGGGAGTATAATCCCTTTCCTGTTTGCTATGGCTGCTTTTCACAGCAGAGCCTGGATTTCCTGTCTGACCAGAGGGATCTGACCAGATGGGTAAAAAGACCTTCCTGGAGAATTTGAAGGAGGTTTCTCCAGGAACTCTATTGAGTGACCTCTTTGTATAAGTTGTAAAACCCATACGTCTGCGGTGACAGCCTTCCAAGTGAAGGCCAAATCTTCCCCCTACCGGTTCCTCCGAGTATATGGAGGGAGCGGAAGGAGGGGAAATGAGTCAGGACATGGATGGGAGGGGAGCCTTTCCTCCTGAGGCGGCTTTGGCAAACCTGGCCTGAGGAATTTGGGCTCCAGAACTGGTGGCACGTCGTTTATTTTGACGCCTGCCCTGGTTCTTGTTCCACTTCCATTGGCACTGAAAGGGCTGCTGCTGCGTCTTCTGGCCAGTACGGTACATGGAACGGATGTCCCGGAGGGATCTGCCGCTCTCCTGCAGCCCAGTTATTATAACTTTGGTGTCACCACCAAACAGAGCAGGACACCTAAAAGGTGCGTCCAAGAGGGACAATTGCACATCCTGTGCCAAACCTGCCAGACACAGCCAGGCTAGGCATCTAAGGTAGATCCCCGAGGCCACTGCCTGAGCCACGGAATCGTAGGTGGCTCGGAGAGCATGATGGCAGGATGATTTATTCATCTACACTTTCTCCAGGAGTTTGGCCCCCGAGTTGCTTGTCAGGGATATCTCCTGGAGATCCTTCTCCAGTTCTGTTAGCGAGGATTTTTGAAAAGCCACCATGTGTGAAACATGGTTCAACAACCTGATGGCACAGGTGGATGAGGCAACAATTTTTCTGCCAAACTGATCCAGCTGTTTGGAGTCCTTATCCAGCGGAGAAGCACTCAAATGTTTAGGTTGTACCGATCTGTCATGGGCCGCAGTGATGACCATGGAGTCGGTTTTCAGTTGTGCGGTCAAGTGGGAGACCACTTCCGGGGGAAAGTAGGTTCTATCTGCTTTATAGAAAACAGCCAGAATGGATGAGGACTGTTGCCAGAAGGTAGACACAAGATCCTCGTGTGGTCCCATCCAAGGGGGCACGAGGAGGGGGATCCACACTACCAAGGTCCAGATGCTCGGCTAGTCTCTTGTGCTGGGGGTCCAGTTCCTTGGATGGCCAGCCACAAGCCTTCTGAAGGTCCTCAAAAGCTCCCTAAATGAAGGGTTCTTGGGGGGCAATTTAGGGGGCTCCTTAGGTTGAGGTTCGACCAGTGAGTGGGGTTCTGACTGGTCGATGTCCGAATCTTCCTCGGACTCTGATGACTCCGGCCTGCTGGGCAGGGAGCAGTCAACAACGGTTTCCCCATGATGAAGAGTATCAGAGACTTGGCCACAGCATGCTGGTCTAGGAGGGGGCATGCTATGGGGAAGGGTGCCCCTACAAGCTGTGGTTGCTTAAGCTCCCACAGGAGTTGTGACCGAGCATCCTTCCACCACGCTGGGATGGACTCATGGTCAGGCAGCAGAGGTGGAGGAGGCGGGGGCGTAGGCTGGTACCCCGAGAACCCTGGGAAATAGGGATAATTGGGTGGGTGGTGCCAATAAGGGTACTGGATCAAGCCCTGCCCCTGGTAGCCTGGCGTTGGGTAGCCCGGAGTGGGTGGATAACCCGGAGTCAGCAGAACATGGCCCGGTGTCGGAAAGGTATTATAGGTATTATCTTGTTGGCGGGCCTCCTGCGGGCAGGTAGTGGGGATCTGGCCCTGGAAAACATAGAAACATTAGAATTTGACGGCAGATAAGGACCGCTTGGCCCACCCAGTCTGCCCATTTCCCTACCTAATGGATAAGCTGCAGATCCTAGTTAACCAGCAGCCTACTTCTTTCTACCCCAACCCCCTAGAATTGCCTTATGACTGTCCCATGCATGCTTGAATTCAATCACTGTTTTTGACTCCACAACCTACTCTGGAAGGCCATTCCATGCATCCACAACCCTCTCTGTGAAAAATACTTCCTTACATTACCTCCAGCCGCCCTCCCCATCTTCAAATTGTGCCTTCTGTTGCACCTCTTGCTTTGAAAGATGCTACCCTCTTGGACTTTGTAGACTCCCTTGGTGCTTGAAAGTTTAGATCATGCCCCCCTTTTCTTGAGGCTATACATATTAAGCTCCTTTAGTCTCTCTTCATATGTCTTCTGGTGCAGACCCTGCACCATTTGATGCCCTCTTCTGGACAGCTTCCATCTTGTCTATGTCCTTGCGGAGATTGGGTCTCCAGAACTGCACACAGTACTCCAGATGGGGTCTCACCAGCTGTCTATACAGAGGGATAACAACTTCCGTTTTCTACTGGTGATGCCTCTCCCTATGCATCCCAGTATCCCCCAACCCTCCTTACTGCCCTCTCATTTTGCCCCACCTTTAAGTCATCTGATATGACTACCCCCAGGTCCCTTTCCATTTTTGTTGCTGTTAGTGTCTCACCCCCATTGTGTACTCTTCCCTGGGTTTTGTTTCCCAGGTGCATTATGCACTTCTTAGCACTGAATCTAAGCTGCCATACATGTGACCATTCCTCTAACCTTGCCAAGTCTCTTCTCATCCTTTCCACCCCACCTTGTGCATCAACTCTGTTGCACATTTTGTGTCATCTGCAAAGAGACATGCTTTTCCTTCCAGTCCCTCTGCAATGTCACTTATAAATACATTGAAGGGACCGGTCCTATCTGAACCCTGCGGTACCCCACTAGTAACCCCCTTTCTTCAGAGTGGACTCCATTTACTATTACCCTCTGTGTCCTATTCTCCAGCCAATTCTTTACCCAGGCTATCATCTTGGGACCCACTCCCAGGCTGGCTAACTTGTATATTAATCTTTTGTGTGGAACTGAGTCAAATGCTTTGCTAAAGTCTAGGTAGGCCATGTCCACAGCCCCTCCCTGATCTACTACTTTGGTCACCCAGTCAAAGAAATCTATTAGATTTGTCTGGCATGACCTTCCCGCTGTGAATCCATGCTGCCTTGGGTCCTGTGCCCCTCTGTCCTCTAGGTACTCGACAATTCTTTCCTTCAGAAGTGATTCCATCATTTTCCCTATCACTGAGGTTAAACTAACAGGTCTATAGTTTCCTGCTTCTGCCCTGCTCCCACTTTTGTGAAGGGGAATCTGCCCTCTTCCAGTCCTCAGGTACAACCCCATCCTCCCATGATTTGTTAAAGAGTGTAGTCAGTGGTGACACTAGTTCTACCCTTAGTTCTTTTAGAATTCTGGGATGAATCCCATCAGGCCCCATTGCTTTGTCCACCTTCAGTTTCAAAGTTCTTTCAGAACCCTTTCTTCTGTAAATGGGCTGGTATCAACTTCTGTATCCAGAGTGTTTCTATGGTTTGTTTTAGGTACCTCCCCACTTCCTTTGTAAATACTGAGCAAAATATTTGTTTAGTATCTCTGCCTTTTCACCGTCATCCTCTGCCCACCCCTCCCTTTATTAAGCCTCACTATCCCTCCCTTAGTCTTTCTTCGCTCCCTGATGTACCTAAAAAAGGTTTTATCCCCCTTCTTAACTGAGGTGGCTATCTTTTCCTTGGTTCGGGCCTTTGCTGTTCTGACTGCCTTCCCAGCTTCCTTTTGCTTTAACTGATACAATTCTCTGTCCTGCTCCTTCTGTGATTCCTTGTACTTTCTGAATGCTTTCTTTCTCTCTTGAACCACCCACAGGGCTCGCTGGAGAGCTGAAGGGCCCACCGGGGAGGTGCAGAAGGGCCGCTAGGGAGTGGTAGTGGGGCAGGCGAAGGGCCCGAAGGTGCCAAGGGAGGAGGTTCCATACCTGAGCCACCTAGGTCCAGCAACGGATCCACTGGTGAAGGAGGTTCCGGCGGCAGAATGAAGCCTGGCGGAGGGAGGAGGTCCAGTTGGGTCCCCAATGACAGGTCCTGAAGAGTATCCGACGGAAAGGACAAGTCGGGAACAGGTGGCGAATCCCTGGGGGCAGAGACCAGCAAGGATGAAGGTTCTCCCGTGAGCACACTTGTCCCGGGGATGGGGTCCAGAAGAGAGCCCGATGGGAGAGCTGATGCATCTATGCAGTTGATGGAAGATCTATCGGGTGACTTACTAGGCGCAGCCGAGCTAACCACGGCAGAAAGACCATGCTCAGGCTGATCGGCCTGGGCCGGGTGCCCAGTGGTGGAACTGGAGGGTGACTTATCGGTGGTGCTCTGAACAGGAGACCTAACAGAGATCTCTAAGGAGGTGACCCCCTGGCTGCCCGCTCACCTCGGCCAGAGAAGGCGTTGTGCAAAAGCAGATAAAGGCCCAGCAGGCATGGTACTCACAGAAGTAGAGGGTCCACCCTAATCTTCGATGGATGTCTGGCTGGTCTTCCCTGAGGAGAACGGCTCCACTCCCGGCGCTTCTCCTTATCCTTCTTTTTCTTCCTTTTTTCAGGGGCTGGTGATGATGACCTTTCTCTTAGCTCCTTTTCCATGGAGGCTAGTCTCTGGGAAAGAAGGTGGGCCTTGAGGGTCCTCTTGTGAAAGGTGTCCCTCAGCAGCCACCACAGAGTTTTGTTTCCGGGTTTGCAAATTGGGGATATTAAAATTCAAAGTGGGAAGATTGAAAAGTAATCGTTTGTAAATGGTAGGAAACCAAACACAACAGATACGGATGGGTTTAGTTGTGGAGGAACGAGTATGGGCATGGGGGTTTGATTTGGAAAGCCTCGTCTTGCGTTACGCACAATGCGGATTACTAGTTTCTTACTACGGCTGGAGACGGGATGAAGGGACGGCTACTCAGAAAAAGAAAGTAAGTTTTGAAGAGAACTACATTTTTGGGGGTTGTACTGCAGCAAGTGCCATTTTGCTTTGAAGGTGGACCTGAATGGCAGTCTGTAATTTATTGCTGTGCTGACACGACTGCCGTGCTGCCAGTTTAGTGAGCTTTGCTAGTCGGTTTGGTCGGCAATGAAGGAAGCTTGGGAAGGAAGAAATAAAAGGTCAGACTGAGTTTCAAGTAAAAAAAAATAATGTGTGGGATTCTGTTGGAAGTGCCTTGGGTGAGGGGACAGTGCAACACGAGGGAGTGGTTTGTAGGTTGGGGGGGGCTGTGTACAGTGGTTTGATGTCTGGTTAGCGTGGCACGGAGCCGCAGGTCATTTTTTCAGAGAGGACAGTGTTGGAGACAGTGATATTTTTTTATGGTGTGTTCAGCTTGGGAGAATTAGTGCCAATAAATGCTGATAAGGACACAGATAAAACTAGGTTTTGGCCAATCAGCATTCTGCATTTCTTAAGCCCATTTTATAATATTTAATATTAAATAGATGCACTTTATCTGTGTGATGTCCTCCTACCAGCCCCACCCTCCTGAGGAAGGCTCGAATTAGAGTCGAAGCGCTGATGTTTGCTGGAGTAGAGCTTGCTGCTGAACTTTATGTTTGGCTTTTTTTATTTAGTTAAATTTCATGCTCAATAAATTAAACTTGTTTGCCAGATTACACACTGTGTCTTTGGTCCTATGTGCCACCACGGACTGTTCCAGTTTGAATTACCTAGCACTACAGTCATTTAAATTTAAAGTGATGCAGCTAGCCCATCGGCGCAGCAGTAGCACTATGGCTCGTGACGCTGGCGGTCCTGGTTTGGGAGTGCACCTGGGTAGTCACGGGCAGTACAGGGGGAGGAGGACTGAGGAGGATGCTGCCCTTCTCCGGGGAGAGCGGGTTCCATGCTCCACTGCAATATTACCATCTGGGTGTACACGGGCGGTAGTACGCCTGCAGCCGGATGGATGGAAGGGAGGGACGCTGTGACACTGGCATACAGATGCCCACATAGTGCGCATACCTTGCCATCCTGCATGCAGCATCCTTGGGTACCATAACAGAACAAAAACACTGTGACTGCAGCACCTCTTTGATGAAGACGGTCCCTGGTGCCATCAGGGTCCCAGCCTCACCCCCACGAGCCCCGCCTGACAAGATGTATGGGTGTTTAGCCCCAGCCCGACCCCACCTGCGGGTGAAGCCAATGCTCCATGGAGGTGAGAGGCAGTGGTTAGAGGGGCTGCAGGGATCGGGTCGGTGCTTGAAGGTCCCAAATTGAGGAGTGCTGATGGGAGCGGGCATAAAAGTATAAGATAAAAATAAAATTCAAAGTGATGCACAAGTATGGGAAAGAGAATGTCAATGCTGATTTTCTGTCAAGGTATGGTTCAGGAATTGAGAACGTGAAGGTTAAAATAATGTGTGTTTTTAACTGAAATGTTTGCTGTAGTCAGTGTCAGGAAAAATGGATACCACATATGCAAAGAACTGTAATTGTTATAGGACGATCTAGAACTAAAAGGTTTTGAAAACCTGTTTTAAAAAGAGAAAAAAACAGGTTCCCTCTTAAAGAGGGAGGTATGTGACAGGGTTGGGTTAAGACCTTGTCCCATTTGTTATGCAGAAAAAGTTAAAAGCAAGGATCTATTCTTTCCTCTTTTATTATGCCACTTGGCTATCTCTCACCTGTCTGATTATGCAACCAAATTTTCCTTGTGGCGTCTCGGATTAGGCCACTCTGACGGTCCCACAATTCCCCGTTTTCTCCCTTTCTTTTTTGCTGTTCCTGTTCTTTCTTCCCTTGCTTCTCTGTGGTTAAAAAAAATATGTGTGAATCTGTGAAAACTGAGATCCTTCATTTGCAAATGTATATAATTATATCATTGAAAGCAGTTTGCAGAAAGTTATTTGAGTTTATCTGCAGGGGCATCCATTTGGGGAGTTGCCCCCCTTGTCTGAGCCCTTTTTTTCTATTTTATCATTTGTCCCCACTGTCTGCTGTAGTTATCCACCTGGTCACAATGCCTCTGGCGTCCACCTTCCGTTCTCCTCCCCTGAAACCTCCCACTTACCCCTCGGAGGAGAAGGGCTCGGCACTGGCCAGATGCTGCGATCAATGGGACTATCTGGGGAAGCTGGAAGGCTGCTGAGGCAGGCTTCACAGGGCAGTAGACTACGAGAATTTTTTTTCAATTTTTACTGTGGTGAGGATGTAATGATGTCCTGCATCAGCCTACCCCTTTAGTGCTGTTGGGCCGGGAGAAGGCGGTGTCTGCCTCTGCTAAGGGCAGTCAAGCGCCAGATAGGATCCCACCGGAAAAGGAGAGCAGTCAATTGGACACTCCATCCTTCTCCCCCCACCAGCCCTCCAGTGACCCAAGTCCGTTCCAGAGCCCAGGTCATCGGCATCGCAAGAGGAAATCCAACTGATGTGCCGATGGCCTAGGCCGCTGTTGTTTTTAATGAATGGTGCTGTACTCCCCCCACCCCTATAACTATCAGTTTATTCTGCAATTATTTCCTCTGGCTCCCCCCATGCGGCATGGCGGGTCACGGGTGCTAAGGAGCTATCCTGAATGCCTGGCTTTTTGTTTTTTAAGTCCTCCTCTGGCTCAAAAAAAATCCTCAAACTCCCAGCAGTCTCCCTAGTGCCAGTACTGCACATGCACGTGAGAGCCGAGTGGGACCCGACTATTGGCTAACGTGGACGGACGTAGTCAGAGGCAACGTCATTCAAACAGAACATGACCACAGTCTAAGCGGGAGAAGCCTGCCAACTCGTGTTGTCATCTCGACAATCAGGAAAGAGAAGAGCAAGAGAGTTTAAAAAAACAAACTGAAGTAACATCATCTACTCTTCTTTACTCTGCAGTCCAACCTCCTCACTGTAGTCATCTGCCCCATGACATCGCCCAGTGGACTCGAGTGCGCTTCAGAGCGAGTGTGGTCCTGACCAGTGGGACCAACTGGTAGTCTAGACCCAAGGCACCCAGGCCCAGCGGGCGCGACACAGACAGACAGACTGCTGAATTTACAGTCGGCGGTCCACTCACACTCAGACAGCAGGCAGAACAGACAACGGAGGAGAGCAGAAAAAAAAAAATCAACACTGGTGGTGAGTGAGACAACATACTAAAAAACATCTATCGATCTTTAATATTAGTGGATGCTGCTGATGCACATTGCAGAGTTCAAATTAATGTCAGGGAATGAAATCAAGTTTAATGCATATTTAATCATCTACTAGCTGTCAGATTGTAAGCGCTAGTCCCAATAACTGATGTTTGTCCTTCTTCTACAAAAGTCCATTGCATTTTTCTTGCAACTGCTTCACTTGCCTGCTAACTGATGGCTTTTTGCTGGGCTTCTATTAAAGGATTGTTTTACTACTGCTGCCTGATTGCCAATACTACTGCTCCTCTGACCGCTCACCTTGATACTGTGTCTATTATTATAATAATTGTTGACAAGTATTCTTCTAGGCCTTCGCGGAGTTAAAAAAAAAAAGTCTCACCCTAGTTTTACCCTCTGTAGTCCTTGCTCATAATGTTACTAATTGTGGTCCTCCCGAATGAATACTGCCAGATACATTTCCCTTTTACCTGATTTAAAATTAGAACTGGGTTCCAGGAAGTAGCAAGAGTAGGGAGGAAGGCTTCAAGGCTAGAGTTTTGGGCACCAGGTGGAGGAGCCAAGGGTACCCAAGGCCTGGGGTGTGATGTCACTGTGACGGGTATCAGGCCCATCTTTCTGAAAGAGAGAATCCTGTTATGCTGGCCTGGTGCTGGCCCTAGAGTTCAGGTGTTCCTGATTGCAAACAGTACCCAGAGTTGTAACTGTGCAACTGGGTATGACTCGGTGCTCAGGTAAGGGTTGATCATGGGCACGAAATAATCCAGTTATCCCCTGATACTGCAATTTGTGGGACCCTGGGGTTGCTAGTCCCACAGCACTCAGGAGCAAGTCCTGTTCCTTGAAGGAGGGCACAGTATGGGTTTCCTTTCAGAACGAGAGTCGGGGTCACAGTCCCAAGTGAGTTTCCAGACTTGGAGACGAGGACCATGAATGGGGGCCCCCCCTCAAGGTGGTTGCATGCCCCTGAAATCCAATACAGAATGTCTACCACTTGGCTCGTCTACTGTCTTAGAGACCCAGTCAAAGAAGTCATCAGATTCGTTTGACACAATGCCCCCCAAGAACCCGAGATGTCTTGCATCCTGGAGACCATGCTCCTCTAGCTAGTCTACCAATCTTTCCTTAAGTATGGTCTCTATGAACTTGCACACAATTGAGGTCAGACTGACTGGACTGCAATTCCCTGGGTCATCCTTGGGACTGCTTTTGTGGAGGGGCACCCCATGTGCTGTTCTCAAGTCCTGCAGCACCATGCATAACTACAATGAGCTATTAAATAGGCCTGCCTGTGGCCCTGCCAGCTCCTCAGTCAATTCCCTTGGATATACTCTGTCCGGGCCTGGTGATTTGTCCACTTTCAATGCTAACAGCCCCTTTCTCACTCTATCCTTCTCTATCACTACATCTGTGTTCCTCTCCCCCCTTCTCCTCTTCTTCCTTAAGGCACTGGTCTGTCCTTCTCCCTTCTGAAGACGGAACAGACATATTCATTTAGTATCTCTGCTCCCCCCCCCCATTATCCTCCACCCACTCTTCCCCTTTCTTAAGTCTAACAATCCCATCCTCCTTGTACCTTTTCTCACTTATATAGTGAAAGTAGGCTTTCTCCCCCCTTCTTAATTTCTCCGGCTATCTGTAGCTCCTTTTGTGCCTTAGCTCGCCGGACTTCCTTACTTGTCTCTTTAGCCAACCTTAGGTAATTTTCCCTTTTCACCTCTCTCAGTCTTCCTGAATTTTGTATAGGTTTACCTCTTGTCCCTTACTGCCTGGGCGACCCCAGAACTGAACCAGCTGGGTGCTTTGGCCCTTGTGTTTTCCCCCCTGAGTTTAACGCACTCCTCTGTGACAACCAGTATTCCTTCCTTAATGATGAACATGAGGACATGGTCATCATGGGGGTCTTCAATCTGCCGGGGGTTGACTGGAGCACTCTGGTTACCTCCAGTGCTAGGGAGCAGATGCTGCTGGACGCGATCCAGGAGGGACTTTTATTTATTTTTATTTATTTAGCTTTTGTTGACCGGGTAAGTGCACTAGACAAATCCTGCCTATTTTCAGGCACGACCCGGGGGAGGGGGATACAGATGAATGCCAACTGACCTTGAACCAGATTAAGCTGTTGGTGGTATTTTTACTGAATGAGGGAAATTTGGCCAGGACACCGGAAATCGCCTACTCTTTTCGACATAAGTGCCATGGGATCTTTAACATCCACCTGAACTACCACCAATCCAGGCAGATGGGACCTCGGTTTAACGTCTCATCCGAAGAGCGGCACCTCAGAAGTGCAGCACCCCTCTCATGCTGCACTACAGTGTCAGTACTGGGATATTAACCCAAGTGCCAGATGTGGGAACTGAACCCACAGTCCTCTGATCTCCCGGCCTCATAGGCGAGTGTGCTACCTACTGAGCCACTGACACTGTCAATAATTCTGACTTCTGACACAGCTGGTCACTGGACCTACTAGGCTAAGTAACACGCTAGATCTGGTACTATCAGATAGTGAGGGAAATAAGGGTGGAGGACTCTCTAGCTGATAGCGATCACCAAACAGTGTGGTTTACTATCATGATGAGCAGGGAGTCAAGGGGCTCACTAACAAAGGTGGTGGACTTCAGGAGGGCGGACTTCGGGAGGATGCGCGAGATACTGAAAGGGAAACTTGAGGGCATAGGGCCAGGGATGGAAGCAGAGCAGAAATGGGACATTATTAAATGAGGGATTACAGAGACGATGGAAGCTTGCACCAAGTTACAGAGTAAGAGGAGCAGAGCAAGGAAACCATGCTGGTTGAACAGCGAGGTGATGGAGGGGGTAAGGGCAAAGACAGCTGTGTACCAGAGGTTCAGAAGGATGGGAAAGGAGGAGGATAGGGAGAAGTATCCAAGAAGGTCCAAGGAATTGACCAAGAGGTTGAGGGAAACTAAGGTCCCAAGGGAGCTAAGGTTAGCACAGGGAATTACGGGGGGAGACTTTTTCAGATACATCAGCGAGAAAAGGAAGTGCAGGGATAACATAGTGAGGATAAAGAAAGGTAGGGAGTAGGTGGAAAAGGGAGAGGAATAAGTGGAAAAACTAAATGAATACTTTTGCTCAGTATTCACGCAGGAGAAGGGGGACCACTACTACCTTGGATTGGGGCGAGAGGTGATGGATGGAATGATTGTGGGAAGTAGAGTATTAGAGGGACTGAGGGCGCTAACAGTGGACAAGGCACCAGTGCCGGATGGTATCCACTCCAGGGTGCTGAGGGAGACGGTGGAGGTGCTGGTGGAACCACTGGCGGATCTGTTAAGTACCTCCCTGGATACAGGATGTGTGCCTCAGGACTGGAGGATGGCCCATGTGGTGCCGATACACAAGAACGGCCCAAGGGACAAAACGGGCAATTATCGGCCGGTCAGTCTCACTTCCATAGTGGGTAAGCTTTTGGAGCTGATACTGAAGGAGAGGCTGGTATCATTTCTAGAAGACAATTACCTCCAGGATGTGAGGCAGCATGGGTTCATTTCGGGGGTTCCTGTCAAATTAACCTAATACAATACTACGACTGGGTAACAAGGGAGCTGGATTGGGGCCATGCAGTGGGTGTCCTCTACTTGGATTTCAGCAAGGCCTTCGATTCAGTACCTATGGGTGGCTTGGAGGGAAGCTAACGTGTGTGGGAGTGGGGACGAAGATGGCAAACTGGATTACAAACTGGCTGCATGGGAGGCTACAACGGGTGGTGGTGGGGGGGAATTCTCAACACCTAGACCAGTGACAAGCAGGGTGCTGCAGGGCTCAGTGCTGGGCCTGGTGCTATTTGGGCTCTTCATCTCAGACATCATGCATTGAGTGATGAGCAGGGTAAGTCTGTTTGCAGATTATACCAAAATGGGTGCAGCAGTGGACGAGGAGGAGGGATGGAAGCAACTGCAGGGAGACCTAAACAAAGTGGAGGAGTGGTCAGAGAGGTGGCAGCTGGGGTTCAATGCGAAGAAGTGTAAGGTTATGCACTTTGTGGCAAAGAACCCAAGGAGAGAATACTGGTTTTTTGGGGGGGTGAAGCTGGGGATCACTGAGGAGGAGGAGAAGGACCTAGGGGTGATGGTAACAGGGAACATGAACAATTCTGCCCAATGCAGGAAAGCGGCAGCGTAGGCGAACAAGATGCTGAGGTGTATAGCGAGGGGGGGGTTCTCATCCAGGTGGAGGGAGGTGATCTTGCCCCTCTACAGGTCACTGGTCAGGCCGCACTTAGAGTACTGTGTGCAGTTCTGGAGGCCATACCCAAGGCGGGATTTCAAGCTATTGGAGGGTGTGCAGTGGAGGGCAACAAGGATGATACAGGGAATGGAGGGGAGAAACTATGAGAACAGGCTGGGGGAACTGAATATGTACACCCTGGAGGAGAGGAGGGATGGGGGGACATGATCATAACTTTCAAGTGTCTGAGGAGAATCAACAAGGATGGAGCCAACGGGGTTTTTAAACTGAGGAAGGGAAGGGACATCAGAGGGCACGGGCTAAGAATGGGGGGGGGGAGAGATTTAGGAGGGAGATGAGGAGGCATTACTTCACAGAGAGAGTGGTGTCAAAAGGAACATCCTACCAGAGAGGGTGATATCATGCAAAACTGTGGGTAGCTTTAAAAGGGCATGGGACAGAGAACAGGGGAGAGTACTGGTGAGTGAGGCTGAGGGCGGATAAAAGGGGAGGGGGTGGGGCAGCTGCAACTTACGGGCGCTAGCTGCACACTCGAGCAGACACTGATAGACCAGAAGGTCTGTTTCTGCTAGCAGATTCGTATGTTTGTATGTACCACCTTTGGTCCACCCCCTTATCTGCTTTAATGCCTGCCAGGTGGCTCCTTAGCACTTCGTCCATCTTCCTGAAGTCCACCCTCCTAAAATCCAAGACTTTGGTCTTAGTTGAGATGCTTTCCCTGCCCATATCCATTTCACTGCCCAGCCCTAAATTTTTGAAGCAAGCAACAGCCGTGCCCTTGCCCCTTGTGGAATGAACACGAGCCACACTAGGAAGTTCTCTACCGTACTTCCTGTAACAGAATGTAATACAATGTGCTAGCTATTTGGACAAGTACTGTTTTAAAACAGGTATGCCTCTTTCCCAGTGGCAAACAAAACAAAGTGCTTAAAGGACTTTCTGCAGTCCTTGGTTCATGCAAGATAGTATCTCAGGATTCTATGTACATCCAAAGTGTGGAGCAAAGCTTCACATCGGTTGGCATGCTCAGGAGAACACACTGGAAGGTGAATGGTTTGGGTTAGTATGAACTCAGACACCAATTTCGCCAAAAACTTATGATTAGTAAATGAAGATGTCCTGTCTTTATGGAAAATCAAATAAGGAGGCCCACACATTAGAGCCTGTAACTCTGAAATCCTTCAAGCCAAAGGAATTGCAACTAAAAATAATGCTTTGCATTAAAGAACGCATAAGACACAGGTCACAGCTAGTTCAAAAGGAGCCAAAGTAAGTTTCTTAAGCACATAATTGAGGTCTCATGGGGGGACTGGATTATGAGTGGGAAGTTTCATATGCAGAATACCTCTCATAAAGTTATGGGAGACCTCCAATTCCACTACTGTACGCTCATCAATAGGGGCATGGAAAACTGACACATCTGCCAGATGTACCGTCGGCGAGGAATACTGCAGACAGGAGTCTGACAGTGACTGCACGTACTCCAATACCGCATTGTTTACCGACAGGTAAATGTGTCCATATTTTTGGAAGTGGCCCACAAAGTGAAATGCTTCCACTTCAGAGTACGTATGTCTGGTGGAGGACTTTTTGGCTGCAACCCAGTACATCAGCTACTTTTTTTGTTTGTTAATTCTTTTTCGCTTTGGTCACCAGCCACCAGGGACTCTCTCGGGCGAGACCCACTCAATCGGCCTTTTACCACCCGGCCTAAATCCATTCCCGACTGAGGAATCAGGTGCTGGATCTCCTCCCGACTGCGGGCCCATACAGGGGGGGAATCACTGAAAGTCAAGTCGGGTTGGGACTGGCGATGGGCATGTGGGCCAGTCACTTAGGTCTGCCGTCACCCCCCTGGCAGCCAGGGTTTCCCTTCTTATGTTGCTCCTGAGGCATGGACGTAAAATGACATCTGCTCGTGGGGAGCATGCATCTGCCCCCTTCCACAGACATTAACAGCTGCCTCACCCCCATTTACATCTCCACTTAGGTGTAGTGCTCCCGGTCTCCACTGGGAGCCGCTACCCAAATGGCGAGTCTCCTGCAACCCACCCCAGGAAAGGAGAGCAGTCCTCCAGATGCTCGATCTCCTCCTCCTCCCCCTGCTGACCCCCAGCGCCAGAGTCTGCTCCCGAACCTGATCGCTAGTGTGGCGCGAGGTGTGGCGTCCAGCGCCTCAACCCTCCGCACCACCGAGCCTGCACATCAGCTACTTTTGATGACACTCTAAACCATGCAATGGCTATGTCTTCAGGAGCCATGCATGCCGGTGCAGGGGCTTGAGGTCTGAATGAACAAGGGCACACTTCTCCTGTGACAACAGGCCTCTGCACTGAGGCGAGGGTACTGGAGGCTCCACTGCTAACTGTTGCAGCAGCAGATACCATATCTGTCCAGGCCACAGAGGTGCAATGAGGATGAGCGTCACACCCTCCATCTGCAGTTTCAGTAACACTCCATATTAATGGAATGGGAGGGAATGCATACAGAAACCTCCCTGTCCACGAGAAGAACATGTGTCACCAAAAACCTCCAGGCTCTGGAGCAAGCAAGCAGAAATGCAGCAGTTTGCGTTGTGTGGAGACACAAAAAGGTCTAACTCTGGAAGACCCCACTTTGCGAAGAGGTCCTCCACCACTGAGGTCAGCAGTTCCCATTCATGTATCTTGGACTGTGACTTGCTTAGTTTGTCTGCTAAGACATTCTGGACATGTGGGAGATGCATGGCTGATAACTCCAGGCTGTGTTCTAGTGCCCAGTACCACACTCTCATTGCTTACCAATGCAGGGGATAGTAATGAGTTCCCCCTTGTTTGTTTATGTAATGCATAACAATGACATTGTCTAGGATGACCTGGAGTCAGATGCTCCTGGAAAGCCCAGAGACTGTACAGAAAAGCTCTCATCTCCAGGACATTTATGTGCAGCTTGGCTTCCACCTGGGTCTAAGACCCTTGGGTTCAATAAGGGCCCAGGTGTGCTCCCAACCCAGATCTTGATGCATCCAAGGTGAGAATCTGTGTCAGAGTTGGGATTAAGAATGGAACACCCTTCAAGAGGTTGCTGCGGTCCATCCACCATTTCAGTGTTTTGCATAAATGGGATGTGACAAGCACCTGTTGGTCCATATCATCCTTCATCTGGGTCCACTGCACCCTTAGTATTCACGGTGGTATTCATATTTGTAAGAGGACAGTGACACAGTCATAATGGACACTACCATGAGTCCTGGCAGGGACAGGAAAGCCCTGGCTGGGACATAATGACTGCTGTACACCAAATGCGCTGGAGCCATGAGATGTTCGGTCCTGTCCAGGGGTAGAAAAGCTCTGCCCTGTGCTGTGTCCAGGACTACACCTATATACTGCAGTCTCTGGAAAGGGGACAGTACTGACTTTGGTACATTCACTATAACCCACCAGGTTTTCCAACAATTACCATGTGCGGGGCAGGGTGTGTTTGAGCTGGCTCCTGAATCTGGCTTTCAACAGCCAATCATCCAGGTATGGGAAGAAATACAGACCTTCCCTGCAAAGGGCTGCTGCCACCACAACCAAGCACTTGATAAAGGCCTGAGGTGCAGAGGACAAGACAAAGAGCAATACCCCATGAAAAGTCTCAAGTACTTTCTGTAATGCTGTCCGAGATTGATATGAAGGTATGTATCCTTCATTTCCAGGGTGCAACTCCAGCCTCCTGTTTGCAACAGGGGAATCAGATTTCGCAGGGAGACCATGTAAAATGTCTTGTATTCTATGCAGAAGCTTAGGTCTCACAGGTCTAGCAAAGGCCTGAGACCTCCTGTCCATTTGGGGACCAAGCAGTATCTGGAGTAGAACCCTTTGCCTTTCTGGCATGAAGGCACAGGTTCTAGGGCATGTTTGGTCAGCAAAGCTTGTACATTTTCTTTCAACAGGGACAGATGTCCTGAGGGATAAGTTGAAAGAGATGGAGGATGCTCTGGAGGGGTTTCTAGCAACTCCATATGTCCCCTTGCAATTATCTCCAAAACACACTTATCTGTAATAATCTCCCTCCATTGTGTTAGATGAAGGGAGAAGCAACCCACTACCACCATCTCCTGCATGTGAAGTGGTTTTGGGGGTGGGGGGGCCTACATGAGTCATGCTGAGCCAGTGGGGTCAGCACCACCATCTTTGGAGGCTTTGTAATGGGCTCCTGGGGGAACAGGTTGGTGGCAAGGGGGAACAGGTTGGTGGCAAGGCTCCACCACCCTTCCCTCGGCCTCGCTAATGGTAGACTTGACAGCCGCCTCTGGCAGCAGGCTGTAGAAAGCTTCCTTTACCACTACCTCTATGAGGTGTAGAATACACGGATTTAACGGACCTCAGTCATTTTTGAGGTTTGAAGGCCTCTTCTACATGACAGTGAAACTGTTTTGTGTCTCTAAAAGGGGCACAGAGCACTTGTTGTTGCACATCTGTTGCAAACCCAGCCACTCTGAGCCAAACATACCTTCTCATGCAAACATCAGTGCCAGCTGCCCTGGCAGATGTATCTGAGACATCATCGGCTGAGCACAGCAGATGTTTGCCTACCTCAGCACCTGCATTCAGATTATAAAGTCATTCATTCCTGGCTGTGCCTTTTGGGAGTGCCTGAACCGCAGCTTTGGTGACTTTCCAAAGGCTATTTTGATACTTAATCATGTAAGATTGATAGCTTGCAATACACAGGCCTAGTGAGGAAGAGGCATATGTTCGCTTGCTCATCACATCAAGCCTCCTGGAATCCTCATCAGGTAGCAGGGCACTCATATTCCTTGGTGCCCTGAATCTGTCATGGGCAGCCATTGTGACCACAGAATCTGTTTCTGGCTGTTTGGCATAATAAGGCTTGGCAGCAGGGGAAGGGTACTGCTTGTCAGCCTTTCTGGGAACAGCTGGTATGGTATTTGGCTTATACCAGGCAGCAAAAGTGGCATTTTCCAAGGCAGGATAAATTGGAGGCACAATGATGGAGGGAGTACAGGGCACCACCAGAAACTGCATCAAATTCTTTCTGGAAGAATCCTCTTCTTCTACAGCAAACCCCATGGCAGTTTAGCATTTGCTGGATCATTATATGAAAAGCGGGGTTTTCAGGAGGAGATCTAGGTGTTTACACCATAGAATCCTAACTGCCAGAGGATACAGTGGAGCTGGAAAGTGGAGCAAAATGTTCCTCTTCATGTCCTTCCTCCTCTTCATAATCCTCCTCCATTATGAGGTAAGGATTATATTTCTCTTCATCGTTGATGAGAATAGAAGACCTTGCTGGTGATGGAGCAGGCCTCTGCTCAGTAGATGTTTGCTGTGTACCAGCTGAGGAAGTCGACAGGGTCTGCAAAGTAAGCCTGGCAATATGCACCTTATCATATCTGTAAATATTGCCAGCACTGCCTGCACACCAACGATGCCCTGATCAGTGGCCATGACCACTAATACGAACATACGAATGTGCCAGCAGAAACAGACCATCCGATCAATCTAAGTCTGCTCGAGTGAGCAACTAGCACCCTTAGTTTGCAAATGCCCCCCTGCCCTTTGTCATCCCACTGCCACCCCTCCCCACCTTCACTCTCCCTTGTTCCCTGTCCCATGCCCTTTTGAAGCTGTTCACAGATTTATATGATACAACCCATTCTGGTAGTGCGCTCCATTTTGCTACCACCCTCTCTGTGAAATAGTGTCTCATTTCCCTCCTAAATCTTCACCCTCTATTCTTAGCCCATGTCTCCTGATGTTCCTCCCCTTCATTAGCTTAAAGACCCCGGGCAGGATTCTCAAAGAACAGTAAGAATCCCACAGCTGCAGGAAAAAGGCTTGCAGCACTGCGGAAATGCAGCTGCGTGATATTTTTAAAGAAAATCCCACAGCTGAGGGAATTCCAGCAGCTGCAGGAATTCCGCAAGTGCTGCGTATCTGCAGCTGTGGAAATGGCTGAAGAGGCACAGCAATAGTACAACAAGTAGCTGAAACAGCAGACATCAACACTGCTGCCATAGTATGAGGCTGACAGCACCCACAAAGATATCAGCAACCAGATCCTCAACTGAGACCACTGCAGCACCACAGGTACCAGCAATACCATGGCACCACAGTGGCTGACTGTCACCACTGGTCATCCCTCCCTGGGGCGTTCCTATTGCCTGCAGAGGTAGCACTCACTGCAGGCTGGTCAGGCTCTACTGCCTTTGGGGCTTCGTCATGGGCTGCACTGGGTTTGGTGGTTGTTGCCTGTTGCCATAGCATGGCAATGTGTATTTTTGGTGCTGTAACATCAGCCACTACTATACTATCTGGGATGCCATTACCTGTGCCTCACCTCCACCTTAATGGATTCCAATTGTTGGGGCACTACTGAGTTTGCTGAGGGAGAGTTACACCTCATTCCATTATGTGTAACATTTTTTCCAAAACTGTGGAAAAAACCTGGCTGAGAATAGCCTTTCAGGGTCTGTGCCTTACTTATCTCACACCTTTTTTTCCTCAGGGACTTCCGCAGCTGCACCTTTTTCCACAGTCCATGTTTTTTTCCGCAGCTGTGGAGGTTTTTGTGAATAGCACTTAGAGCAATCTCCCCTTTTCTTCCGTGGCTGAGGCAGTTTTAGGGACTTAGGAATGTTTTGCACCTTTTGAAAGCTTTGTGAATGCCCCATCCTTATTGATTCCCCCAGGTACTTTAATGTCTCTATCATGCCCCCTGTCCCTTCTATCCTCCAGAGTGTACATATTCAGGTCTCCCAGCCTGCTCTCATAGTCTCTCTCCTCCATTCCATATATTATCTTTGTTGCCCTTCTCTGCATCCCCTCCAGTAGCCTGATATCACGCTTTAGGTATGGCACACAATACTCTTAGAGGGGCAAGATCACCTCTCTTCACCTGGACGAAAAAACCCTCGCTATGCACCCCAGCATTTTGTTCGCTTTTGCAGCCGCTCTCCTGCACTGGGCAGTGTTGTTCATGGTCCCTGTTATCATTACACATAGGTCCTTCTCCTCCTCAGTGATCCCCGGCTTAACCCCCCCCAAGCCAGTATTCTCTCCTTGGGTTCTTCGCTCCAAAGTGCATAACCTTACACTTCTTTGCATCGAACCCCAGCTGCCACCTCTCTGACCATTCCTCTAGCTTGCTTAGATTCCCCTGCAGCTGTTTCCATCCCTCCCTCCATCCATCACTGCTCCAATTTTGGTGTCATCAGTGAACACTTACCTTGCTCACCACCATGTGTGCAATGTCTGATATGAAGAGCCCAAATAATACTGGCCCCAGCACAGAGCCCTGTGGCACCTCACTCGTCACCGACCTTGGAGTTGAGAGCTCCCCTCTCACCACCACCCGTTGCAGCCTCCCACTCAGCCAGCTTGTAATCCAATTCATCATTTTTGCCCCACCCGTTAGCTTCCCCCCAAGCCACCCATGACGCACAGAATCAAAGGCCTTGCAGAAGTCCAAGTAAAGAACATCCACCACATGATCATTATCCAGCTCACCTGTCACCAAGTCATAATACTGTATCAAGTTGGTCTGAAACAAACCCATGCTGCCTCACATTCTGGAGGCCATTGTCCTCCAGGTACGATACCAGTCTTTCCTTTAGTATTATTTTCATGAGTTTAGGGAAGCTGCCAGACTAGATGATGACGATGCAGGCTGACTACCTACAGGCCACAATGACGACCTGGATCTCGCTGGGGAAGCTTATCTATCCTTATGTTTATGCATATGTCCCAATGATGACCTCTCTTTTTTCCAATCTTTTGACTACAACAACCACGACTTGGTTGATAGGGCTGGCAATGCCTCCTTCTGACCCTGGGCTTTTCTGCGTGGCTGCTAGAGTATTTTTCTAACAAAAACTTCTTGTGTGCCTTTTTTATGCATTGCCTTGTTGCCTGATTCGCTGGCAAATCTCACAAGTCCTGATGTTATAAGAGAGGCCTAAACAGCAGACACACACACATTGTGGTTTCGTCCTTGTATATTTTTTTTACCACACTTGCAGTACTGGAACAATGTTATTGGTTTCAGTGGCATACAGTAGTAGACAGTATCACTAAATCATTAGTGATTACTATACAAGAAAATGATACACAATGGCTACGCATATTCCTGGGGCCACTCATGTTTATGTAGGTGCTGATGTGTTATGTCACTCCGCGCGGCCCTGGCTAGCCAAAGTTTCCATGTGAGCCTAGCGCTGAGCTGGGTATAGTTCCAAAGGTGTGGCCTAACGGAAGAGATATCCTCGAAGATCTGAGGAGAGATGGGGCCACCCATGTTTATGTAGATGGCGACGTGTGATGCTGCCGTGGGCAGCCCGCAGATAGCAAAAGTTTCCATGTGATGCTAGTGCTGCTATGGGTATAGTTCCAAAGGCGAGGCCTAAGGGACGAGATATCCTCCAAAAAGATATTTTGTTCAGTCCAGGATGTTCCAATGCCCCAAGCAGATTGTCACCAAACTTCTCTCTGTAATAATTTATTATCCAGATTACCTCTGCGTGATCCCAATTTCACTTTCTCAGTGTCCTTAAAAAAAAAGAGTGAGCACCATCTGAGTTTGTAATATGATAGCCAAGTGACACTTGCTTCTGAGGCCGGGAGATCAGAGGGCTGTGGGTTCAGCTCCCACATCTAGCACTTGGGTTAATATCCCAGTTCTGACACTGTAGTGCAGCATGAGAGGGGTGCTGCACTTCTGAGGTGCCGTCTTTCGGATGAGACGTTAAACCGAGGTCCCATCTGCCTGGATTGGTGGTAGTTCAGGTGGATGTTAAAGATCCCATGGCACTTATCGTAAAGAGTTGGGGAAATTTTTATTGAGAAACAAAAAAAAAACTATCACAAAAGAAAAAAAACTAAACACAAGAAAAAATAATGATGATTCATGAATAAACATAACCGCAATAAAAGGGAAAAAAAATTACAGAAACAGAAACAGGCACAATAATTTGATGTTTCTAACCAAACACATCTTATTCCATAAACCACTGAAATAAGAAGAAAGAAACAGACAAAAAGAAGTCACTACCCCACCCAATCAATATTCCTCCATAGTTTCCCAAACAGATCTTTACTCAAAGAGCCTTTTTCATAGGCATAAATATTATCCAATTCATGTTGTATATTAAAGAAAACATCTTGTTGTCGTACTATTTTACCTTGCAAAGATCGTGAACATCGTGCTTGCCAAATGGACCATTTTTAATACATACCAAAATCACGTGAATGGTACTGGCTTCCCACATTGCCCATGAAGCTGGGATTTGTCCTAAAACCAAAATATCATAAGTAGTTAATAAAAGGATTTTTCACCCCAAAGGACTGATAACAGCTGCCAAAACCCTTGCATGAAAACAATCAAAAGAGATGCTGTATTGTCTCCACAACCCCAGCACAATTATACTCTCCACATTCCCGTTCTGACATTTGCTTATGTTTCTGATTGCTCTTCACCTGCAGTTTTTGGTGCCCACAAAGCCAGGCAAAATCCTGCATTTTCTGAGGAATTCTTTTCTCTAACATACCATCCAACAAAGAAGAAATTTTAATATGAGGGGGCACCTGAGAAATTGGATCTTCTCGATACCTAGAATCAAGGATCCTTTGATAAAAAACTTTTTTCTTTTTCCCCTGACACCAAATTAAATCAATCTTCCAAGTACGTATGTATTGTAGTGTCGCTTGGACATACTTAGGAAGTTTGCGGTCTGTAGGATGCCATTTACCCCGACCCCATGCCTCAAAAAAGGAATTACCCCAAAGCTGAAAACAAACCTGTCCTGAAATAGACGCCTTCATTAGCAATGGAAGAATGGAACTATAAAAAAAATTCCCAAAAAGATATACAATCGGGTGTATCATGTTTAAACCTCCCTCTTTCAAAGCCCTATAGGTATGATTCCTTTTTACAGGGTTCAATCTACTACCCCATAATAAATGAAAAAAATAAACATAACTTTTGTGTGCATGTTGTATGGTAAGGGAAAAATATGAGACAGAAATAAAAAAACAGGGGCTAAGTATGCCCATAAAAGATACACTTTTTTCCTCCGTGACATTTTCCAGTTCAACCAGGCCTTTACCTTCAGAAGTGCCTTATCATAGGCCAAAGTCCAATTATAGGAATCTGAGTCCCAGGTCCCAAAATAAATACCAAGGATTTTCACCTGCTCAAATGTCATTTTAATGGGAAAATCTAATACAATATCATTCTGTCCAAGGACCAGAACGGTGCTTTTCCTCATATTAATCTTGATACCCGTGGCCTCAAAAGATTCCTAGAAAATAGATATTATATGGTCCCGAGACATCATCTGCTACAGTGAATATGCAATCATCCGCATAAGCCGAAATTTTTTAAAATTCATATCCATCCTTATTTGTAATCGCCAAAATTCGTGGTTCAGATTTAATCTTCCTTAAAACATAATCTAAACCAAAAACATACAGTAAGGGGCTCATTGGGCACCCTTGCTTCACTCCATTCTTCAAAAGAATTGGGACTCCTAAAAAAAACATTTACTAAAGGTATTGCTTGTGCTTCTTTATATAAAACTTTCACTGAATTTAGAAAGCCAGAAGGGATTCCATATAGTTTCAAAATCTGCCATAAGTATTCTTGACTAATGGTATCAAAGGCAGTTTCCTGATCTATTGCCAATAAATATCCTGACAAGTTCTTCCTCAGGCCTTGTTCTATAATTTCCCGGATGACCACTAAGTTCTGCACAATATTTCTGCCTGGAATGGCACATGTTTGTTCTAGTAAAATCACTGTCTGTGCTACCTATGCTAGCCTAGCGTTAAGTATTTTCGCCAGTATTTTGTAGTCAGAGTTCAACAGCGTCAATGGCCTCCAATTACGTATGTCCTGTGGGTTTCCCTTCTTAAAAATGAAAAACATAATCCCAAGCTGCATGGAAGGTGCTAGCCTTTCCTCTTCCCAAATAGCCTGAAACAATATTTCCAGGCAGGGGCTATAAGTTCACTATATTTTATAAAAATCATTAGGCAACCCATCCTTACCCGGAACTGTTTTATTGGACAAATGTGAAATTGCACTTAAAATTTCTGTTTGTGTAATAGGAGTAAGCAGGGCATCTTGCTCAAACTTAGTCACAGTCAGTATAGTAACACCCTGAAAAAAAGGAGAAGGGTCTGTCTTTCTTTTTTGAAATGTGGTTGCCATATGCTGCTGAACTATGAGCATAATATCTCTGTTGTCATCCTTTATATTACCTTGTGTGTCCCTGAGGCTTGCCAAAACTCTGGCATGTGATGCATTATCCCTAACTTCACAGGGATTAACCTCATCCTTTGGCCCCTGTGTATTATATGCCTGCTTTGTCTCCGTTTTCCGGACAGTGCCATCTAAATATTGTAACATATGTGTTTTGGTGGATAAAAGTTTAGCCCTACACATTTCACCATCTCTTCCCTGAGACACTAGTCTAAGGTACAAGGTTCTTAACTTAAGGTACTCCAAGTACTCTTTATTTGCATGCTGTTTTGTGACTATGCCATACCAGTCCTGCAAGTCCCTTTTAAAATCTTCCCACCACTCTATGGGACTATCATATAAAAAATATAAGTGCTTCCTGGCCTGCAATAAAGTCCTAACACCTAAATCCACATCATCACTAAACTTAGATACATTCATCTTCCAATATCCCCTCCCAATCTGTAATTTCTGATGTTCACCTAGATACAAAACAACCATAAAATGATCAGAAGTCTCTAAAGGCCGCACTGTAACCTTTTGGCAAGATAAACGCATGGATACCAGCCAAAAGTCAATGTGAGTAGACAATTTGCCTTTAAAAAAAGTATGACTGGGTTCCGAAAGTAAAATATTATACACATCACATAAGTGATTTTGAGTCAAAATCGCATTTAAAGAATTCGTATCACAAAATATCTTGGGCGTATGCCTTCCCCAATCCCTAGCAGCAAGTCCACAATTGAAGTCTCCACCCCACAACACTAATTTTGAAGTGCGTAAAAAGGGTCCTATATTTTTAAATAAGGCAGTTCTTCCAGCCTTACTTTGTGGGGCATAGATATTAATTACCGATATCCCACATTTTGTATAACTATATCCATAATCAAAGTTCGACCAGGTACTAAATCGCACATCGCAGTACCTTAACTCTCGCTTTGAAAAGTATTCCAACCCCAGAACAAACGTCCTCACCTACATCAAAAGGAAACCCCCCCACCTCCAATCCTTCTGAGCCTGTTGTATTTCAGCCTGAGAATGCAATCTGGTGTCTTGCAATAAGTAAACAGTACCATCCCCAATACTAAGACTCAAAAAAGTACTCTGTCTTCTTCCATAAGCCTTAATACTGTTTACATTAATCGTACAAAACACCAAAGCCATTAATGCCCCAAAAAAGATATGAAGAAAGCAAAAGCATCTAAACCCAATCATCGTTTCTTTTTCCTTTTTTTTGTCTTGGGTTTTTCCGAAGTGCCCGCCTCCAGGACCCCATCCGCCTGAGAGGAGGTTACTGAGGAGAGGTCCGATTCCTGACCTTCCTCCTCCACCTCATTTTCTAACAGCAAGGCCAAGGAATTTTGTATGGCCACTTCTTCAGTTGTGCATTCTAAAACCAATGCCCCTATTTCCTGCTTTTGATCTTGTAACCCTTTGAAATCTATATCTATGTTCATGGTGGGGGGTATAGAAATTTGAGAACTCTCTAGATTTCACCGCAGGATCTAAACCTGAACTGTGTCGCATTCCAAAGGCATCTCCACCGACACCACCTGTGTTCCATCTGCTAGTTTGCACTGAGAGTTGATGCCCGAAAGATATAACTCTTCTGTTTCTACTCTGCTCCCTTCTCCCATCTCCCTAGGGTCTTGTTGGGGGACATGGGAAACAAGAGACCCTTTCATTAATAATTCAAGCATACGTAATTGTTCTTTTTGGGCTGTAGCTACATATGCATCTTGCTCTGCCCTAACCAAAGTATCTTCATTATTATGTGAGGCCCAAGAACAAGTACGAAAGGAGTGACCTGCTCCTCAAATAGGTTACACTTTAAAGGCTGCCTACAATGAGCCCCAACATGTCCCAAATCACCACATAAACCACATTTCTGTTTGTCACAGACATTGCTCAGGTGTCCCACCACGCGGACTACACGCCGTGGCTGCCAGGATAAAAATCACTCCCATCCCTTCCCAAAAAGAAACAGTTTGGTAGGTGGTGCGTTTGTCCTTTGTCCAATCTTAAAGCTATCTGATAATTCCATCCCCCTGTCCATAGTTGTTCATCATCTAATATTGGTTTCGGGGTTCCCTGCACTGTACAGTGCTGTTGAAGCCAATACGTAATGTCTGCAACATTAACCCCTTCATTTCTAAAAAGAACTGTAATTTTTTTTGTTAAGGGTTTAGTTAAGGGGATAGCCAGGTAAGGCTTCCACAAAGGGGAAAGTTTTAACGCACGGTATTGTTTCCAAAATCTTTCTAGGCCAGCCGGATGCTTAAAACTTATATCAAACATTATATCACCCGGAGCATGTATTAAAGCATAGATTTCATATGCAAAAAACTTCATACTATCCTTCAATAAAGTTCTACCCACAAATTTACGATCCGGTATTAACTCAGGGTCACCCCTAAACTTTAAACGAACAGCGTTTCGCCGCTCTGCAGGCTCTAACAAGGGACCCGAACTAGTGGGAAATAAATGTTCTGTAACCTTCCCCTGCCAGACTCTTATAGGTTCTGTTTCAGGAAGAACCTCATCCAGCTTTTCTTGGGGAGCTGTAATCAGGGTTGTTACTGGTACTTCAAGACAAATGTCCTGAACTGAGTCTGTGAAACCTAACTCTTCTTGTGCATTAATCATTGACATTAAAGGATGAATCTCACTCGTTTTCTGCGATGTCTCAAGGTCTATAGGAGAATCTTGTCCCAGAGGTAAACTAGAGGAGGGCAGGACGTCAAGCTCCGAGGGGGGGAAGAACAGTGGACAAATTCAAGTCAAAAGCTGCATCCCAGCCCTGTCCTGTTGGGCTCTTTACCCAACCAGCAGCTTGCAAGGCAGTATCTACCCAGTCCTCTGATTTTTGCCTTTCCAATAAAAAAGAATCAGAGGGAATTCTGGGTCCCCCCCCCCCCCGTCTTTGTAATAATCTGATCACCATTATTTCTGTCCAGAGAAGGACTACTTGGCCTCCCACAGTGTTTGCAGGGGAAAAATCATATCTGGAGGCCCCAAAGTTCGGAAACATCCTACCTGTCTCCTGCCGTGATCCTGCAAACTGACAAGGTGCCTGTGTGGCACTCTCAACGTTTTTGCTCAATTCCAGTTTTTCCCCACGTTGTCCGCTTTCCGTTTCAGTATTCTTACAGAGAGAGGGGGGTTCCTGTAAGACAGCAGCGCTCCACGCCCCAGGCTCACTCATTGCAGCATTCTCCACATCCACCATCATGTCCGTCCTACTCACATCCGTTTCCTGGTCCATCCGACCACCTGTCCTACGTTCCAGCGCCTCCAAGTAAATCTGCCGTGCAACCGCGCATCTTAGTTCCGCTTCTTGTAATTGGATTCTTAGAGCTTCTTCCGATAGTACTTCATCACCATTTAAACCATTTTCCGAGCCAGCAATAGAATTTCTACCGTCGGTCGCTTCCCTGTCGGATTGTTCCATTAAAGGTAGGGAATCTTGCAGACCAGGTTGTGTACTTTCCATTGTCTCCATGTTGTAAGGAAAAATGAGGCCAAGGAGGAGACACACTCCGCAGCCTCCCACACGTCCATACACATCCAAAGCTCAGACGTAACTGAGCAGGCTCTCTGCTAGAGCCACACAGCGCCCTCTGCCTCCGCAGAGTAGGGGAATTTCCCCAGTGTCCTGGCCAAATTTCCCTCATTTACTAAAAATACCACCAACAGCTTAATCTGGTTCAAGGTCAGTTGGCATTCATCATCTGTATCCCCTTCCCCCGGGTAGTGCCTGAAAATAGGCAGGATTTGTCTAGTGCACTTACCCGGTCAACAAAAAAAAAAAAAAGTGCATTTTCAGAATCTTTTCTGTCGATCGCTTGTAAATGTTCTCCAGTTTATCTTTTAAAAAAAGTACTGGCTTAGCCACATAAAAACAGGAACAGGTGCAAACGGCCAAATATACAGTGAATTCAGTACTGCATGTAGTAAAATTCCACTCTCTAAACTATTTAGATGTGTTTGCTGATCCAGAGGTGTCACTTTTTAGGAGAATCCTGCAAAAGGGACAGTAACTACATGTGAAGCATCCCTTTGGGAAATTATTGTTTGCATGTAGTCTTGGGTCATAGAAAGTATGTATTGCAGAATCGCCAATGTTTTTCCCCTTCTGAAAACCATCCTTGTAGATGTGCTACAGTTTCAGTAAGTGCCTTATCAGCTGTTAAAACATTCACATTTTTATAAACAGCCTTTTGTATAAAATGTGATTGTGAAGAATATGTGCCTATGAAATCTGGACATTGAACTTTGTTTACATATTGTCCATTTTATTCAGTCACTCATGGATTGTGCAGGGTTTTCTTGACCTATTTGTTAATACTACTGCTGCATTTACAATACGGAGGCTGTACCCTCTCTCTTCAAATTGCTTGGTTGGAGTTTTAGCACTGTTCCTGTAGTGATGATCAGTATTGCAGCGCCCTTTTGCATCTTAGATACTGACTTTTTGGGACATTATTAACTATATGGCTTAGATGTGCACTCTTGTAATAAGAATTCCTGTCCTTTGATTTGTGATACACAGTAGTTGTGTTCTCATTTCCTACTTTTTTCAATGTCAGATCCAAATAATTGATAGTGTATGCACTGAACTTTGCAGTAAACTTCAACCTAATATTGCTTCTCACCCCCACCCCGTACTGTATAAATTGCACAAGCTGTTCAGATTACTCTTTCCATGTAAACAATGAATTGTCTATGTACTGCTTATAAAGATAAGTGTATGCATAGAAAGGATTTATGTCACTATTTTGGATAAATCATTTTCCCCAGACTCCCAAGTAGGTATTCACATAGTTTGGTGTGAATGCTGCACCCATAGCCATTCCTTTTACTTACTTATGGTGTTGACCAATAAAACAAAAGCTGCTGTGATGTAACACCAGGTTGGTAACGGGTGCATAGGAATTCTAGGAACGCAGTACTGTAGTTTGAGATTTCACATAAACCTTCTCCTAGGCCTTGAATACCTCCCACGTGGGATACGTTAGTATACAATGAGCTAATGTCAATGGTGACTAGAAGCCATTCTGGTTCTGTGTGTATGTTGCTGATTAGACTTAAAGTCTGTGGTTTCTTTTAAATCGGATGGCAAAGATGTTGCCAGTTCTTTTGTGTGGAAATTGATAAATTGTGCCATTGGTTCTGTTAACAAGCCAATGCTCACAACAGTGAGGTGGTCAGATGGTTTAAAATAATCCTTGTGGATTTTTGGGAGACAATAAATTGTGGCACAAGTAGGAGAATGCACATTCAGAAATTCTTTTGTAATCAACCCATCCATAAATGCGTCACACAAGATACCATCTACTTCTACTTTGTATCTTGTAGTTGGATCACCCCCTAGTGTTTGATAGAAATCTGTGTTAGTTGAGAGTGGATTTCAGCTTTGTACTTCTCAGAGTCCGTTACTATGATTGATCCGCCTTTGTCGGTTGGTTTAATTGTAATTAGTTTATTATTGGAGATTTCAAAGTTGCTCTTTTTGCATTAGTTATATTTACATTGTGGCTTCTGGACTCTGATTGGAGGACATTTCTTATATCCGCATCACACAGTTTTTCAAACACAGGAATGTTTTGTATAAAGTGGTTGAAAGGTGGAAGTTTTTTTAAATGTATTTGTAATACACTGATCCCCCTGCGATTCTAGTGATGCTGTGTCTGATATATTAAGCTCCCCTGATCTGGATCTCCCTTGAGTAGTAGGGATCATACGGTGTATCAACTTCAAATTAACATTTCTCGTAAATGTGTGTAAATCTACTATGCTCTCAAACTCATCTGCTTTAGCTATAGGTACAAATAATAAGCCCTTCATCAATTACAGCTGTTCAATGTCTGTCAGTACATAATATGAAATATTTGGCACACTGTTCAGTTGCATCCTCTTTGTTGTTTCTGCCAACCCCTCCAGCTCCAGTTTTGTTCCTGCCTCTTCCCAGTTGGTAGCTCGCTGCTGCCATATTGTACCGATTGTAGGTTCTTCCTCCTATTTCATCAGTGCCCAATCCCCAACGTATCCTTCTCTGATGCAGGACACCCTTGGTTTCTGCACAAGTGTACTAGGTGAAATGGGCAAAATACACAGCATACTGCAGGACTACGAGGTGCGTGCAGAGGTTTACCATGTGGAGCACATGGTGGCTTGGGTGGACAACAGTGGCCCATGGATGTCAGTTTTGAGAGACTGGAGTAGTCTCTTGCAGCTGTATTTGGTGGGCTGTCCACTACCACACTGAAGGCCGCAGCCAGGATCTCCAGCACCGCAGGATTTGGCTGCAGCACTGGACATTCCAGTGGGGAGAGTTTCACCCCACGGCAGATGCCTCAGTGTCAGGCCACCCCCCCAGCAGCGTGGGCAGTCAGACACACAGAATACCCAGGACACCTTGCATGCCACCACATGGTGGCATGATGCTGCACACCCCTGGCCATGGCCTGCTTCTTGGAGGGGCAGTACATTGTACGGCCATGGCTGCGGGCGGCTCACACCAGCCCTACACCTGTCCTCCACTGAGTGCATGATGACACCCCACAACCCTCTCAAATATTGCACATACACCACCCCAGTGTCCATGGTGGTAGTACAGGTTGCACCTAGGGTGCCTGTCCACAGCCCTACCCCAAATGTGCCACCTGGTGTCCCCTCACAATAACCATGTTCTCCCCCTGCCTGGATGGACTATTATTTTGTTCATCTCCCCTGGTTGGCATGTTTATTTTCATCACCCTTTTTACCCCCTCCCCACACCTGGATGGCCTGGTATTTGTTGTCATCCCACTCTTGTGAACTCCCCACCTGCACGGCTTGCTATTTCTTTTCATCCCACCTTCTTCCCCCCCACCTGGATGTCTTTCTATTTATTTTCATCCCTCCTACCTGGATGGCTTGGTATTTGTTTTCATCCTACTGCCTGGATGACTTGTTATTTCGGTTGTTTCCTGTTTTGTCTTGCACATAATGATTTTTTAATGAATTTTATTAAATCATTACAGTTTCCTGAGTGCTCTGTACTCAACATCTGTTCCAAAGAGGTCTGCACTGAGGCAGTCTCTATACTTCCGTGACCACCTGGCCATCCTGGGGTCATGCCTGACAAGCTGCTCCTGCATCCCTTGGTCTGCTGGCTCTGCACTCGCTGCAATATTTCCCTCTGTGGCCAGCAAGCATATCACATGGTTGAGTACCAGGTTGTGCAATATGAAACAGGCAAGGAATATGGCACAGGCCTTCTGAGGGGTGTATTGTAGGACACCACCAGAATTGTCAAGGCATCTGAACTGCATCTTGTGCATGCCAAAGACCTGCTTAATAAAATTGTGTGTAGTAACGTGTGTCACTTTATACTTGTCCTCTGCAATGGATGCATAATGTAGAACAGGTGTTAGGAGCCAGGGATACTGAGGATGTGCACTGTCCCCTGTGTAGGTAAAGGGTACTGGTTAGTGATACCAATGGCAACTATGGGGGGAAGCCTTAGGTGTTTATTCACTGACAAAGTGCCCACTAGGTATATTCCACCTTCAAACCTCTGGCACAGGCTGGAATTATGCAACATGAAGGCATCATGGGTACTGTGCCAGAACAATGATGAAGTGCCATGCTGCATCGCACACCACCTCACAGATGATGGAGTGGAAGCCATTTGTATTTGCATAGGCCTCCCCCATATAGCCTGTGGGTGCACTCAATGGCACCCAGTATAGCCGGTTGGTGCACAACTCTATAGAATTGCTGCATGGTTACTGTTTGCTCTGCTGGTGTGGAAGGAACCAAGATGAACTCCCCAGCATGGGCCATTAGGGCATCTAGGACCTGACCCAACAGATGTGAAGTGACAGACTATGTGATACTGGTGGCATTACCCACTGGTACCTGGAATGTTCCAGTAGCCAGGAAACGCAATGCTGCCATCACCTTGAGCTCTATGAACATTGCATGGCTGTGGTGGATATCTGTCCAGAGATGGTCATGCAGCAGCTCACACAGTTGCATGAGAATGGGCCTGTTGAGCTGATACTGATGGTACTGTCTGCAGCATAGTGCCTCTGGGGCCTGTGCTGGAGCCCAGGGGGGCACTGGCCCGCTCCTCACTCTCCATGACTATTTGCATCAGGTATACAATTTGTGTCATTTTGTTTTTTGTGTGTGTGTGTGTGTGTGTGTGTGTGTGCTGCAGTGCCTCTCCCTGCTTTTGGGGCTTGCCCCACGTTAAGACCTGCTTTTTATAGTCTTTAATTTTCTCTGCACTGAGGCATGCTAAATGTCACTAGTGCAGCCCTAAACCATTGAATATCATGCTGTGCCAAATATTCATGTCACTGCCCCCATTTTTCCAATGTTGAATACATTTATTTTGCAGTCGGGCACTAGCGCTCCTAACAGGTGCAAAGCAAATTGCTGAATAAAGCATTCTGGCGCAATCTGATGGCATGCTCACAAACCTTTTGAATATGGATCTGTCTGAGTCCAGAGTTCAAATCAAATCAAATCAAATCAAATCAAATCTTTATTTATCCAGGCGAACATCATTGAGCAATGCTCATTTGCAAGATGGACCTGGTAGGGTCAAGATACAATTTGTATGACATATAACATAAAAAGAATACACAACTTTGAAAGGATAGCAAATGATTACAAAACAACAACTCCAAGATATATACATGATTCATTAAGTAGCCAGCTTGTTAGTGGAGGATATTTAGAAACTTGCACTTTTGGCTAAGTTAAATGTGTCAGGGGAATTATTAGAAAGTTTTTGAGCTCGGGTGATGAGCTGTATGGACATCTGGAAGATATATCTACAGGAAATAATTTGTAGGAGGCAAATACCGGCTGAAGCAGTGACAGGGGGGATGAAAGGAGTGTATACAGAGTGTTGTGGCCAGGGGTGGTGAAAGGGTAGGAGTGGAAAGGGCCGTGTCAAAGAGGGATCAATAGTAGGTCAAGGGGAGGGGATGGACTGGGGAAGTAAAAAACTGAAAGTATAAGGAGACTAAGTATATAATGCTTAAGAAGGAAGGATTGTAGTAAAGGTTAATGAGATGTGAGGCAACTGCTAAGTAGGGTGCTGAGGAGCTGCAGCCGAATAGTCGTCCAGCTGGTAGGAAGATGGAGGGTTAGATCTAATGTTGACGGAAGCAGTTACATTTTCTTTGAATATTTTGTTGTATAGATATTTAAAAGGCTGTAATAGATATGAGCTTGTTCACTTTCAGTGTCTTTTTGCATTGTGTTCCATAGGTGGATAACACATAACTAACAGCATGTCTGCCATGCTCGAGGTGGAACTTAGGCACTTTAAGAGTAATGAAGTTCGTGGCTTCTTAATGCATAATTACTTGATGAGGCTTGTGGAAAACAGTCTGAGATATATTTTGGAAGCTGCTGTGATATTGCTCTGTAAGTCCATAGTAATGCATTCCTATCCCTTCTATATTGAAGTGAGGGCCAACCAACTGTGGAGTATAGCAAGCAGTGGTGAGCACTGTATGGTAAGTCTGTGATAAACCTCAGAGCTCTATGGTATAGTGTATCTAATTTGTTCAAGCATACCGTGGGGCAGTGATTGTATAGGAATCAGCGTAGTCTAAAACTGAAGGAATGTGGCCTGGACCATCTTCTTTTTGAATCACTTGAAAGGAAGTGCCTTATTCTATAGTAAAGTCCAAGTCTTTGTCTAAGCTTTTTTAGTAGCTCTTCCAGATGTTCTAGATAGTCTAATCTACTATCTAGCCATACCCCAGGTATTTGAATTTTGTGACATATTCAAGATTTTCACCAAGTGCAGTGGATAGTTTAGGGAGATCGATTGGGATTGAGTATTTTGCCTGCACCTGTGGGGAAAAGAACATTGCCTTAGTTTTTTTTGCATTCAATAGTAGTTTTTTCCAGCAGCTGGAGTTGCAGTAGGTCGAATTCTGCTTGTAGTTCTTGCAGGCTGTTGTAGGAGAAGGGTGACTGACATACAGTACTGTATCATCAGCAAACAGGTGTACAGTGGCTTTGGTAAGATTTGTGTCAATGCTATTGATATATATGGCTAAGAGGATAGGGCCAAGAATAGATCCTTGTGGTACTCCTCTTTGTAGTGGTCTAAGTGGGGATATATCTCCTTCGGCCTTTACCTGCTGGGTTCTTCCTGTAAGATAGTTGTTAAACCAACTAATGGAATTGGTGTCAAGTCCAATAGACCTTAGTGAGGAGAGGAGCAGGTCATGGTCAACCGTGTCAAAGGCCTTACTTAGGTCTAAGAAGACAGCACATACACAATTTTTTTTATCCAATTCAAGTTGCCAATCATTGGTGACTTTTGCAAGAGCTGTTATGGTGCTGTGGTTTGCTCTGAAACCAGATTGTGCTGGGTTTAGAAGATTGTTGGCTTCTAGATATTCTCTTAGCTGGGTGCTCACAATTTTTTCAAGTAGTTTAGACAGCACAGTAAGAATGGAAATTGGTCTGTAGTTATTAAGGTCTGTGGGATCCCCGGCTTTCAGAAAAGGAATCACTTGAGCGGTTTTCCAGATTGATGGGATGACTCCAGACTGTAGAGAAAGGTTAAACAGATGCGTTATTGGCACTGCTAATACATGTATGGCAATTTTTAAAAAGTATGGGTCAAGGGAGTCTGCGCCTGCACTCTTTTTTATGTCCAATTGTAAGATTAGTTCTTCGACTTGCTTCAGCGTGGCTGGAGTGAAGGAGAAAATGGAGTCAGTCACTCTTGCTTCAGTATTCTTAATCCCTACATGTACTCTCATTTGGTTGGCTGGAGAGGAGTCGAATGCTAGTCCAGTAGTTGTAAAATGATTATTGAAAGCTTCCAATACTTCAGTTTTGTCACTGATGGTTCTGTTTCCACATTGTAGTTTTGTTGGGAGTGAGTTACTTGGGACATAGCCAGTTATATCTTTTATAGTGTTCCAAAACTTGGCAGGGCTGGAGTATGAGGAGTCTAATTCAGTCATGTAATATGCAGCTTTTGTGTCTCGTACTTTCTTGGTGCAAAGATTCCTGGCTTTTCTGAATTGCTCCCAATCGGAGGCTAATTTAGTTTTTCGGCTTTTTCCAAAGCTTGTCCCTTTCAGAAGGGTGGATTTAAGGTCAGAATTAAACCAACGACAGGTTTTATTTTAATACGTAGTTTAGAGACTGGTGCATGAATGTTTAGAGCATTTGTGATGATGTCATTTAGAACACCATATGCAATCTCCATTGTGTTCGCTAGATAGAATTCTTGCCATCTTGTGGAGTACTTAATATCGTCCAGGTATGCCTCAATGTTGAGGTTCTTTTTTGATCTCCTCAACAAGAATTTTGTGGGGGATGAAATCTTACATGCTGACCTAATTGCCGCAATAGTACAATGATCACTAATGTCGTTGAACAGAACTCCAGTATGTGAAAAGAGGTGAGGTTTACTCACTAATAGTACATCCAAAAGCGTGCTATTTTTTGGGTTCTTTTTGTTCATTCTAGTAGGTTCATTTATAAGCTGTGTGAGCCCATGCATGTCGCAGAATGAAATTAGAGGTGTAGCTGCCTTAGAAAGCCAGTTTAGGTTTAAATCGCCTATAATTATGGTTTCTCCATTCCCTTGTTTAATCAAGTCACCCAAATAGGACAGTATCTTAAGGCCAGCAGAGGGAGGTCTGTAACACCCAATCAACTGCAGTGAGGTATTTTTGGAAAGGGTTATTTTAGGGGATGGGCACTCAAATTCTTTTGCCATAGAGTAAGAGGCAAGAGAAATTGCAGATAGGTTGGCCTTTACATATATTGCTACCCCTCCTCCTCTTGTCCGTCTATCAGCTCTGAATGTTTGGTAGTTAAGTAAGTTTATATCTCTGTCGGCTGTATCAGGTCTAAGCCATGTCTCAGAGACTACCAGGATGTCGGGTAGTGCGTGGCTAACCCAGGCTTGGAGCAATGTGATTTTTTTTAAAAGGCTACATGCATTAATATGTAGAAGGCTTAGTCCTTTAATCTTTGCTAGTTCTGAAGGTGCAGTGATAGTTCCTGGTGGCCCAGGGTTAAGTTCCACATTCCCTGAGCATATTAGTAGTAGGAGCAGTAGTTTCATAGTTGCCGCCAGAGATAGGGTATAAGTTCTTATAGATGCCTTTTTATTTCTTTTTTTATTATTCTGTGGAATTTTATTTGCCATCCAGATTCGGTTTTTCGTCCTCTTGTAAAGGAAAGGATTAAAACTTTAACAGAGATAGTCGTGGGATCTTGTTCTGTATACAGTTGGAGACAGACACCAAACAAATGCAATGCCGACTGTGTCCCTCCGTAGAAAAGAATAAATGGGCAGCATGGTATCAATGGAAGGTCATAGGTACATATCCAATCTCTTGGGGCTGCTGTAGAATTGCAGCAGAACGAGAATGTGGTATCTGCACTCTGCTTGGCATCCTGTGGATGTCTGCATCTTTTACTTAGTTCAGGTAATAGTAGTAGTATAAGGAGGCTCCAAAGAAAGTTCCTCATTATGAAGGTGATCAGAGATTTTGTAGGTAATATCTTATGATTTGCTCACAGTAGTTGCCTGTGTCATATATTATAAAGGTGGTATACTTAGCTCATACTGGGAGCCTAATCAGATATTAGAGGAGGTGTTTAGTCTAGCAATGGGATAGGAGGTTCGGAAACAGTGAGATACAAGAATTGTTTGGACTCGAATAAAGGCGGAGTATAAGATGGCAAGGGCAGTGTGCCTTATCAGATGCTAGGTGGAAACCCAGTCTAGTTGTGGCGCCAGAATAGATAGCATAGGTAGTACTCTGGTAATCGAAGTGTAGTATCAATGAGGGATATAAGAAAGGCTATAGGTTTAACAGGACGAGCGGGCGTGGTTTTAATAACGCTTGGGGAAAGTGTCTATTTAAGAAAGTCTAGAAGAGGGTATGGGCGGGTGGGCATAAAATTGCGCCTTTGCCGTACCTTCCCTGGAGGGTCTCTCCGCTCTGTGAGCTGAGCGCCGCTGAGATGCCGCCCGCCCGCTGGCGGAAGACTGGCCTCGCGCCGTGCGGGGCGCTCAGCAAGGGTCCTCCTCTGGGGAGACAAGAAAGAGCAGGTAGAATTTAAAGGATTTTACAGCTCAGGCACAGGCAGAGCAGCAGGGGGGCCAAAAATTAACATTAAAAAGGCTAAGGGATGGGGGTAGAGGCGCCAAAGCATCTGGCTATGCACATAAACACAGGAAGGCTGTGTAACCAGAACAAAATGAACAGAAAATTGCCTGCAGAGGCATAGTTGCACCCTTGGAAGCAGCCTGGTCAAGTGTGGGCCAGATCACGCACTAAATATGAAGGAACATTTTTAGGCTAACTGTAACACTTTGGCCACTCAGTGCAGGATAACAGCAATTAAGTGCTCACCTCAGGTTGAGTATGAGGAGTAATCAGTTTTTAAGGAATAAAAACAACCAAGCTACAGTACAGCAGCAGCATCAAAAAAACAAACAAAACAAACAAATAAACAGCCTGACCTTTTTTGGATGCTACAGCTGTAGCATAGCTGTTTTTATACAATAAAAACTGATTATCCATTGCACTCAAGCTGAGGCGAGCCCTTTATTGCTGTTATTGAGCACTGAGTGTCTGGACTGGTAAGAGTTAACTTTGCACACATGGTCATGGTGGCCTCGATGGTCACTCCTAAGCTAGTAAATACTGTAACATTTTTAGGGACTATGCAAACCTTCACAGAACAGATGAAGATGTTAGCAAAGGGAACTCTGACTTCCAGATTAGTACGTTTTCTGTTTGTATACTGCAGAACGACACAGACTACAGCTGGTGCCGTCTCCTACTAAACTGTTAATGACACAATGTCTAAGAACATGGCTTGATCTGTTGCATCCAGTATGTGTGTAACTGTGTAAGAGGAGTCGCTTGGTTTCTATTTACATTTGTCAGGGAAAGAGGTAATTTGTCATTCACAGTGCACAGCTAGAGAATCACAGTGTATGCAGACAATGGGGAGCTTGAAGAGGGCACTGAAGACCTATTTGGGGGGGGAAGTGTACCCTAAATTGTTGTGATTTTTATCTGTATTTATTGATTGTTGTTTTTACCTTATTGTACAGCGCTTTGAAGTGAGAAAGGCGCTATATTAAATAAAATTTATTATTATCACCAGAGATTCCTCACCAGTTCAAGTAAAAAACAGAGGCCAGCATTAAATTCTTCAACACATTTATGCCAACATCACCTGGGCATCCACTTTCTGAACTGACAGAGGTGACAGCGAATGTCAAAGCACTCACCTCTGCTCCTAAGTTTTCAAAAGTGCAGTGCCAGCCTGGTGGCACAGAGGGTTGAGGCACTGGACGCCACACCTCACGCCACGCCAGCAACCCGGGTTCGGGAATCAGCCTGGGTCACTGGAGGTCGCCGGGGGGGAAGAGGATGCAGTGGCTGCCGGCTGGCAGCCCTCTGCCTCAGGAGGGAGGGAGGGAGGAGGGAGGAACAGGTTGCCTTGAGCTTGGCCACCCCTGGTGGAGGCTGGAGTTGCTGCGTCGCTCCGAGGACTGCTGGTGCTAGGCCAAGAGAGGGTTGAAGAGACTGACACTGGAGCTGTGGTGCGCATGTGCGCCTCCACGCGCATGTGTCACCTCTTCTGGGGTCTCAAGAGTAAGACTCACTGGGGTGAAAACAGAGGATTGGAGGATAAATCGGGGCCACCAGGATGAAGCCCGAGTTCTGCTCTGGGATCTGGGCGGTACAGCATTGCGCTACAAGATCCCGGAAGACCCCGAATATGGTAGGTTGGCAGACATAAACGGTGGTCTGCCAAAAGAAGATAAATAGACTTGTTAAAAAAAAAAAAAAAAGTTTTATAGTGCAGCAGTCAAATACAACAGTGCTCATTTCCTGCTGCTCCCCACTTGGGTGGCCACTGTTGTATTTGCACTGCTGCACTATGCACTTTGAAAAATGAAAGTCAAATGAAAACTTGAAAGAAAACAACTGGCTCAGCAAGACTTTTTTGCTCTACTTAAGAGCAGAGGTGAGTGCTGGTGACTTGGTTTCTGCAGTTCAATTTATTTGTCACTGGAGCACCATGCCCCCTATGAGCAGCTCTGGCTTCTGAAATGTGCCAGTGAATGCAACTGCTACTGTGGTAACAGAACTACCAGTGGATGGAGGAAAACGCAGTATACTGGGTGTAGTGCATGCTGGACAACTTGTTCTTTAAGCAGCTGAGCCTGCTGCTATATACCTCAAATTCCTGACGGTGTGCAGAGAACTGGATGAGCGCGGCAGACTCCTAAACAACATGATTTATAAATCTATTTTAGGTAGTGTAGAAGGGGCTGATTTGAATTACATCTTTGGTCTATTCTTGACCTCAGAAGGATCCTGTATGCCCCAGATATATGAATGTCATGCTCTTTTCTGAGCGTATTAGTGATTCACGGAATATTAATTTCAGTGAGTCCCTTAAAGATGGGAAAGCTAATTCTACACTGTTAGGTAATCCTATGAGACATAAACTTTTAACTTTCAATAAGTTTTTAAAAAAGTTCACTGTATGCTGCAGCTGAATCACACTGTGAATATTCGCTCTAGCTAGGACACCAGTTGTCAAATTAGACACTTGTATCTCTTTTACCTTTCTGCCACTCATCCATTACCCCTCTTATCCACTTTATTTTATTTCTCTTTCCACTTCACCTCACCTTTTAGTCAGTGAGCTCATTTTTTTAATCAAATGTCCTCATAAACATTAACAGATGCTGTATCGATGCAAACACCTTTGAAATTCTTTAAATCCATTTTCTGAGGCTCAATTTGCTCTGTACAAACTACAGTGACTGCGCCTTAGAAAATTCTTACTGTCAACAGCTTGTGTCCCCCTTCTACTACTGAGGCTACAGATGGTATAAAGGGCCCTGACACAATCTCTATCTAGACACTACTGGCATACCCTGGGCAAGGCTCACCAGAACAAAAAGCAACTATTCAGTGTCTTTTTCAGTGGCTTTGAAGGACAGTCAGACTCTGTGGAAGTCAAATGCCTCTTTTTTTATACCGTGCTGCTTCCTTGAGAATTGAACTGATTTCTCCACCATGATAAAAATTTATTTTAACTATCCTGAGACAGAAAGCTGTAGCGTAGCTCCCCTCACTAACCAATCTTGGACCCCTTGTATGTGAACAACCTAGCAGTCATTTCTTTTTTAGCTGGTCTGTCTGGGATCAAAGTCAGGAAGTGTTTTGCTGCTGCCCCACTGAAATGTATTGGGGGATTGGGAAACGCCTTTTTATGGCCGTCAGTGTGAGTTGTGCCTTACTACGGTTGCTTGCACCTGCCTAGAACACTTTAACTTTCTATTGGCTGCAGAGAATGAGTGTGCATGAGAACCCATTAAGCAAGTGGCCACTGTCTTCTGCATGTGCAGCTGGCCTAAGTGATAACACTGAAGAAGACCTTCAGTTATTTAGTCTAGCCCCCTCCCCCCATTGTGATGACAAGAATGACAATGAATGAGCTAGAGAAGAAACACTAATAAACTCAGTCTACACAACTTTGTGAATGGAAAGTTAATCTTTATTTTCAGGGCCGCCCGTGGCGCTGAGGGTTGAGGCGCTGGACGCCACACCTCGAGCCATGCTGTCAACTTGAGTTCGGGAACAAACTTGGGCGCCGGGGTCGGCAGGGGAGGGAGTAGATTGAGTGCCTGATGGGCTGCTCTCTGCCGATATCCAGAGTTCCAGCGGTCCCCAGTGGTGATTGGGGGTGCTGCAGTAACCTGGACTACACGTAGCAGCATGGCTGATGCTGGTAGGGTTGCCGTGCGCCATGGCGTCCAGCAGTGACCATGCGGGGGAGGAGGGAGGGAGGATGGGAATCAGAAGCAACTTAAGGGGAAAGACCCTTTAGCCTTAGATAGGCAACGGCCTGCAGGTCCACCGGCTACACGTCCAATGCTGAACCTCCATCATTGCCCTTCGATAACCTGTGGGGCTTAGTCCCGGGGCTCTGCAGGTACTGTAATGTCTCTGAGGTTGGTGGAGGCCACAGCGGGCGGTAAAGCTGGGGTTGTGTCGTGGCCTGAGAGAGTTCCAGGTGCCTGAAGGTGATAAAGAAACCTGAAAAAAAAAAAAATCTTTATTTTCAGAGATAAAAAAATTGTTTTTTAAAACAGAAAGCTGCCATGCTACTTAATCATTGCAATGCAAAAGGACAAACAATATACCTGTGGCACCATCCGATGCTTGCAGGAACTAGAAAATGTGGGGGATAATCTCTGAGGCACTCCACAATCATTGCATCTAGGGTCTGTGTTCACCTGATAGGTTGCTGATGCACATGTGACTTCAAAGAAGTCTGATCCATCCTGCCCTGTAATCTGATCAGATTAGCTCAGTTTCAATTATGCATCAGATCAGGATGCAGCATCGGATTTCAGTTCTTTAATATCAGCAGGATTTTTGGAACCTATCTTCACTGAACTAGTCAGAAAAATATACCTAAGATATGTGGAACTGCCGGCTTGTGATTTTATTAGAATAGAAAGACTTTTCTATCTACTCTGTAACTTCTGTAGCTCATGTTTATTATGGGGCTGATCCTAACTCCTAGAATCAGTAGCACGTTGTTGCATCATGGGGAGTACTCTCTATGAACAATAGTTATCTCAGGTTACCCATTCCAGTTTGCAGTTTTTCTTGCCTCCTTTACATTACATTTGTGCTGAGCAGCCACCCCTTTCCAGATCGAACCCTGTGGCAGCACACGCAGTGAGATATGGAGTGCTCCTACACCTCTGTGGCTCCTTAAATAGTGGTCACACAGAATATCTCATGACTGAAGGAAAGACCCCCTGCTAGCTGGGCTCTCAAGTGCTCCCAACCAGTGAGGTGGCATCCTGGAACCCCTGCTAGTGGTTCTAGGGCTTGCCGCTGATCAATACATGCCACATCAGTTTATTCTGACCAAACAGGATACAAAACACCTGCCCTAGCAGTCATGATTAAAGTCTGAAAGAAGAAGGTCCAAGAGGCTAACAGTACACTAAAGGGAAAATCCTGCAAATCAATGGGGCCAAAAGGGAACTCTGCCACGTTGCCTCCCTCTCCCCAACACCTCCTGGTAGTCTTTGTGAGCTCACTGACAGGTAGTAACCTAATTCCTTTCAGGTCAAACCTGCAATCTTATGGAGCTCCAACCATGGCTGGCGCCCGGCAATACACAAACGGAGCTAGCCATTGCACAATAAAACCTGCAGTTTTGCGCATGTGCACTGCCAACAGCGGCCATCTTGCTCACAGCGGACCAGGAGATCCCTCTTTTTTTTTTTCTCCTTTTTCTTTCAGTACACAGGTGATACATAAGTGTAAGACAACGAGCCATTGCTATATCTCAAATTCAGTAGTCTATGGCAGTCTTAGTTTAGCACCTTATCCGACAACATTGTGTCAAAACATATTTTACATGATAGCTATGCTGATAAGTACATTTTCATGATTTTTCAGCCTAGCTGAGGGTGCCATAATTAACAATTCTGTAAACATTTGCAAGTGTTCGGTGGGGGGAACAAGGAGGGTGAGGAGGTTGGACATAAGACTGGGTCAGTCTACCCATGGTGTTGTCCCGAGCCTGGCCGGTCAGCCCTCAAGGGCCTGTGAGGCATGGGAAGAGGAGAGGAAGGTGGTCTCTGCTATCTTTTCAAGGTATCAGGTCAGGCCTGATCTGTACTATATGTAGAAACCAAGGGACCCAAGAAGACATAATAACCTGAGTTCTGTCCTGTAGTCGGGCAGTGAGGTTTTCCATCTTGTAAATATTGTAAATGGTGTTTCTCCCAGGATGTGATAGAGAGGGGGTTCCGGACTAAGCCAGCTTTGTTATGCATTTTTTGGCTGCGGTTAGGAGAATGTTAAGGAGGTATTTTTGTGAAGTATATTTAAGGTGTTTAGGATAATGTAAGAGAATGGCTACTTGGGGTGTAAAGGGTCCCAAATCTGGAAATAGGTCTCTAAGCAAGCTTCCCACTTTCTCCTAAAATTCACCCAAAACCGGACAGCACCAGCACACGAGTGTGTGTGGATACTTCACAACCGCATGTTCTCCAGCATGCTGGGTCTCCTGATTCAGAATATTTCGCCACTATTTGGGGAGCATGGAAAAATCTAACTGCCACCTTCCATGAGAACTCTCTCCAGGAGTATGAAAGTGTTGTTTCATGTTTCCTTCTCCAGATTTGCAGCCAGTCTTCAGAGGAGATATCCAGTGATAATTCTGCCTGCCATTGAAATTTGACTAGCTCCATATTATGGGGACCTTCCCAGTGCACTATAGGCTTGAAAAACTAAATTTCTCTGTTCTGCATTTGCGGTCAAATTTATTAAGAATGCATGCAGTGAAGGAATTTCTATTTGGGACACATCCAGTCCCAGTTTTTTTATCTTGGTAATGCCTAATTTGCAGGTATTGGAAAAAGTCCTGCTGGGGGAGATTGTACGTGGTTCTGAGTTGTTCAAAGCTTTGAAATATTCTTGCGTCATAGAACTGATGTGCAAATGACAGACCCTTAGATCTCCATCTGTTAAAAGTGGGGTCTGTCAATGAGGGCTTGAAGTCGGGGTTCCAGGCCAGAATCCCCATCCATCCTGCCAAGAAAGTGTTCTTGGGGAGTGTCAGGAATCTGGTCCAGCTGTTCACTAATGCTCTGGTAAATGTGGAGCAAGTAAATAATTAGTTGTTTTGTCTGGTTGGGTTGCCAGATTAGAGAGGGGTGTCATAGATTATTCCAGTGAGACCCAGACAGAGGTCACTGTGGCAGGAGTTGTCCAGGTTGCAAGATAGGATGATAACGTGGCAATCCAGTATCTATGTACATTAGGGAGGGCCAGCCCTCCCCGCTCCTTGGGTAATTGGAGTTTAGATAGGGCCACTCTGGGTCTCCCACCTCTCCATATATATTTCTGAAAAGATGCTCCCCAGCTGTTTATATCTTTTTGAGTGGGAGGAAGTGGGATGTTTTGTATAAGACAGATGATTTTTGGGAAGGTGTTCATTTGTAATCTCTGTACTCTGGACCTAAGGGATAATGGTAAAGGGAGCCATCTATCGAGGTTCAACTGGATTTGTTTAGATAGTGGCTAGTAGTTTAAACTATATAGATCCCCTAGTCTGGAGGGTTCTGGATTCCTACGTAGGTGATCTAGGGGTTTATTCCACTTGTAATTATATTCTGTCAGTCTAGAATTGGGGCCTGTATTATAAGAACTTCTGATTTTCCTTGGTTAATTGTGTATCCAGAAACCACTTCTATTTCTGCTAGAGTTTTAGATAGTATGTCCAATGAATCTTCTGGGTGAGACAAATACAGGAGCAGATCGTCTGCATAATAAGCTACCTTATGAACTATATGTCCAATTTGGTATCCCTGTATTTGTTCTGTTTGTCTGAACAGTTGGGCAATAGGTTCTACAAAAATGGCAAAGAGATAAGTGGATACAGAACAGCCCTGTCTAGTGCCTCGGTGTAAAGCAAAGTGCGTGGAATGAAGCCATTAACTTTTACCATCGCCTCTGGGCTGTATAAATTCCTTTAATTATTTCTAAAAAGGAGTGTGGAAATGCAAATTTTGACAGGGTGGCTAATAGAAAATTCTGATCTACCATATCAAATGCTTTTTGGGTGTCAAGGCTCAACAATGTCAAGGGGGATTTGGTGGATATTGCATGGTTCATAAAGTATAGGGTTTGTTTAATATTGTCTGTGGTTCTTCTGGCTTTAATAAAGCCAGATTGGTCAGGATGAATTAGGGTAGGGAGTATGTCATCTAATCTATGGACCTATACGCTAGCATAAATTTTGTAGTCTTGGTTTAAAACTGAAATTGGGCAATGGGAATCACATAGCTGTGAGGGGTTTTGGGGCTTCAGTACGGCTGATATTGTAGTCTGTCTCCAGGATATTGGGCAGCTGGCTGTTGTGTGGGCGGCCTGCAGAGCCTTTTAATAGAGGTTCAAAGATTATTGCTGGAGATCCCTCTTTAATGCGGCCAGCCTTAGATGGAGCCCCTGTAGGAAATGTGTTACTTTTCCATGATCCCATAATTCTCAATGCCAATTTAACATAACCTCTTCATTTTGATGATAGAATAAGGTCTAACACTAGAAAGCACTCAGCAGGCTCCAGCCACCAAAAGTGACCTGTTTTGCATCAACTTCTGGCAGCCATATTGGCTAGGTATCGACTCATAGAAAGTATGCATATGTGCCACAGTGCTCCCATGCCACACTTCAGGAGCCATCTTGCCTGGGAATACAATACAATGGGCATACAATACTGCTCCTGAAGGCCGACAGATACATTCACTGAAACTTTCCTTATCAGTATCGGTTATTGGGAGACCACAAACTGTTGTCCTCCCTATAACAATACTTAGTAGCCCAGTGCTTATACCTGTTAGCCCTGTTAACATTTTTTGAGCAAATTATGAAAATTTAATTAAGGAACCAGATCATGCCCTTCCCTCTGTTTCTCGCTGATTCTATCTCCTCACAGGGCAACATTGGCAAAATATAGGTTTGCAGAGACTGTAAAGTCCCAATTCCTTAAGGCCAGTTAGGCCGACTCTGTCCTTCATGTGCTGAAGAGCCCTTACAATTATGCCAAGAGGGACTCGGCAGCAATGGTTCAAGAGGACCGTCCCAGCAACCATTCACATCCAGACTGTAGCCAGTGATCTCAGCTGGCACGGTCCCTGAATCTGGCCAAATTCTGGGCACTGCTGCCATCATCCTACTGAACTAGCAGGTCATCCAGGCACAACAACAATTCATATCAGCCATGCTGGAGAAGCTGGCAGAAATAGCAGGACGCTTCTCCACTCCGGCTAGCCTGGCTCCTACTCCACCACCCTCTGCATCATTTAATCCTACCCAGGTGGATCCTAGACCACGGTCACCACAGTCTGTCTCAGAAAAGGAATCTGGGGATGAGGAGTCATGGAGATACACCCACTGTCCCTCACAGCAAAGTGGTTCTTACGGACCAAATTCTGGCACTAGTATGCAATATTATGGCCACGGTAGGATTCGATACTCCAGCCCCACCACCACACTCCAAATTAATCCTCTCACTATTGCCTACAGCCAGAAAGACTGACACCTTTCTGGTGTGCGAGTCAATCGATGAGGTGATGACCGAAGAACGGGAATCTACAGATCCCGCTCGCATACCCGAGCGAGGATCATGGGGCAAAATGTATCCATTACAGGCCAACAAGTAGTCACTGAGGTGCCCCACAAATAGTCTCCCTAAACAAAAAGACCGTCCCCCATTGGAGGCACATCTGGACTGAAAAATCCAGCAGACAGTAAGCTGGAGGACGCACTAAAGAAGAACTTTGAGCTGGCCAAGCTTGGAGCAAGAGCAGCAACAACTTCAATTTATGCCACCAGGGCTTAACTAGCCTTGTTACAGGACATATTCAAAACAATAACAGAGGCACAATTCCTGGAAAATGCTATCTTACCTACTAAATAGATCGCAGACATGTCTGTGGACTCATACAAAATAAACGCCAGAGCCGCAACACTTATCAGTCGGGCCAGAAGGACCCTGTGACTTAAGTTACAGGATGCAGACAACAAATCCAAGACTGTGCTACATATGCTCCCTTTCAAAGTGTCACTACTGTTTAGGGAGGGGATGGAAAAATGTCTTAAAAGGCAAGGAAGGTGGCAAAATGCCAAGTAAGGAACAGACCAATAGGTTCACTTACCTCTCCGCTAGTCAGAGGTTTTGTTCAAACTCCTTTTGTGATAGGAGAAAAGGACACTGTGGCAAAAGAGGAAACAACTTCCGTCCCACATACCCACTAATCGACAACAGATTTAGAGGTCAAGGAGGAGCCAACGGGCAGGTTCACAAGTAGCTCTAACCTCAAATCACAGGCAAAACAATGGCTATACCCCTTGCCAACCAGTGGTCCAGATTATGTTTTGGACTGGTATGTATTTACCACTAACTTTATCCACCTGGTAGTATTTTCACTTAAATGGTAGTAATACCATTTATTAACCTGTCTCAGACTCTCTCCCACCCCACCTATAAATCAAGTTTCAAACTTAATGGGTGCCTGCAGTCACTGGCTGTCTTTGTCCGATACAGCTGTAGTAGCTTGATGTACTTTTCTACTTACTGCAGTGCAGTGCTGTGATCCCGTTTTGAACATTTTTATGGCTGTGGGTGGAGCCTGCAGCCATTTTGGTGTCACTCTGAAAACGAGCGACTGTGGTATGCTTCCGTTAGACTTTCAGAAGTATCCTTCCGACAATCTAACAGAGCTTGAAACAGTCCATGACAGTCGCTCGCTGCAGAGCTACAGTGGCACTATTTTGGCTGCTACTTCCGCATTCTGTACTAGAACTGTGCATGCGTGCCATGCATGCATGAGCAGTTACACCGGCACCACCATCTTGTGATTGGCAGTATGCCATTCAACGCAACTTTGCATGCGAGAGTGCCATGCATGCGCAGTTCCATTGGCAGCGCTCATACCTCAGAATTTCTTCAAGCTCGCTACAGCCGTATTGGCTCTGGCTAGAATTTGTTCTGTGTTGCAACTGCCCTTCTGGCCAGCATGTGAGACACTTCTGAAACAATCTCCTGCACTGTACAGAACTGACATGATTGTGGTTCTTTCACCACCTCTACTACTTACACTCTCTGAGTGTGTTAATAGATAACTGGTAGCATGTATGCTGCTGCCAAATATGAAGATATATCAACCAACACAGCAACCTATGTAGCAGTCGACAAAACTGACAGTTGACACTATCTCCCGGTCCTGCACCCCTCCTGAATCAACTCTGACTCAGAGTTCGAGAACCTTAGTATGGGGGCGGGGTAAGGCCACCCACATGGGGGTTCAGAGGGCAAAGCCAGCCCGGGAAAAAAAAAAAAAAAGGACCGGAAGATTTTTGAGATTTATGTCAACTGCAACTTGCGGGCGACAGAAATACCATCGCTGTGATGCCGGTCGACCAAAGTGTTGTCGTACCGGCATTGTAGAGCCATAACAACATACTATAAAATGTGTAGGATGGGAAACAAATTCCTAAAGTCAGAAAGTGGGAGTAAATCATGCAAAAATAGTAGTAAAATACTCCTCATCTCCCCTTGTCCGTTCCACTGTTGCCAACACTCACATCAGGAACCGATAGCAGCTTGTCTTTTGCAATTTGCAAAAGAATGGAAAAAAAACGAGAGGATAAATGAGTGTTGGAAACAATGAAAAATGGATATGCCATAGAACTGACACAGATCCCCAGAATGAAACAGGCTAATCATCTCACCGGTCTCAAAACACAAGGTGCAAACCACACAGATCCTGCAAATCCTAACAGACCTGATACACAATAAAGCAATAGCAGAGGTTCCACCGGAAGAAAGAGGGAAAGGAATATATTCCATATTCTTTACGGTATCCCAAAAAACAGGACACCTTCTGCAAGTGTTAGATTTAAAATTCTTAAATCACCCAATACAACAAAAGCCATTCAAGATGAAAAAGTACAGTTACTTAAGAACTTACCGTAACAGTAGATCTTCGAGAAAGGTTCCTGCAGTAGGTCATAACCCAGAGGACTGCGCCCCCTAGCATCAGGACCATGTGGCAAACTTTTGCTAGCAATGTTTGGCAGGGGACCGCCCACCCAACATCATGCGACAGACATCAACATGACCCTATATAGTGGGTGGTCCCCACGCTTGCCTTCCAGTTCTCCCACCAGAAACCCAAAAGGGTATGACAGGAGAAAGGATGGAAATCCTGGAGCTCCATCCAGAACAGCCTGTAAAAAAAATACAGAAAGCTGGGAGAAGGAGGAAGTGAAGGTATGACCTACTGCAGGAACCTCTCTCGAAGATCTACTGTTATGGTAAGTTCTTACGTGACTGTACTATCTTACTTTGAGAGGGTTTCTGCAGTAGGTCATAACATATAGGACTGAATCCCAAGCAGTCACCAGCGGTGGGACCCATTGAAACAAGGGAGGAGGAAGGATAAATGACTGACCAGAGCAGATCCAAGACAGCAGACCCTGTAGAACGGCTAGGCCAAAACTGGCCCTATGCATATAGGCAATGTCCAAACTGTAATGCTTCATGAAGGTGTGGACTGAACTCCAGGTTTTTTTTTTTTTTTTAGGAAGACTGCAGAAGTAGCCATCCCCCCTAGTGGAGTGACCTCTGACTTCCCCTAGAAGAAGTTTCTCGTATTTCTGGTAACAGAAATGGATGCAGTTCGCCAGCCATTTGGACAAACACTGCTTAGAAACTGCTGACCCCAGGGTTCTGGGGGCAAAGGATACAAATAACTGATCTGCTTTGCAGACATCTTTGGTCCTGTGGACATAGTTACACAAAATCCTATGTACATCCAATGTATGAAGAAGAGCTTCAACCTTATTCGAATGAATAGGGTAGTACACTGGCAGCTCAACAGTCTGGTTCAAGGTGAACTCAGAATCCACCTTGGGAAGAAACTTAGGATTGGTTCGCAGGACAGCCCAGTCCCTGTGAAAAACCAAATAAGGCTCCTCATACATCAGGGCCTGATGCTCAGAAATCCTTCAAGCAGAAGTGACAGCAACCAAAAAGAGCACTTTCCAAGACACGTAGCACGTGTCACAGCTTACTGTCAGTTCAAAAGGAGGCAATGTAAGCTTTGCTAAAATAAAATTCAAATCCCAGGGCGGGGTAGGCCTGTGGCCAGGGGCTTCAAGTGGAAGATCCCTTTCAAAAAGGTTGTGGACAGGTCGGCCTTGCGGTGTAGAGGGTTGAGGTGCTGGCTCTTATCTCGACCCACGCCGGCGACCCGGGCTGGGGAATGAGCCCGGGACGGAGCTGGATGAAGCTGCCGGCAGGCAAGCTCTCCTCTCCGGGGAGGAAGCATGGCACCCCTGGGCTGATGGCGACCCCCAGTGGAGGGAGGGGTGGCACGGGCTCAGAGGGGGCCACAGACACTAGGCCATGGGGTGGGAGAAAGGAGCTGTAACCGGGGCTGTACAGCACATGCGTGCCTCCACGTGCATGCATGCATACTCCTGGGGCTCCTGGGAGAAAAACCAGGAGGAGAAAATACGATGGTCGGCAGGATGAAGACCGACCTGCCGCAGGCACCGCTCCCAGGCTCGGCAAGGTAAGCACCAGTAATTCCGGGTGACAGAGCTGGAGGGGGGGTGTCGGTCAGATGGGGGCTGACCAGCATGGAGTACAAAACAGCTGTGACAAAAAAAAAAAAGGTTTTGGACATCTCCAACTGAGCAACAGTTTTCCTGTCCACCAAAGTATGATAGGCTGAAATAGCAGACAGGTGGACTTTGAGAGAGGAATAGCTTAAACTAGAGTCAGACAGGTGCAAAAGGTACTCCATAACCTGGGACACCGAGGAAAAGGGGTCCCAACCCTTGGCAGTTGCCCAGATGGAAAAGCACTTCCATTTCATAGCACAGGTAGACCTAGTGGATGGCTTTCTAGCTTCCACTAAGACTTGAGCGACCCTCTGGGAGACTCCAAAACGTGATACAATTATGTCTGAAGGAGCCACGCATGAAGATGAAGGGACCAGAGTCCTGGGTGCACTAGTCTGCCCTGTTCCTGTGTCAACAGATAATATTGAAGCGGGAGGGGTACTGGAGGTTCCACGACCAGCTGTTGCAGGAGTGGAAACCAAATCTGCCTGGGCCAGAGGGGAGCTATCGGCAGCATTCGAGCTCTCACTGCCTGAAGTTTCAGTAAGACATGCTGTAGAATGGGAAAGGGAGGGAAAGCGTACAAGTACTTCCCTGTCCAGCACAGAGACAAAGCGTCTTGCCAGATAACACCAGGCCCTTGAATGAGTCAGCAAAACCTGGGTAGTTTTGCGTTGGATGGGGAGGTGAAGAGATCTATCTATGGTTGTTCCCAGCAATGGAAAAGTAGTTCTGCTACATCCTGATGAAGTTCCCATTTGCGAGCTACTGTCGTTCAGCTGAGACTGTCCGCCAGGACGTTGTAGACACCTGGGACTTGTACGACTGTGAGAAACAGGTCATGCTGGACTGCCCAGTACCATACCTGCATCACCTCCCTGCAAAGGGGGTGTGACCATGTGCCACCCTGTTTGTTGATGTACCAGACCACTGATACATTGTCTGTCTGTACTAGCAGTGTTCCTACAAACAAGAGGGGCTGAAAGGCCTGGAGGGCCTAAAGGACTGCCCTCATCTCCAGGATGTTTATATGGAGAGATGTTCCCAGCTGGGACCACAACCCCTGTGTCTGATGATTCCCCAGGTGGGCCCCCCAACCCAGACCCAAGGTGTCTGTGGTGAGTGTCCAGAAGGGAGGGAGGAGGTATCCTGAAAGGTAACCCCCGAGACAGGTTTTGAGGATCCTGCCACCATAAGAGGTCTTTCTTGAGTGCGCTGGACACCATGACAGCATAATTTAGGTCGTCCGAAAGCTGATCCCACTGGACTCTTAAAGTCCACTGGGTGACTCACATGTGTAGCCTGGCCAAGGGGACCGTAGAAATGGTCAATGCCATGAGAAAAAAGATCCAGAGTGAAGGACAGGGACTCTTCTAGGCTGTTCCAGGATGGGGCTGCCAAGAGCCAGTTGTCCAAGTATGGGAACACTGCAATTCCCTGATGGCGAACAGCCACGGCCACCACCGCTAGGCACTTGGTGAAGACCCAGGGTGCTGAGGAAAGGCCAAAGGGGGGGGGCATTGAATTGAAAGTGCTCCCCCTGGAAAAGGAAACGCAGGAAATGGCAGTGGCTGGGGAACACTGGAATGTGCAGGCAGGCATCCTGCATGTCCAGTGCACAGATCTAATGGTCTTTCTGCAGCAAGGGCAGAAGACTCTGTACTGTTAGCATACAGAACCTTTTGTATTTTACGAAAAGGTTCAGTTGGCTGAGGTCCAGGATGGGTCTGAGGTCGCCTGTCTTTTTGGAGACAAGGAAGAAATGGGAGTAAAACCCTTCCCCCTTTGTGTCTGAGGGACTGGCTCTACGGCAGACTTTTAAAGTATGGCCAGTATCTCTTCCTCAACCAGAGAAGCCCGTTTCGGGGAATAGCGGGATCAACCTGGAGGCGAGTCTGGTGGAATTTCCAGAAACTCAATGATGTGGCCTCTTGACACTAGTTGCAAGACCCGTGAATCTGACGTGATGCCCTGCCATTCCTTCAAATGAAGAGCAAACCTTCCTCCCACCTGCTCCACAGTGCTGAGAGGTGGAGGAGTGGGAGGTCTGAATGAGTCAGTAGGTGGCGGGAGGAGAGGGATCCCCCAGCTGCCCTCTGGGTTTTGGAAGCAGGGGGAGAGGCAATAGCTGACCCCAATGCTTTCCTTTTGTTCTGACGTCTGGCAAAGGGTTGCTTACCTTGCCACTTGTTCTGGCACCAAAAGGGCTGTTTTGGTTTAACGCCCATTTTGTACAAGGATTTTATGGATCTTAGGGCTTGCCCACTGTCCTGAAGACCCATAATGACGTCCTTCATGTCCCCTCCGAAGAGGTCTGAAACTCAGAAAGGGGCATCCTGGATGGTTGCCTGTACATCAGGGGAAAGCTCAGATATATGCAACCAAGAATGACGCTGGAGGCATACTGCCGTGGTGGAGGAACAAGCCACTGCATTCACTGAGTCATAAGTGGCTCTAAGTGCATGCCTGTAAGATATCTTGGACAGACGTAGGTCCTTAGTAAGTTCCGACTTGAGGTCTGAGTCCTCTACATTTTGAAGACGAGCTTCCAGTTTGATCACTGTGGCCTTCTGGAAGGAAACCATGTGCGCTATATAGTTGAGCGAATGAAGAGCACAGGTGGAGGAGGTGTAGAGTTTTCGCCCAAACTGGTCTAGCTGCCTAGATTCTTTATCAGGGAGGGAGATACTCATGTGTTTTGGTTTGGCAGTATGATTGTGAACTGCAGCTATGACGATGGAGTCTGCCTTGGGTTGGGAATCCAGAAAAGAAATGCCCTCTGACATATGGTAAATCCGGTCTGCCTTATTTGGGATGGCCGGAATAGAATGAGGTAACTGCCAAACAGTGGAAGTGAGATCCTCATGGGGAGTGGTCCAATGAGGGATGGGAATTGGAGATACCTCTTCTAGATCTAGGTGTTCAGCTAGACGCTTACATTTGGGATCTTATTGTTCTGCGTTCCATCCATTAGTGTGCTGGATGATGCAAAGAAGTTTTGTAAAGGAGGGGTCTTCGGGAGGCAATTTTGGCAACTCCTTGCCTTTAGCTCCTGTGGTTCCGGACAGTCCAGAAGAAGAATCAGAGGAATCCTCCTCAGAATCTGAAGACTCATCTCTATCAGAGGTCCAGAACAGACAGAACACCAGGAGGAAGGAGCTACTGGTATAACTAAAACTTCTCTACTGGGACTAAGAACTAGAAATTTTGTACTGGGACCTTCAATTTAGGGTAAAAAAAAAAAAAAGAGTGTATTTGTCAGAGGTAGTTACAGTAAATTGTTATCTGTTGTCTGTGTTATCTGTGTACTTATCTAGGTGCTTGTCACAGGTGTCAGAAAGGAATTGTTATCTGTGAAATTAAGTGTAGAAAGATTTGCAAAGTAGGGGGAGTGGCTTAGCTAGAAGGAGCCAGGTTAAAACCATATTTAAGCACTGCCCTGGATAGCTTCTGTCAGAGAACAGGCAGAACACCAGGAGGAAGGAGCTACTGGTATAACTAAAACTTCTCTACTGGGACTATATTGCCCTCCTTCCGCCCCGCTAAACCAGTTCTACTTTTATAGGCATAGGATTTAAATGACAACAGGAACTTCCTGTTTGGGAACAGGAACTTCCTGTTTGGGAGCAGGAAGTAAGTGATCACAGAGCCACCAAAGACTCACCATCCTAGAAGGGCAAAAGTAGCTGGAGGTCTGACTCTGAGCAAGTAAGGAGACTACTGAGAAATATAGGAACTTCTTGTTTTAGAACAGGAAGATCAGGCGCTAAAAGGGCACAGAGGCAGTAAGTAAGTGGAAAAAAAAAAAAAAAAAAACAGAAAATAAACAAACAGAGGAAAGAGTAAGTATTCCAAACAGCAGTTAGGGGGCCAGAAAAAAAGACATGATGGGAGTGGTACAGTGCAGTGGCTGCGGAGCAGCAGTCTTCTGGGAAACGTTCTGGAGGATGCAGTGTTGTCCCATCTGCAGGCACCTCTCTGGGCTGAGGGAGGAGGTTGTTCATCTCTAGGTTGAGTTGGCCAGGATTTGTGGGACCTCCTCTCCCACCCAGGGACCACCAGGGTCACTGCCATTGCCTCAGAGGTTGCCAAGAAAGAGGAGCGGTTGGACCACAGTGGACTCAGGGAGGGTGAGGTAGGGAACAGAGGCGCATCCTCTCAGTTATACTCTCCACAATTTCTATGCCATTCTGGAAAAGTGTGGTTCCTCTATGGAGGCACCCACAGTGGAGACCAAGGAGGATGCTGGGAACCTCCACAAAGGAGACCCATAGGAGGGTGGCATGAGACCCCACAGGGGAAGAAAACAACTCCTGGTGGGGGACTCCATTGTTAGGAAGGTAGAACTAGGGGAGGAAGGGGAGAGGGAGGTAAGGTGCATGCTTGGCGCCATGGCTTGGAGGGACAGGGAGCAAATCCTCAGGATCACAGGAGCAGCTGCACCTAGGAACAAATTACCTGGCTAAGAAAGGGATCAGAGCAGTACAGGAAGAGTTTGTGGAGATGGGGAAGGGCCTTAGACAAATAGCACACACGGTAACCTTCTCGGAGGTGCTGCCTGTCTATGGCATGGATGAGGATAGGGTGCTCCACACCATGAGATTCAATCAGTGGTTGAAAAACTGATGCAGAGCTCAGGGATTTGGCTTCATTGGGGACTGGGGGTCCACCTGGATGGATGCAGGCCTATACTGGCGTGATGGTCTGCATCTGTCCCGAGGGGAACCAGGATCCTAGGTGATAGGTTTAAATACTTCATTGGCAATCATTTAAACTAGCGAAGGGGGGAGGCATTGGAAAGGAGCAGGGAAATCATAGTCCCCCCCCAAAAAAAAAAAATCAGGGTACTAAGTGAGGTAGACACCAACATAGAGATGTCAATAGGGAGAAGTGCAGGGGTAAATGGTGAAAGTGACAAATACAGTAAGGACAGGGACAGGGCAAAAAGGAGTAAGGCCATCAAGAAATGGAGGGTAATGAGTACCAATGCCTGTAATCTGGGCAACAAGCTCCCTGAACTGGTGGCCTTGATGGAAGAAGGATGCCTGGATATCGTAGCAGTCACAGAAACATGGTACACAAAGAACCATGACTGGGATGTTAACATACTAGGGTGCACAACCTACAGGAGAGACAGGGAGGGCAGAAGGGGGGGTAGCTCTTTGTGTAAGGGAAGGGACAAAAGCAACTGAACAAAAGAGTAAACAGGGAGGAGAGGAGGCACTGTGGGTCACCTTAGAGACTGGAAATGGCACCATAATCCGCTCAGGGGTTGTATACAGATCCCCATGTCAGGGGGCGGGAATGGACAAGGATATGGTAAAAGGCATACTTAGGATGGCAGAGAAAGGGGAGATACTGTTGATGGGGGACCTTAAAACGCAGATGTTAACTGGAGCATCTTTGCTGCAGCCACATCCAAAAGCAGGGCCATTCTTGATGCCCTTCAGGTGGCAAGCCTCAGACAGCTAGTTCTGGAACCTACTCATGAGGGAGCAATCTTAGACCTCGTACTCTCAAATGGTGACAGTGAGAGGATCTCAGATCTAGAAGTGGGTAGCCATTTGGGAACAAGTGACCACCAAACAGTGTGGTTCACGATAAACTCAACTACAGAGTCAAGCCACACAAAAGTGAGGGTTCTGGACTTCAGGAGGCTGACTTTGGCAAGATGGGAGAGTGCCTTAGAAAAGTACTAGCAAACAGGCTAGAAGGAGGGTGGAGCAACAATGGGGAAATATCAAAACTGCCATCACAGAGGCAACAAGCCTTTGTGTTAAGCAAATAAACAAATCAAAACGAAAGAAAAAGCCACTATGCTTCTCAAAAGAAGTGGCGGTGAAGGTTAGGGAGAAAAAGATAGCATTTAGGAAGTATAAGGAAACACAGAAGGAGCAGGACAGAGAACTGTACCAGTTAAGGCAGAAGGAAGCAGGGAGGGTAGTCAAAATAGCAAAGGCACAAACTGAGGAAAATATAGCCAACTCTTTTAGGAAGGGGGATAATTACAGGTATATCAGGGAGTGTAGAAAGACAAAGGGAGGGATATTGAGGCTGAATAGAATGGATGGTGGGTGGGCAGAGAATGACAGTGAAAAAGCAGGGTTACTGAATGAATACTTCTGTTCAGTATTCACAAAAGAGGAGGGGGAGGTGCCTAATCCAATTAACAGAAGCACTCTGGAGAGGGGGGTCGATCCCAGTCCTTTCATAGAAGAAAGGGTTCTGAAAGAACTCCTAAAACTGAAGGTGGACAAAGCAATGGGGCCAGATGGAATTCACCCCAGAATTCTAAAAAAATTAAGCAGAGAACTAGTGACACCACTGACTACCCTTTATAACAAATCATGGGAGGATGGTGTGGTACCTGAGGACTGGAAGAAGGCTGATGTGATTCCCCTTTACAAAAGTGGGAGCAAGACAGAGGCAGGAAACTACGACTTGTCAGTTTGACCTCTGTGGTAGGGAAAGTGACAGAATCACTTCTGAAGGAAAGAATTGTTGAGTACCTAGAGGCCAGTGGTGCACAGGACCCAAGGCAGCATGGGTTCACAGCGGGAAGTTCATGTCAAGACGAATCTTATTGATTTCTTTGACTGGGTGACCAAAGTAGTAGACCAGGGAGGGGCTGTGGACGTGGCCTATCTAGACTTTAGCAAGGCATTTGACATAGTCCCACACAAAAGATTAGTAGTCAAATTAACCAGCCTTGGAGTGGGTCCCAGGGTGGTAGCCTGGGTAAAACATTGGCTGAACAACAGGACACAGAAGGTAATTGTAAATGGAGTCCACTCTGAAGAAAGAGGGGTTACTAGTGGGGTACCGCAGGGTTCAGTACTGGGTCCAGTCGTTTTTAATGCCTTTATAAGTGACACTGCAGAGGGACTGGAAGGAAAAGTATGCCTCTTTGCAGATGACACAAAGATCTGTAACAGGGTTGATACACAAGGAGACATGGAAAGGATGAGAAGGGACTTGGCAAGGTTGGAGGAATGGTCAGAAGTATGGCAGCTGATTCAATGAAAGGAGTGCAAAGTAATGCACCTGGGAAACAAAACCCAGAGGAAGATTACACAATGGGGCGGGGAGAGGAAAATAACAACAAAATGGAAAGGGAGCTGGGGTAATCATATCAGATGACCTTAAGGTTGGCAAGCAACGTGAGAAGGCGGTAGGGAGGGCTGGGGATACTGGGTTATATAGGGAGAGGCATCTCCAGCAGAAAACGGGAAGTTGTTATCCCCCTGTACAGACAGTTGGTGAGACCCCATTTGGAGTACTGCATCCAGTTCTGGAGACCCCATCTCCACAAGGACAGAGAGGATGGACGCAGTTCAGAGGATGGCAACTAAAATGGTGCAGGGTCTGCAAGAGAAGCCATACGAGGAGAGGCTAAAGGAGCTTAATATGTATATCCTTGAGGAAAGGAGGGAGAGGGGCACATTATAGAAACGTTTAAGTACCTCAGTGGAATCAACAAAGTCCAAGAGGGTAGCATCTTTCAGAAAAAGAGATGTGCAAGAACAAGGGGACACAATTTGAAGATAGAGGGGGGACAGCTCAGGGGCAATGTGAGGAAGTATTTTTTCACAGAGAGGGTGGTGGACATGGAACCGCCATGAGGAGGTTGTGGGGTCTAAAACTGTGGGAGAATTCAAGAATGCATGGGACAGACATAAGGCAATTTTTGTGGTGGGTAGGAAGAAATAGGCTGTTGGTTAAATAGGATCTGCAGCTTATCCTCTAGGTAGGGAAATGGGCAGATTAGGTGGGCCAAGCGGTCCTTATCTGCCGTCAAAAGTCAATGTTTCTAACACTTGGTAAGGTGACCTTTTTTTTTAGAATCTCTTTATCTCTCCCCTAGCCGGAACTCTCTCAGGCTTACCCACTGGCCTGACCGCTCTACCGCCAGCTTCGCCTCCCATCATCTTCAGAGATGTTACGACTCTCTGAAATATCGGCCCTACAGCCCGGAGAGACGGGGCAGTGACAAGAGACCAGCGTGAAGGTGTGTGTCAGCTGCACTGGAGGAAGCTGTTGCCTATCCGGTGAGAGGGCTTTTCCCCTCAATCGCGCCCTCCTTCCATTTATAGTGCACATCCCCGACTTCCCGGCGCACAACCACCCTGACAGTGCTGGGCCACGCGATGTATGTGCAGCCCAGTACTCTGCGGTGCCCTCAATCTCCACCAGGGTCCACCGGAGTGCCGGACTCCCCAGTACCCTCCCCCCAGGATAGGAGAGCAGCCCAGCGGGCGCTTAATCCAATCCCTCCCCTGCCGACCCCCGAGCTCGTTCCCGAACTCGGGTCGCTGATGTGGCGTGAGGTGTGGCGTCCAGCGCCTCAACCCTCAGCGCTACCAGGCCTGTGTAAGGCGACCTCCTGAGTGGCCCTTCCGGAAATGTGCACCGTGGTAGGCTGAAAGGAACCCACGGGTGACAAGGGGGAGTTAGCCACAGGTGCCGGCATCCATTTTCTCCAGGTCAGAAACCAGCTGGGATCTGGCTTCCTACCACCGGGATTGAATTATGGACAAACTCCTGTTGTAGTGGAGGAGGAGACTGAGGAGGAGGAGGAGGTTGGTAGTAGTGGGTGCCCAACCCCGGGTACTGAGGGGGCGGGTATCCAGGTAGTCGGTAAAAGGGTGGGGTATAGCCTTGATACCAAGGTTGATACCCCTGAGAGAAAGGGGCCATCATCGGGTCCGACGGCAGAGCACCGAATGTCGGAAAACCCGGATAAGAGCGGTAGCCTGACAGATGGCCTTGATCCCCATAAGGCCACGAAGGGTCTGGAAGGTGATCTGGTGCCGGGAAGTTCGACATCACAGGGTCTGGCGTCGGGTCAACTGGCATCAGGGGCAGTCGTAAGGGCCTTGACAGTGACGCAGACGGTGAATTAGCAAAGGAGTCCGGCGGCACAACAGGCATTAAGTGCCTGGTGCCTGATGGAGGGACCTCTGGCAGTGGGGCTAACGAAAGGCCCATTGGAGTGAGAGGTTCTCTGGAGCCAGTGTCAGAACCAGTTCCAACATCAGAATCCCAGGGAGTGATGGGGGTCACCACTGGAGGGGAAGAAGAAGGAGCCACATCCAGGGTACCCTTTTCCCCCTCCATCCCGGTCACAATGTCTGGGGCTGAAGGATCCACCTGGAAGGGCAGTGGGGAAGACACCTACGCAGGGAGGCCTGGGAGAAGGGCTAACCAGCAGAGATCAGAGAGCTTGACTAGGTATCAGGTGTGTCTGCGTCAGCCCCCAGTGGGTGAGCTTTGATCGGGCAGTCGCCAGAGACCCCGGTGACCAACTTACTGGTCGATGGAGGAGCCAGGTGGAAAGGGGGCCCCGACTGGCTTATCAGCTGGCGTCGAGCAGATTCCCTCTTGTCAGGAATCTGTCTTACTGACCACTGGGCAAGCTCCGGAGGAGCCAGAGTCCGACTTACCAGTGATAACCAGGCGCTCACTGGAGGAGCTGGCAGGCACCGTCAGGTTGAAGTGCCAGGTCTGGGGCCCATTTTAATGGACACAAAAGAAGAAGAAGTACCTGGAGGAGACTTCAAAGCAGCCTGGACAATCACCAGGGATGGCAGCAGGGAAACGGTCTTGCTCGACGAGGGGGCCGCTGTCTTAGGACCGGCAACATTACCGGAGGAGACCTGCTCCAAACGTTCCCTCTCCCTATGCTTCTCTTTGTCTCCCTTTTTTTCTTATTTCCAAAGGAGAAGAAGCAGATTCCCTCAGTTTCTGCATTTCTTTTTACAAGGAGGCCATTCAGGATTTTAAAAGATGGGCTTCCAGGGCTTGCTGCCTGCGTTTGTGCATGGCCTGGTTGAAGGGTTTGCAATCAGGACAGGCCTCGGTATCATGATTCGGACGTAAGCAGAAGAGGCAGCGCCAGTGGCCATCCTTGTGAGGGATCTGTGTGCTGTACTTTTTGCACTTCTTAAATTTCAGAATTGGAGGTGAAGAAGACATAAAATTAGCGAAAATAGTACTCTAATATTGAGAAATAAATTGTATACTTATACAAAATGGCGATCGACTAGAGCAATGTTCACCATGAGATCCTTACGTAGGCCGACGGTGGGAAAGAACTGGAAGGCAGGCGTGGGGACCACCCACTATATAGGGTCAAGCTGACGTCCATCACGTGACATCGGGTGGGTAGTCCCCCTCCAGACATTACTAGCAAAAGTTTGCCATGCGGTCCTGACGCCAAGGGGCTCAGTCCTATATGTTATGACCTACTGTAGGAACTCTCTTGAAATAAGATCAATCAGATCCACTCTGAGAGTCATACACCCAGGGAACTTTCTAACAACAATAGAGCTGAATGATGCCTACCTGCATATCCCCATAAGACCATCTCACTACAAACTCCTCAGATTCCACATCTTGGGGAAGCACTATCAGTACCAGGTACTACTCTCTGGCCTGAAATCAGCTCCCTGAGTCTTCACAAAGGTGTCCGTAGTCCTAACAGCCAAAATGAGGAAACAGGGCATCCAAGTGATACCCTACCTGGATGACTGGCTCACCAGGACCACAAATCCCTCCAACAATCAATAAGAGAGACAGAAACTATGATTCAGTGCCCGGAGAAACATGGCTAGATAATCAACCACTGCAAGAGCAGTCTCATACCCAGCCAGTCAACAGAGCATCTGGGCACCATAATCAACACAGCAGTAGACCTAGTACACCCATCTAACAAGCCTGTCAACAGTCTAATAACACAAGTAGCCGAGCTCCAGAGACACAAGCGACCTACTTCGGAACTATTCTTACAGGTACTGGGGCTAATGGCGTCATGTATAGACCTGGTGCCATGGGCCAGGTGGAACATGAGGCTGCTACTCTCCTTTGCCATAAAGCATGGGGCATTACACGACCATGACCTCACCAAGACCATGATCATACCTCCACGGGTATCTCGCCAATATGGTGGATGAAGAAAGACAACCTGTCCCAAAGGATGCCTCTAGAAGTGCAGTACCAAGCAATAATCAACACAGGATGGGGTGCAGTCACAGGCCACCAGTCCGTCCAGGGGAAATGGTCCTTAACCAAATCACGGTTACCAATAAATGTTCTAAAGATGAGGGCAGTCTTCTTAGCGCTACTGCATTTCAGCCAACTAATCAAAGGCAAACACATACTCATCAGATCAGACAACCAAGTGACACTGGCTTACATTAGCATACAAGGTGTGACATGGAGCAAAGCAATGCAGGAGGTTGCAAAGGTCTTATCCTGGGCACAGAACTACCTCACCTTCATTTCAGCCATATACCTGACAGCCAAACTGAATATGGCAGCAGACTGGCTGAGCCACCAACAGACCCACCCAGACGAGTGGAAACTTCCCCACATGTATTCAACTACATCAACAAGCACTGGAGGCCAGTGCAAGTCGACCTCATGGCAACCAGCAAGAACACACAATGCACCAAGTTCTATTCCCGATTCAAAGACAAACAGTCCATAGAAGTAGATGCCCTGTCATCAGACTGGAATTTTGATGTGGCATACATCTTCTTTCCACTTCCCCGATACCACAAGTTCTAAAGAAAATCCATCAGTCTAAGGTGAGGGTGCTCTTAATCACCCCTTACTGGCCCAGAAGGTTGTGGTTTGAAACTGTAGTAGCCATGGCATTGGACGACGCATGCAAATTACCAGTCAGGCATGACATCCTATAACAGGGACCAGTATGCCACCCCAACCCTCAGAACCTCAAGATGACAGCCTGACTCCTAAAAGGGAGAGACTGCTGACAACCAGCTATCACCCATCAGTAACAGACTATGACTATGTTCAGAAGAGGATCTACTACGACAGCATATAAGAGACAGTGGTATATCTTCTTGAAATGGTGCTCCCACAGAGCATTAACCTGCAGAACACCTCCATAGCAGCAGACATACTGTTATTATTCCAAGAGGGCCTAGATAAGGGCCTTTCCCCTCCTCCTTCAGAGTTCAGATGGTGGCAATAGGAATGGCATGAAGGCAAATAGACGGAACATGTCCAGGGGCCCTTCCAGACATCCTTCACTTCTTGGAAGCCGCCACCAATATACAACCTCAGGTTAAACAGGCGACAGCCCCCTGGGACCTCAATCTAGTACTTAGGGCCACGATTGCCACACCATTTGAACAGCTGGCCATGGTAGACATCAAATGGATGAACCTCAAAAACAGTATTTGGGTGGTCTGCTTAGCCAGATGAACAGGTGTCTTGCAAGCAATATCATGCAGGGAACCATACCTGATATTCCATGAAGACAGAGTAATGCTAAGAATGATACTGTCATTCATAACAAAGGTGGCTTCGCCATTTCACATTAGACAGACCTTTGAACTGCCAGCTCACATACCAGCATATGAAATCACACAGAAGCCTCAACTCCACACACTGGGAATGAAAAGAGTTATCGCCACCTATGTCAACAGAATGAGGGGCATACGAAAGACTGCCAGGTTATTCATCAAGGGCACATGAAGGGACACCCCGCATCACACTCCTCAGTAGTGTCCTGGCTCAAGATAGCCATCCTAGAGTCCTACAAATTAAGTGACAAAGTTCCACCAGCAAACTTTAAAGCCTATTAGAAGTCTAATTAATTATTCATGAGTGATCCTGCGCTTCTCATTGGCTTGCTGCGACAGTCTGAAATCTCTTAGAAGTGGCCGGCGTGGCACCTGCTCTCATCTTCGTGCTACAGCGGCTGTTCATCTACAGCACCCGCTCTCATCAGTACCCGGTTAGATGAGTATTACCAGAATAGTGCCGCACTATATGGCACTAGTCTGGTAAGCACTCACACGGACAGCAACCAGGGATTTACAGCACTTGCTACAAGCGCTCCCCTGGTCGCTGTCCATAGTCCAGAAGAAAGGACAAGAGCATTAGGGATCCAGTAGCTGGCCAAGCTGCTCCCGTGGCATGGAGGGCTGAGGCACACAGCAGCTCAGCCAGCGTTATTGGAGACCAGGGTTCTAATCCTGGTCTCCAGTCATTTTGCCTGCTTTTGGACTTTTTTTTTTTTTTTGGCAAGGGGCAGTGGAAACAGTATTCCACGTCCCAGAAATTTAACTTCACTGTGATCCACTCCCTCCCCCTCGGAGGAGAATCTTTAAGTCCATGGGTGGGGCAAAGCCCCTTGCAAAAAAAAAAAAAAGTTGCCATTTTTGTCACGCGCACCTTGCATGCGCTATTGTGACTGCCACTGTTTGGACCCAGTGCCCTCTCATCTTTGCAGTACTGTGGCTCTTCATTTATGGCACCAGCTTCTGAAGCTCTTCATCTACCGCTACATGGAAGAGCTGTCAGCTGTTCATGGCAACACAGAAAAGCTGCTGTCACTGCTATGAACACTGAGCCGCCGCACAGACAACAGCTTTGGCATGCGCTATCAGCCAAACACCTGCTTGTGCCAGGACATCAAAAACTAAGCACATCATTATTGCAATTAGACTTATAATCACAATAATGACCTCAGAACCTGCAATTTCCTTTTGATTAATGACCAGCTGTGTGGGGCGGCCCTTGGCTGCACCTCGGGCCACCCTTCCCCCCCCCAGCTGGTCGTTAATCTCTAGGAAATGACCAGCTCTTCGATCATTATTGCTTAATTCCACCAGAGCGGTGGCCATTTCCTGGGCCGAAAGAAACTTTGCCATAACAGAGGAAATCTGTGCAGCTGCTACATGGTCATCAAGTCATACTTTCAAAAGACACACTATAGACTTGATGTAGTGCATAATGCCAAAACCAATTTCAGCCACTCAGTGCTCAATGTGGCCAATCTTCATCAGGCAAAACATGACCCGTCTGTCCCACCCATGGAGGAGTGTACTGGTTTTTAGAACCCTACATGTAATGATTGTGGAGCACCTCAGAGATTATCCCCCACAGTGGTAGTTTACTCACCTGGTAAAGGTGATTATGGGGGTACACATCTCTAAGGCATGCCACATCTGACCCAGGAGACATTCATGTTCAGTTAGCCCAGGACTGTTACCCGGCATGCCGGAGGGGCCAGATGAACATTAGACTGTATGAATAGGAAATAAAGTAGTATGTTCTTGAATTTATCATCCCTTGCAGTAGTGCAATATGTGATCACAAGTCAACAAGTAATCAGTTTTTAGGGCTGTAGGTGGAATCTACAGCAGCCGTTTTGTGATTACTCTGTAGCTCTAAAAAACGGCCGATTGTGGAACCTTCCATTGGACTTTTGGAAGTATCCTTCCAAAAGCCCAGTGGAGCATAAAACCCTCCGCCACGATCGGCTGCTACAGAATAACAGACGCACTATTTCTGCTGTTACTTCCGCATTCCGTGGCATGAACTGCACATGCGTGACTCAATGGCCACATCATGTATGGCAAGATGCCATCCATCGCAACTGCGCATGCAGCGAATGTGGATCAGTTGCGTACCGCTGCCAGCTTCCAAGCGGCATTCTGTGGCCCCCAAACTCATGTGGCACACTGGGAGCCCACCCCAGTGTGCCCAAAGTTTTTAGTTATGCCCACCGACATCAGGATACCCAATCCCCATGTCAGCCGCCACCAGCTCCGTGGCATTCTGTGCCCCTCCCAAACTCATGTGGCACACTGGGAGACCAACACAGTGTGCCTAATTTTTCTTTCTCCCCACACACCACTGCCAACATCTGGGTGTCCAATCCCCATGTGTACACCCCCCCCAGTCATGTGGCACACTGGGAGCCCACCCCAGTGTGTCCAAATGTTTATTTTTTCTGTAAAACAGAAAATGGTCCCTTGTTGTCACTCCAATCTTTTTTTTTTTTGTTCTCCCTGTAAACAAGAAAATGGTCCCTCATCGTTGCTGCAGTCCCCATCCCCCACCCTCCCACCGAGCACCTACCTCTCCACACACACACCCTTACCTCGTACTTGCCTCTCGGAGGTTGGGACACGTCTGCACTCTTTAAAGCTGAACCGCAAACTGAAGAATCAAAGGTAAGCATGGTATAATGCCATTCAATGGGTTTTTCAACTTATGCGGATATCTCAACAATTTTTTAGAATTTTTCCCAAAAATTTTCAACATGGGGTTCTTGGGACCCCAGCTCATGAAAACTGTCCCTGTCATTTTGTTACTCGGTCTCAAAAGGTGATTTCGAAGTCGCTGTATGGAATCACCTTTTGGAACTGATTCATGAAATGACAGTGCGACATTTCATAAAGTGGAGTCCCAAAAAGCTCATGTTGCAAATTTGGTGAAAAATTCTAAAACATGTTTCATGCGTTCTGACGTGCGTTGCCCAGTTTCTAATCAAGACATTCCTAACTTTGCCAATTTTTAATATTTTCACTCCACATTTTCAACATTGCCATTTTTGCACACCTCCTTCAAAACAGTACAGCTGTCATTTTCCACAACCTTGCCAAAACATGTTTTTGTACCTGTGGCACAGAAGAGCACATTTGCTCTGTGAAATCACCTTTTGGGACAAGTGAACAGAATGACACTGGCACTGTTCATGGGAGGGGTCAAAAAAAGGCCATGTTGAAAATTTGGTGCAAAACCTCCAAAAAATGGCCAAGTTATACCTGGGCGTTGAATAATTTCTACACACGTGTAACCTTGGTAATTTGGTAGATCTTCACAGCCCTACTGGCTCTGGCTAGAGTTAGTTATTCTAGATACAGCTTTGGAAGACATCAAAACTGAGCTAATCTGACCAGGTTACAAGACAAGACAGGTTGCACTTCTCTGAAGTCACATGTGCATCAGCAACCTATCAGGTGAGCACAGACCCTAGATGTGATGATTGTGGAGTGTCTCAGAAATGTATACCCAGGGCCCCGAGTTTTCCTCGATTCCTTGGTCGGCAAACCACTTGAGAAATATCCAGCGAATTTGCCGTCGCCCAGCGGAATTCGCGGCTGCCATGGAACAAATGTGCCCCTCGTGATCAAGTATGCCACGCTGGGAGCCCACCCCAGCGGCAAAAGCTTCATTTGCCGACAGGTGCCCAATCCCTGTCAGCTTCACTGTCCCTCCCCCAAGCTGCCTGGTGCCACGCTGGGAGCCACCAGCGTGGCAAAAGCTTGACTGCCACGGGTGCCCAATCCCCATCGGTTTCACTGGCCCCCCATGATGTCTTTATGCCACGCTGGAAGCCCACCCCAGCGTGGCAAAAGTCTTTGCCGACGGGGTGCCCAACTCGTCGGTTTCACTGACCCCCAAGCTGCCTGGTGCGCCACGCCTGGGAGCCCACCCCAGCATGGCAAAAGTCCCTCCTTGTGTGGGAATCCAAAAACAAAACAAAACCTGAAACAAAACCTTCCATCGTTGATTCTTTGCCCCTCCCCAACCCGCACCCACCCTCTGCGACTCACCTCCCCACACCCCACCTCACCCCACCTCAACCCATACTTCCTCCGGAGCCCAGCGCGATGATCTTCTGTGGACCGGGAACACGCTCTGCACTCTTCAAAGCCGACCGCGAACTGAAGAAATGCCGGTAAGCTGTATAATGGCATAAATGGATTTTTTCAACTTTAGTGCATATCTCAGTTATTTCTGAATTTTTTCACCAAATTTTCAACATGGTTTTTAGACCACCATGAACTGTGACTATTGTTATTTCGTGCATCGGTTCGAGGTGCGTTTTCGTAGTCACCGCGCCGAACCACTTTTCCTGGAACGATTAACGAAATGTCGCGTCACAGTTCACGAGGTAGGCTCCTAAAACCCTATGTTGAAAATTTGGTGAAAATATTCCCCAAACGATTGTTTTACGAGCAAGGCATAGAAGTTCCTACGCACGCCATAACTTCGAGCATTTTTAATATTTTCACTCCAGATTTTCAGTATTGCTATTTTACCACACCTCCTTATGAACAGTACAACTGTCATTTTTCACATCTCACCTGAAATGTGTTTTCGCACATGTAGCGCACAATGGCGCGGTCGGTGTACGAAATCAATGTTCCGGACAGATTAATAAAATCATAGTGATACTGTTCATGAGCAGAGGTCTTAAACTGGCTATGTTGAAAATCTGGTGACAAACGCCCATAAAATGACTGTGTTACGAGCGTGCACTGTGTCAGATTTGACAAAAAAAGGAAAAAAATTAAGGGTAAAAACGTGCCGCAGAAATTGGTGTTGAGTGCCGGAGAAGTTCTGCGGCAAATGAGAACCCTGCCGCAGAACTTTGCTCTGATGTGCCGCAGAAAAATCGAGGCCCTGTGTATATCCCAACAATCACCATTACCAGATGAGTAAACTACCATTGTCTCTCCCAGCCTCTTGGTATAATGAAAATACAGCTGAGTTTCCAGTCAGTCTGAGTAGCCTGGCCTGGGACTATGAAAATAACTGTGTGTGTGTGTGTGTGTGTTGGGGGAATCAGTTGCTGGAGCAAGAAGAGACCAGGAAGAGGCAATATGAAAATCTGCTCTTAGCCAATATAAAAAACAATTCTAATCTTTTTGTCATTCTCACACGGTGATATTATATCCAGCCTATTAAATCCCATGCGTGCTCACACTACTATTACATTGAAAACTGGCAGTGCAAGATGATCTGGTGCCCAACCCAGCCCATCAGGGAATAAATATAAATCTGTCCCTCTCCAACTACCTGACAGGTCTGGTGCTTTACAAAGCACAGGAGTTAGATTCTGGTACCGCATGGACTGTAGAATACAACAGTTTACTTTTAGATCATGACTTTGTACCCACTGTATGCTAAAGTGTTTTAAAAGGTCAGTATGTACAGGAGTTACATACTGGCAGCACACATAAGAGAATACCATTGTTGATGTCCAATCTGGCCCAGCAGGGAATAAAAGAAAATCTGGTCCCCTCCACCAACTACCTGACGGGTCTGGTGCACAACCCAGCCTGTCAGGGGACAAAATAAAATCCCCCCCCCCCCCAACGAGTTAAGGGACCAACCTGGCCCATCAGGAAATAAAAATAAATAAATCTGTTCCCTCCCCAGAAACATGGCATTCCAGTACCAAGCCCAATCTGCCAGGGAATTAAAAAAATATGCGTACCTCTCTGCTGTCATGCTGCTGCTACCACCAGTGAGTCTGTGCCTCTCCATCACTTCCAACCTGCCGCATACTAGTATGGGAGACTGGATCAATGGAGACTGTCAGAATGAAATTCTGAGTTTGTAATCCTAAGTGCACTTGATCCCGCCTCCACTGCCAGATTCCCCCTCCGTTGCTGTCTTTCCTTCCTTGGTACTCAGTCTCATCTCTGCACTCTCTCTGACACATAAAGGGTTCACATTGCCATGCATGCTCCTACTCAGCATACTGGGCAGTGGAGTACTTGCCCCAGGGTCACCACCATTGGCAGACAGCACCCATCAGAAGAAAAGCCTCTTGGAAAAAAATGACAGGTGTGGGCACCATCAGTTTACAGTACTTCCTCTCTCCCAGGGAATAAAAAAAAATCTGCCCTCTTCCCCCAACTAGCTGATGCATGCAGTGCCCAACCCAGCCTGTCAAGGAAAAAAAAATTAAAAACTGTCCTTTCCCCCGCCTACTAATGACAAGTCTGTGCCTTACAAAGCAAAGAAGTTAAGCTGGCCTAGTGGCACTGAGGATTGAGGCATCTAGCCTTACCTCGCGTCACACCATCAACCCGGGTTCAGGAATGACCTTGGGTTGTCAGGAGCCTGCCAGGGGTGGGGTGGGGTGGGGTGGAAGCAGGACTGAGCTGCCTACCAGCAGCTCTCCTCTCCTGGGAGGATGCTGTCCCTCCCGTAGTCCCGTCACAACCGGGTGGAGGTCTGGTGCAGGCAGGTGGAAGCAGCAGCTAGTAGGGTGAAGCATCCAGCAGTGCATGGCATGTGCATGCTTCCACACACGCACGTCCACACTAAGTACGAGCAGGTAGGGATGGGCAAAAAAGGGAAAACATGAAGAAATAATAGAAAAAAATAAAGTAAAGGAGTTAGACTATGGTAGTGCAAGGACTATAGAATATAATAGAATTTTGTTTTATATAATGACTTTCATACACAGCATAATGCCAAAGTATTTTACAAGGCACAGGAGTTCTACACTGGTAATGCAGGGAATGTAGAACAGAAAATAATTTCTGCTGTCAACCTGGCCCAACAGAATAAAAAAAAAAACCTGGCCCCCTCTCCCAGCTACCTGACTGGTCTGGTGACCAACCCAGCCCTTCAGGGAATAAAGAAAAAAATCTGCACCCCAACTACCTAATGGATTCAGTGCTCAATGCAGCCTGTCAGGGACAAAAAAAATCAATCCCTCTACCCAACTATGACAGGTCTGGTGCTTTACAAAGCACAGGAGTTGCATTCTGGTAGTGTAGGGGCTGTAGAATATAATAAAATTAATTAGGTTTTAAATAATGACTTGCATGTACTCTGTATCCCAAAGTGTTTTACAAGGCACAGGAGTTCCATACTGGTAGCGCAAGGAATGTAGCACAGAAAATAATTTCTGGTGCCCAACTTTGCTTGACATCGAATAAAAAAAAAAATACAGAAAATCTGGCCCCTTGTCACAACTATATGATGGTCCAATGACTAGGCAGGCCTATCAGGGAATTAAAAAAAAAATGTATCCCCTTTCCCAGACTACCTGACAGGTCTAATGCCCAACCAAACCCTTCAAGGAATTAAACATATATGTCTCCCTCCCCCACTAACCTGACAGATCTGTTTGAAGAAGCTTTTGGATGTGGCATCCTCTATTTTATACTTTAGATCCAGTGCTCAACCTGACCCATCAGGGAATAACAATAAAATCTGGTCATCCCCCCTCCCCCCAACTACATGACTGGTCTGATATCCAACCCCAACCATCAGGGAATAAAAAAAAAAATGTCCCTCTGTACCAAACTACCTGATCAATCTGGTATGCAACCCAGCCTGTCAGCGGATCATAGTAACACCATGATAGTGTGTTATTGGGATCAATCAACATCCCAAGTGTATTGTGAGACATAAAGCCGCAGGCAGAGTGCCTCACAGCACCTGGGGTTTTGATTAATCCCCACTAACAGCACATCCTGGAGTGGGTTATTGCACTTATAACATGGGGCATGTCCAAAATATGAGAAAACCCACTAAAAGTAGGTTTTCTTGTGTTTAAAGACCAAAAAAGGTACCGTATCCTGCCACCTTGCAAAACAGTCCTTAACAAAAAATGGTCATTGCATTGCTGTTTTGCACACAGAAATGTCACAGATATAGTACTGACATGGTCTGTGACATTACTTCTGCATACTATGCTCTGGTACCATGCCCACCACATCTACTTTAACCCCCCCATGGACACATGAACAAAAGGGAGCAGCAAGACAGCAGCCTGATGCAGTGCTCTCTGTCTCCAACATCTCTCTCACTCCCTCTCTTGGGGGAGTGGGGCAGGGTTTGTGTGCTGCAGAAGCCACACTGAAGCAGCAGGGGTACAGTGGCACGGGGCTACAACTGTACAACAACACAGGACATGTTAGCTCATCCGCTGCCGTGGACTGCTGTCTCCATCACCGAAATTGATGAGGAATCATAGTCATGACACCCCAGGGTACTGCTGTAACATTTAAGTCAACCCCTATTTCTCACTTATTTCTGTAATGGTTCTGGCAAGTGACATCACGGGAGGAAAGCTACCAGGTACAGTACTTTTAAATGCTTGCACATTGATTCAGAGTCAGCGATCGGGACGCACTGAGCTCAGTACACAGAAAGACAGCAAGTGACAGCGAGCTCGGGAGAGGGAGTGCAGAATTCAGAGCATCTCTCTCTCTCTGTGTACTGTTCTAAGACAGACCCTGGTAACAGCAGCACCACAGGGCACGATGCAATGGCGCCCGCCCCTCATGAGCAACTGTCCAAATATTGCAAGTGAAGTACAGCTAATTGTGACTTGCCAACACCCAACATATTGCACAACATGTCAATTACCTGTCCCATTCATACTGTGGCTACATCTGCATTCAGACAAGATGACTGTCTCCCTCTCTTGTGTGTGGGGTACTGTGCTGCTGTGACTCGTACTCTCTTGGGACGGGGGGGTGACACTTTCCATTGAGGGTGGCCAGGTGCAGGGCACAGTTTCATCGGCAGCTACCTCCGCCTCCCACTGTCTGTTGTACAATCACTGTAGGGGACATACGTTGGAGGACAATAACATTAACTGTGCAGCTGCTGGTCACAAATTGCTTGCACTTCCCGTGTCTCTCTTTTTCTCGCTGCCAGAACACAGAACCGGACTGTGCAATAAGGAAATATTTGACAAGCACTGGGAGACACAGACAGCAACTGTCAATGGCAGGGGAACAGAAATACCTCCCTCTCCCATGCACTGTGCACACAGTTCTGGGACATTGGCAGCTAAGCCAAGAGCACTACCAGTCTCACTCTCTGTCTCAAGGGTGCTGGGGGACGGTGGGGGTGGTGGTGCTGTCCGGTCACTGATCAGAGACACACAGAGAGAGAGAGAGAGAGAGAGAGATGCACTGTGACAAGTCGGTACTCCCTCTCTCCAGTCACTGTGGCATATTTCTGTCGGGGGGGGGGAGGGTTGGCCGTTGCTGTCGGCGCAGGTTGCACATTGGACAAGGAGAAATCAGTTCGGTCATCCTAACTACTGTCTCCCTAAATGTTACTTTCTTGTCCCAGTGTGTGTCTGTCACTCTCTTTCTGCGACACAAGTGCACAAAGGATAGCGGAATGGAGCGAGACACACATGGGACAGTGCTGCAAGTGTCACAGATGCCTTGTCTTTTACAATAATTCCGGCAACGGGCCACCGCTAAGCTGCCAAATACAAATGGCTGCTTAGCACGCTTTTGCCATCGGCATGAAGATAAAAGACCCATGCTGCACACTGATCTAGGAGCTGACCTGATCACATGAACTGTAAGTATATCGTGCATTAATGCACTGCCAGGTGGAAGCCCTCCACCAATCAAGTATCTGCTGCATATGTCCCCATGCTATAAAAACATATGTCCCCTTTCTTCAACAACCTGAAAGATCCAGTGCCCAGTGCTGCCTATCATGGAATAATTAGAAAATAAAAAATAAAAAAAATCAACCCATCTAATGCAAACTGCGTGACAGGTTCAGTGCCCAACCTGGCCTATCAGGGAATAAATAAAAACTGTCACCCTCTCCCAACAACCTGACAGGCCCGGTGCCCAAGCTGGCCTATCAGGGAATTATAAAACATTATCTCCTGCCAACAACATGGCAGGTTTGGTGTTCAACCCAACCCATCAGGGAATTAAAAATTACAAAAATAAATCTGACCCTCCCCCAATAACCTGACAGTTTCAGTGCCCAGGGAATTTTAAAAAATCTGTCTGTCTCCTCCACCAACTATCTTACCTGTCTGGTGCCCAATCTGGCCCATTGGGAAATAAAATCTGCCCCCTTCCCTCAATCATCATGAACTGTTAAGAGATTAAAATAAACTGTCCCTCCTCCTTCACCTAACTACCTGATGAGTCCATGACCAAACCGGGGCCACCAAGAACTAAAAAAAAAAAAAAACTCTCCTTCCCATCAACAACTTTTCATATCCTAAGCCCTGCCTGAACTGTCAGGGAAGGGAAACCAAAAATTGATCTCCTTCCCTCAAACTACCTGACAGGTCTGGTGCCCAACCTCCCCCATGAGGGAATGAAAAATTCTGGCCTTCTCCCCTCAGTTACCCGACAGGTCCGGTGTCCAACCCAGACCACAAGAGAATTAAAAAAATGGATATATGGAAAGGGGGACCTATAAGTGAGTTTGGTAATGGGAGGATGAAACTGATTGCTTGGTGTTGGGTGAAACTGTATCACTGTTTACAGCGTAGGAAGCATTACTAAACAGCGGTACAACTGTGTCAAGGCCTTTCCTGCGGCACTACATATAACAATCCTTTAAAACTGACATCGGATGTGGTCCTCATATAACCACAGTTTGAACAGTGAGATTGAGACAGTATGGCTTGCTACTTTGCTACAAAAATAATAAACAATAACATAAAAAAAGAAAAATCTGACTTGTTGGCACCAGCCAAATCTTGTTTAACTCCTATTTTATTACTCCTATTTTATTACTTCTAACAACAATCAATACAAGTCACATATACATGGGGACATGTGTTACAAATGTATCAATATAGTATGACAGGATACCTCGCAGGTCCCTCGTTTTGTTACTCATGTGAGGTTTTGCAAAGATTCACATCACATTACAAATGCCGAGTGAGAGTATTAGGTAAGCAATCAGACACAGCAGGGTGTGCATAGAATAGATATTACCACACGGCCAGGGGAGTAATAAGGCACGAGGCCTTGGTCGAGTGCCTTTAGCTCCTGGCGTGCGGTAAAATCTGTTCCATGCACACACCTGGAGTATCTTATTGTGCTTATAAAATGGGCACTTTTTTTTTTTTTTACGTTTTTACATCTCCTGAAAAACAAGTTTTTATATGTGTAAAAGGGATATTTAGGTCAGTATTTGTGATAAAATAGTCCTTTTGCCAAATTGAAATAGCGTCATGTAGCTGTGGAGCACCTCCAGCGATAGTGTTGTATTGTAGCGCCGACCTTAATGCTGAAGTGGCCCCACTACCCCCCAGCCACTATAAGTGCAATTTCCTCAGGGACTGAGCTTGTAAAACATTAGCCACGTGACGCAGTTTCAGGCACACAAGCTGATTTTTTGTTTCATCACATGCCCAAACAGTGGTGGGGGTGACTACTTCACACATTTCACTTATTGTGGATTTACTGAGTGTTTGGTCATTCACCCGGAACAAGCAGCGAGTTCCAATCATGGGGCAGGCAGTAGGCGGAACTCAGTCCGTCACTACTTGCTACGAGCGAGCAGCTAACTTCCCCAATCCCTGACCCATAGACAGGCAGGCAGCAGCAGTGATGTTGCGACTCTGTGTTAGTGTCCTGGCACGAAGGATACTGCCACCACCTGGTGCTCTTCAACACGCAGCTGCAGTCGAAACACCTTCACCCTTGGTAGTGCACCGTTCTAGCAGCATGTTCTTCGGTGAGAGGCACCGAGCCCAGGACTGCAGCATGTTTTATTTACTTCATGGGAGGCAGCGAGGTGTCTCTAGCATATCTGCTGGGAGAAAGTGCCGGTGAGGCAGCGAGGTGTCTCTAGCATATCTGCTGGGAGAAAGTGCCGGTAGGTCAGCGGAGGGGGATGTGCCGTGTGCTGTTTTACTGTAGGGAGCTCCTTCCGAGCCTCCACGCTGCCAAGGGAGAGGGGCAAGCTGAAAGACCAGGCTATAGCAGTCTTATACTTTATAAAATGGGAAGGCTAAAGGCTCTCACATTCAATAAAGAAAAGATGGCTGCCAGTGAAAATGCCAATGCTCAATGGCACCAGAATCTTGGCCTTTTTACTGCCAGCTCTTTTTTTTACCTATGCATGGAACAGATGTCATGCATGGAGAGCTTGGGCTCCGATTGGCTGGTTTAGCCTACCCATTTTATAATCCATTACATTAAGCATTTTAGAAATCTAGCAATCTTACAGCTTTTAGACTGTACCCTATAGTGTGTAAGAGTCTGAGCTGCAAAGGTATGGCATTAAGCTTAGTAGTAAGCTCCATTCACAGATTATTTAGCATGTACTCACAGGAATTAGGAAACATGACAAACCTGAAGCTCGAAATATGCATACACTCGGCTCTTAGTAACCATTTAAAGAGATAGTATACTGCCTAAAACTAATAGTTTTTAACAAGCATTTGCCAATGCTAAATGTTGTCTTGCTGGCGTTAGCATTGGTAGTGCAGGAGTTAAAGAGATACATAACAGGAATGGCAGTGAAGTATGGAACCGACGTCAACTCCACCCCACCCTGCAGAGACTGACAGGCATTGAGGTGTGTCTTTGGGTCGTCACCATAACGCTCATGCCATTTCACCTCACCCTATCCTGCAGACTCTGACAAGTGTCGCATTGTGCCTTGGGGTCGACGGGCCTTACGCTCACCACATTCCATAAGGAAATATGTTGAGGTGGGTTCAGTATAGGAGAATGGGGTGAACTTTGGGGCCCAAAGGGTCCAAGGCACACTCTGATGCCTGCCACTGGCTGCAGGGTGGGGGTGGGATGGCATGAGCAATACAGCCGACAATCCAAAGGCACACCCCTGATGCCTGTCAGTCTCTACAAGGTGGGACGTTATGGTTAGAAATCCAAATGCCCCGGGCATTTGTCGGTATTAGCACTCCAAACTTTCAACATGGGCTTTTTGTGACCCTACCTCATGAAAGCATTTGGGACCTCTGCTCATGAACAGTGGCACTGTGATTTTACTATTCTGTCCCGAACATTTATTTCCGACAGCTACCACGCCATTCTGCACCAGATGTGCAAAAACACATTTCGGGCAGGATGTGAAAAATGACTGCTGTACTGTTCATAAGCTGGTGTGAAGAAATGGCAATGTTGAAAATCTAGAGTGAAAATATTAAAAATTCTCGAAGTTACGAGTGTGCGTGGAAACTGTGCAACGCACACTCGTACTACAGTCATTTTGTGGAGTTCTTTCACCAAATTTTCAACACAGGCATTTTTGGATGTCCGTTCACGAACAGTGTCTCTGTGATTTTCTTAATCTGGCCCGAACATTGATTTCCCACAGCGACCGCGCCATTGTGCGCCAGATGTGCGAAAACACATTTCAGGCAGGATGTGAAATTTGCAACATAGGCTTTCTGGGAGCCGACCTCACGAACAGTAACACTGTAGTTTCATGAATCGGACCTGAAAGGTGATTCTGCACAGTGACCACGAAATCACCTTTCGGGACCGAATAACGACATGACAGTGACTGAGTTCATAACGTGAGGTCCCAAGAATCTCACGTTGAAAATCTGGAGCCAAAAGGCGCAAAAATAGCCGAGATATCCACCCAAGTTGAAACCCCCCCCATTGATGCCATTTTACAGCTTACCAGCATTTCTTCAGTTTGCGGTCGGCTTTGAAGAGTGCAGACGTGTTCCCGGCCCGCTCCACGAAGACTGTCACGCCGGGCTCTGGAGGCAGTATGGGGTGGGGGCGGGCAGGTGGGGTGCTAGAGGATGGGTGCAGGTTGGGGAGGGGCTACAACAGACAGCTAGACCATTTTCATGTTTACAGGTGATATTAAAAAAAAAAAAAAAAAAAAACTGTCGGAAGATTTTATTTTTTCCAGGTTTACTTTGGCACACTGGTGTGGGCTCCCAGTGTGGAGCCTGGGTGTTCTGGGGTACTGGGGCCAACAGAGATTGGGCACCCGTCGCCAAAGAAAACTTGTCTGTGTTTTGGGGGATGATGCCGAGGGGGACTGGGCACTCCCCTCAGCAGACAAATTAAAGTAGGGGGACATTATGCTGACGGGGACTGGGCTCCCTCATCAGCAAACCAACTTGAACTGGGGAGGGAGCATGCCAACAGGGGGATTAGGCACCCCCAAAGTCGGCTTGCTGGGGACTGTGAGAGGCAGATGGCGACAGCCACGGCCATGTTTATTTAAATATTACACCAGGCAAGGCATGCCCTGCAATGACAGGGAGCTCACTCATTGCAGCGGCAAAACTGTTTCAAGTTGGTGGCACGCTTCTGCAGTGCCGTCAGACAGCGTGCTTTTTCACTCGTGCCAAGAGACCAGCCCGGAAAAGCAGTGGCACCATTGGCCACAACAGGACCGCACCTCCAAAACCTGCTACTCCACACCAAGCTACCACAACGTGTTGCTTTCGCTGCGCGCGCAAGACAACATAAAAACGACAGTCAACCATTTTTTTATGATGAGCAAACATAAAAGGAAAAATACGTCAGAAATAAAGTTATAACTGACTATTGTTAACATTTGTAATATTGCCCTGTCTGCTATTTTTGATTCTAGTAGCTCTTTAAAGGCCCATATAGACTTGAACTGAACCAAAACATGTTTAGAACAAGCAAGGGTCACTTTGCTACAAACGGAATACATCTTCCAGAGACAGCAGATGTTGGCATCTTCAGCGTCATTCCACAGACCACTGCTCCCTCTTGTGGGAAACTTCAGGCAAGCAAAAATAAGATCACATACAGTACCTGGGGAAGAACACATTTGTAAACTGTGCAGGGATTTACGGGAAGAAGAAACAATCCTTGAATTACATTTTGTGGGAATCACCATCTTCTTCATTGACCCTTTGCATCTCTGGTTGTATTGTTCTGTAAAGCAACCTGAGCCCCTGGACCTTTGTTCAATTCTATATAACATGGCTAGTCTAGTCTACAAATTCTTGCCCTACACTATTCCTTTTCCCCCCCATTAAACCAAATGCTAAGGCAAATAGGAAGCTATGCTGAGTGACTACAGTGTCAAATATACAGTATACGAAAGTCATTGTCACTGTATTATACAAGGCTCTCCAATGAACCTAAAATGGATTTTGGTAGCCATCTTCCCTGCATCTCTTGAGTCTAAATAAAGGAAAATCTTACCTCCGTAGGTAATGTTCAGATGAGCATCAATACTGTAGGAAGGCAGCTGCAAAGGCCAACAAAATGCTGGGTTGCATTGCAAGGCGTATATCCTCGAGGAGGGAGAGGTGATTCTGCCACTGTATAGATCATTAGATCACACCTGGAGTATTGTGTGCAATACCGGTGCTCGTATCTGAAGCGGGACATTTAAGTTACTGGAGGGGGTACAGCGCAGGGTGACAAAGATGATCAAGGGGCTGGGGGACTTCCCATACGAGAGAAGGCTGAGGGAGTTGAACGTGTACTTGCTAGAGCAGAGGAAAGACGGGGGATATGATTCAAACCTTCAAGTACATGAAAGGAATAAACAAGACAGGTACAGAGGGGCTGTTCAAAGTAAGGAAGGGGAGGGACACCAGGGCCATGATATGAGACTGGAGGGAGCATGGTTCAGGAGAGAGAGATGAGGAGACACTTTTTTACGGAGAGGGTGGTAGCTGGGTGGAATGTGTTACTGGTGGAAGTGGTATCAAGTAGAACAGTGGACTGCTTCAAAAGGGGCTGGGACAGGGCTAAGGGAGGGTCAAGGGAGGGGAAGGGTGGGAGTGAGGGGCAGCTGCAGAATAAGGGGTACTAGCTGCACATTCAAGCAGACTTGATAGACCACTAGGCCTTTATCTGCTGGTAAATTTCGTATGTTCATACTGAAACATGACTCACCCCAAGCTCTCTTAACTGCCTTAAAATGGGTGTCAAGGGAAAGCTCACAGTAGGAGTCCCATAGCATACAGGAGGCCAATGGTACACCAGAAACCCTTCAGCCAGCAACAGTTTAGACAGATAAGCCAAAGATGTCATACAACTTAGCTGAAGAATACCCACATGATAGGCTCTGCTTCAGAGGGCCTCACTGTCTCAGGAGGTTATACATATTTCCAAAGCTCAGAGAACAGCATTACTACTGTTTTGTAAATCCCAGCCTGCTTTACAGAGGGCAAAGACAGTCTGAAAAGCACTCGTGAGCCATCCAACCACTGGAGCGGGTCTCCCATCAAAGGTACGCTAAATTATGTCTGCCAGTACCACCACATCTGTCTTCTCATTGGATGGTCTATATAATAATAATAATAAAAAAAAAAAGGATACTGGCACTATGTGTTAGCATGTCATCGCTCCCAAGCAAACTCCTGATGAGTGTTAACAGAACAGTCACGCTACTATTCTATCTCAAACCAAAGACCAGCACCAACCCCTCTTGAACTCCTAATTTCAGTAGGCAAAAGCTGCTACTAAATTACAAGAAAACCAAGGCCATGCTACAATCCAGCCCCTACAACAAACACAAGCATGCTCCTCTCGTAATCACCAACAAGGCTGGTGAGCAGATTGAGCAGGTGCACTTATTCAAGTACCTTGGAGTCACCATTGATGACTCTTTCACTTATACGCACCACGTAGACTCCCTTGTCAAAGTGGTAAACACTATATAGGCATAAGAAATCCCTCACCCCGGAAGCACTCCAAATCTCAGTCTCCAGCTCCATACTCTCCATGATAAACTACGGGCTGCTGGTCTATGGAGCTGCTACTGATACAGTGCTCAAAAGGGTCCAAATTGCACTCAATAAGGCATGCCGCCTCACCCTGTGTACCGATCACTACACTCATACTTGCACCCTGTATGAGCATACAAACTGGCTTAACCTAAAAGACAGGATCAAACACCAAACTTGTCTCCTGAGAAAGAAGGCACTCCTCAGAAAAACCCCACCCTGTATAGGAAACCTGCTCGAGGCTCCTCTCTCAACACACATCACTAGACGGAGGAAGAATGGAGCACTGTCCATACCATTCCACTGAACCTCACTAGGGCAGCGTGCTTTCTCTTATCGGGCCCCCCTCTGGATAAATGAACTCCCGATGAAATTACAAACAAACAACAGCCTGTCTCAGTTCAAATTAGGCCTCAAACAGCACCTAATGTCTAACTCAAAATGCACCTGCTTCTCAGGCCCCACTTGATAGACAGGCCTACCCCCAAGGTAACACCCAGCAGGGCTACCTAGAGAACCCTGCCTCCATTCCAGCCTAGCCAAGGGCTTAAGTAAGCTATCAGTCCTCTTTAAACGGACTTGGTACTGCCCCTCCCAAACACACACACACCATACTCAACAAAGCCCTCTGTTGCTGCTCCCCATCACAGCCCCCCATTTCACTGTCCCCCACCTCTCGCTCTCTGCGGTTGGTTTCAAACCCAATCCCCCTTGTTTCACTGTCACCCAGCCTCTCGCCATCTGGGATAGTGTTAAACCCTATGCAGTTACTCTGCCATAGTCGATCAACGGATTTGGAGGTTTCCAGGGGTGTGCTACCTAGGGCAACCGATTAGAAATAGCTTAGTATTCAATTACAACTGCTCAGTTTTTTTTCTCCTATTTGTCTAATTGTCATCTAATCACTCTTTAATGCCTAATGATCAGGCCTGTGTAACCACTGAATATGTGTATTGTCTTATTGTCCACCCTGACGCGGAACCTTTGTACAAGAGCTCACGCTCAAAGGTCTTTCTGAAATACTAATTAAACAATTAATTTCTTCTGCAAGTGTGTACACACAAATAGGCATAGTCACCCCTCCCACTTGGCACTAAACCAATGGTGCGGTGACTGAGCAAATGGAAGTCAAAATGAGCAGCTAATTTTTAACAAAGAGAACCAGGACACTAAATTACATATCAAAAAGGGTCACAAGGGTGCCCATGTACACACTACTCCCTAAATCCCTGTCATCAGTCCAGAGAGATATACCTCTGGAGTACCTACAGGCAAGGATAATTGATGCTTCCCCTACCATTGGTCAGCATGACCAGACATGCTCAAGAGGAAACTGTGCAGCTGGGGTCTGTGTTAACATATGGAACAGAAGGGCCTAGATGGAAGAATCCTTCACAAAAATATGTGCACGAGGATACTGAAAAGCCATGCACTGTAGCCCTCATGGGTTACTGTCAACTCCAGTCTTGCTCATTACCCAGGGGATACTGGCCTACTGCACCCTAAAAAAGTGGGAACAAACTCCTCACCCTCAAGTAGCGTCCAGTGTATGCACTATATTGGTCCTCTAGAATATTGCTTACCAGGCCTGTGCATGGTGGCCTGTTTTGCATATGCAATTACAATGCAAGAGACTGTACAGCAAAAGTAGTCTGCTTGCTCTACCATGAAATACAGAAATTTGTACAAGTTTGCTAATAGATAACTGCAGCAAAGGTTACATGCAAATGCTAGTTCAAAGAATAGCAATGAACATAAGAGCATTCTACTTTTGTACATTTTCTATACACACGAACTCAACTGGGGTTGGGGATTCCTATGTAGTCCATCTATGGAGAAATGTTCAAACTAAAGAAAGTCCCGCTGCACAGCAAACTTAACAGACAGCTGGGATATATATTATGGTAGCAAGGTAGTGCTACCATAGTTAGGGTTGAGGAGCCATTTACATGTTAAACCCAAAATTTTGCACCTTAATAACTTTGCAACCATTCAATGGATTTGCCTGAAATTTGGAATACACGATTAAGAACCATAGATCTTGGGATCTGCCAACTTTTGTACTGTTCGAATATATGGCTGTGGAGTTATTAAGCATGATCTGCGCACACATTTATGCTTTTTTGGAATTCTTTGGTAGTCTCCAGAGGTTTTTGTGCGACTGGTCCGAAATCTTCAGGAAACGTACGGTCGAGGTTCCCGATGTGCCTTTTGAAGATTTCGTAAAAAAATATTAAACGGTTCAAAAGTTATTCAAAAAACAAGTTCCCATTATATATCAATGGGAAAAGTTAACAAGTTCGACAGTGTTGCAAATGCAGTTTTTACTTTCACAAATGGCCCTTTTACTGTCGCAAATCCGCCATTTTGTTTTCAGTTGGACATCAGAAAAATGCTTGGCATTTAAATTTGGGACCCTCTAGCAACCTAATTCTTTTTGTATTCTCCTAGTCGGACCATGAGGATGCTAGGCATGTCTTTATTTTGGGGTAAAACACCCCAGAAATATGTTTTTCAGATTTCTGGAAAAAGTACTTTCGCACTTGTGACAGTGTCAAATGAATTTGGGAAAGCTTTCGCAAAGTTCGACAGTACTTTTCCAGGCTGTGTGAAAATGATAGCAATTGTTTGGCACCCTGCTGCAAAAGAACGGTTTGGTCTTTTGGGCTGAACTTTGGAAGGAACGCAGCCAACATCTCACAAATGTGCCTTTCAGTGTTCTGGTGAAAAAATATTACAGGGCAGCAAAGTTACGGCACTCCAAAGTTGACGCTTTTTCCAATAGGATAACATTACGGCCTCCGCCGCATTATAGGAATTTTTTGTCGTGCTGCAAAATAACGGTTTGGTCTTTTTGGCTGAAATTTGGAGGAAGAAAGCCAACATCCCACAGATGTGCCTTTTACTGGTCTGGTGAAAAAATATTACAGGGAACGAAAGTTATGGCACTCCGAACTTCTCTTTTTTTCCCCCATAGGATAACATTACGGTGTTCGCCGCGCCTTTCAGGGCCCGTATCTAGGAAACTGTGCGAGATACGGACTTTTCTTTGGAAAAATATTTAGCCCCTAGTGGGGGCTAAGTACAAAACTAGCCAGGAAAGTCATAAATCATATGACTTTTAAATTTTTTTTCTACATCGTACGATTCCTGAGATATAAGCAATTTACTATTCCAACTCCTCATTTTCTGCTCCGAGACCCATTATTATGCATACATTCTTTGTACTCACTGTCTTTCTCTATGCAGCTTTTGGGGGAAACTAGCCTGTGCGCTTACATTACTGTTACCCTTACCGCTTCTGCTTGCGGTTCTGTAACCGTTTCACTTACTGTTCCCGTCTATGGCACCACGTGCGTTACTCTTCGCGTTTCCATTTGCGCTTGCGTTATTTTAACCATTTCTGTCTACAGTACTGTTTATCTTTCTGTTTCGCTTTGCGTCACCATGCGCATTACCATTTGTGTTTGCGGGTACTGTGTTACTATGTGACAAGACATCACGTGGCGGGAGCGCCCACCACCGCATTACATTCACTATTTCTCATTATACTTCTCAAAAAGAAGGGAAATTAGAGCCAAAAAACTCCATTTAATGCATTAGTTAGGGTTGTTCCACAGCGAAAAAAGCGAGGAAATTCAGTGTTAGGGTTAAGCCCCTATGAACCCCGCCCCGGCCGGCATGAGTGCGCGTTGGGGTTGTGGTCTAACTCTCATCCCATTCTCCTATACCTCTGCTTCTTCCACATCTGATGGGATGAGAGTTAGGGCCGATGACCAATGTGCACCCGATACCAGTTGGGGTGTGGGCGATCTAAGGGGGCTTTCAACCCTAACACTGAATTTCCTCGCTTGTCGCTAGGAACAACCGTAACTAATGCATTAAACAGAGTTGTTTGCCTCTAAAATAAATAAATAAATATATATATATATATATATATATATATACACAGTGGTGTAAGTGGTGACCGAGAAGTATAGGAACTCAAACATTTGCACAAATTTAAAGCAGAATTAAGATCCTCACTCTGAAGGATAACTCTTGGGGCTTGAGGGGCCATTTAACCTTTTTCTGCTGTCGATATTTGTTTCTATATGTTTTTCAATTCCAAACATCTGTATAGATACTGGTGCACCCAATCAGAGATGTCAAAGTATTTCTAAAACAAATTAAATTGTTCTGCAAGTCAAATTGTGTGATGGAATCCAATGATCTCATGTCTTAGGCCAAGAAATTGTCATTATGTTACTGTTGAAAGAATTTCATTTCTAATATCAGTAGGAAGAAGTACAGGAACTCAGTTCCTGCTGCAAAAAAAGTACAGGAACTGAGTTCCTGTGCGTTCCTGCTCACTTTCATCACTGTATATATATACATACACACACACACACACACACACACACACACACACACACACACATACATATTTATTTCCTTTTCACAATGTTTCTGTTTTTTTGTCAAAAAAAAATCAGACCTAAAGGTCACTGTATAGCATTCCAAAACTTATAGTGTTGTCTTCACCTCCTGCTTGGTTGAAGCTTTTGAACAAAGGTTAACAGGATCTCAGGACCACTGGAAGCAAAAAAAAAAATATCAGAACAGGCATATCTTGTTCATAGACTGAGTGACAGATGTCAGCCCTCTTTTGCGGATGAAGAGGGTTACACCCATGATGTGTATATTCTTACCAGAGGCAGACATAGCTTGCATGGTATCTCCCCCACTTCCTAGGGCAAGTGCCACTTGCTACTGGAGGAATCACTGAGACATGCAGATATTTAGGCCCAACACAGACAACAGGAAACTCTTTTCAAAAGAAAAACATGAACACGTGAACAAGGCGCGCTGATGAAGAATCTGTACTAGTATGGGTCAGCCTTGGTAACAATTTTCCCTGCAGGATCTTACACAGACTCGCTCCTGGAACTGGATACCCTACTGGGGTTGGTTAGAATAATGGCATGTTTGGTTACACTAGACCCCACTTCACAGCTGGCAACTACTACACTTAACATCTCATCCTCTCAACTTCCTCTTCTAAGTTCAGCCTTTTAGCCACTTATCCCAGTAGGTCTCCACATGATCCCATAAATCACTGGACAAGTATGGCTACTCTTTTCCCATGCTGTCCTGCACGCGACAGTGGATGATATGGTCAGATTCACTGGCATTAGGCTGGTCACCATTTGTGCTGCCCCAGTATCAGACTGGGCAAAATCCAGATATCAGTGTGGTAAAGGGCATAAATGTGTTAGTCAAACGTGCTGGCCCATGGCGTAATTTCTATCCACCATCTCTTCTGCACTTGCCACAGAAGCCTGATGGTGGGGCAGTTGTGTCTCTGATTGGGCCCAGGAGTGTGGTGTCAGGCTGCGGGGTTCTCAGAGGGAAGGAGGGAACGCTATGCTGCACACTAACTTGGGTGCCATAAATTTCAGACTTCAGCTCTCAGGCAGTTCTGTGTACTGGGTACCATCACTGCCCTTCCACTCAAAATTTGAGGCAGGCATAGACGAAGCCGGTTTGATGAAAACAGATGATGGAAAAAGCATTAAGCTTAACTATAGTGTCAATGAAGTGCCCTTGCTAGGATGGGTGGTAGCAAGTGACAATGCTATTCATCGCTGTGAGTCACCTACAGATGTAGCAGTCAAGACAGTGGTGGTAGGCAAAGTGATAACTATGACAATCTCTGTACCCAGATGAGCAGGCATCGGGAGACATTGGTAACAGCTACTTCTATAAGCTGGAAGAGCTGCGAGGCAGTAAAACAGTCTGAGAGCATTTGCCACAGAGGGTAATGTCTTTGCCAAAAGAAGTGCAGATGGCTTCAGGGGGCTTAGTGAAAGGGACAAGGATCACAGCCATATATGCACACACCTTTTGGGGACAGACAGAGCACGGGGTAGGTTCAAGTCCACAAATCTGAACAAGGATTGGGTGAATTATAAAGAATTAAGTAATAAGTATAAAAAATAATTAAAATCTGCTAAAAGACAGCACCTTCAGAACCTACAAACCAAAAATCTTTCTGACCCTAAAACATTTTGGTCCCAAATAAATACTTTCCTCAAGGGGGAATACCACCCGCGAAAAATTTAATATTGTAGCAAATGGTGTCCAACATACAAACCCACAGGATTCCACTAATGCATTTAATAAATTCCTCACAGACCTGGATAAATTCAAAAATCATTCCTCCAGGTCCCCCTAGCCCCCAGGATTGTTTAACAGACCCCCCCCTCAAATCACCTAACTTTCATTTCAAACTTGTGTCTAAATCTGAGGTTCTAAAATTACTAAGGAATATAAAAAACACGGGTTCTGCTGGGTATGACAAGCTTGAGCCCAGGCTGTGTAGCACCACAGCCCATGTCATTTCATCCCCAATCACTTGGCTTTTCAATAGATCACTGCTCAAAGGCAAAGTTCCCGCAGTATGGAAAGTTGCCCTGGTTACTCATATTCCTAAAGGTGGGACAAACAAGCTTGTTGAGAACTATAGACCAATGTCCATCCTCTGCACTCTAAACAAAGTGCTAGAGAGGACTGTGTATCAGCAGGTCCCAAGAATACATCGATTGGCACAATTTACTAACAACACGGCAACATGGTTTCAGAAACAAATCATGGTACCAGTACAGCTTTGGTTAGCCTCATTACAGACACAGGACCCAAGGCAGCATGGGTTCATAGCGGAAAGGTCATGTCAGACGAATCTAATTGATTTCTTTGACTGGGTGACCAAAGTAGTAGACCAGGGAGGGGCTGTGGACATGGCCTACCTAGATTTTAGCAAGGCATTTGACACAGTGCCACACAAAAGATTAGTAGTCAAATTAACCAGCCTGGGAGTGGGTCCCAGGGTGGTAGCCTGGGTAAAACATTGGCTGAACAACAGGACGCAGAAGGTAACTGTAAATGGAGTCCACTCTGAAGAAAGAGGGGTTACTAATGGGGTACCGCAGGGTTCAGTACTGGGTCCAGTCCTGTTTAATGTCTTTATAAGTGACATTGCAGAGGGACTGGAAGGTAAAGTATGCCTCCTTGCAGATGACACAAAGATCTGCAACAGGGTTGATACACAAGAAGGCGTGGAAAGGATGAGAAGGGACTACGCAAGGTTGGAGGAATGGTCAGAAGTATGGCAGCTTGGATTCAATGCAAAGAAGTAAAGTAATGCACCTGAAACAAACACCAGGGAAGATTACACAATTGGGGGGAGGTAGTAACAACAACAAAAATGGAAAGGGACCTGGGGGTAATCATATCAGATGATCTTAAGGTTAGCAAGCAACGTGAGAAGGCAGTAGGGAGGGCTGGGGGGATACTGGGATGTATAGGGAGAGGCATCACCAGCAGAAAACAGGAAGTAGTTATCCCCCTGTACAGACAGTTGGTGAGACCCCATCTGGAGTACTGCGTCCAGTTCTGGAGACCCCATCTCAGCAAGGACATAGACAGGATGGAGGCAGTTCAGAGGAGGGCAACTAAAATGGTGCAGGGTCTGCAAGAGAAGCCATATGAGGAGAGACTAAAGGAGCTTAATATGTATACCCTTGAGGAAAGGAGGGCGAGGGGGGACATGATAGAAATGTTTAAGTACCTCAGTGGAATCAACAAAGTCCAAGAGGGTAGCATCTTTCAGAAAAAGAGATGTGCAAGAACAAGGGGACACAATTTGAAGATAGAGGGGGGATGGCTCAGGGGCAATGTGAGGAAGTATTTTTTCACAGGAGAGGGTGGTGGCACATGGAACAGCCTTCCTGAGGAGGTTGTGGGGTCTAAAACTGTGGGAGAATTCAAGAATGCATGGGACAGACATTAGGCAATTTTTGTGGGGGTTAGGAAGAAATAGGCTGTTGGTTAAATAAGATCTGCAGCTTATCCTGTAGGTAGGGAAATAGGCAGACTAGGTGGGCCAAGCGGTCCTTATCTGCCGTCAAAGTCTATGTTTCATTGTTTCTTCTCAGTCCTTGATAATGGCCTACAAACTGGTGCGGTCTTTATAGACCTCACCAAGGCCTTCGATTTGGTAAATCATCAGCTGCTTATCACAAAACTGATATCCCTTGGCCTGGATAGCCTGTCAGCACAGTGGTTCATGGACGACCTACAAGGAAGATCACAGATCATCAGATGGCCCAGTGCTAATTCTGATAAACGCCCTATCTTGGACAGAGTCCTGCAGGGTTTGATATTAGGACCACTGCTATTTTCCCTTTTATTTATTTATTTTGTTATTGTCTTTCTTCTCTTTCCTGACTGGCCCCGTTCCACTAGCCCCGTCAGCCCGGTTTCTACCCATCTCAGCTCTGCTTACATGAGGTGCTGGCTGGCTGGGTGCAGCGCCTGCACGGGGGGGGGTAGGCATCATCTCACTGGTCGGATTTTTCCCCATTTATTTCCTGGCCCGAGTGCGGAGAGGTAGTGTGCAATGACACCAGTGGCCAAGCTGTGCACGCTTCCATGTGCGACACACCAGGCGTCTGCTCCGCATCCGCCCCCTACATTGTGGGTCCATTGCTCCAACCCCAGTCACCGCCAAGAGCCAGTCAAGCAGTGGACTGTATCCCCACCTGTCCCCGGAAGAGGAGAGCAGTCCTCTGGATGCTCGATCCTCTCCCTCCCCGGCCAACCCCCGGTGCACTGCATCAAGAATTTAGGTGTCTACATAGACCAAGACTGTGCCTTCAAAGGTCACACTGACCACATGACCAAGACTTTAAACCAAAAATTAGGTCTTCTATACCGCCTGAGCCCATTCCTTACTCAGGATTCCCAAGTTAAAAAGGTAGCCACTGGCACGCTCCTACCCACCTTGCTATATGGTTCCCCTGTGGTATATTTAGTAAGACGCTCTGAGATGCAATGGTTGAAAACCCTGTATCATAGGGTAGGATGCTTCGCTGCAGGGGCCCTGCCGCTGGAGCATCTTTGTAAGGTACTACTTTCTCTAAATTGGCCTTCTCTTGAAGGCACATTAGCTAACCCATCTCTGTGCCTTGTCTTTAAACTTCAGCAAAACAATGCCCCCCCAGCCTAATTAACATGAAGATAGCCAAGCAGAATGAAAGAACACTAAGGTCCTGATGTCACCAGCTTCTCCAAATCCCCAGGGTCAGGACTTCCAAAGGACACTGGTCTTTCGCTGCATTCATCCCATCCATCTGGAACGATCTCCCTAGAAGTCTCCAGGAATGTACCTCCCTTGGGAGCTTTAAGAAGGCACTTAAGAGTCACCTTTTGGAGGTTAGTCATTGTACCTGCTACCACTGAGGTTAAGTGCAACTGTAGGAGGTAACTCATGTGGCTGTATGGTTTAACACAGATTCTGCACCCTAACTGGGATCTTCACCTGCATCTAGTTATACTGTGTAATCGTGCACGGCTTCTCTTGTTGGTGTTAATTGTATTTAACCTGCCCGCTGTACATCAACGTTGTGCCAAATGATTGTACTGTTCATTATGTATTTGGTCTGCCTGCTGTTTTTTTTTCTTTTCTCTGCTGTATATAATTAATCTCGGTTTGCCCCCTACCCAGTCACCAAAATTTAAATAAAATAAAACAGAGGCAGTCACAGATGCTGGATCAATTACCTTGGGTACCTGATCCAATATCTGATGTTAAGCCCCAGCCAGTGTCATTCTTTAGGCTACTGGTAGGGTCATCTGAACTTATGTTTTCCTCAAAGCTCTATATATCATGTCAAGGTGCAACCAGGCAGCATCACGGCAAGGTAGGCATAAATGCAAAGTGACCACATGGATGTCGTGGTTCAAAAAACTTGCAGAGGTGCTTGATAGGTGATTATTGGTCAGAATCGCTCATGATGAAAATATCAGCTATGCTTCTCGGGAAGAATGAGATGCTCACCAAGGCTTGTGCATGAAGGGCTCTTGAGTTGGCAGGCCTGATCCCCCTTAGTGTTAATGCATCCCAATGCACACTTACTACCAAGGTCAAGCAATCCAACTTGCTGAAGTTCAAAAAACCCAAGAGTTTCTGAATCCTGGAACAGCATACATAGGCTGCAATCAATTCAGGGGTGGCATTCCCAATGACTCCATGGGGTGAAGACACAAACAAGTGGATGATCACTACAGTCTCTCTCCTTTTTCCATTCTAGTCAGATATCAGACGCCATGCAATTTAGGCATCAGGAGAAGAGGCACTCCCCCCTAGGCAGGTCACAGGTAGCTGACAACAAGTAGGGCCATGCGAGTTGTCAAATTTGGCCCAGCAGGCTAATTTCAAGCGAGGCCAGACAAAACTTGAATTGGTCCACTTTGGTCCGAAATTAAATGAAGGGTTTAGAGGGTCAAAATACATTTTATTTTAAATGGCTTATCATGTACTATTAAAATATGCTGTTAAAATGTATGAAAAGCTATGAACAATAACTTTAAACAGAACCTTCATAATGAGTGTGGCAGGGTACCTTACCAAGAGGCTCAAAGTCAGGCAAACACCTTCCTCGTCTACTGTTCCAACCCCCACCCACCCAATCCTGCTCCCCTGAGTAGTACTTCTCCCCATGGTGGCACTGATGGTGGCATTGATGGTGGCTGTGGGGTCAGCAGTCAGAAAAATGAGAGAGCTATGCTGCTGCTGCATTGGTGAGACTGAGAGAACCTCAGAAAAACACATAGCTGGCTAGGCTATGGAGAACACCGGAGCACAGCAGCATACCCAGGTGCTTTACAGTGCGACCACATCTTGTGCGGGTTACATTACCTGAAGACATAGTGCTGTCACTTTCCTCAGAGCTAGATGTAGTATTGTTCTGGGGCGGTTCTGGCCTACTTTTCCGAGTACACTGTTCTCCAGTATTAGTATTACTTGAAGGAAAAAATGTATTCAGTGATGATTTAAGAACTGGCAAAGAAGTTCAATACAGTGAACGCCCTCTAAACTGGAACTGCCACTGCTTTCTCTCTGTATTTGTTTTAGGCCAGTAACATAACAATTAAGGATGATTCTTATTTATAGTATGTGTGACTGGTGATGATTTAAATACTGACAAAGAAATTCAACACAGTGAACATCCTCTATAAACTAGGACTGCCACTGCTCTCTCTCTCTCTCTCTCTCTCTCTCTTTGAATCTTTTTTTAAGCTAGTAACATAAAACTAACCATCATCATAAGGGACTGCTGCAAATATAAAACACATACTACTATTATTTTATTTATTGCCTGCTGCTGAATCTCATTATAGAACAGAAGAGATTAAATTAAAGCTCTTCTAAAAAATTGGGACTGCGCTGGCCCATTGGCACAGCAGTTGGATTTCCGCTTGTGGTGCCAGCGACCCGGTTCGGAAATTAGCCCGGGAGCTGGAGGGCCGGGCCGGGGGAAGGAGGCTTGAGAGTCCCAGAGACAGCTCATCTTCTCCAGGGATGGAGGGAGGGGAGCAGCGACTCACAGAAACATAGACTTTGACGGCAGATAAGCACTGCTTGGCCCATCTAGTCTGCCCATTTCCCTACCTACAGGATAAGCTGCAGATCCTATTTAACCAACAGCCTATTTCTTCCTACCCCCCACAAAAATTGCCTAATGTCTGTCCCATGCATTCTTGAATACTCCCACAGTTTTAGACCCCACAACCTCCTCAGGAAGGCTGTTCCATGTGTCCACCACCCTCTCTGTGAAAAATACTTCCTCACATTGCCCCTGAGCTGCCCCCATCTTCAAATTGTGTCCCCTTGTTCTTGCACATCTCTTTTTCTGAAAGATGCTACCCTCTTGGACTTTGTTGATTCCACTGAGGTACTTAAACGTTTCTATCATGTCCCTCCTCCTTTCCTCAAGGGTATACATATTAAGCTCCTTTAGTCTCCTCGTACAGCTTCTCTTGCAGACCCTGCACCATTTTAGTTGCCCTCCTCTGAACTGCCTCCATCCTATGTCCTTGCGGAGATGGGGTCTCCAGAACTGGACACAGTACTCCAGATGGGGTCTCACCAACTGTCTGTACAGGGGAAACAACTTCCTGTTTTCTGCTGGTGATACCTCTCCTATACATCCCAGTATCCCCCACCCTCCCTACCGCCTTCTCACATTGCTTGCCAACCTTAAGGTCATCTGATATGATTACCCCTAGGTCCCTTTCCATTTTGTTGTTGTTACTACCTCCCCCATTGTGTAATCTTCCCGGTTTTTGTTTCCCAGGTGCATTACTTTGCATGTCTTTGCATTGAATCCAAGCTACCATACTTCTGACCATTCCTCCAACCTTGCCAAGTCCCTTCTCATCCTTTCCACCCCATCTTGTGCATCAACCCTGTTGCAGATCTTTGTGTCATCTGCAAAGAGGCATACTTTTCCTTCCAGTCCCTCTGCAATGTCACTTATAAAGACATTAAAAAGGACTGGACCCAGTACTGAACCCTGCGGTACCCCACTAGTAACCCTTCTTTCTTCAGAGTGGACTCAGCGCTTGACTGACCCCAAGCAGAAGTCTGGGGCATAGCAAGCACTGAGGCAGACATAGGGGGAGGATGTCACGAACGTCGGCATTATGCATCTTGACGTTAGGGCACATGTGACACCCATAAGAAAAGGAGGAAAAACACCCTCCAGCTCTGAGGAGATGGAGCACTGGGTATGGCCCCAATGTGCTCCCGCCTGCCTGACTGCCCTGAGCCCGAAGAGACATTGAACTGTTCGGGGTGTATGGGCCCCACCCCCTCACTTCATCCCCACCAGGGGGAAACCACGGCTGGATGGGGAACAGGACAGTGAAGGTAAGGCAGGTAGCAGGGGTGGACTCCATTGCCGTTCCTGAGGAAACAGAGCTGGTAGGGACAAGGGGCGAGATAAACAGAAATTAAAAAAAAAAAAAAAAAAATGGGACTGCTGCTGCTCTGACAGCTCTCTGTAAGTATCTCTTTTTTTAAGCCACTAATATAAACAAGCATTTATCAATGCCGAATGTTGCTTGCTTGCTTGCATGTGCTGTTTAGGTATTTGGAAGTGATAGTTCCATGCCTTCCTCCCAAGACATCCACTGTGTCTTTCCGTTCAGTATTCACAGAAGAGTGGAAGGGGCAAGGGCCACAGCAGTACAGCAGTTGCCAAGAGAGTGAAGAGGTGGACAATAGTCCATTCAAAGGCAAGAGAGTTCTGCAGGAGCTCACTAAATTGAAGGTGGACAAAGCGATAGAACCAGATGGCACACACCCAAGGATATTAAGAGAACTGCAAAGGGAGATAGCAGTACCTCTGGCAGCCATGTTCACTGAGTCATTCAACACGAGTGAATTGGAGAAGGGCACATGTGGTCCCTCTTCACAAGTCCAGCAGCAGGGAGGAGGCAGGGAACAATAGGCCATTCAGCCTCACCTCAGTAGTGGGGAAGATCATGGAGACAATGTTTAAAGAAATGATAGTGGGGAATCTAGAAGCCATCGGAGCCCAGGACCATACACAACATGGATTCACAGTGGGGACATCATGTCAGACAAATCTGGTTGATTTCTTTGACTGGGTGACAAAGGAAGTGAATCAGGGTGGGGCAGTGGACAATGCTTACCTTTATTTCAGCAAAGCCTTTGACACCATCCCATATAGGAGGCTGATAAACTAGCTGGGTAGGCTAGGCATGGGGGAAAGGTTGGTAAACTGGGTTAGAAATAGGCTAACAGACAGGAGGCAGAGAGTGGTGGTAAATGGTGTGCAGTCTAGGGAGAGGGGGTGACCAGTGGGGTGCTGCAGGGATCGGTCCTGGGGCCAGTCCTGTTCAATGTCTTCATTAGTAACATTGCCGAACATCTGAAGGGAATTTTTTCACCAAATTTTCAACATAGCCATTTTAAGATCTTTGCTCATGAACAGTGTCACTGTGATTTTCTTAATCTGTCCCAAACATTGATTGTGCACACCGACTGTGCCATTGTTCGCTACATGCATGGAAACACATTTTGGGTGACATGTGAAAAATGACAGCTGTACTGCTCATAAGGAGGTGTGGTAAAATGGCAATGTTGAAAAAATCTGGAATGAAAATATTAAAAATTTCGCGAACTTACAAGCGTGCGTGGGAGCTGCATAGCACTGCACTCGTAAAACAGTCATTTTTAAGAATTTTTTCACCAAATTTGCAACATAGGCTTTTAGAGAGCCCACCTTATGAACACTAGCACTGTTGTTTCGTTAATCGGTCCCAAGGTGATTTACGCATAGTGACATAAGTAAGCGCCTCGGCCCGATTAACACCATGACAGTGACAGAATTCATGAGGAGGGGTCCCAAAAACCCCATGTTGAAAACTTGGTACCAAAATTCCAAAAAATGCCTGAGATATGCAGCAAAGTTGAAAAAACCCTATCTATCTCATTATACAGCTTGCCGGCATTTCCTCAGTTCGCGGTCGGCTCTGAAGAATGCAGACATGTTCCTGGTTCACTGAAGATCGTCGTGCCAAGGTCCGGAGGTAAGGATGGGGTGATGGGGGGTGTGGGGAGGCAGGGTGCGCAGTGGGTGTGTGGGTTGTGGGAGGGGGGCAGGGAGAAGCGCCGAGGGACAGTTTTTGTATTTACAGGTTCATTTTTTTTTTTTTTTTATAAGACGACGACGGATGTTTGCCACGCTGGCGTGGGCTCCCAGCGTGGTATCTGGAAGGCTGTTGGGGAGGCTGGAGCCGACGGGGGACTGGGCACCCCAGCCATAACACATTTGCCACGCTGGGGTGGGCTCCCAGCGTGGCACCTGGATGCTGGGAGGGCATGGGCGATGGGGATTGGGCACCCTGGCCGTACAGTGTGTGCGTGGGAGGGAGGGAGGCGCATGAGCGCGCGGTATCACGTCTTGTGCGTGTGTGTGTGTGGGGGCTCTGCTCACTGGCGAGAGCTCTCCCTTTCAATTGTACGACCACTGCATTTTCTACTGCTGTCATAGACAGCTGCAGCAGTGATTGGGGAACTGCGGCCACGCCTGCAAACACACTGACTGAATTGGAAGACGGTTGCCACACCTCCGAAAACTCAGATGATGGCACTATGTTTCTTGCACATGCATGCAAGCAACATAAAAATGGGAATTACTGATTTCAGAACAGTGAACTAGATAGATTTATTCAGAAGAACACAGCAAAGATTAATAAGCCCCTCCAAAAAAACAACTGGAACCGTTCTCTCAGCTGCCGCTCTTGCTGTCTCTTTAAGCCAATACTATTTAGTACAAAAAAAATATTCATCATTCTTTCTGTCTCACTACATCAATTCCCTTTCCCTGTACTACTCAGCTGCTGCTCTTGCTGTTTCTTTAAGCCAGCCAATACATCATTTATTACAAGAAAAAATATTCGTCATTCTTTCTATGACCTCACCTCACTCACTAAAACTATTAAATTCCCCTTATCCCCTCAGTGAGTGAAGCACTAGTGTAGTTTTAGTTTTTCTTCTTTTTTTACAGTAGTATACTACTACAGTACTACTACAACTAGGGCCAAGCACAAGCACTCCACGAGGAATCCCAATCCAGAGAGAAATTGTGCTCTGCTCTCTCCCCCAGCTCAAACACACAGCCTGCTGGAAAACTCTGCTGTGTGATGTTGAGGTTTTTTTTATATTGACTCTCAATGCAGCTCACTGCAGCAGGGGGGCAACAAAGGAAAGACAGCAGCTGCAACCGAACTGCCATTACTGCAGTCACATGATCGTCAGTACTGTCTAAATGCCTCCATTGGAGGATGACGGTCTGGAGGAAGGACTAATCGGCTGCCGTGGCTGTCACTCTAGGGACTGGAGAGGAGAGGCGTCACACAGTAAGTGCATTTTTTTTTTCTTCAATCTTGACTGCGTGTACCTGCGTCCTCCTGTCCTGAGTGATCGGCTCCTTCTCGATCTGCTACCAGCTGCCAGGCTGAAAAAGTGATCCTTGGGGGCAAAATACTGGCAGTGGCAGTCCCTGACCCCCCCACACACACAGCATTCCTCCCAATCTGCAGTGCACTCCACTCCCTCATAACCCACACCGACAGCAGGCACAAGCTCTTCTGATGCGCTCGGCAGCTTCTGGCAATGCTGCAGAGCACTTGCTCAATCCAAACTATTCCTAAATGCAAAGAAAACTAAAGTAGTGTATTTCAACTCCAACCACCTGTCTAATATTACAAACATGCTCGATTCCTTGCCCCTATCAAAAACCCTCCTAGATGATGACCTCGAGGTAGTCAATAATTTTAAATATCTAGGCTGCGTTTTAGACCAACATTTAACATTCTCTGCCCATATCGTATCCCTAGCGAAGAAACAGACAAAGGATTGGCTTCTTCTATAGAAACAAATCTCTTTTTACCATCGATGCCAGGCTTCGGCTGGTTCAGACAACTTTCATCCCACTCCTTGACTACACAGACATATTATATGACCGCTACTCAGACTTCCTGCTACACCAACTAGACACGATCTATCATAGAGCAATATGATTAATTTCCAATGCCCACTGTCGGACACACCGTTATGACCTATATACCTCCTTGGTCTGGACCTCCTTGCACACTAGACGTCTCATCTACTCTCTTATTTGGTTCTATAAAGCTCTTCTGTCAAAACTCCTCCCTTACATATCAAGTCTCTTTCAGTGCATGGCCTGCCTTTACCCCTTGCATAGAAATTCCTACATTATGCTGGATGATCCAAGCACCTGCTCCTGTTTCAGTGACATGGCCATAAACTGTGCTCTCTCGATGCCTGGAATAAAGCCCAATATAGCCTTAAACTGCAAAACCTAATCCCCTTAAACAATTTCAGAATTCTGGCCATCAGCAAATTTAACAAGTTCTGCACCTGCTATTAAGAGTCGATCACTCATGGCCCAAGAGTATCACAAACCACCCACCACCCTCCTGCATTGCTCCCCATTTACACTCACCTCCACCCTCACTCCCCACTTCCACGCCTACTCACCTCCCCTCTACTTCTCCCCTCCACCAGTCTCCGCTCTCCCTACCTCCTGCTGTCTGTCTTCCACCCTTACTTCTCCACCCTCTTCCTCATCCCCACCCCTACCTGCCTTCCATTCCCATTTTCTCCTATCGTTACTCAGTTCTGCTAATTTCTTTTCCCATTGGATAAGATCTCCCCACCGAGACTGTACTCTACCGGCATCTCAACCACCCCTGGTTAACTCTGCCTTCCCATCTTTCATTTAACTACCTCCTCAGAATGGTAGTTAGTATAGTCTAGCAAACTGCCAATCACTTAAGCACATTTCATTACCCTCTGTTCCGTGTTGCATATTATCCAATTTGAGATCTGCCAACCAGTTTTTCTTTTCCATTTTTGCCAACAAATATTTGTATTATCTGTAAATACCTATATATATTCTGTATCGTTTTCATTTTATTCTAAGATTAATGTATAACCTGTAATAATTTGTACATACCCTGTTACTTTTGTTGATTCTGTACATTCATGCTGTGAACATGATTGCCGTATCAGGACTTCCTTGTAAATGAGCCTGCTCAATGGAGTTTTTTCCTGTCAATAAAACTGAACAGATTCCTCTATTCTGGACAAAGGATAGGAGTCTTGCAGAGTATGGGAGTTCAATTTGCGGTAATCCACACATATGCATGGTTTCCAGTCATGTTTTCTCACTAGCATGATAGGTGAGGCCCAGGGACTTTTATTCTCTCAAATGATGCTACCTTTCAGTATTCCTTTTATCATAGACTTCCCCGCCAGGTACAGGGCAAGTAGAATATCTAGGTATATCTCCCTTACTGGAACAAAGTCTCCTGTGGAGATCTGATGGTAAATGTAACTGGTTCATCCAGGATTCTTGTCATGTTGAGAAAAGACCCCTGAATGATTCCCCTTCAATTGCTCCAGCTTTTCACATATCATCTGCCAAAAACTTTTCTTTTATCAATGCCCACTGATTCCACGATCGGACAAGAATGACTATGGTGGATGGTGTCTTCTAATAGTAGTCTTGCAAGCCTGTGATGTTACACTCATGGTCACTGTGTTCTGCCCACTCAGCTCTAATTCTACCTCCTCTTCTCCATACACTTGGTCCAATTTAGTTTGGCACAGTACTCCCAACACACAGTTCTGAGGTATCATTACAGAGTCACCTCCTAAATTTACCAAATGAAGGGGGATTCTTCCAGTTCTGACTAGGACCAATGATCAAGCTAAATGATCTACTTGGATAGCCCCTGTTTAGTTGTTGACTCCACTATTGCCACATCATGTCCAGTCACACAACTGACTCCAATGTACCTTTGGGTCACTATTCCTGTCTATCCAGGGATCACTAGGCTTCTTTTATATGGATGCAGTGACCGGGACCCTCCAGGATCCACCTTTATGTTTACCACTTTAAGGCAAGTGGCCTAGGTTCTTTCAGTTACAAACACCCTGGGAGTCCCTATAAGAGGATGTGGGGCCTCCACCTGGGCATTGTACTTATTACCCCTCAGAAGAAACACGGTACTCCCTCCAGCACAATAGTACTAAATCACAAACAATACCCATGACACTGTAAAGGAACTGCAAGTATGCTCAGTATAAAATGCAATAAACCACAAATTCATTTAGAGGGGGAAGGAGGGAAAGAACAGTGGGTAGGAGCAAAGGAAATTTGAGAGAAAAGGAGCCTATACTCTATGCAACAATATAACAGAATTCTGTGCAGGTCCACAAAGCCCTCACACATCACACCTTCCACTCCTCAGATGTGGGTGAACCAGATGTTCTCCCTCAAAAGACAAGCAGGGAGAGCTCTTCACATGCTGCAGTGGACACCTCTCTGTGAAGGCACTGGATAGCATGCTGTTGGGGCTCGGTGTCGTACAAACACAAATCATCACAAATTAAAGTAACATACATTCAAAGAGGTTTTCCTAATGTCCCTTTCTAACAAAATTCAACAAACACCTCAGAGCCTTGGCCCTGAAATACTCAGTTGTCACTGACCTGGAGGATCTCGGGCACTGAATGTTTCCACCGCATTGCAAGGAAGAAAGCTGTCCACATGAGCAGTCGAAATGTTAAACGGGATACAAGCTTGGCTGGTGGGATGCTAACTCCTTGTAAACTCTCATTGTCCATTCTCAGGTGGACTTCTCACAGTTTCTCTTCTCCATATCTCTCTCTCTCTCTCTTCAAGACTGTACTAGTGCCTCCTGACCTGGTAGTACACCAAGGTTTCACTCTAGGCCAGTTACTACCCTCTGGTGAAGTCGGTATGGTTTGGATCTACCTGGCTGGATCACTGGCATAGGTGATGGCCTCAGATGAACAGGCCTGAATGTTCTGGAGGGGATCCACACTAGGAACAGCAATCAGAGCTCTGTTTGTGCTAGCATATGGAGTTAAGAAGTAGAGCGCTAAGAATTTTGGTAATGTCACAAAGGGGATGACAGCCTAGAGTGAGAGGCTCCCTCCCACTGGCCTCAAAATCAGGGATATATTCTAAGACTACCTTCTCATCTGCAATGAGAAACAAGGGAAATGCCAGACGTGAAGAAACACAACTTACAAAGGGTAAGCTGCTTCCTTCATTGGAGTAGTTGGGACAATGAGGGGTCAATGAGCGAGACCCTGCAATGACTGAAGCTGCAACCCAGAGGCGGGAGATGGGCAGCAAAATGTTCAACCACCCCAAGGAAAAGAAAATGGACATACTTCTGGATGAACTGATGGCCTTCAAGGAGGAACACTGGTAATCAATTTGGGAGCTCCACCACAATACAAGGGCACTGGAGCGAAGGGTATCAGACGATGAAAACGCCCTGCTTCAAGTTGACACCTGGGCGGATCACAATAAGTGAATCATCATCCACATTTATTTATTTAGCTTTTGTTTACCGGGTAAGTACACTAGACAAGTATTATGCCTATTTTCAGGAACGACCCGGGAGAGTACAACATGAGGAACAACAGTCAAGGAGACATGGCAAAGAGAGTACAGTTTTTTGTCACAGTAAACAAACATGTGGGAAATACATCATTTGACGCTAGGGGAAACATACAGTAGTAAGCACATTTCAGATTATACACTCTAGACTAGCTAGTTCAACTGACAGATATATACAGGTCATCATACGTAGGAGTGGAGCATAGCTCAAGGACTGGATTGGTCATAATATAACTTATAACACTGTCGTATACACCCCCTAGGCTAGTTGGATCGCGGACAGGTATATACAGCTCATCACATTTTTCTAAATATGCACATGTTAGACAGAAACAGAAACACATAATTCAGGCTATCCAGAACTTGGATGAGAGATGCGAGGACAACAAGGGCTGCAACAGGTAGAAAATTTAAGAGTATACGACCTCCTGGAAGACAAAGAAGGATCAGTCATTATCCCCTTCTTGGAGGGACTTTTTTCTCAGAACCTATTAGGCCTCCCTGAAACCTTCCCATTTCAAAAAGAAAGAGCACACAGGGTGCTCAGACCGAAGCCCACCATCCCAAACATGAGACCCTAATTCACAGTGCTGCAGTTCCTTACTTACAAGGTGAAGCACAAGCGCCTGAACTAGTTTGGGAACAAGTAACTGACTTTCCAAGGGCATCGTATATACATAGACATGACTATGTCCCAGAGGGCTTCACCAAAAGAAAACAGTATATTCCTTTCTTCTAGCCCTTGTGTGAGAAGAGCATCAAGTTCCACATACCCTCCCCCACAAAATTAAAAATGCTTCATCTTGAGTGCACTGAAGGGTATTCCATTCCAGAAGACGGCAGAAAAGCTTTGGAGAACCAGGGATCTTGGCATCCATCCTGAATTACACAGCCCAGCAGCCGCAGAGGAGACACTGTCACAGAGCACAGAACCTACAAACTACAACCTTCCTCCTAGCCAGGAATATGCAGTTGGCGGTAGGCCTGGAGGATGTTAAAGAAATGGCAGATATAGATCTATGAAGTACTGCTCTTCCACGTCACCATTACTACTAAATGAACACGTAGGTGGTGTCCGGGGCAGAGGGCAGAATACTTAAATAAGTAATTGAAACTGTGTGTGTGTGGGGGGGTGTCATGGTCTATCTGGGAAGCATAACCACAGAAAACTGTAAGATACAAGTTGGACAGGTGTGGCTAACACTTAAGGTCAGGTCAGCCTGAAAGCTCCCTGGTTCTTTGCCCCCTCAGGCCCAGCACTTTAAAATAAATGGAGTAAAACCCACTAGAACAAGTTTCTCCTACCTTGCCTTGGCTTAATCCTCCTTCAGTACTGCATGCGAGAGACCTATGGCAATCCCAGTACAATGTCAATCCCATGGTCTCCATTTATCCTGGGGAGCAATACCACAGTGGTACACTCATGAAACCTTGGAGCTAAGCACTGCCCTGGCCAGTGACATAATCCGGGCCCACTACAAAACCAGGCAGGTATCTGGGAAGCATGAGGTTACTACAGCCACCTCATCTGCCTTAACACCGCCAAAGACGGCTGCGGGAGCGGGCCTGGGAGGAGGAGAGATGTCATGCACCTTGGCTCCTCTCCATGCTCAGGTCAGGCAAAGCAAACTACACACATGGCACAGCAGACACATGCAAAATAGAGATCTTTTTTTTTTCTCTTGAGGAAGAAGGGAAAACAAGAGGGATTAAGCATAATTAACAAAGGACGGAGTTGTGGGAGTATTGGCGGGACCCCTGTGCGGGGTGGGGGCAGGCAGAAGAGACTCATGAGAGTCAAGTGACTGTATAATAGTAATGACTTGAGAGCCCACACACAGGGCAGATTTAAAACTGGTGATGGGTGCGTGGGAGGGGGACATCAATGCACTTGAGCTTCTAAACTGAACAGTAGGTGGAACTTTTAAGCAATGATGCGCTTCATACTGGACTGAAACAAACACAAATTAGAGGGGGAAAAGGGATAAGATTAATAAAAAAAGAATAATTATAATGAAATACCACCCCCCCCAGAGCTCTTGGCAGCATCTCTAGAAACAGAGGACAATGTAGCAAATAACTGGAACCGTCTCCCGTAAAATGGCCACAATGTGCCCTGCTCCTCCCCCATTCTGGGAGGTGGATACGAAGTATGTCCCTTGCCCCGGACGAACATAACCCAATAAAAGAATCCCAATGGAGCTCACCAGGGCACTACAACAAGGGGACAAGAACTCAAAGGACTTATCAGTACCACTCCCAATCTTTCCAATATAAGAATGGTAGCCTCCAAACCATTGATGGGGAATGGGGATAAACAGATATGGCAACCTCAGGCATAATGAGGTACACTGCTATTAGCAAAGGTCAAATATGACCCCCACCCCAGAACAACACAATTCCCAACTACATAAAAATTCCTTCCCCCCTTCTGGGAATCAAAGAGTAATAATAGAGAGGGTCATCCTTTAAAGCTTTCCAAATTCAGAAAATTCATTTGAGAGGGATCAGAGCAATGGTTATAACCTCCTTGCTCCTTGGTAACTCAACATGCTGGGACCTGATGAGCTCCCATGGAAATGCACAGTCCCATCCCCTCACCTGGCTGCAACATGTGGTGGAGGCCTATCTTTTCACATGAAGGCAGAATTCCTCAAGTCCTGCACCAACCTGTGGACAAACAGGCAACTGTATGGACCACAAAGGGGACTGCATACCCTGATGTCCCCAACCTTGAAAGTTGACTATATATAGTTGCCCTATTGGCAAATACTTTCATTAGTACTGTTGCTAAGCTCTGTATGACTACCTTGTTTTGACCTACCTAATCTGCTAACCTATTTTACCCTGACAGTACCCAATACCCTTAACCCAAGACAGTAATTCCAGGCAATCTGGCACAGAACAGGTAAGACGGAATGGAGAGTTGGAGGCAGCGCTGTACAGAGCAGAAGTCTGGAAGTAAGAAAGAAACTTCCAAAACTATTTATTTATTAATGGCATGCAACAGAATTCAGGTCTATTTGCATAAAGTAAATGGAACAAATCGTCATGTCAAAAGGCACAAGATGTTAGCAGCTATCAGAAAACAAAAGCCTGACTTAGTTTTATTGCAGCAGATGCACCTCTCTGAAGAGGAGCAGAACAAATTAGGCAGATTTGGCTACTCTTGGGTAAAAGCCTCCACCTATAGAAATGGTAAATGTAGGGGGACTGCGATACTAGTACATAAACATGCCCCGTTTAGAATAATACATACTCTCGTTGACAAAATGGGAAGATTTGCACTGGCTTCTGGCTATATCTTCAGAGAAGTGACCACAGCTAGTGTCCACCTGGCACCAAGGACTGATGCCTCAGACATACAAATAATACTGGGAAAGATAGCCTCAGCAACTAAGGGCACCTTAGTAATAGGAGTGGACATCAATCTAATGCTAAACCCACAAATAGAAACCCCAAATCCAACCCCACTCAGATATAATGCTGCCTTAAAAAAATTAAAAAAAGACTGATTTCACAGGCAGCCTGGTTGGATATATGGAGGCACTCACACCAATAAAAAAAGAGAATAAATGCAAAACTTTTCTCTACATGGCACTTATGCCAGACGGGACTGCTTTTCATCATAGTTGAACATACGCACTTAATCACCATCTGCACAATCCTCCCAATCATACTCTCAGACCACGTGCCACTCTCCCTGCTGATAAAGTGAGAAAAGTCACATAAAAATATGGCCTGGAGGCTTAAAGGGAGCTGGTTAAATGATCCAGAATTCAAAGAACGTATCTAAACTAGAATCCCCGAAACAGTATAAAAACAACAGTACTTAAGGAATATCCCCCACATATTGTGGGACACAATCAAACAGTTCTTAGGGAACACCTCATTGCCTACACAGCAGGGAAAAATAAAGCTAGAAGGGAGACACAGGATTTTTTAGTACATAAAATCAAAGAGTTACAGATAAAATAGACACAAGGGGAAGATGATGTACTCCCTGAATTACAGGCTAGGGATAAAGAAAGATAGGACCTGTTGCAGACTAAAACAGAGCAACAACTCAGATATCACAGCGATACCAGGAAGATGGGCCCAGGGGTACATGACTGTTAGCACATAGGCTGTGACAACGAACAGCCCAAGCCATGGTATTAGTACACCCACTACAAGCTAAACAAATATTAAAATCTTCAGGAGAGATACTGCAAGCCTTCAAGAATTATTATGCCACATTATATGCAAAAGAAGAAATAGAGGACGAGGAGGTTATAAGAACCTTCTGCCAAACCATCCATCTACTGAAAATAACAACCTACTAGACCACCTGAAGGAACCTATCTCAATTACCGAAATCACAGAACCAAAAAAACAATATATGTCCTGGCTCAGATAGATACACAGCTGAATTTTATAAAAAGAACAAAGACATAGTGGTTCCCATGCCTACATAAGACCTTCCATGCCCTACAAGAAGGAGTGAACATCCCCAATATCTGCCGTATTAAAACTGCTAAAGAAATGGAAATGTGCAAGTCATACAGACCCATCTCCATTCTTAACTGTGACTGTCAAATTTACACAGCTATAATAGCCAAGACAATGGAGACCACCCTAGCACATAACAGACCATGATCAAACTGGATTTTTTCCTTCCTGACAAATGCAAGATGATGTGAAAATAACCCTGCACCTCATCAAGGAGGCGAGAACAACCTACACATCAGTGTTCTTTCTCAGCTTAGATGCTGAGAAGGCATTTATTTATTTACTGAATTCTGTTGACCCAGTAGGCCCACTGAGACTAGCAGTCCCTTTTTCAGGGGCGACCGGGGTTGGGGGGAGGGGGATACAGACGGTAACCAACTGTAATTGAACCAGATTAAGCTGTTGGTGGTATTTTTAGTGAATGGGGAAAATTTGGCCAGGACACCAGGGAAATTCCCCTACTCAGCCTGCAGGGGGCCTTGCTTCCTGTGAGTAGAGGGGACCCTTTTGTCTGCGGTACCAAGATGACAAGGTGGTTGGTGGTGGAATTGCTGGAGATATTTTGGATTCTGACCAGACTACAGCTTCACCCATGGAGTCTAAAATACCTGACATTACCTCTAAAGAACCTACAAGGCTGCAATCTGTCCTGCTGACCAAGATGGCTGACTTTCAACATGGAGGAAGAGGAGGTAGAGATACTGCTCTATCATTTGATTCTGGATCTCCAGGTTCTAAAACGGAGGATTTATCCACAATGGACTCTGCAAGGCAACAAAAGACATCAGAAGGCTTATATCATCCCGATTCTGACCAAGGTACTTCAACAGGCCTTGCACCAGGTTTGGACTTTAATTCTGCTGCTGGCTCACAACCTGATACAGGCCAGGAAGCGATTTCTGAACCCCCAACTATGACAAATGTTTTTACAGCATAAGCAATTTATCTTAAAATTCATTCAGGATGACACTGCCTCTCAAGACGAGATACCCGAGGCTGATTTCTCTGATGGTCATGTGATTTGTGAAGAGCTGCCCGCTGATATCCCTGCCACCCATACCTCACAGGCGAACCCAGCAAGGTCTCAGCTCCCCCTGTGACTCACAACTAGATCTTCTACTGGAATGGACGGGGCTTGGTCCCCTGAAGCTGCTCTACGTGCTGCCAGCTGGCAACAATCGACGAATAGAATGCCATGGTCCCCTCCGGGACCGATTTCAGCGGCTGAAATTATGGATACTGCTGCTCAAGACACTAGGAACAGTTCACAACCTTTTAACCAGGACCCTGCACAGAGTATGGAATCTCAACTTGCACCACGAGCTCCACCAGCTGCTAGTGAGAACAATAATGAACATTCTGAACTTCCTGCTGAAATTCTGGGCCCCAACGAGACTCTGCCTAACCACAGCCTGTGTAAGCACACTCTTTCTCACTCCTCTAGGCAGGATAAAAACAGTATTAACTTTAAAATGAGTGATCTCTTTAAATCCGTGAGGGAGCCTGCACAATGACGGAACGCAGTCCATTTGAGATACACTGGTGAAGCCTCCACTGCTCCTTCCAGTAAGACAGTGCTTCATAACATGTTGAAGGACACATTGGGGATTAGTCCCTCAGAACTATTTGCATTTATTCATATTAAAGGAAAGTTAACATATATTAGTTTTAAAAAATGTGAGCTCTCTTGAGAAATTCTGACTTCTGTTCAGTATGAGTAGGTTAAAAACTCAGTTTTGTGGGCTCTGCTCATGTTGATTCCCCTTATAAAACCACTGGTAAAGATTATTACTTTGCTTTTCAGGAGTGAGGGGGTAAATATTAATGATATACAATACTGGCTCAAGCAGTGCTGTGACCTCCTAGATACCCCACACCCCATTCTGGATGAAGATTTAGTCTGGACGGGAGGATGGAAAACTAAGGTTCAGCTAAGGCTAACTGAACAAGGAATTGTACATCTCCCAGGTAGCTTCCACATTGGGAGGGATAGAGGCATCTGCTTTTACCCGAGGCAGCCACGCACCTGCCACAAATGTGGATCCAGAACCCATCTTAGCTACAGATGCAATCAGCCCAGATGCACCTTATGTCTGTCCTATGGCCATGTGAGCCTTGATTGCCCCAACCCCATCTTCTGCAACCTGTGTGACAAACAAGGTCACAATAATCCCCAGTGTCCACAGGTTGAGCACAATAGGGTAGGCCAGGTCCCTCAGGACCACACAAATGTGATGGCTGAATCTCAGGCCCAAGCAATTCAAAGACGTGAGGAGGTTTCTCTCCCTGCAGCAGCTTCTGTCCCCACAGGACCCCAGGACACAGTAGATTTAGTCACCATTGCACCTCCCTCTCCCACTATTGCTCCTCAACCAGGGCAAGAAGTTATTCCAGGAGGTTCCCGGGTTCAGGAGGTTTCTCCTTGAACTTCGGTGGCTGTTCAGCATGAGGTGATACCCCGAGCTGAGGAACCCTTCATCCTGGCCCCCGTGTCCAGAAGGGGCAAAGGGAAATGAAAATATGATTCTCGCACACCCACCAAGACAATTCTGACTAGAAACAAGTTTCAGGTCCTAGCAAAGAGGAGACAATGGGGCGATACCGAGGGAGAGGATGCAGACTCAAGACTCCTCTAGGGCATCCTCTTCCAACATGGACTTCTCCTAGGAATCAGGGAAAGAAACATCTCAAGTAAGCCAGAACCAGGGGGCTGTTTCCACATAGGTGATCCTAATTTTTTTGGGGAGTCCTCTCAAATTTCCCTGTGCCATGGGCTTTCTTTTTAGTTTTTTTTTTCCCTTAAACCTTTTGATACATTGCCCCATCCAAATGCACTGCTGCACACTGGATGTGTGCAGTATCAAATCTTTCAGGAAACAACTCTCCACCCTGGGCTAGCTAAACACTTTACTACATGACTTTTACTTCCTCCAAGACACCAGGTTAAAATCCAGGTTTGAATTTGCTCAGGTCAAGAACAGATGGACAGTAGACCCTTCATACTGGTCCCACAGGGAAGATATTTGTGATGGGGTAGGTATATTATTTTCAGGGTACCACTTTCATATCTCGAAGGTACTAGATGTCTCCCCTGGGAGAGTACTTCCGATTGACGGAACCCATGGCAGCATCAGGTTTAGACTTATTAACATATATGCCCCCCAGAGCATAGCTGCTAAATATTCCTTATTCCTCAAAATACAGCCATATCTATTTACCTGCCATCAGGTTTACTTTGGGGGAGATTTCAACTGTGGACTCTCCCCCATGGATAGAAGAAGCAATACCCATAAAACCTTCAGTGACACAGCTACTCTACTAAAAATTTTACAAATGGCTCAGTTGATGGATGGGTACAGGGCTGTTCCTACTACGAGTGCCAAAACATGATACAGAGGGGTCTTGGCTACCCGCATAGACTACTTTTTTGTCTCCAAGAATATTAAGGTACACCAGGCTTCAGTAATTCCCTGTAAGACCTCAGACCATTTAGCTGCATCACTATCATGCTCCCCAGCAGGGGGCCCCTTCCCCACTTGCCCTCAATCAAGATGGAAGTTAAATAGCCATTACTTTTGGATAACTACATCTTTACAAACTGCTTGGATCTTTTGCAGGCCAGAGTAACTACGATGGATGCATACCAATCCCATATACTGTAGCTTGGTGGCAGTATACCAAATCTGACTTAGTCTTTTTTTTTAAGAAGGGCTAAATATAGATCATTCTCAGCCCATTTGAAATACTCCCAGTTGCGTAAGCAACTATTAGACACCATGTCTACAGCTTATGAGACTAAAGTAGACTTGTCTCAACAAAATTAGAGCTCTTAAAACTGATATGGATGCCTTCCAATATAACAGGGCAATCTCCTTGAAATTGGAGGCCCAATGTGGCATCCAAAACACTAAATCTTCACTAGATATATACAAAAGCTGTGCAGATAGACTTTCTTCTACTTTATGAAACACCTCGCAGACCCACTTACCTCCACGGTTCACTCCACACTCCCTGCAATAAAGCAAATTGTCCAGTCCCATTTGGAATGTATGTTTAATTCTGAATCTAATTTACTACATGCCACTTCCTTTCTTGGTGACATAATGTCCCAGAGGTCCCTATGGACCAATTGCAAACTTTGGTAGCCCCCATAACTGAAAGAAACCACCAGTGCCATTAAGAAACAAAAAAAATGTACCTCCCCAGGTCCAGACCGTTTGACAGCTGAATTGTACCATGCCTTTATTACCATTTTTGCCCCCCCGACTGTACTGTTTAACTGTATCTTAGAAACACACTCCTTCCCTTCTAAATTTTCAGATACTATCATGCTACTACTTTTTAAAAAGGGTGAGAAAATTGAGATCAGAAATTGGAGACCGCTCAGTCTCCTTAATGTGGACTATAAAATACTGGCCACAATATTACCGAACAGGTTACTACCAATTGCGGCGCAAGTCATCGCCAAGGAACAGTCCTGTGCCCTTCTGAACAGATCTATGCTTCCCTCTCTGCCTTTACTTGGAGATATTGTACATTCATGCTCTGAGAAGGCCCCTGCACTATTTCTTTCTTTGGACCAAGAGAAGGCCTTTAACTGAGTCAACCATAAGTTCCTATTTAAAATACTGGTGCACTACCATATCCCCATACAGTTTGTATCCTGGCTAGAACTTCTTAACAACACTGCTTGGATCACCCTGCACGTCAATAACTCCCAGGTAGTGCTTTTTTGGGGAAGCAAGGGGTACGACAGGGGTGTCCCTTAAGCCCTTTACTGTATGCTTTCCAAATAGACCCCCTTGTAAGGAAATTCCTACTTCACCCCTCCATCCCCAAATTAAACCTTCCAAATGGATTTTTGGCTCCAGTGATTACTGCATATGCAGATAATCTATGTATTTTCACTACCCCCCCAGCTGAACTCTTCGGATGTAATTTCTGGGTTCGAGGAAGTCTCTGGGTCTAAATTAAATTATCATAAGAGTGTGGCTAAATTCATCCCGAACTCCCCCACAGACCGAGTGGCCAACATCCCAGTTACCCAAACCTGATTAAAATTTTGGGGATATTCTTCGGCAGTCCAGATGACTCTGTCCTGAACTGGAGTCTTGTTTTAGATAAGGCTGATAGGCTAATACAGTATCATCTTGGAAGTGATGCACTATAGCAAAGAAGAAGAGGGTGCTTCTATTAAAAACTTTGGTACTGCCTTTATTTTTACATACTGCCACAATTTACCCCCTGCCTTTTTCTTTAGAAGCTAGGACCTACAATGTTTTGTTCCAGGGCTTTTGGGGCAGTCGCCTAAATCCAGTAAAACAGATGTATACATATCCAGACTTTTGTTTTAGGGGCATGCAAATGCTAAACCCTCTGTTGTTCTTCTATAGTTTGTTTATAAATTTCATATTTCCACCTCTACTTTCTCAATTCCCCCCTTTTTGGGCTTCACTTTTATTACTGATAATTACCCCCCTTATACGAAGTTTGGATCAATACCACTATGGAAATACCCAGGAAGTTTAGGAAATCTGGGATCCCACTTTTTTGTTTACCCACTTTCCTTAAGATCAAACAGTGAAAACTGGCTTGCTCCATGGTTCAGACCGCTACCCGCAAGCAGCTATATGCTAATATTCTTGCCGCACACTTCTCAGAACCTCCCAGATTGTTGGACACCCAAAACAGGGAATTAGATACCTCATTGGTATTCAGACAACTCACCGACCCCAGACTACCCCAAAAACTATTGGATGTTACATGGCTATCATGTCAAGGGAAATTGGGAGTAAGAGGTAATCCAAAGCATAAATCCATAGAGGAAAGGATGTGTTTCAGGGATACTTGTCCTATACAAGTGGAGACGATGCAGCATTTCTTTTTAGCATGCCCGTTTAGTGTACAAGTATGGACTTCGTTACTACACAAATGGAAACATAAGGGTCTTACAAATTTCACATATGAAATGTTAATTTATGGAATCTTTCCCCAGAATGTCTCATTACCACGTCAGTATGCTGAGACTTACTGTTGCTCTCAGTAGATATTTTTTGTGGCAAGCCAGATGTGCACAGTTGCAGCAGCAGAAAACCTATACTGGAACCTAAGTGGTAAACCAGATTATATTGGATTTATGGCCCATTTACTCGCCAAAACAGAAGTCTGTCTCCCAATCACAATATGATAAATGTTGGGCTTCTTGTGATTGGATTTTGAAGGATTGATGTAATCTGACCCTCTCCTTAAAAAAAAAAAAAAGTACTAAGTTGGCCCAATGTTAGTAGAATAACAGAATGTATATTTTTCCTGCCCCCTCCCCGTGTCTTTTGACATATACAGGTTTCTTTTGGTTTCCCTCAGATTGAGATGTATTCTGTTTTTTTTTTTTGGGGTCTTTGTTGGGTAGCACAGCTCCTATGTGCTTGAGTTCACTTATACGACTGTGTTGTACCTTAAGGATAGATTATGCTATTTTTTTTTTTTTTTTTTAGAGTTATAATTTGTTTTGCTTATACTTCTGAGACACGTAATGTACTTTAGATTTCTCCATTGTCTGTTTTTCAATTAAAAAAAATCCCCTACTCTTTTCGAGAAGTGCCACTGCCATGGGATCTTTAACATCCACCTGAACTACCACCAGAACAGGCAGATGGGACCTAGGCTTAACATCTCATCTGAAAGACGGCACCTAAGGACAGCAGCACCCCCCTCATGCTGCACTGCAGTTTCAGTATTGGGATATTAACCCAAGTGCCTGCTGTGGGGATAGAACCCACAGCCTTCTGATCTCCCGGCCTCAGAGGCAAGTGTGCTACCTGCTGAGCCACTGACATGGACATGTGATAGGAAGTTAATTGATCATTCCTGTTTTCAACCTTACAGGCCTTCGACTTCGTGGACCAAACTGATACAATGACTGTACGCAAACCCAGCAGCTACGGTCAAAGTAAATGGACCCCTGTCCCTCAACTTCCCACTGGAAAGAGGAACCTGACTGGGATGTGCCCTCTCCCTACTTCTGTTCACTCCATATATAGAGCCCCTTGCTCACATCCTGAGACAAACCCAAAGTATTGAAGGGATGGTGACAACCGATAGGCACCGTAAGTTTGCACTGTATGTGGACAACCAACTACTCTGTGTTGGAGAACCAGAAATGTCCCTCCCCCTAGCATTTCAAACCCTAGACACGTTCACAAAGCTGGCAGGCTACAAGCTGAATGTCAGCAAGACAGAGACACTAAATATCAACTATACCCCATTATACCACATAAACTACACCTTTAAATTTAAACAGGGTATGAAAAGCCTCAAGTATCTAGGCATAAAGCTAACAGTGGAAACCGAACTTCCAGTGATGACATGCTGCGGATGACTGCGTGAAGGAGAAGCTCCAGTCCACCAACTGATTTAGAAACACGAGATCGACTCTGCAATTGTAAGCCATCCACTATAATGGTAGCACTGGCATGTGCTCAAGACGGGGAGAATGAAAAAGTACAAAATAGGGCAAAATCAGCCTCATAACTCACTGGCAGGTAGTCATCCTTCTACTGCACAATCAGAGGGTAGTGTGGCCTCCTCACCTCACTCCATGACTAATGGCTAACTGCCAGATGTTATGAATAACAAGATCCTGATGGAACTAATGGCTTTTCACTCAGAGGTACGAGATTCACTGGCAGGCATTTGGCAAGAGGTTGCTGCATTAAAAAATGGGCCACCAGGACTACAATCGGCTACCACGTCTATGGCTGTTCAAGTGGATAACATGGCAGACCTCCTTTTATCTGCACCATTGCTACTGTAGGTGCAAACAGACTTAAAAATGCAAGACTTGGAGGGAAGGCTCCATCATTAAGAACCTTCAGCTCTGTGGAGTGCCAAAGGAAGCAGAAGAGCCCAGAATTATGAAATGTATAACTAATTTATTGCACACAAACAGATAGGCTGGACTTAGAACTGGAGAGAGTGCACTGGGCCCTAGACCCGAGGCTGGGGTCGGGGAAATGACCCCTATCCATAATTACGAACTTTCTCCATTGTACTACTAATGAACTGGTTCTCACAACAGCATTGCACCACAAAAATGTCTAAATATAATGAACACCAGATTTATGCCTCAGCTGTGCAATAAAAGTGGAGGGTGTATGCCTCCTATCTCAGAGCTCTAAAGCAGGCTGGACTAAGATACACAACTCCTTTTCCAGCAAAGCTCAAAGTCATGTATCTAGAGGGGGATAGCTTCCATCACACTCTAGAAGAAACACAGGGACATACTGTAGAATTTGTTGTCAGAAAAGGTCTGCCTTATTTTCCTCTGCCTATTCCGATGACACCTTGGACCATATTTGATGGCTGGTGTCCCTCCCGCCTCCCTTTCCTCTATGTATTATGAACACATGCCTATCCCATACATGGTTGAAGCTCCCTTCTGTCTTTGCCCCACCACCTCCTCTGGCAGCTGTTCCAGACATTCACCACCCTTTTTGTGAAGAAGTGTTTTCTTGCATCCAACTTAAACTCCCCCTCTCCCCCCCCAGCCTCATAGCATGCTGCCATGTTCTGGTGCTTTTCCTCCTCTGAAAGACACCCACCTGCACTTTGTTCACCCTCATGAGGTAGTTATAGGTATCAATCATGTCCCTTCTTGCTCTCCTCTCCTCCAGGGAGTACATGTCGAGATCCCGCAGTCTCTCCTCATATGGCTTTCTATACAGCCCCTGCACCATTCTGGTTGCTCTCCTCTGGACCACTTCCACCCTGTCAATATCCTTGTGGAAATGCAGCCTCCAGAACTGGACACAGCACTCTAGGTGGGGTCTCCTCAGTGAACCATACAGTGGCAACATCACTTCACTTTTCCTGCTAGAAATCCCCCTCCCTATGCATGCCAGCATACCACTTGCCTTGTCTACTGCCTCGTCACACTGCCCTGCCACCTTGAGATCATCAAATATGATCACTTTCGTGCTTGGTGACTGTAAGTCCCCCACACTTCATACAAGCTCCCGGGACTCCCCACCCCAGGTGCATGACTTTGCACTTTTGGCACTGGAACCCAGCTGCCACACCCTAGATCACTCTGTTAGTTTCCCTAGACTTCTTTGCATTCCATCCACTTCTTCCTGAGTGTCCACCCTGTTGCGGATTTTTGTGTCACCTGCAAAGAGGCACACTTTCCCTCCAGTTTCTCTCCGTCATTTTACAGATCGCTGTGGCAACCCAGTGGTCACAGTTTTGTCCCCAGAGTGTCTGCCATTTACCACTATCCTCTGCCTCCTAGCTTTCAACCAGTTTGAGACCCAGCTTATCACTTTCTGCCCTACCCCCAGGCTGTTTAAGTTTTTATTAACATCCTGTGTAACACTGTGTTGAAGCCCTTACCGATGTCCAGATAGACTACATCCACTGACCTCCCCTGATCCACCTCCCAAGTCACCCAGTCAAGAAAATCTATAAGATTTGGTATGATACCCCCCCAAGTGAAACTGTGCTACCAGTGGCCCTGCAGCCCATTTGCTTCCAGATACTCCTTCAGCCTCTCCTTTAGCAGGGTCTCCACTAATTTTCCCACCACTTATGTGAGCCTGACTGGCCTGCAATTGCTAGCCTCCTCCCTGCTGCCATTCTTGTGCAGAGGAACCACATCGGCCCTCCTCCAGTCTTCTGGAACCCCACCCCCATCTCCAATAAGGTGCTATATAGTATTGTCAGAGGGGTGGCTAAGACCATGCTCAGTTATTTTAGAATCCTTGGGTGAATCTCATCCAGTTCCATCTCCTTGTTTTCTTTTAGGGCTTACAATCCCTTTCAGACCCTTCCCCCCCCCCACTGCCTGCTGATACATGTTAGTCACCCCCCCCACTGTGAAGACTGAACAGAAGTATTTGTAGCAAGCTACCCCACTGCTAGCCCTTATCTGTATATATTATTCTGTTGTATATGTTTTTTTATGTAATTATATGTACATGCCAGTGTCAGCACAAAGGCACATAAGGAAAAGACTAGATTTTTTTTTAAAAAGGCTTGACCTTCTTTTGACCTGAAGGCAGCTGTTTGCCAGTTTTCTTAACAGAGATATACCAAAATCCATTTGTATGTCATAAAACCATGCACTCAGGAGCAGAATGCTTTGATCTAAAGAAGCTGTTATAATATGTTACATTTTATGAGGTAACAGGAGAGGAACATGCTTCTTCGAGAACCTGTGTGAATTTTATCTCACGGGTGCCAATGGTCTACAGGGGACTTCAAAGGGCTTAACTCTGAAATGTCATATCCATGCTAATTATAGGTCTCGGAATCGGATTCTTAAAATGCTGGGAAATTTTGGAAACAGCGCAACAGTGCCATCTTCTGGCCTAAACGGGACATCTAGCCAAACGGAGTAGTTGTTCTAAACTGGGAATTGATGACACTGTAAGTTTACAGAACGGGTATTTAAACCCCCAGTTAAGGGCATTTGCACACACTTTCTCATCTTGACTCCACCTGACACACAGAAGCCATTCTGTTTGGAGTCTTTCTCCTGACCACAAGGCTGCTACAGAAAGACTGCAATATTTTGCAACTCAACTATTCTCTGGACTTTGAAATCTTCATACCCAAGGTAAACTTAGCTAACATGTTTTAATGTGTTTTTCTGTATATTTTTCCCATTCTGTTTCTTATACTGTAACCTAAATTAGTACATGTTCTCTTTTACTTGTAACTGCATTTAAGTATTTTAGTAAACACTTTTGTTTATCTAAAGAAATTCTGCCTGACAGAGACTTTCTCTATTTAGAAATATAGAATCTGATGGCAGATAAGGACTGCTTGACCCACCTAGTCTACCCATTTCTCTACCTAATGGATAAGCTGCAGATCCTAGTTAACCAATAGCTCACTTCCTCCTAACCCCCACTAGAATTGCCTTATGTCTGTCCTATGCATTCTTGAATTCCCCCACCATTTTTGACTCTAGACCTCCTCAGGAAGGCTGTTCCATGCATCTACAACCCTCTCTGAAGAAACACTTCCTCACATTACCTCTGAGCCGTCCCCCTCTATCTTCAAATTGTGCCCGCTTGTTCTTGCACATCTCTTTTTCTGAAAGATGCTACCCTCTTGGATTTTGTTGATTCCCTTGAGGTATTTGAATGTTTCTATCATATTCCCCCCACCCGCCTTTCATCGAGGCTATACATCTTAAGCTCCTTTAGTCTTTCTTCATAGGTCTTCTGGTGCAGACCCTGTACCATTTTGGTTGCTCTCCTCTGGAAAGCCTCCACTCTGTCTATGTCTTTGCGGAGATGGGGTCTCCAGAACTGTACACAGTACTCCAGATGTGGTCTTACCAACTGTCTGTACAGAGGGCCAACAACTTCCTGTTTTTTTACTGATGATGCCTCTCCCTATACATCCCAGTATCCCCCAGCCCTCCTTACTGCCTTCTCACATTGCTGGCCCACCTTTAGGTCGTCTGATATGACTACCCCCAGGTCCCTTTCCATTTTTTCTGTTGTCAGTATCTCACCCCCCATTGTGTATTCTTCCCTGGGTTTTTGTTTCCCAGGTGCATTACTTCGCACTTCTTTGCACTGAATCTAAGCTGCCATACATTTGACCATTCCTCCAACCTTGCCAAGTCTCTTTTCATCCTTTCCACCCCACCTTGTGTATCAATCCTGTTGCAGATCTTTGTGTCATCTGTAAAGAGACATACTTTTCCTTACAGTCCCTCTGCAATGTCACTTATAAAGACATTAAAAAGGACCAGCCCCAGTACTGAACCCTGCGGTACCCCACTAGTAACCCCCTTTCTTCACTGTGGACTCCATTTACTATTACCCTCTGTGTCCTGTTGTCCAGCCAGTGTTTTACCCAGGCTACCAACCTGGGATCCACTCCCAGGCTGGCTCATCTGTTTATTAATCTTTTGTGCGGGACTGTGTCAAATGGCTTGCTAAAGTCTAGGTAGGCCATGTCCACAGCCCCTCCCTGGTCTACTTCTTTGGTTACCCAGTCAAAGAAATCAATTAGATTTGTCCGATATGACCTTCCTGCTGTTAACCCATGCTGCCTTGGGTCCTGTGCCCCACTGGCCTCTAGGTACTCAACAATTATTTCCTTCAGAAGTGATTCCAGCATTTTCCCTACCACTGAAGTTAAACTTGACAAGTCTATAGTTTTCTGCCTCTGTCTTGCTCCCACTTTTGTGAAGGAGAATCACATCCGCCCTCCTCCAGTCCTCAGGTACCACACCATCCTCCCATGATTTATTAAAAAGGGTAGTCGTGGTGTTGCTAGTTCTTCCCTTAGTTCTTTTAGAATTCTGGGGTGAATCCCATCAGGCCCCATTGCTTTACCTACCTTCAGAACCCTTTCTTCTGTGATTGTGTGTGAATTGTGAAAACAGTATTAATAATCTGTAAAAACAGGTTACTCACCTGTAACAGTAGTTCTAGGAGTGGTATATGTTGTTCATCCACACTTTCTGACATGTCCTTTCCCCTTTAAGATTGGTCGGAAGGTCTTCAAGCTGGCTTCTCCCACCCACCCGGGTGGTACTAACCCTCAGTTCCACCCCACTGTGCCAGATCTTACCCGCTGGAAGCAGAGGTGTGTGTCGAAGCCAGGGAGGTTGGGTGGGTTAGTGTGGGTGAACAATATATACCACTCCTAGAACTACTGTTACAGGTGAGTAACCTGTTTTTCTAGGGATGTGGATATGTTGTTGTATCCACACTTTCTGGCAGACTCCTAGCAGTTCTCTGGGAGGAGGAGGAAGGCAAGGCTACTTCGGGAATAGAGACTGGAGAACTGAGGCTCGAAAACCAGCCTCCCAGCATGACTCAAGGTCGATCTGGTAATGGGTAATGAAGGTGTTTGCTGTCTTCCAGGTAGAAGCGCTGCAGATATCCTGGATAGGGACATCCCTAGAAGCAGCCACCGATGCAACGGTATGGCGGGTAGAGTGAGCCCTTAGCCCTAGGGGCAGCTCCTTACCCACCAACCTATAACAGAGATCAATGCAAGATGTAATCCATCTGCCAATCATCCACTTTGCTGCAGGTCTGCCAGGTGGGGCTTCAGCGTAGGTGACAAACAGCTGGCGAACCTCTCCACGTACTTTAGCTGTCCGCTCCTTATAATAAGAGAGTGCTCGTCTCAGGTCCAGAGTATGGAGCCTGTACTCGGCCTCTGAGGTGTAGTTCGGGTAGAACACAGGCAGAGTCATCACCTGGTTAAGGTGAAACTCTGACACCACCTTTGGAAGGAACTTCGGGTTGGGGCACAGGACAACCTTGTCCCTGCGGAAGACCAGGTAAGGAGACTCCACTGAGAGCACCTGGAGCTCCCCAGTCCTTCTGGCTGACATGATAGCCACCAGGAAAGTGGTCTTCCATGACAAATGTGACATCTCTCACTTGTGCATCGGTTCGAATGGCTTGCCATGAGTTTTGCTAAAACCAGTAGTAAATCCCATGGAAGTGAAGGTTCACGCACTGGAGGGGACATGTGATCGAGGCCCTTGAAAAAGAACCAGACCACTGTCTCCTGTGCCACTGTCCATTGACTGGCCCGTGCCTGGTAAGCAGAGATGACAGCCAGGTGCACCTTAAGGGTAGTCATCTAGAGACCTCCTTTGCAGAGGAACCAAAGATAGTCGAGGATACTGGAAACAGGGCAGGAACTAGGGTCTAGGCCCTTGCCCCGACACCAAATGGAAAATCGTTTCTATTTGAAGGCATAGCACCTCCTGGATGACTCCTTCCTAGATGCCTCAACCACACTAAGGACATCACCGGAAAGACCCAATGTCTGGAACTCTAGCCGCTCAGGAACCAGGCTGTCAGGTGTAGGGATTGAAGGTCCAGATAGAATACCTTCCCCTGACTGACTGATATCAGGTCCAGACGTGCTAAAAGATGCCTCGGGAGCCTGTCGGTGAGGGTGAAGAGATCTGGATACCAGAACTGGCGTGGCCAATCTGGGGCTACCAAGATCATCTTCGCCTTGTCCCTCCTCACCTTGAGAAGCACCTTGTGAATTAAGGGAAATGGAGGGAAGGCGTAGAAAAAGCCTGAGGTCCACGACTTCAAGAAGGCACCCCCCTGCAGCGAGCCCTGCTGGGGGGGGGGCATGAAACAACCTCAGCTTTGTGTTCTCCCTGGAGGCAAACAGGTCCACCTGAGGGGTGCCGCACAGGGAGAACAGGCTGTGAACTACCTCTGGGTGGAGAGACCACTCGTGGGACGCCTCACCTATATGGCTGAGGCATCCGCCAGTTGGTTCGAGGCTCCTGCCACATAGCTGGCCTAAGAGATCTGCCTCTAGTTGGCTCATGAGAGCCCAGATGCAGACCACTTCCCTGCACAGAGGCCAGGAGTGTGCCGTCCTGCTTGTTGAGACAGTGCATGGTCGTGGTGCTGTCCGTCTGGACCTGGCCCACTTGACCCCACAAAAATGGAGCTAATGCAGTCAGCACCACCCTGACTGCTCGGAGCTCCAGCAGGTTGATGTGGCATTGGGACTCCTTGGGGTTCCAGAGCCCATGGACCCTGTGGTTCCCCTTGTGGGCTCCCCAGCCTGTGAGAGAGGCACCGGTCGTTAGGACAACCGTCGGCTGGGGGCATACAAATGGGATTCCTCCCTGCAGATGTTCCTGGATGGTCCACCATTGTAGGGCATTCCAAAGCCTCTGGGTTACCGTGACCAGCCGGTCAAAATGACCCTGATGCTGGGACCACTGGCTGGCCAAGCTCCATTGAATGGGGCGCATATGCCACCAGGCTCAATGGACCATGGTGGTACAGGCCACCATGTAACCCAGAAGATGCCGGATGTCCCGGGCAGGGTGCAATTGCCCAACCAGAAATGACTGGGCAAAGGAGGAGAGAACCTCCACCCTGTCCACCGGGAGCCGGGCTCTGGCTCGGCAAGAGTCGAGCTCTACCCCGGTGAAGCAGATCACATTGCGAGGGAATGAGTTCCAACTTGGCCTCATTGACCAGGAGGCCAAGTTTAAGACAAGTCTGAAGGACCAGATCCCTGGACCTCTACACCTCCACTCTAGAGGGACCCACTATGAGCCAATCGTCAAGGTAGGGGTACACCCTGACCCCTCTACACCGAAGATAGGCTGCCACCACTGCAATGCATTTGGTGAAGACCCAGGGGGGGCCGATGACAGGCCGAACGGCATGACTTGGAACTCATAGAGGGTTTCCTCCGCTCAGAAGTGGAGGAACCTTCGGTGCGGATGGACGGATCGGGACATGGAAGAACATGTCCTGAAGATCCAGGGAGCAAAATCAAACATTTTGCTCGAGAGATGGTTTGATCTGGGACAGGGTTACCATCCAAAAGGTGCACGACCTAAGATACTGATTCAGGCTGTGCAGATCCAGAATGGGGCGCCAGCCCCCCTGTCTGTTTTGGGACCAGGAAATCCCTGGAAATGAACCCTGGGTTGACTTGGGGATCTGTGACTCAAGCCACTACCTCCTTGAGGAGGAGTTGGGCAATGTCGTCTTTGTACTGATACCCTTTCCTCGTGTGGGGTGCAGGCTCGGCTTGGTGGGTACTGCTCGAATTCCAGAGGCAGTCCCTGACCGACCACTTCCAACACCCACCTGTCCGTGGTAACAACGAACCAGGCAGGAAGGAAGTGGCGGAGCGGGCCCCTCACAGAAGGATCCAGAGCAGGCGTGATGCGTATGGGGCTGGACACCACCATCCCATCACTGAGCAGGCCTGGAGGAGGAGGGTCTGTACGCGAGACCTAGACCCTTCCCTCCCGGTTTGCGTGCAGACTGTGCGCCTGACTTGGGCAAAGGGCACCAAGACTGAGCCTGCAGCTGTTGCCCAGATTGAAACTAGGGCTGTTTGGCTGCAGGGGCTGAAAGGCGAAAAGGTTTCTTCTGTTTTTTTTGAACCCTGGGACTCCTTTTGGGCAGACGTATTGGAGTCCAATGTGGTACTGGACTTCTCGGTAAGTTCAAGATGACTGCCCACTCCTGGACCAAACAAGTTGGTACCCAGGAAAGGGACATCTGCCAACTTGTGCTGGGTGTCAGCCGTAAAAGTTGAGACCTGCAACCAAGCCCTGTGGTGCATGGCGACTGCGGCTGCTACTGAACGGGCACAGGAATCCCCGACATCCAAGGCTGTTTGGAGTTGCTGTCTAGCAACCGCCCGACCCTGGTCCTGCGTGACCGTGGTCTGAAGGTCAGCGGGAAGGTGAGGAAGCACCTCATCTAAAGAGCCCAACAGGGCATGGAAGAAGTGTGCCATGATCACAGACGAACTCGCCTGATGGAGGCCAAGCAATGAGGCCGCATACAGTGCCGTGAAAAAGTATTTGCCCCCTTCCTGATTTTCTGTATTATTGCATATTTGTCACACTGGATGTTTTCAGGTCTTTAGATAAAATGTAATATTAGGTAAAGGGAACCTGAGTGAACAAACACCACTTGTTTTTTTTTGTTTTTTTTTTTTTACTTATTTCATTTATTTAATGAAAACAGTTAACCAACACCAACTGGCACTGTGTGAAAAAGTAATTGCCCCCTTACACTTAACTGGTTATGCCACCTTTAGCTGCAATGACTGCAACCAAACGCTTCCTATAATTCAATATCAGTCTTTCACATCGCTGTGGAGGAATTTTAGCCCACTCTTCCTCGTAGAACTGCTTTAATTCAGTAACATTGGTAGGTTTTCGAGCATGAACTGCTCGTTTCAGGTCCTGCCACAGCATCTCTATTGGGTTTAGGTCTGGACTTTGACTAGGCCACTCCAAAACTTTAATTTTACTTCTTTTCAGCCATTCTGATGTGGACTTGCTTTTGTATTTTGGATCATTGTCTTGCTGCATGACCCAACTACGCTTCAGCTTCAGCTGACGGACGGATGACCGGACATTCTCCTTAAGAATTTTCTGTTACAGAGCAGAATTCATGGTTCCTTCAATTAAGGCAAGTCGTCCAGGTCCTGAGGCAGCAAAGCATCCCCACACCATCACACTACCACCACCACCATGTTTGACTGTTGGTATGATGTTCTTACTGTGGAATGCTGTGTTTGCTTTACGCCAGACATAATGGGATCCATGTCGTCCAAAAAGTTCCACTTTGGACTCATCTGTCCATAGAACATTTTCCCAAAAGGCTTGTGGATCATCCAGGTGCTTCTTGACAAATGAGAGCGAGCATTTATGTTCTTCTTAGTTAGCAGTGGTTTCATGCTTGCTACTCTCCCATGAAGCCCATTTTGCCCAGTCTCTTTCCGATTGTGGAGTCATGAACACTGACCTTAGCTGAGGCAAGAGAAGCCTGCAGTTCTTTGGATGTTGTTTTGGGATCCTTTGAGACATCCTGGATGATTTTACGCTGCGCCCTTGGAGTAATTTTGGCAGGCCGCCCACTCCTGGGAAGATTCATTACTGTTCCAAGCGTTCTCCATTTGGAGATTATGGCTCTCACTGTGGTTCGATGGAGTCCCAGAGCCTTAGAAATAGCTTGTAACCCTTTCCAGACTGATGAATAGCAACAACTTTTTCTGATCTTTTCAGGAACTTCCTTTGATCGTGGCATAATGTGCTTGTTGAATCTTTGTGCTGGCAACGTGACTCTGATGGTAAGGGTCAAAATAAGTGAGGTTTATATTGAGCAGGGCTGGCTGTAATCAAGCCTGGCTGTGTTCAATCAGCTGACTCTAATTATCCCTTTAATTGGGTTGATTTAACTAGGGGGCAATTACTTTATCACACAGTGCCAGTTGGTGTTGGTTAACTTTTTTCATTAAATAAATGAAATAAGTGGAAAAAAACAACAAGTGTTATTTGTTCACTCAGGTTCCCTTTATCTAATATTACATTTTGTCTAAAGACCTGAAAACGTCCAGTGTGACAAATATGCAATAATAGAGAAAATCAGGAAGGAGCAAATACTTTTTCACACCACTGTAGACCTTTCAGGCAGAGTGATCCAGTTTCTTGGATTCTTAGTCTGGTGGTCAATTGGAGTCTCCCGAATTCCCTACCCATCTGAACACAGACTCAGTCATCACACAGCCGAGGGATGCTGTGTAAATCCTGAAAGGGAGTCAGTAGGTACTGCGTACTTGCGGGCCATCTTGGTGGACGGTGCTGGGCAGGAGGCTTGGTGCTGCCAGAGTTCCAGGGCTGGGCCAATGGTGGCTTCAGCTACTGGAAAGGCCTAGGTCAGGGAATCCCCTCGTCTGAGGAAATGATAGAAGGCATCCTTAAAATGGCAGAAAAAGGGGAGATATTGTTGATGTGTGACCTGAACATGCCAGATGTTAACTGGAGTACCTTTGCTGCAGGCACATCCAAGAGCAGGGTCATTCTTGATGCCCTACAGGTGGCATGCCTCAGACAGCTAGTGTTGGAACCCACTCGGGAGGGAGCATTCTTAGACCTGGTACTCTCAAATGGGGAAGGAGAAAGGATCTCAGATTTAGAAGTGGGTAGCCATCTGGGAGCAAGTGACCACCAAACAGTGTGGTTCACAATAAACACAGCCATAGAGTCAAGCCATACAAAAACAAGAGTACTGGACTTTAGGAAGGCTGACTTTGGGAAAATGAGAGAGTGCCTTAGAAAAGCACTAGCAAATGGGCAAGAAGGAGGGGTGGAGAAACAATGGGGAATAATCAAAACAGCCATCACAGAGGCAACAAGCCTTTATGTGAAGCAAATCAATAAAACAAAATGAAAGAAAAAAACACTATGGTTCTCAAAAGAGGTGGCAGGGACGGTTAAGAAGAAAAGGATAGCTTTCAGGAAATATAAGGAAACACAGAAGAAGCAGGACAGAGAACTTTTAATCAGTTAAAGCAGAAGGAGGCAGGGAAGGCAGGCAGAATAGCAAAGGCACAAACTGAGGAAAAGATAGCCAACTCTGTTAAGGAGGAGGATAAAACCTTTTATAGGTACATTAGGGAGCAAAGAAAGACCAAGGGAGGGATACAGAGACTTAATAAAGGGGAGGGAATGTGGGCAGAGGGTGACAGTGAAAAAGCAGGGATACTGAATGAATATTTCTGCTCAGTATTCACAACAGGTGAGGAGGGGGAGGTGCCTAAACCAAACAAGGGAGAAACTCTGAATGGGAGTCGATACCAGTCCATTCACAGAAGAAAGGGTTTTGAAAGAACTCTTGAAACTGAGGGTGGACAAAGCAATGGGGCCTGATGTGATTCACCCAGGAATACTAAAAGAACTAAGGGTAGAACTAGTAACACCACTGACTACTTAATCTTTAACAAATCATGGGAGGATGGAGTGGTACCCGAGGACTGGAGGAGGGCAAATGTGATTCCACTTCACAAAAGTGGGAGCAGGGCAGAGGCAGGAAACTACAGACTAGTTAGTTTGACTTCAGTGGTAGGGAAATGATGGAATCACTTCTGAAGGAAAGAACTGTTGAGTACCTAGAGGCCAGTGGGGCAGAGGACCCAAGACAACATGGTTTCACAGCAGGAAGGTCATGTCAGATGAACCTAATAGATTTCTTTGACTGGGTGACCAAAGTAGTAGACCAGGGAGGGGCTGTGGATATGGCCTACCTAGATTTTAGAAAGGCATTCGACACAGTCTCACACAAAAGATTAATATACAAGTTAGCCAGCCTTGGAGTGGGTCCCAAGGTGGTAGCCTGGATAAAAAACTGGCTGGACAACAGGATGCAAAGGGTAACAGTAAATGGAGTCCACAGTGAAGAAAGGAGGGTAACTAGCGGGGTACCGCAGGGTTTGGTAGTGGGACCGGTCCTCTTTAATATATCTTTATAAGTGACATTGGAGAGCGCCTGGAAGGAAAGGTATGCCTCTTTGCAGATGACACAAAGAACTGCAACAGGGTTGATACACAAGGTGGGTTGGAAAGAATGAAAAGGGACTTGGCAAGGTTGGAGGAATGGTCAAATACGTGGGAGCTCAGATTCAATGCAAAGAAGTGCAAGGTAATGCATCTGGGAAACAAAAACCCAGGGGAAGAGTACTCAATGGGGGGTGAGTTAATAACAACAAAAATCGAAAGAGACCTAGGTGTAATTATATCAGATTACCTTAAGGTGGCAAGCAATGTGAGAAGGCAATAAGGAGGGCTGGGATGATACTGGTATGCATAGGGAGAGGCATCAACAGTAGAAAACAGGAAGTTGTTATCCCTCTCTACAGACAGTTAGTGAGACCCCATCTGGAGTACCGTGTGCAATTCTGGAGACCCCATCTCCGCAAAGACAGACAGAGTGGAGGCTGTTCAGAGGAGGGCAACCAAAATGGTGCAAGGTCTGCACCAGAAGACATATGAGGAGAGACTAAAGCAGCTTAATATGTATACCCATGAGGAAAGGAGGGAGAGGGGGGACATGATAGAAACTTTCAAGTATCTCAAGGGAATTAACAAGGTACAAGAGGGTAGTATCTTTCAGAAGAGATGTGCAAGAACAAGGAGGCACAATTTGAAGACAGAAGAGGGAAGGCTCAGAGGTAATGTTAGAAAAGTATTTTTTCACAGAAAGAGTTGTGGATGCATGGAACAGCCTTCCTGAGGAGGTTGTGGAGTCAGGAACAGTGGGAGAATTCAAGAATGCATGGGATAGGCATAAGGCAATTCTAGTGGGGGGGGGCAGGAGGAAGTAAGCTGTTGATTAACTAGAGTCTGCAGCTTATCCATCAGGTAGGGAAATGGGCAGACTGGGTGGGCCAAGCAGTCCTTATCTGCTGTCAAATTCTATGTTTCTGAGGATGTCAGTCAAGGGATATTCCACCCATTTTTCAATGGGCTCCAGCGTCATCCCTGTGGATCTGGAGATGAGGCGGAGGATGCCCATGAAGGAGGTGGGACCCTCCTCCTCAGAAAGACTCATGGCATCGTCGTCCCAAGAATGGGATGCCAATTCAGAGTCCTCTGACTCCGGATATAGCGGTCTGCTACCGGAGTAACTAAGAACTCACTGTGGGTGGTCAGGAGTGAGAATGACGGACAGCCTATGCGGGAGGCCTGAAACAGGCAGAGACTCCTTGGGAAGGGCCCCGGAAAGAGGCTGTTTCAGTGGCGGCTTCACCAGGATAGGTGGAGAGACCAGCTTTGGCAGAGTCAAAAGTGACATTGCCGGCTCCATAGGAGGGGTGGCGACGACCGACTTTGGAGTGGTCGACAGCCAAGTAATGGCCAGGGTGGAAAGGACCACCTTCGGCCCAGTCAGGACCAGCTTCTGCCACAACATGTCCTCACAGCGCCACTGCAACTTGCATTGGAGCCTCCCCTCATCCGAGGAGGATGAATGGTGGTGCCGCCGCTTGAGTGCCGCTTATGCGACTTCCTCTGCCTTTTGGTAGAGGATGTCCCAGACCTGGACATCTACCATTGGGGGGACTGGTGAAGGCATTCAAGAGACGTGGAGAACCTCAGCTCCTCCAGGTCAGGGACGAACACCACTTGGGGCTTTCCACATAGCTCGGTCGCCTCATTGGCGAGGGTCGTTAGGACCACAGTCCTAAACAAGGAGTTGTCGGCCTCATCAGGCGACAACGGGTCTTTGGGGTTGAGAATAATCTCGACCTGATCGTCGTCCCATGTCTGGGCCAGCTGGCCTGACGGGGGGGTACTGTGAGGTTGGCGGCTGAGGCCACAACGTGGGCCAAAGCCAAAACAGGAGACTCCTGGGACTAAGATCACTGTCTGTCACAAGAGCGGCATAGACGAGACGCACTTTCTCTCAGTTCTTTTCCTTTTTATGGGGGATGGAGATATGAGAGCCAGGGCCTTGCCCATGAGTGGGAAGGGACTGGACCATCTCCTTAAAAGAACCAGAGAAAGCGGAGTCCAGTTTGAGTGGAACAAAAACCAAGGGTGATGATGAGAGCTCGGCAGCCCGTGCCACCTCTTCTTCTAAGGTCTTCATTTGTTCCAACTGTTCCGTGGACCCCGCGGCTGTGGAGATTGTACAGCGGGCATCCTTCGATTGGAATGGCAGGTGCCATTTTTCCAGGTGTCCGAACTGGAGATGTGAGAGGTGATCCTCCAAGATGGTAGGATGGAACGAGTGACAGAAATCGCAGGCCTTGGTATAGAGGTCATGACCCAGGCAGTACATGCATGTGGGTCTGTCCTAGACATTTTCTGCCCGCAGGGACACTGGCGGAACCTGGGCGAGGACTTGCCCTCTACTGCAGTCGCAATAATAAAGTTATTTCGAGAGATTCAACAAATTTTAATTGGCAGAACCAAGTTTTGGAGCGCCAGGGCCTACTAAACGCAGCAGCGATAAAAAGGGAACCTGCATCTTCCAGCGGAAAGGAAGATCTGGCATCATGGGGTGGAGCTGAGGTGCTGTACCACCCGGGTGAGTGGGAGAAGCCAGCTTGAAGACCTTCCGGCAAATCTTAAAGGGGAAAGGACATGCCAGAAAGTGCGGACAGAACAACATATCCACATCCCTAGAAAAACTGTTATTGCCAGAAGGGATCACCCCATAAGCAACCAGATTGAAAAAGGGCCTGTAAGGGACATCTGGAAGGACAGAGAGAATACCAGAGTCTACAAAGATTTTAAAACCAGGCTGTTGCATGTCCTGTATTGAGAAGACCAAATCAGGTGTTACACTGCTACCCCGAAGAGAGTGCGACACCTGGGTCTTCCTCCTTTGTGTAATAGCCAAGGAAAGGGTTCATATTTGGCCACAAGACTGGTACTATGCCCTTATCTAGAGCTAGAGCAGGGGTTCTCAAATGGTGAGGCCAGCCTCCTTGGGGAGGCCCCAACCTGTTCAAGGGGAGGCTCAAGCAAGTCTGAAAAAGTACTGTATTTAAATTTTGAGTTTTATATATTTTGTGTGAAGAGATGAAGCAAACTGAAAGAGAATAATAGTAGTAAGTGAATTTTATGTATTTATTTACTAATAGGTGACAAAGGGATGGTGAATGAGCCAAGGCTCATTTCAAGTATACCAGGGAAGGGTAGGGAGTAAATACATTTAAAAAGGTAACTGAAAAACAATCAGAAATATAGAATTAGCAATGGTGCAAATTAACGTGAACAATAAATTAATAATGAGTGGTGGTAATTGATCAATTTGTAAACTGATGCTAGAACAGCCCAATACAAGGTTGAGCATAGAAGTGCTAGAGCAATAGCAAGAAGGAGCAAAGTAACCCCGAGAAGTTGCTTAGGAGCAGAGAAGGGAGGAGAGGCAAAGTGTGTGGGAAGGTTATTTTATATAGAGAGGAAACAGAGAAGTAGTCTGACCCATGAAGGTACTGCAACAAAGGGTAACAATGGTTCAAGAATGAAAAAGCAGAGCAATTAGGCTGGTCTGTGTGTGTGGGGTTACAATAAGCTGAATAATAATATTTTAATTATTTGTTATTCAGATAAAACCTTCGAACACAGGAGCTCTTTCTCAAAAGTTCAAGTCAGTATAAGACAAAGAAAATACAAAAATCACATAGCCCCCACAATGCAAAGCATCATGGACTGCATATGCAAATCACCACAGAATGTTATGCTGGTCCAACTTTAAGCAGAATTGCATGGTGCCGAGGCCCTCTCACACAGTTGCAAAGAATGCTAACAGAAGACATAGACACATGTTTCATCCTACCAGGACTCCTCAGTATGCCTCGTCTGTTTGACACCCCAGTGGAATGGACCAGCTACCCCCATAAGGCAGTGTGCCTTGGATATATTAATGGTGAACCCATTAAAATAAAATCTATTTAAAAGACAAAAGAACCTCTGTGCTGCAAACACTGAGGCAAGGGTTACCCAAAGGGCATTTGGCTGGGAAGCCAAGTTTAAAAGAAAATACAAAATCACACATACCCCACAATGCAAAGCATCATGGCTGCATATACAAATCACCACAGAATGTGCTGGTCCAACTTTAAGCAGAAGACCAAGAACTGAATGTGAGCCAAGTACTCAAAGGGGTTTCAATCTATTTATGGTGTACTGCACAAAGTACAGTACGTTATTTTTCTTTGGGGAGGCCCAAGATTATTTCAATTCAGGGGGAGGCTCAAAATCTTTTCCATGGATTTGGGGAGGCTCACTGTGACAAAGTCCGAGAACTATTGAGCTAGAGGGATGCCCTGGATCCTCGTGGCAGAGGTGCAGTTGGACCATGGCAAGTATTAAGAGCCGAGGAGGCATCCCCCCCCGTCACTGACTGCACTTAAGTGGCACTGTGAGCTAAGTGGGCCTGACCCCCCAGGAGTGAGTCCATGACAGATCTTATTTAAAATATTAGCTTTTTCCTGATCTTCTGCTCAGTCCCCTCCACCCTCCTGATCTTCACTATCCCACCCCTTGCTTTCCTCTGTTCACTCACATACCCAAAGACTTATCCCCTTTTTTAACCTCCTTGGCAATCCTCTCCTCTGTTTGTGCCTTAACTGCCCTCACCCTCCTTCATTTTTCTAGATATATCTCCCTGTCCCCCTCCAGCTGGGTCTCCTTGTACTTTGTAAAAGCTGATTTCTTCTCCCTTACCACCTCCTTTGAGAACCATACTGGCCTCTTCCTGCTCTTGCTTACTTCTTGAAACAGCATGCTGTTGCCTTAGCTATTCCCTCCTAAAACTTTTTATACTAGATCTCCACTCCCCACCCCTGGCCATCCCCACCCTTTGACACAGTAGTAATTTTGGTGTGCTAGTTGGTGGGGGACACAACCATCAGAAATTTTAAGGAGGCAGTATTGCGCAGTGGTTTAAGGCTCTGAGCTGCAAATCTGGTGACATCCAGCAGACCAGACCTGGGTTTGAATCCCACTGCTTCCACTTGTATACTGTGTGACCCTGAGCAAGTCACTTAACTTCCCTGTGCTCCCAGGTTGCACCTGTAAAAAAGCTTTCAGCTTAGTGTGCTACTCCTGGTTAAACAAAAAAAAGTGCTCTTTTATGTTACAAAATAACATTTGAGAACACCAAATAAAGTTTGGTGACCATATTCACACAAATTTATATCTTTCTTTATTTCAATGGTCATTGTCTCACCCATGTATCAAATCAAGGATATACACATAAAAGAACATATTTAACTACAGGTTTATCCACTGCGGTTCCCTCCTCAGTAGAATGTCTGTAGGCAGTGAGACACCAGGCCTCCATAGGGAGGATGTCCTACAAGGCCATGGGACACCAAGAAGCAAGCAGTAAACTCTGCAAGCCATATCTTCAGTCATCCCTACCAGGTGAACCTCCATGATCAAACTGAGTAGTTTTTTCTCCTGAAATGAGTTTGTTACTTATACGACTTTTAATGGTTTATGTTTTACATTCTTTTCTTACGAAGGTTTACCATTTACTGCTTTCTGTTGGATTCCAGAATGCTCTCGATTTCAGTATATGTAACACCTGTTTCCTGATTTTAAGTTACACTTTTTGTACAGTACTGTTTGAATAAGTTGTTTAATAAAAAGTTTAACTTTAAAAAATATAAAAACATTTATTTTATTGCATCAGCCCACAGCAAGTTTTTTGTAGTGGTAGCCCCTTCGCTACCAAGGAGAGTGCACAAAAAATATTTCTTTAAATACAAGTGAATACAGTTGTAACCGTTCTCAATTGTTTTCCTGTACAGTGCATAACAGACTAGTTTCTTTCTCTGTCCCGCAGTTCCAACTTACGCTCATCATTTCCCTCTCATTTTTTTTCCATACGTAGTTTGTAGGGTTTTTCTAGTTTTTCTCACCTGTTCCCATCCCCTTGTCTTGGCGCGGATGCACGTGTGTGGAGGCAGGCACACATCATGCTATGAGACACTCTCCCTTCGTGTCGCCCCTCCCGCTTGCGCCATCCCCGGACCTCCTTCCGGATATGGCAGAACTATGGAGGGGCGATCACCTCCCTGGAAGAGGAGAGCTGCCATTAGGCAGCTCAATCTTGCTTCCTCCCTCCCCTCCCAGCTCCCCAATGACCCGAGGTTGTTCCCGAACTCGGGTTGCTGGCGTGGCATGAGGTAAGGCGTCCAGCACCTCAACCCTCAGTGTCACCGGGCCAGTGTTTCCCTCCCATTTAAAAGAAAATCACATTAAATAACCCCCTAACCAGACCTGCAGTGGCTGGGCTGGGGCGAACAGCAATGCACCATTTAAGGTGTGTGAGAACATTGATGTGACTGTTTCAATCTGGTAAGATTTTGCTGCATTCAATTATTCGGTGCTGAAATGTATGATAAGAATGACTTTTAGTGTGAACATTTATTATTTAATTAAAAGTTTAACCAGGAAATACATACTGAGCTGATAGCTCATTTCCAGATGTGTCGGGGGGGGGGAGAAGGAGATAGCTAAACAATTACCCAAATTACAAGTCAGATACAATGATATAGTATTACAAGCAGGATCATAAATATTAGCGGCAATTTAATAATGAATATAATTAGAGAATATAACATGCTGTTATATGTAATGAAGGGAAAAATACTGGAACAGCATGAACAGGGTGAAACTAGAGAAGAGGAGTAAGAAGAGGACAAGTAACAACAGGAAAAAGTCATGTCATATACAGCTGCAGGAAGGATAACAAAAATCATAAAGAAGAGATTTTAGGGATGAAGGAGAAGAGGAAGAACAAACAGAAAGGCAAAGAGAGGACCAAAATTTAGGAAAGCTGTAAGAAAAGGCAGATCGACCAGCAGTAGATTTTCTGGAAGGACTAGAGAGAGAATGGGAATACACTGTTGCAGAGAGGGTAGGAGGAGGGAATAGAAGGCATCCGAGATACAAAGGGAGGTTGTCAAACCAGAATTTGAATAAAAAATAGACACAATGGGAAAGGGGCCTAGCATCAAGAGAGGGAAGGGAAAGGGCTGAATAAATACAGCAGTGGTGAGTACGAGGGGGCAATCTAAAACAAAATGACAAAGAATGAAAAGGGGGTCCAGTCTGGTAAAAAAAGGTTTAGAAGTGCTACTGTAGACAAAGTCACCGTAGTCAAAGATTGGAAGGATAATTTTGAATACAACTTCTCGGCGGGCAGGGAGCAGAATACTCACTTTATTCCTATACAAAGCACCAAGCTGAGGGTGAAGCTTATGGTGAGCTGCATCAATATGCACTGAGAAATCAAGATGTCAGTCAAGGCAGACCCCGAGGTACTTAGAGGAGGAAACATCTTCATTATTAGCACCATCAAGGATATTAAATAGTGGGAGAGAAGTAAGTTTGGTTATTACTAATATAAACCTATATTTGTTTGTACACGAGGACCACTTTCCCTTGAAAAAGTCTAGGGCATAGGTGAAAATGTTTAGATTGTTTTACAAGTGGTCAAAGCAAGTTGTTTATGTTGAATAAAAGCTTGAATTTTTTTAATGGAAATTCTGTCTGCTGGTTTGATGGTGCACAACAGACTTTTTGGAATTTTAATATATTTAGTTTTTGTTGACTGGGAAAGGAGGGCTAGACAGTTCTGCCTATTGGAGATATAGATGGAAACCAACTGAAATTGAACCGGATTAAGTTGTTGGTGGTATTTTTAGTGAATGGGGGGAATTTGGCCAGGACACTGGAGAAATTCCCCTACTCTTTTCGAGAAGTGCCATGGGATCTTTAAAGTCCATCTGAACAACCACCAGAACAGGCAGATGGGACCTCAGTTTGACATCTTATTCAAAAGACAACACCTCAGGAGTACAGCATCCCCCTCGTGCTGCGCTACAGTGTCAGTAATGCTTTTACCCCACATTCCGGGTGGGGCGCTAGAACCCCCAATCTTCCAGTCTTCTGGTATCAGAGGCTAGTGCGCAACCTGCTGAGCCACTGACACTGCAATATGCATACAATGTCCATTGTACACATCTCTGTGGACTTCCAACTACAAGGGTTGCTTGCCAGGGATGCTCTCCCCACTGTTTGGTTGACTTTCAACTGCCAAACCACAGATCACCCCTCTAGTTTTTGTAAGTCATTCTGCATTTCCCCGGAATCCCTCCTCACTATCAACTGTTTCACAGAGCATAGTGCCATCTCTGAAGAGACACAACCTGCCACAGTTTCCTTTTCCAATGTCACTGATGAACATATTGAAGAGGACTGGGCACAGGACAGATCCCTGTGGCACCCCACTCATGACCTCCCGCACTCCTGATTTGACTCCATTGACCATAACCCACTTCTACTTCCCCTTTAGCCAGTTGCCTACCCAGTTTACTATGTCCTTAGCCACACCCAGATCCTCCATCTTTTCAGCAAGCATCTGTGGGGCACCTAGTCGAAAGCCTTGCTAAAGTCGAAAGTACAGCAAAACTGTGGCATCAGCCCTCTCCAATCCTCTCATCACCCAATCACAGAAAACTGTCAGGTTAGTCCGACGAGACCTCCCTGCCACAAACCCATGCTGTTTGCTATCCTGGAGACTGTTACTCTCCAGGTAGTCCACAAAATCATTTCTGACCAGAGACTCCATCAGTTTCCTGATGATAGAGGTTAGACTGACAGGTCTGTAATTCCCTGTTTCTTCCTCCCCCTTTATGGAGCAGAATGACGTCTGTCACCCTCCAGTTCTGTCTGTAGTGAGCTGCTGAATAGTTCAACCAGGGGTTCAGCCAGTTCTCTAAGATTCCTCGGATGCAACTTATCTGGTCCCAGGGCCTTATACATCTTTAGGGCAACCAGCCCTTTCAGTACACTTTTGAGTAAGTAATTGCTGCCTCTTCTCCAGAACTCTTTAGTGGCCACTTTGATGCCACTCTCAGGCAAGAGCCCACCTTCCTCCTTAGTGAAAAACTGAGCAAAAATAATCAAGAATGACAGCCTTTTGCCCATCATCCCCTATCCTCCTCTGACAGCCTAATGATTCTCCCGCCTATCTTTTCCTTCTTCCCTAATATATAGGAAGAAATGTTTCTCTCCACACTTGACCCCTGCTGCAATATGTAGCTCTGTCTGATGTTGCGTCTCTAACCACCCTCTTTGCATCCTTATTTCTAAGTAAATGTTCTCCCCATGCTTTTCTGTGTACTTGCAGAAGGCCTTTTACTTGGCCCTCACTGATTCTCTGACTCTTGCCAAGAACCATAATGGTCTCTTAAATTTGTTCCTTGGTTACCATTCTCAAGCATAACTAAGATGCCTCAAGAATGGCCCCCTTTATTACCCCCATCTCTCTTCCACTCCACCTATGTTGTCTACCCAGAGTAACTTTTCCCTGACCAGCTCCCTCAGCCTGCTGAAGTCTGTCCTCTTAAAATCAAGGACTTCAGTACTCAGTTGGTGTTTTCCAGTCCCAGGGCCAGTTCAAACCAAATGGAGTTATGGTCGCTGTTCCCTAGTGGCTCTCCCACTCTTACAGCTCCTACCAACTCCGAGTTGGTAAGCACCACATCAGAAATGGCAGTCTGCCTGGTGGGTTCCTTAATTAGCTGTACCAGGGAAGGGGGACTAGCTGTATAAACAAGGCCTGACTCCTGGCCACCAGAACATTCCAACTGATGTCTGGCAGATTCAGGACACCCCTACCACCACCACTTCCCTCTTTGCCATCCCCCCTTCAAGTTCTTCTGCAAGCTCTCTGTCCCTCTCTTACCCTTGCATTGGAGTTCCACAGATCACCTCCAAGCATAGTTTCTTGCCTGAGGCTGGCACGAGATGCACCTACACGGACTTTGACTTCCTATCCCTGATACAGAGGGCTACTCCTTCCCCTCTACCATTTCCTCTCTCTCTCCTGGACACTGAGTACTCAGGGACTGTCAGGTCCCAGGCATTATTTTCTGAAGCCCGCATTTCCATGACAGCCACAAGGTCCACCTCAGTGTCTGCCATCAGTGCCTGGAGCTCACTGATTTTATTACCCAAGTTGCTGGCATTAAGGCGTACCCCTTCCACCTGATCCAAGCCCACATTGCTAGTCCTCTGTCTATGGCACTTGTGCTTCCCATGTCCTTTTAACCCCTTTGTGTTTTCCCTAATGTCCCCTCACCTAGCCCAGCTTGGACCTCATCCCTCTTTATACCTGTTGAGCTGCTAGAGGTCCCCAGATATGGGACAGTACTTGCTAAGATCCCCTTCCTCTCACCTGTCACTATGGTTCCTCTAGTCCCAGTCTCCCTTGCAGTCAGCTTAAATGTGCAATACATGTCAAACGTCTGCCTCAGCGCACAGACCCCTTCTCTTGTTAGGTTGAGTCCATCTCCCCTGAAGAGCCTCTTGTCCCAGAAATCTCCCGAGTCTTCCTCAAAGTGGCACCTCTGCTCCCGACACCCTCCTTTAAAACCACCCATTAAACTCCTCTATTTCATCCCTCCCAATTTTGTCATTCTTCCTCTCCCTGTCCAACAGTGGGAGGACCTCAGAAAAAGCCAGGGAGGCTGAGTGCACCGCCAATCTGTCCCCCAGTCTATAAAAGTTCTGCCTCATCATCTTCATAGACTGGTTCACCAGATTATTGGTACCAAGGTGTACCAGTACCCCAAGTTCCTCTTGCTTCATCTCCACCATCCTCCCTATCTTGTCTAAATCTTGTAAGGCTGATGCACCAGGAAGGTACCTGACCATCCCTCTCTCTTCCACCCCCCCTCCCACCACCCACTCCACAACCCTAATCACTGAGTCTCTAACCACTAAAACTCTTCCAGTAGACTTGGCCCCATTTATCCCCTTGGGTGCCATCATGTTGTCCAGCCCTTCTCTTCTGACTGACTCAAGAGCCCCCGTGGGGTCAAGCACCTGAGCCTTCTCCAGGATTGCAAAGCGGTTTGTCATCTGGATGGTGCTGGGCTGGACAACCTCCTTGTGGCTAGCCTTACCTCTCCTCTCCTCCCCTCCCCATTTCCTCTCCACCACTCTCCACCCCCTGGACTAGTGGGCCTCTTGGGGAGTGGGGAGGTTGGCTCCAGTGGAGCTGATGATGCAGCTGAGATACTTAACCTGAGATACTTCTAACTCTTGCTGCCACCAGCTGAGCATAGAGCTCTGCCATGTTCCAACAGATGGGCAGTGCCCCCTTCTCCAGAGCATCTTCCTAGAGAAGAGCACCTCACAGCCGCTACAGCCTGTCTCCCCTCTGTACCCCATACCTATACCTCAGAACCCTGAATTAAACCTGTAGTAGCAGTAGGTATCAGTAAAAAAAAAAAAAGACACAAAATGAACTGCTAGTGTTCACCCAGGTTGGGTGAAGAAATGAGTATCAGCTTAGCCCAGACTACTAAATTAAACCGGAAGCAGCAAGGACACAGACAAAGGAAAGACTTGCCAAAGGGGGTCACTACAAAGGATAAGACTTTCTTCAGGTTCATAAGTGAGAAGAGGAGAGCAAGGGCAGGGATAGTAAGGATTAGAAGGGCAGAAGGGAAAGAATGTGCAGGCAGAGACCAAGACATAGCTGGCACCTTAAACAGCTACTTCTGCTCAGTCTTCACAGTGGAGGGAGGAGGGGACGGACCATCAGAGAGAAGCAAGAATGGGGAGGGGAGAGAGGTGGACACAGGTCTATTTTCAGAGGAAGGAGTCCTGGAGGACTTGCGGCCCTGAAGATGGACAAGGCTATAGGACTGGATGGAATTCATCCCAAAGTACTAAAACAACTCAGGGAGGTGCTTACTGCCACACTGATAGCCTCGTTCAACAGCACACTGGAAACAGGTGTGATTCCAGAGGACGAGAAGGGCTGACATCGTCCCTCTACATAAGAGCGGATGCTGGGAGGAGACTAGCAACTATAGGCTAATGTCTCACTTCAGTGGTGAGTAAATGAATGGAAACCCTACTGAAAGCAAGACTAGTAGAGTATCTTGAATCCAATTGGCTGCAAGATCACAGACAACATGGATTCAAATTGGGAGGTCATGCCAAACAAATCTAATGGATTTATTTGACTGGATGAACAGGGAAATTGATCACGGGAGGGCAGTGAACACTGTCCTATCTGGACTTTAGGAGTCAGCCAGTGTGGTCCGAAATTCTGTAAAGAGTAAAAAACAATGAGGAAGAACCTGTTCCAACTGCATATCGCAAGACTAGCACAAAGCCGGAAATGAGGCTCATTCACCACAAATCCAAAATATGCAATATTCTTTATTCTTCACAGTTAATTTATTTCCAACATTTCGTGCCATGCACGTCATCAGGGAAACTGCACACTTGTAAGCAGTCTCCATACCAGGCCCTCGAGGTTCACTTCTCCCAAGGAGGCAGGCCTGTGCTCCCTAAGTATGTGATACACTGGCATCACGTGGTGCGGTGCCTCCACCTGGAGTGATGATACAAGTACCTGGCTGCTGAAACACAAAACTATCACCCTACAGGAAATAATGCTTAAACTGCCAACATAGTTCCTCCCCCAATGCAAGTGACACAGCAAACAATGACAGTCCACAAACCATAAACTGAAATTCAAACAATTTATTTAAAAGAGAGGGTACAAAAAGAACAAGGGTGCAGCATGGGTAAAATGGATGCAATGGGGTAGCAATATATCTATACTCTAAGCAAACTTCAAGGCAATAAACAGTTCAGTACTTTGCCCCACAAACTCTGCCCATCCCTTGGCAGTCCGCAAACCCCAATATGGGTGCACCCATCTTAATTCCCCCTAAAGGCCATGGGTGAGAGATCTCTCAACAGCTGCAGTGGGTACCACACTGGGGATGCTGATTCTGCTAGCAGGGTGGAGCTCAGTGTTGAACTTTAAACTGTTGCAGGTAAAATACTTTTTTCTTTAAAACACACTGTTACCGAACAAAAACTTTTAAATGGGTATAACAAATGGAAAAGGGGCCCCTATTTGTAATCCAAATGGGATGTGGTGGCAAGCTAGCCTTAACAGGTCTTTTGCTTGGGCTTCTCTCCCTGGCACAGTCCTGCCCAGGACTTCTCCCTCGACTCCTGGCACAGTAACTCCCCAGCTGCAGGGTCAAACCCCGGGTTCGCTCACGGTTTTGGTGCCTCAAACACTACTTCTGGTACAGGTTGCTGGAACAGGCAGTTTGGATGTGGTGCTCTGGGCTGGGACACTGGCTTCCCCAGACTGGCTGGTGGCTTTTCTCTGCTTCATTTCTCTCTGTCTCTCTCTCTACTTGTTTCATGGAGGCTCAGCAACTGAATGAAGGCAGGTACCTTCTTAGACTTGAGACACTGTGCCAGCCTGCTGGTGCAAAGGTAGCACTGCCGCTTGCAAAGCCAATGACCTGAGGTCAGGAGTGACCTCTGGAGTCGAAGGATTGGCCAGGGAGGAGGAGGAGGATAGAGCGTCCCAAGGACTGCTATCCTCCTCCAGGGAGGGGTGGGAATCAGTGGCCGGCATTAGCCTGGTCCCTAGCAGGGGCCAGGTGTTGGCACACAGACACTGTACAACTGGGGTGGTGGAAGCAAGGCAGATGCCTTATGTGCTGTGCATGGGAGTGTGCACAGCACAGCCACTGGTGTCAATATATGCCACTTTCTCTGTGCTGGGGAAAAAGAGAAAACTGCTGACTTGCAGGATGACACTGCTCTCCTGCAGGCCCCGCACCCGACTATCTAGACACATCCTGGCAAATTGGATCTTGTTCCTGGTGGGGCTCGGGGAAGGGCCCCGCTGACAAGGGGCCAGAAAAGGTACGTTCCAGAGGACGCCGGGGTGACAGGGCTGGAGGCCGGTCTGTACAGGAGAATAATGAAATAAACAAACAAAAAAGACTGGAGACACTGTAGGAGCTGATCTTCCAGAGGGGAAAATACTGTGTAAGGGCAGGAAGACCCCAGATCCAACTTACCTTTAACATGGTAATTTTCCTGGAAACTACTTCTTTTCTTCTCACACACACTTTACGTTGGTGTTTCAAGCCCTTGTAGTCTGTCAGGCAGACCAGTTCTGGACAGACTGTGGCACACTGGCCCATTCCTTGACACGCAGTCACTCTCCCTGAAGTCTGACTGAACTGCACGAACTTTGAAAAACAGCTCCCTTTTTCTTGGCTGAAACTCAGCACTTGACTGGCCAGTCTTGTTCACAGGCACACTGTGTCTCTGTCTTGAGCTACTCGCCTACTGGTCAAAATTCACAGACAAACACGATCTGACCTGCTACCCCTTCCCCTGGTGCTCTGCATCTCTGGTCACACAACACCACCATCTTTGCTTATACTTAGTCCCCACTTCGGCAGATTGCTGCCACTTTAATTATAGACCCCCAAAGTTTCTTTATGCATGTCCTGGCCCCGCTTGCTGTTCTGGGGTGAGGGATATGGTTATTTTCCTGAGCACACAGCCCGTTTGAATGTCAGGAGCCATGATTCGGGAGCAACCATCCTTCCCACTATTGTGTGTATGCGCACATGCATCTTTTCCTTCCTGGCACCGCTGCCAGCCCTGGGGCTGGGAAACTCATCACTGGGCACCTGATGGCATGATTTGGCTTCGACCCTGCTCAGCTTGTTTCCATGGAGCCAGGATCCATGATCCACATCTGCAGCACATGCACTGCTCGGTTTTATTCTTGGTGTTCTGGCTCCATTCCATGCATCTGCACATGTATGGTAGCCAACATTACCATTGCAGTGTTCCTTCTCCCATTCCCTGCTCCCCTGCATCCCTTGAATGCAGGAAACGCAAAACTGTTGGCACTTGCCTTTCCTGCCTCTTTTGTCAGCCACATTACCAGCCCTGGTGGCCAAGAAATAGGTGAGTTGAGTGGCAATGGCCACCGATTCTTGAGTGAAACACTGGTTAAACTCCCACCAGGGCTCGTGACAACTGCAAAAGTACCCTCCCAGTCCCCCATTCTGCAGTCCTGGGAGCCGGCAGGTAAAGACAGCTCCAAAGATGCTGGAGGAGGCAGTCCAGATAAACCCCTAATTTGGGGGAAGGGGCTAACATTTATTTCAGAGTAATAATAGTTTACATTATTTTTAACAAAACCCATACTAATACATCCCGTATTGATACTTTTGAACATTTCAATAATTCAGCCAAAACAAATGGATACCTTAACAAACAAGGGCCTACATAGTATTATCTAGTTACAAAATATTAATACAGTATTAAGCATAGCATTTCATGGATACAAATAAATTGTACCTTTTGTTTTTTTATCTCCCTTCCTTGTATTGTTTGTAATTTTATGTCCTTTGCCACTTCTACAATATATCAGGAGCTCTGAAAGGACAGTGAAATGCATATAATGGATACAATATCCTTTTGCTCCCATCACGTAATTTACTTCTAACATATTCTGTTACCATAATAAACACTCACCCAGTAAGAGTTAACTGCACACATTACCCTTATTACTTTTCAGTATTTCTTTTTGTGGCCAGATTTAAAAAAAAAAAAAATGCTTTTAATTGCAGATTTCCCGATTCTTTGTGCTCCTTTTATAAGCCCAAATCATTTCTAAAGGAAACCCATTCCATTTTTTCTGATTGCTAAACTAAAAACATTTACTCTGCTAACTTATTTAGTAGTTATCTATCACTAACAAAACATTCCTGATGAGGCTGGCCCAGTGGTGCTGAGGGTTGAGGCCTTGGACGATATACCTCACTCCATGCCTGCGACTTGTGTTCAGGAACAAATATGGGTTGCCGGGGGTCGGCTGGGAAGGGAGAGGATTAAGCATCTCAGAGACGGCTCTCCTCTCCTGGGGAGGAAGGACTACTGGCTCTGCTGAATGACTACCACCAGGTGGAGGCTTGGTGGTAGTGCAGGATGGGAGAAACAGGAAGGGGATTGTGCTGTTGGACTCTGCAGCATGCGTGTGCTTCCATGTACACATGCTGATGTGCGTGCCCCAGCAACATGGGCCAGGGAGAAAACAGAGGAAAATAGTGGCAGGGAAGGCATTCATTAAGCGTTACCTGCTGACCTCTCATCTGACCTGCCACCAGGACACTGGAAGGTCAGAACCAGATAACTGACTCTGGGAAGGGGGGGGCAGTCCTTCCTCTCCTGACCCCACCAAGAGGGAAAGTCATGGGGGAAGATGGGCTGACCTGTAAGTCCTGGGAGGCTGGGGATGGTCGAGGTTGGTGGAGCAGGATGGATGGGATCCTAGCCTCCCCAGCTGAGAGGAGGATAAAAACCTATATGTATACTAAAAAAAAAAAATTCCTGATGTAGGGGCTTACTGCAGAGAAACATTTTTTATAAAATCCGTGCTATAAGGGTGGGGAAAAAAAAAAAAGGTATCACTTCAAGGTCTAAGATTTTTTACTGTTTTGTTATGTTTCAGTCCACTAAGCATGGTAGCGCTACCTTGTGGTGCAGTATAATGTCCTGTCTCCTGGAGTGGCAAAGGAGCATGCTACTAATACTGGGTCCTATTTTATACTCAGACGCTGTTGGGGTGGAGTTCCTGCATCAGCGCAACAATGTCAGATGCACATCAATGTCATGAAGTCACATGCCACGAGGTATGCACCGGTTGTCAAGTACCCCGCTATAGTAAACAGCAGAGCTGTTTAAAGGGCAAGACACTCTCAACAGTGCCGACTGACAGATACTCCAATAGGATTAGGAATTCTTATCTTTATTCTTACATAGAGCATAATCGGATAACTGAGTCCCCCCATATGTTTCTCAGCATAAGTACCACGTTTACATTTTTAAACACCAAATTAACCAGACATTACCACTAACAGGAGCAATATATCCTTCCAGAGGCTGAAAGGAAAAAGTTTGCTCTATACCATGTTAAACTGCGTGTAACCCCCACCCAGGTATGCAGTTTCCATCTTGACAGCACTACCTGGTGGTCTGGGTTCGGGGAGAAATATGTCACTCGGCACATTGGCTAGGTTTGGCTACTCTGCAACAGGGGCACCCAAGTAACTCCGGACACAGGAAGCAATAACTGTAATGTCCAATACCAAAAATGGGATTCTACAATGTGGCTTTTATTCACATCCAACAGAACAATAAAGCATAGATGGACCCCCATGGGGCTACACTCCTGGTAATGCAGATTTATGGAGATCAGAACACATTCACATTCACTTTAGCCCTCAGGCTTTGAAACACACTGGGCACAAAGCCCGTACTTGTACTGTGCTCTGGGTTTCCCTGGCTCGGCTCCCTTGCCAGCCACTTGGACTACCTTCCTTCCATGGCTCGGCTATCATGCTAGCCCTTTGGACACTTTCCATATAGCATGGAAACATTTACTGGTGGCTCCCTAAACCACCTATGAGCACTTCTGGCTCCATCAGGGAATCTTCCTCATCAATCCCACATCTGGGTACTTTCCTCAGGTACTGGCCAAGTACCTGAGAGAAAGCAACAAGTGCCCCAAAGCAAACTGTAGAGGTGAATTTGGTTACTACTGATGGGGGTCTCCCCCCTCTCGCTCCCATAATTCATACCCGGCCATTTTTCTGGACTGTAAACACCTCATCCTTGAAAACACTTTGCTGTGTAGATTCTCTTTAAATGTATTCACATTCAATCTACTGTCTTTTCATCCTATTTGTGCTGAACTTGAACATACTTAAGTGGCTGTGTCCATTACTCTAGACCCCCCCACAGAGTTAAGAAGTCCAATCCCCACATCTTCCAAACTGCACTTGGCTGGTCTTTTCCTGACCCCACAGTAACAGTCACTTTAGTTTCATCTTGTTTCAGGTGAAAACACATTGGCCCTTTAGCAGAGCGAACTCACCCCTTGGTTGCAGGTACCCCACAGGCGTTTTCTCCTCAAAGAAATCTCGTCCAGAACTTCTGGTGCCTCAGCACAAACTTAACTCAGGCAGCTTCTTTTTCCCTAGCCAGACCAGGGGGGTTGCCCCTGGAAGCAGGCTGATTCCTTCCCCCTATCCCTGCAGGGATGGGGCCCTGAACCACTGAAAGTGGTCTCTACCACTTCACTGCGCTCTTCTTGTGTTCCTCTTCAGGCGAGAACACACACCTATACAAAAAAATAGCTCTTTGACATAGCTTAGGACTCCCGAGGGCCTGCTTACAGCAGAGCACCTCCTTCCTCTACTACAGACTGCAACAGACTCTACTGAACTAACTTCAAATTCCCCAACGTTCTACTCTAACCTTCAACTGCAACATTTCAGTGTGGCTTATGCAGCTACGCCAGTTCTAAAATGATGTCATCCCTCAGTCTCAGCTGAGACTGAGAAGAGAGTGAGAGTGTGAAATCTATTTAACTGGAGTTTCATAAGCTGCCTTCCCTGCCCACCACTAGGTTTAACTGGGATTCTTGTAACCCCAGGTAACAGGGGGATTACATGTGCACAAGATAAAAAAAAGTTATTGTCATAATACTGGCTGCCAGTTAATGTCCTCATTCAAGCTATAGTGTTTGTTTAAAGCTATTAATTTAAAAAACTAAAAAGCCTCTAGCAACTTTTCCCAGTCACCCCAACCCCCAGTGTAAATCTGTTACAGTAAGTTTCATGTCACTGAAGTGTTGTGCAACTGGATAGTTTGAGTCATTTCTTCTTATTTCAGTTTCCGTGCTCTGGACTTGAGTAATACCTTCAACATGGTGCTGTACAGAAGACTTATTAGGAAGTTGAGCAGACTAGGAATGTGATCCAACATGGTAAACTGGGTTAGAAACAGGTTAACAAATAGGATACAGAGGGTGGTGGTCAATGGCCCTCATTGTAAGGATGAGAAAGTGACCAGCAGGGTACCACAGGGCTCAGTACTGGGAGCAGTCTTCTTCAATATCTTCATAGGGGACATCGTAGAAGAATGGGAAGGGAAGGTATGCCGTTTTCTTGCATATGACACCAAAATCTGCAATATGTTGGACTCTCAGGAGAGGACTGAAAAAATGGGCAGGGATCTTGGCAAACTCAAGGAATGGTCAAAAACATGGCAGTTTGGGTTCAGAGTGCCAAAAAGTTAAAAATGATGCACCTAGGGCATAGGAATCCAAGCGCTGAATATAGGATGGGGGAAGGTACTGGCAATCACAATACAAGAAAGGGACCTTAGGGTTATTATATCTGAGGACCTCAAGGTGGCAGGACAGTGCGACAAAGCAGTGGGAAGGGCTAGTGGGATGCTGGGGTACACAGGGAGGGGTGTCTACATCAGAAGGAGGGTGGTGGTGTTGCCGCTCTATCACTCGCTTGTGCGACCACACCTGGAGTACTGTGTTTAGTTTTGGAGAATGTATCTCAGAAGGAACAAAGACAGGGTGGAGGCAGTACAGAGGAGGGTAGCTAAAATGGTGCATGGTTTGCACAAGAAGTCCTATGATGAGAGACTAAGGATCTCAACATGTACACCCTGGAAGAGATGAGGCATGACAGAGACATACACGTACCTCAAAGGGGTTATCAGGATACAGGTGGGGAGTCTTATTCAGTCAGAACAAGCATCAGGACCAGGGACATGCACTGAAGCTTGTGGGGGAAGAGTTCAAGAGTGATGTGAGGCAATCTTTCTTCACTGAAAGAGTGGTAGATACCTGGAACAGACTGCCAGTGGAAGTGATGGAGGCTGGAACAGTGGGGGAGGGCTTCAAGTATACATGGGATAAAAATAGTGGTATATCAGCTAGGAGACGGGAGGGTTACCAGAGACCAGATAGGGTTTGTGTAGACAGAATAGGCGGGGAATATCTGGGCAGGCTGAGTGGACTAAGTGGTCCTTTTCTGCTATCAAATTCTATGTTTCTATTGGGGTATTTGCCCTGAAACTTGTTCTGTTTTTAGGTAGTTAAGTAGCTAGGGTCTGTAGCTGACGGAAAGTTCTGAGCTGTGCAGAGATGTCAAAGGGATGCAGCTCAGGCAGAAGTCTGTTGTAGATCATCAGGTTTGTGATTACAATTTTCAATTTATTATTTGAACTGTTTGGGCATGCATTAATACTTGTCTACGCCAAGTGTCCAGCCTGCAAAGATTCAGCACTTTGGTCCTCACTAACTTTATAAAGGGAGCTCCCAGGTACTGATGGCTCTAAATGCAGATGGTCACTGTATCAGGATCCTCGGGATTCACCTCTCAACCTTTCCCAAGGAGGCAAGCCTGCGTTCCCTAAGGAGTTAGGCTAGCCAGGGCATCTTCGACTAGAGGCACAGTTTATGGGTCAGGCAGACTTCTTATTAAGCAAGCAGTAATCAATGCACATCCTTATGGCTCTGTTCTTCTTCCTGGCCACCACTATAGGTGAGGCATCAGGGCTTTTGGATGCCTTGATAATCTCTGTTGCCAACAGCTCTTGTAGATGGCAGCTTCTATGTCTGCAGGGGCCAGTCTCAAGGATCTGTCCCAAAAGGCACTATCATCTCTAAGGCGGATGTGGTGCTCTTCCCCTCAGGAGTATCCCACATAACACTCATATAAAAAGAACACTTTCCGGTATTTAGCTTGTTACTCATGCTTCACCGGTAGTGATCAGGTATGAGCAAGTCTTCAAAGTCAGACAGTTCAGGGTTATTCTCAGTGGCAGTGGCTACTTTGGGGTCCACTCCAGCATGGAAGATGTGTTAGCACTCAGTCCTTCCTTAAGATGATGGGTTCCTCAGTCTCATTCTTCACCCTTACAGTCACTCGTCTTGCCCAGGTGTTGCAGGCAGTGGCATCACTTCTCTCTTGACAATCAGTCCTTCGGTAAAGCTGTTGTCAGCTGGTGCATCAATGATGAGTGCTGGTCCAGCTGCCTGGCACTGTACTGTACTGTCGGAGACCCAGGTCGCTCTCTCACTAAGCTCTGCTGTTTCTTTGCTACTGTGGTTGGCTTTTCCACTTCTGGTTCACAAGCTGTGGATTGGGGGGCTGAATGCAACCGTGGAGTGTGTGTCCATTTTGTACACATTGTACATATTTGTTCTTGTACAAGCCGAGGCTTGAAGCCCATGATGAGAGGCAACTGGAAATCTCGGTGCACTTCCTCTACCTGGAGGTCTGGACTCAATTCTTGACCTTGGTTCGGGTGCTGTAGTCAATACGGCCAGTTTCTCCTCCAGATACTTTATTTTCTGCTCTAGCCTAGTGACATCCACCTGCAGTTCTTCACTCGTGTCTTGCATCATGACGGACGTGGTTTTCCCCGCAGACCCTTTCATTGACTATCTTCACTCAGCCTGTAACTCTTCCTCTTGCACCTCTTCCAGAAGCTGATTCAGGTTGGGGGTTGAGGCTTTCAGGTCTTTCAGTTGAGGGGAGAATGCAGTTATATTGCTCTTTTCAGCACTTGCCCAAATCTGGTTCGGTCAGCTTGGTCGGGTGCAATTCCTCCAGCCTCAACTGTTATCCTAAGATCCATTTCTAAATGAATTAAATAGTCAGACAGACAGTTTTTCTCGTATGGTGGCTCCCAACTGGCACAGCAGGTCAGTGCCACTCTCAATAGGTCCTTACGTGCTCTTTAATATTGCTAGTGTAACAGCCCCTTTTCGGACTCACCTTGGCTGTCTCCAGGGCCCTCGGGTCCTTCAGGTACACACCTCAAGGGGGCCGGTCTGGGTTCTTGAAGTACACGTGGAACTGGAACAATAATTGCGCTCGGTGCCTCCACCTGGGTTAGTGATAGGGTGTACCTGTGGATAAGTTGCAGGTTAACACCCCACAGGGAAATGAAATAGTAGCTGCCCCCACTGTATCTTCCCCACACAGCAACAATTCCCAGTTTTTGCAATAAGTCACTGTACCAGAATGTTACATTAACATTTTTATTTTGGGGGAGGGGGAAAAAGGAGAAAAACAGCATTAACTACTTTCACAACTTTTGAAACACTTGGGCCCACTAACCCCCGCCTCCAAACCCATGAGTGAACCAGACTTTTCAAGAGGGCAACTGCCCAAAAGTCTAGAAAGTCCCAAAGGTGGGTACCACACTGATGAAGCAAAGGATGCAGGGGATCTTTCGTCAGGGCCCAAATGACTGAACAGATGCAGAAGTTTGTTACTTTGTGCCTGGGCACACTTTTCATCTCAGCACAGTCCTGCCACAATGTTTTATTTATAATTCAGAATTATACCTTTGAGCCAAGAGCTCATTTACAAAGGATCCTCATCACATAAGTTGATATAGAGACAAGAAATAAATACAAGGGTGGGGGAAAGAGACAGTAGCAGCTAACAACCATTGTCTGAAAAAATTTAGGTAGTAAAAATATGGAGTACACACACACTGGCAGTAGTACAGAATGCAGATACATTCAATATGTCAAAAACATTCAGTATCCAAGAGCATGAAGAGATTATTATAGAGCATCCACAGACATATCTAGTTGAGTCTCATCAGTTGCAGCCAATAAGCACTGTCAGCTAACTTTAGTAGGTACAATGTGGGAATACGTACATTATACGTAGCACAAACGCTGGCACATCCACAGCTGATGGAAGACACCAGGTTAATACAGTACAGAATACAACAATTCACAGGGTAATACAGAGCAAGAATATTGGGCATAGCTATTGCAGTCATGCCTGGGGAAGGAGGTAGAGGAGGGGGAGGGTAACCCCCTTTGTTTTCTCAGATTAGACCACTAGACGAAAAGACCTCCCCAAAGCTGCAGCCTGGGGTACTTACTGTTCTGCAGATACTTGAATTCACAATACTGTGCTGGTATCAGGAGTTATCAAAACACAAAGCTACTGACTGAAGCAAATATGAAAGCCAGTCTTCACTTGCCAAGCATTTCCAATTTTCACCCGGGGTTGGGGGGGGCTTTGTATATGGTGTTCAACTGGCAGGCCTCTCAACCTCTTCCTCTTGAAGGATTCTCCTCTTGTTCTGGTACAATTTTTGCTCCCCAACTAGGGGAAACATACGGGCAATCCCACTCTCTTGGCTGGCAGATACAGTGCATTTTAGGTAGTGACCTTTACAGTCTCTGATTTCCAGCTGTATATCTCAGACAACACTTTCTACACTGCGGAACAGTCTAACTCTTTCTGGACAAACCTCAGGAAACCCACACTTCAAACTGTGGGGTCTTCTTTCCCCAGACACAGGTTCCAATCTCACTGGCTCTCCCTCTACAGCAAACTTTCCACAGGTTCACCTCTCACTGGCTCTCTCTCTGGAGCAAAATTCCACTTCACTACAGCAACATTCGCCAGCCACAGGTTCACTGTCACCCAGGAAACCTCTCCAACGATCCCCTGGGGCTAACTAGATTCCAGGATCTGTTGAGCTTGTCCTATACTGTGACCAACAAAGCTGAGGAAAACACACACAGTCCTTCAGGACTAGTGAGACCCCAGCATTCCTTCTTTTTGGTTCTGGCTGGGCTCTCACCTCCAGCCAGAAGACCACCTCTTGGAAGAGAACAGTCGTAATTGTTCGCTCTCTTGATCCTGGCTGGGCTCTCACCTCCAGCTAGAGACCTGATCCTGGCTGGGCTCTCACCTCCAGCCAAAGACCTCCTCCCCAGGCAAAGAAGTCCCTTTTATTTCCTCTGTGGCAGCCCATTCTCATTGGCTGCAATACTTGTCCGATGGGGAAAATTAATATTCATTAACCTCCTTCGAAGCCATATTGGTTTCTTGAAAGAGTGCCTAAAATTAGCCATCCTTTTATTCCCAAAAGTTCTCTGACATTCCCAGAAGTCCCTCTGTAGATTCTGGCCAATTGATTGACTGTAGAAGAAGGTAAAGGTGACCATCATTGCTGCGAAATCTTCAGTTTAACAGAGTCCCAGATTGTATAAGCACATTTCGGACACCCAATATAGTTTTAACATTTAGTTTCCCCAAAGAAATTTAGCAGCTACCCTGCCCTCTCACACACTTTCAGAGTTTTACATTTTTATTCATTCTCCCGCTGATCGCTGCTGCCAAAAAAACTGTCCCCCAAGCAGCAGGAAGGACCTCAAATAAACACACAAATGAGTGCACTCACAGGGAAAACACCAACAAGCTGAATATGCTTCGACAATTTATTCCAGTGGCAAAGATGATGATGTTAACTGCCCCATTGTTTTGACTGCAAGGAAGGACCTCATTAATATTTATAGCATTCTAATTAATATTCAAGATGTACCAGAGTGCTCATATGCGCTCTTAAACTAAATGCATCTGGGACTTTTCTTGGACCTCCTCGACTCTCTGGACCCCGTTTTGCCCATAATGGGGCCTGGGAGCACTGCAGAAGCTTTACTATGGCTGCAGCAGAAAGACAGATGCAAGCACCAAGCATACCCGGACCGCCACCTCGCATATTCGTGAGAATACAGATGGTGGAACCGCAGAAGAAAGGGAGGGGGCACACCAGTAAGCCCAACAAAGTTGGCTGATTTGTACGCAAAGACTGGATAATATCTAATGCACTTCCCTGTAAGCTCTCAACTACTCGGTTTTGCTTTTCATCTTCAGAATACTTCCACTCTTGAAGCATCTGAATTGCCCAACTCATCCAACTGTAGTAGCTGTCTTCCCCGCTCGGAGTGGGGACAGTACTGGGGAATGTATGTAAAAACTGGTATCGTAATGGGACACAGGAATGGCTGCACATTCCTGTACCACTAGTGCCAAATTGGCAGAAGGCACCGGGGGCATCGCACCTTCTTTCTGCAGCACTTGCATCCTTTACAGTCTTCCCTGATGCACTGCGAAATGCCTGAAATTGCAATTCAAACTCTGTAGGGGCCATGGGGCCCTTGCGTGAAGAATTTGGGGTGCTGCTGTACACAAATACTTGAAACTCCTTCACTGTTTTGCCCTCACTGGCCAACAACATTCTGACTCCACCAAATCAACTGGCTGCCCTGGCGGGGAGAGCTAATGGACAGCATTCTACTTCCCCTGCCAAACAGCTGCCATACTTCTTCAAAACTTTCAGATTTGATTGTGGCTGGTAGTTTGCTCATATCAATTCATATCAGTTTCTGAATCACTCCCAATTAAAGCAGTCTGTCACAACATATACCTTTACATTTCCCCAAAACAGCAAAGTGTCCAAGGGCTCCAAAATGATGGCTGTTTCAATACCTTTGGGGATCCCCATGACCAGGACTGTCTTTTTCAGGTTCAGGTGCTTCCTTCTGCACCAATCTTCCAACTCCTGAAGCGCCATGACAACTTTAAAATATTAGAGAGAGAGAGAGGGGTGTGTGGCTTAATTTTTTTCTCTTCACTTAGTCACAGTTTTGGGGACACATTTGTGTCACAGAAATCCCAGTGGTGCCTCCAGTGTAAGTGGTTGCTGTACCGGTCCCCTTGGGGTCCACCTCTCCCTAGGAGACTGGCCTGGGTTCCCTAAGGAGTTGCTATGCTGGTCTAAGCTGGGGCAGTGATATGGGGTACCTGGCTGCTGAAACAGAAGGCTATCAGCACCCCAAGAAACAAAGCATAACCTGCCAACACAGTTCTTCCACTAAGCCAAGTGACAAAGTAAGCAATGACAATTTCCAAACCATAAAATGTCATTTAACAAATAATTTCACAGGGAAGCTATGGAAAGAACAAAGGGCAGTAATGACAAAATGGATGAAACAGGGGCGTAATGTGTCTATACTCTGTGCAATAGAAGCAATAAACAATTCATTACTTTGCCCACAACTCTGCCCATCTCCCCAGCAGTCGTTCACCCCAGTGCTGGTACACACATCTTAATTCCCTCCAAAGGCTACAGGTGAGAGATCTCTAGATAGCTGCAGTGGGTACCACACTGGGGACACTGATGCTGCCAGCAGGGTGCAGCTCAGTTGTGCACTTAAATAGTTGCAGGAAAAATACTTTTAAATACTCTGTTGCTGAACACAAACTTTAAACTGGTACAACACTTAAGAAAAGGCCCCAATTTCTAATCCAGATGGGATTTACTGACTGGTTGTGCTTGCCTGAGTTTCTGCCTGTGTTTCTCAAACTGGCACAGTCCTGCACAGGATTTCTCCTATAACTCCGGACACAATAACTCTCTCCCCAGTTGCAGGGTCGAACTCTGGGTTTTTCTAATGGTTCTGATGCCTCAAACGCTACCTCTGGTACAGGGTACTGGAACAGGCTGACTGGACACGGTGCTCCCTACTGCACAGGGTCATAATGTTGGAAACAATAACCACGCAGCAAACAATGCCGCAAGCAAAATGCAGTCTACCACAACAGCGTTGGGGAAAAACAGCGACCCTCCAAAACACAGCGCATACCATAAAAACTAATGGATACCTTTTCTTTTTGTTGGGGACTCTGCCCCATGCAACCACGACTTAAAATAATCAACTCTGGTGGGGTCGTGGATTTCAAGGATGGGGAGAAAATCGGGAGAGGGGAAAACTCACTTAAAAAAAAAAAAAGATAGCAACACCAGGAGACCTGGGGGAACCGAGTGGTGGTCCCAAGTATTGAATCCTGCCATGTGCTGGTGCCTTAGCCACTCCACCACAGGTGGAACCACTGTACATGTTTTCAGGATTTGTGGATGCTTTTTTGGCAGCTGTGTGATAAATACGTAGAGGCAGAACCGTCATACAATTGTCAAAGATGGGGGTTGTCCCTACCAGAAATCTGCTTTAGCTAAAATGTCAACATCTGCACTGAATTAATCTTCTTTCAAATTTCTGATCTCATCATTCACCCCTCACAAGCAAAAATCTGACTACCTGTCTCTTGTCTCGATCCCAGCTGCAATAAGAAACTGAAGGGCACAACACAACTTAAATTACTCAAATGATGGCCATGAAAACATACCCAGTGGGTGCCATTTGTTTTTTTATTTAAACGATTGATAACCAGGAAGGGCACATTGAGCCAAGGCTCGATTCCAGGTGCATCCCGGGGGAGGGAAGATGGGGGTACATACAATTTTCTTGCAAGATACAAGTTACAGCAATATTACATAAACAACTGAGTCATCAGAACTGGTAGATTCTGGTCACTGAGACAGGTAGGCAATAGTTACAGCGAATAATTCATTAACAATAGAGTACTAATCAGTGTGCATATTATGTAACACAGTAGAATGTATTTTTATTTATTTATTTAGTTTCTGTTGACCAGGTAAGTGCACTAGACAAATCCTGCCTATTTTCAGGCACGACCCCCGCAGGGGAGGGGGATACAGATGAATGCCAACTGACCTTGAACCAGATTAAGCTGTTGGTGATATTTTTAGTGAATGAGGGAAATTTGGCCAGGACACTGGGGAAATTCCCCTACTCTGCTTCCTGTGAGCAGAGGGGACCCTTTTGCTGGTGACTCCAAGATGGCTGCTGTTCCAGATATGGCCACTCTGCAGAGTTCGTTGGAGGGAGAGGACGTCTGTGAGCCAGGGGAGCGAGCCTCCTCCTCGGCTCGAAATGAAGAGGTTCGGTCCCGCAGTACAAACGGGAACATTTGGTTTTGTTCATGATAATGCTGCTGTTGCAAAGGATCGTATGGATAAAAATATGGCTGTACCTATGATAGAAGTGAACTCCTTACCTCACGAATTGTCAGTGTCTCTGATATCTTCTACTTTCAACAAGGGAGCTGAGGATAGTTTCCTTTCGAGTGAACCTACATCGTTTTCGATTGACAAGCCTGTCATTGCGGAGGACGCAGTTGCTTCAGTCTGCGACACCGCACAGGTGAATGAGAACCCTTCAAGCTTACCAACCTTACAAACTGTACAGAACAAGAGTTTATCCGGAGGAATTTCGGCTGGCAGCATAGTCGCTGGTTATGGCGAGTGCCAAGAGCCGAGTCCCGGTGGTGAAGCTACAAATTATGGAACCTCTGTTAAAACACTGCAAGGTCAGTCTTCTCGTACTACAGTTTCAAGCTTTCAAAATATTCCCGGTGCTAGCGCGTTGCCTGGCAACAAGCAAACAAAGCTTTTTACCATTGGCTCTGGTTCCTCGATAATGGAAGAGTCAAAACTGCAAAATGCTGTATGTATGTTACAAGAGGAACCGGTATATCAAACAGACGCCTCTAGCCAAGGGTATGCTACATCCTTTTCCTTTACAAACAGAAATAAGGGTTCCCCAGATATAATAAAATAAAAGAGCTGCCTTAACAGCAGCAAATCGGAACTTGCCTATGAATCACATACAGCAGGCTGTAAATAAAAATAAACTCTCTCAGAAGATCTCTACTTCTAAATTAATTCAGCAAGCATTTTCCCTACCTGCTAAAAATGCAACTGAAAATAAAGACTGGGCTCCAGAGAAAGCACTATTAGATTCTGGATGGAAACTAAACCCCTCAGGAACATGGATTCCAGACCCAGATTGGTCGTCAGTTTCTCCCTTGTCTTCTCTCCCCTCAGAGTGGTCTCCTGCACTCCAGAAATTATCTGAGCCTCGGATACTGCAACCTGGAACTGATAAATTAACTGATTCTTTACCATCTATACCGGAGAAAGTAGGAACTAATGTCATAGTGGACGAAATAATTCTCAACGATCCTTCTGTGGACACCCCCCATTAGACCTCTTCTCTCAGATCTTTTTACACAATCCCGAAAAGACTCAGCCCCTCAAGAAACGCTGTCCGTGACACGCTATAAAAGGGGATTAGTAGATCGGCCTGACGGTGTGTATGTGGGAAACTTCTTCTAAAAGAATCTCTGCAGTTTTCACCAAAAGATGTGTTTGCCTTCATTAATATCTCAGGGGAGGACAATTATGACGTCAGCTTTAGATCTGTCTTTCTGCTGGATTTATTTTGGCAACGATACAACCAGTTGAAATTTTCCCTGTTATGGTCTCCCTTTGTTGTTACTCCCCTTACTCCATCATTAATCAAATATGTGACTATAATGTTCAGAAATAAAGGGGTTCACGTTGATGACATTTCCTTTTGGCTCTCTCAGAAATGCGAGGTGTTAAGTAGCCCTGAGGCAGTATTAGACTCTGAATTATTTTGGAATGGTAGTTGGAGGTATAAGGTGAAACTACAACAAGTTAACAATGAAATTAAACACATTCCTAATTCCTTTTTAGGGAGAGATAGGGGGGTATGTTTCTACGCTGGGCAGCCTCGGGCATGCTATAAATGTGGGAATAGGACACACATCTTTCTAGTTCCTGTGACACCACCAGATGTGAGATATGCGGGGAACTTGGACATGGTAATTTTCAGTGTGCTAACCTAGTAAAATGTGACTTATGTGAAGAATCAGGTCGTGGGTACAGGAACTGTAACCGTGGGCGCTTCTAACAAAGCTCTGTCAATAGCCCCGAGTTAATAATACAAAAAGCTCAGGATGAAACCTTCTAAAAATCAGAAAAAGGTCTTCACACTAAGATCACAAAGGTTGAAGGGGTAGAGGAAGAGAGAAAGGTCTTGGGGTCTGAACCTGCTGTTATTTCTAAAGCAGGGTGTGGGCCTCCTGACCCCCTTAGTGTTCAAGAGTTTCCACCAGTTTGTTATCATGATCCTGTAAAAACGAAACCTCTTAGTTCTCACACTGCGGAGAAAAGAGTTACTAGAAGTTCTAAACCTTATCCCCGCCTCCCTCAAAAAAAACATCCCCTGACTTCAGTAGACATTCCTAATTTTGAAATGGAAAATTCTTATGCTATTTTAGATACTGTTACAGGGGATTCTGACATGGATACTGGTACCCCCGCCTTATCACAATCCTATGGGAGTAAAACTTCTACAGATTATAAAGGGAAGAAGAAAAAAAAGAGGAAGAAAACCTAAATGTTTATGATTCCCCTTAATGTTGGATCTCTAAATTGCAGCAGTCTTTTGAATAACTGCAAAAGAACTGCTCTTTTTTATTTTTTTCATCAGTTTGGCCTCGATATATATATATATATATATATATATATATATATATTTTTTTTTTTTTTTACAGGAAACATGGGTCTATACTTCAGACCAGTGTCGGTCCTTAAAATCTGAATGGATCTGGGGACCATTCTATTGGTCCTTTGGATTAGACAGAGCTGACGGTGTGGGGATTCTTTTTGGCTCTTTTAATTTTACTCTCAAAAAATTGGTGGATCTTATACCGGGGAGACTACTTATCATTGATGGATTATGGAAACAGGCTGATTTTCGCTTTATAATAGTCTATGGGCCACAGACAAAGGCGGGTAGGGTGGCTATGTGTAGAGCCCTCTCCCCTATTTTGGCTACCTCTAGTTATATTATTTTGGGGGGAGATTTTAATTGTGAAGTTTCTGGGTTTAGTAGGGGTAAAGCAGGGAAAAAAAAAGTATTGTGACACTATTGCCTTAGAGAGGGTTATTAACTTAGCAGGTTTGAGGAATGGGAGGAGTTATCAGGATAAGGGGTTGAACTACACCTTTAGAAAGGGGTCTTTGATATCTACCATAGATTATCTTTTTTTTTTCTCAAGGAATTTATCCCTTCCGGTCCATAAAACTCATATTACTGAATTCTCTGACCATTTGTTCATCACTCTTTCCTTTAGCGACCCCCTACACAAACCTATAAATAAACCACGATGGAAACTAAATACTTCTGTTTTGCAGGACCCAGGGGTTGTAAAAGGTATATCTTCTCTATTGGCTGCTCAAGTATCTGTTATGGTTTTATATGAGGATTTATGGGACTGGTGGGTGGATACAAAAGATGATATCAGGAAATTCTTCCAAAACTATGGGAAACAACAAGTTACTGCTAAATTTTTACGATATTTAAACCTCAGAAAGAAACTCCAGGGGCTGTTTTCAGTGGCTAATACTTCTAGAGATGATTTTTCTGCCCAAACCTCCCTTACGAAGTCTGCTATGAGGGATTGTCAGTACGATAGAGCACAGACTTTACGTTCCGAGCTTTCCTTTGGCACTCAAAGAACACCATTAGGGAACCCCTTTGAGGCCTTTAAGGACAAAAGGAGCTCTTTAGGATTAGAGGTGTTACAAAATAAGGAAGGGAAATTTAAAACCTCCCAGGATGATTTATTTTCTATTATCCAGGATTATATAAAAGGAACAGGAAGGGCCTAAGATCCAAAGTTGTGACGTTCACCAGTTTTTTCAGGATTTTACTATATCTCCCCAATTTGGTCAGGAAGTGTATAAATTAGCTGATTCTATATTTCGACAAGAGATTTTAGAAGTTTTTTCTTCCTTAAAGGGTGGAGTTTCTCCAGGATTGATGGGTTGTCTTATGAATTCTTTAAACAATTTGGTGAGATTTTAGCTCCCTGTCTTGAGAAGGTTTTTTCCTTTCTACACGGTGTTCATTGTTTACCTGTGCAGTTTTCGGCAGGATTGTTGATATTTATTTTTAAGGGTGGTGATAGAACTCTTTTATGTAACTGGAGACCTATAACCATTTTGAACTCAGATTTCAAGATACTATCCCAAATATTAAATAGAAGGTTGAGATCAGTGTCGGCTGAGTTGTTATATCCTCTTCAGTTTTACGCATTCCAAATAGGAAAATTTTGTCTGCACTTACTATTCTTAGGGAAATAATAGAGTTTTCCAATAGGTCTCCCAATTGGCATTGCATCCTGTCTCTTGACCAAAATAAGGCCTTTGACAGGGTATCTTGTTCCTATTTATTTATAGTATTAGAGAAATATGGTTTACCTTATGATTTTGTCTATTGGATTAAATTAATGTATAAAAAAGTTGTAGTATATCCTGTCATTAAGGGTCAGTATTCCCTCCCAGTTTCTGTTAACTTTGGGGTACGACAGGGCTGCCCTTTGAGCCCTTTATTATATGCATTTTCTTTGGATCCATTACTTAAAATGTTAGATCAGATGGATGGATTACTAAGCATTTCTGGGCATTTGCTTTCAGATACGTGATTGTTCAAACTTATGCGGATGATATTTGTATTTTTCTGACTGCACTGGTTCAAATTCCTATTGTCCTAAGTTGTATTACATAAATATGAGAAGGTTTCTAACTCAAAAATTAATACAAAGAACTCTAGAGGGTTGCTTTTAGGGCCTATAGATCAAGATCAGTTTACAGTATCTGATATTGTGTTTTCCTCCTTACCATGTAAAATCTTAGGAGTAATTTTTGGAGCTCAAAATCTCCCTGTGGATAATTGGGAAATTGCATTGAAAAAGGCAGAAGGAAAGGTTCAAAGGTGGAAGGGATGGAGGTTATCCAAAATAAAAAGGATTTTTATTTAAAAATGTATTATTCCTGGGCTGTTATATATAGCCTTGGTATATCCTCCTCCGTTAGCCCTGGAAACACGTTTGTATGCATTTTTTTTTCAATGCTTTGGGGGAGTAGGCTTAACCCCATTAAACGTTGCTATACCTATCTCCCTATTTCTAAAGGGGGGTTGGGCATGGTGGATCCTCTTAGTTTTTTTTATGGGCTTTTTCTTGCTCAGAACTTTAATTTTGACCCCTCCTTTCCGTTATTGACTCAGCAGTTATGGGTAATGAATAACTTTAAACCCTTTTTTGGTGTTTGGAGGGCACCCCTTACCCCACGGATTCCCAAAAGTATATATATCCCAGGGTTTTTTAAACCGTGTGCTCAGAAGTTGTTTAAATGGTCCCTTTCTTTTCAGTGTATTAAAGATAACATAATGGGTGGATTATATTTCTTTTTCCTGGGAAAATTGTATCCAAGTGAACCTGTATTTGTTAATTGCCCTTCTTTTTGCACTGAATTTGCTCTTAAACAACTTAATTATCATAGGATTCCTTCTCAAATGTGGGAGGTGCTGTGGCTGTCAGTCTATGGAAGGTTATATGTCAAGGGGAATGCTAAGCATAAAATGACTGGAGAAAGATATTGTCCATATATGCTGTGTCAGGCGAAGGAGGAAACTATGGATCATTTTTTATTTAAGTGTTCCTATGCTTCAGGGTTATGGGTTTTTTTAAGCACTAAGCTACAGCTTCCATGGCTACAAAATCTCGACTATCAGGCCTTGGTTTTTGGTTTTTTCTCACCTTTTTGGTTCTTATGATTGGGGTACACTAGCTGTGTTCTTTTGTTGTCTAAAATATTATTTGTGGCAGGCTAGATGCCAGTGGGTACTACAAAAAAAGTTTATGTCATATGAAATTTTTTTTGTACTTATAATGGAGGCAATGAAATCTGTCCATATGAAAGATAAACACTTTGGGACTGCTGGGAAAATATTCAAATAGTGGAAAGGATTCCAGATTTTATTAAATATAAATAAGGGGACTGGGAGCAATATTATAATGGTGATGTATTGGTTGGTTGATTTTCTTTTATAATTATGGTTGTATAAAACAAAATGTATGTGTTTTTTGTTGTTTCTTTTGATGTATTTTTATGTATTTTCAATAAAAACTCCCCTACTCTTTTCGATAAGTGCCATGGGATCTTTAACATCCACCTGAACTACCACCAATCCAGGCAGATGGGACCTCGGTTTAACGTCTCATCTGAAAGATGACACCTCAGAAGTGCAGCACCCCCTCTCATGCTGCACTACAGTGTCAGTACTGGGATATTAACCTAAGAGCCAGATGTGGGCAGATTTGTTTTTAAGTCAATTTCTAAAGCATCTGTTAGGCCAAAAAAAAAAAATACAACATTTCACCATATTCTGTTAGTAATAATGTATTTTAGCAAAAACATTAATATACCTGTCACTAAATTGTGTTTCACTCCTAAACTAAGATATGGAGATTTTAAGTCTGTAAAAGTCCTTGCTCTCGGGTCACACCAACCTTGAGCACATTAAACATTTTGCCGTGGTGCTGTTTACTATCAGAAATGTGTGCCAGGACCCTCCTAATTTACTATCCTCAGTAAGAATCCAGTATGTAAAGTCAAAAGGTAACCTCAGGAGAAAGGATTTTAAAATATGTATAGTGGTAGCCATCACTACTAATATAAAATTTGTAATAAAAGCTGTTTAAAAAATGTCATGGCAATAAAAATGCACCGATGATCAATCTAATCATGTGTGAAATATATTAATGCTAATAAAACAATAAATGAAAATTTTTTCTGACTAATTCAGCTGCTTTAATGTCACTGTTATAAGATCAAATAAGATCCCCTGGTTGCCCCTGAAAAGGGGACTTCTGGATCCAGTGGGCCCATCTGGTTACCAAAATTCAATAACTAAATAAAGACATAAGATTTTTTTTTTTTGTATTATTCATTTTTCCTCCTTCCCCGCATCTCCCCCGTCGACCTCTCCTTCAGGTCATCAATGGTCTTGTTTCCTCCCACCGCTCGCTTGGACCCCACCTACTGCCACCATCCATCCCTACCTCAGATGGCAGTTGCCCTCGGGGTAACCCGGTGTAACCCTTCACCAGATGGGTTCTCCCCCTCAGAGAAGAAAGGCGCCAGTAGGGGACAGCCAGCGCAACTACTTGGCCCCTTGGGTGTTGCTTAGGTGGTCTTTCTGGGGGCCCGACCAGGGCACTCATGGTGGCGGAGTGACCAGATGGTCATCTTCTGGTAGAGCGGGGGAGAAATGTTCCCGCTTTCTCCCTGGAAGCACAGCATGCCATGACATCTAGGCATATGCAGACGTCCACCACGCGCCTCCCCAGTTAATTGGTCAGCGCACGGATACCTCGGTCTCCACGGAGGTCGACGCCGGATCACATTCCCACCCTCCCTGAAGAAAGCGAGCAGTCGTTGGGCGCTCAGCCTTCTCCCCAGCTGGCCCTCCAGCGACCAGAGTCCGTTCCCGAACCTGGGTCGCTGGCGTCGCAAGCAGAAATCCAACTGCTACGCTGACGGGCCAGCTGAAATACATAAGATTAAAAATATCACAAATACCAACTAGTGACCTTTAAAGGGTTTGATATTACTTCCTGTGTTCTTGCTCCATCCACTTGTGCATTAAAATTCTGGAAACAGTGGTATTTGACCTTTGCGGTGTTATTCAAAAAGCACTTTGCATTCACTATAGCTCTACAGTAACTGGTCAGATGTGCTTGTGTTTGTTGAGACTCAAGTTGTCATTGTACACAGGTATGTGAATAACATATCCTTTTATAGTCAGTTATGATGTCATACCCATGCATCATCATTGTCCTGGTCCGTGGTCATGGAACAATAGTCAAAGATCCCTGCAGATTAATAAATCAGTTGCTCTCCCTAGGATCAATAATTTATTGTATTTTAACTTAAAATATACTTGTAACTGCTTTTTGAGGTTACATTTTGTAATTTTGTACTGTATCTTTTTATATGTTTAATACTTATGATCGGGTTATAACTTCTGTTATATGTTGGAATTCTTTTTTTTTTTGAGCCAGGACATTCTTGCAAAGTTGCTTTTGCTCAATGAAACCTTACTGGTAGAATTATAAACTCAAAAACTAGACGGACTTTTGAACTGTTTAAGAAACATATCTGCTGCAATTTTCTGAAGCATTTAAGGCCCTGTACACATAACAACTGAAGATTTGTACCGTTTTAAATAACGGTATCAAAACGTTTTCAAACTCACCACAGCAGCCCGTCCACATTATTGTTCACCGAGTTCGAACTCGGTTGTAACACGGTAATCTCCCGTCTGCATCAGCAGCAAGTAACGTTTTTAAACCCGGTAACTGCGGATTGTAGCACGTTATGTTGGCACTGTAATAGAGGGAAAAAGTGCACGCCCGTCCACACTACAAGGCAACACGCTTTCCTCCTTCAAACCGTTTTTAAAAACGGACTTGAGACTAGCTCGCAGCAGGGTTTAAGCACGGTTTCTTAACACGCTTTGAAACCGTGCTTAAATGCGGACGGGCGACGTGTTTGCACTAGTTAAAACATTTTAAGCACTTTAAAACGTTTTAACTAGCCTGATGTGTACAGGGCCTTAGAGTGCCACTTTTGATTTATCCTTGGTAGTTTACTCCAGGTATAAAAGACAGTATTGGGTCAGTGGTGAAATAACAATCATAATAAAAAGTACAAACAAAACAAACCAAATTAAAAATATTAAAGTAAAAAAAAAAAACATAAAAAAAAACCTGCTCCATGTATAGTGGGATAAAGTACGACTCAAAAGGCCATGAAAATCATTCTTTCATAATTACAGAATTGTAGAATCAATGGAACTTTCATGAATTCACCACATTTTTGAGAATTGAATTATATAGCTGTTTCTTATTAAATAAATGACAAATCAGGCTAGCTTATCATTAAGAAACATCATGCGTTGGTGAGGAAACTGTCGCAAAGACCAGAATGAGCACCTTTACTGAAAGAATAAGGCAGGACAGAGCAGTAACTGTTATAGGCGCATGCACTAATGCACTTGCACGGTGTACAGCACTGCAGCGTTTGTAATAGAGTGTGACTACTGTCCCCGCAGATTCCGTTTTACTTTCTGTAGTACAGACACTGCTGTCCCTGCCGAAGCCGGGACATTTCCTTCACCAAATGCACTACTGCCCCAGCAGATGCTGGGACACTTCCATCAAAGGCACTACTGTCCCTGCAGAACTCATCTGTGGGGACACCTTCTGTAACACAGAAACTACTGTCCCTGCACATGCTGGGACGTTTCTGCACTAAAATCCCTGCAGATCCGCATCTGTGAAGACACCTTCTGCAGCACAGACAGTACTGTCCCTGCAGATGCTGGCACACTTCCTGCACCAAAGGCACTACTGTCCCTGCAGATGCTGGGACACTTCCAACACCAAAGGCAGTACTTTCCCCGCAGATCTGCATCTGCAGGGACACTTTCTGTAGCACAGACACTACTGTCCTCGCAGATACTTGGACACTTCCTTCCCCAAAGGCACTACTGTCCCTGCAGATCTGCATCTGCAGGGACACCTTATCTAGCACAGACACTACTGTCCCCGCAGATGCTGGCACACAACCTGCAACTAAGGTATTATTGTCCCCGCAGATCTGCATCTGCAGGGACAATTTCTGTAGCGCAGACACTACTGTTCCCACAGATGCTAGGACATTCCTGCACCAAAGGCATTACTGTCCCCGCAGATCTGCATCTGCGAGAACACCTTCTGTAGCGCACACACACACACACACACACACACACACACACACCTGTCACCACAGATGCTGGGACACGTCCTGCACCAAGGGCACTACTGTGTCTGCAGATCTGCATCTGCGGGGATACCTTCTGTAGCACAGAAATATGTTCCCGCAGATGCTGGGACACTTTGTGCACCAAATGCACTATTGTCCCTGCAGATCCATATCTGCGGCGACACCTTCTGTAGCAGACACTACTGTCCCCACAGATGCGGAGGCACCTCCATCAGCAAAGGCACTGCTGTCCCCACAGAATCGCATCTGTGGGGACACCTTCTGTAGCACAGACACTACTGTCCATGCAAATACTGGCAGAGTTCTGCTACAGCAGTCCTTACTGTCCCTGCAGCTCCGCATCTGCGGGGACACCTTACGTAGCACAGATATTACTATCCCAGCTGGTGCTGACAGAGTTCCATTCCCTCAGGCACTACTATCCCAGTACATCTGCTGGTACACTACCTAGCACAGACACTACTGTCCCACCAGATGCTGAAAGAGTTCCGTTCCTGCAGGTACTACTATTCCTGTATATCCACATCTCCTGGGGCACCTTACGTAGCAGAGACACTACTGTCCCTGAAGATGCTGGCAGAGTTCTGTTACCATTGGCACTTCTGTCCCAGCATATCCACATCTGCTGAGACATGTTACCTAGCACAGACACTACTTTCCCAGCAAGATGCTAGAAGATTTCTGTTATCACATACACTACTGTCCCAGCACATCCGCATCTGTTGGGACAGTTGACCTACCACAGATACTTCTATCCCAGTATCTGGTGGGACACCTCCCTTTACCCCAGGCATTATTGTCCTGGCAGAGTTCTTTTCAGCCAGTCATCTACTGGCCACTTACCTTGTGTGACATATTGCTTGTGACAGATAGCGCATGTTATGAGAGTTCGGTTAACCTCATATGCCAGTTTTCAAATTTTTTTTTTTTTTTTTATTCTTGCTCTCATGGTTACCTGCTTGGATCTCATTTCAGTGATGCAATGCCACCTTCCGCTTCTCCAACTGCACCTCTTCAGGACAGTCTTGGATGGTAGGCATCCCCTTACATACCGTGATCTGCCTCCTGTTTGCCCCATAATGTATGATCACTTCTGCTACTCCCCAGCAGCTGAACCCCTCCATATCTGGTTTACATTGCAGAATCCATCTCAGATGCTTCTTTGGAGGTACAAATGATGCAAGCCCAGAGTGGTCGTGGTTGGTTAATCTGCTCAAGATGCTCCCATTTTCTGTATTTTTTTTTTAATTTATTTCATAATTTGGATTTACAACCTTTGAGTCAAAGACTCCTTTACAAAGGCACCTCGTCGCAGGGAGGGTAAACAACTGGTGGTGGAGTACAACAATGGAGAACATTACAGGTGAAAGACAATAAAAGAACACACAAAGCAATTCCAGTAATACAAAGGTGTACAAAAGCTTCAATTAGTTACAATTAGTCTAGTATATAAATAAGGTATACTCTAGGTGTTCTAGGGAGCGATACCTGGGGGAGAAGGCAGTCCAGAAGGACGTTGTCTGTAAGTTGGGCCAGGCGGAGCTCTAGGTATGGGCCAGTCAGGGGCATTTACAGCTCCAAGTGTCAGTGAGGTGGTTTCTGAGGGCGATTTTGAAGTGGACGATTTTTGGGGATGTTTGTGATATGAGTGGGAAGGGAGTTGTACCAAGTGGGGGCTCTGTGGTGGAATGATCTTTGGGCGAGAGAGGTCCTGGCTCTCGGGACCTGGAAGGTGGCTTTGGTTGCGCTTTGGGGGGCAACTGAGTGGGAGGCCAATTTTAGGGATGCAGCAACCCCAAGGGGGGAAGAGCCTAAGTAGTGATTTTTTTTTTGCCAGTATACAGGTGTGGTAGCACAAGTGCTCATCAAAGGTGAGTAAGTTCGAGGAGGAGTAGAGCTGGCATGTGTGCGTTCGGCTGGGGGCACTGGTCAGGAGCCTGCAAGCCTTGTTGATCGAGGTCTGGACTTTGGTGAGGGTGGTGGGGTCAGCGGCCGCATAGATAGGGAGCCTGTAGTTGACCAATGACAAGATGGAGGAGGTGATAGCCAGCCGGAGGGCATTCTGAGGGAGGTAGTCTTTGTGGAGGTAGAGGAGTCCAATCCGGGTGTTTACAGCAGTGGACAGGGAATTAAGATGAGAGTGGAAAAAGACAGCCGAGTCGAAGGTGATACCCAGAGATTTGTATGCAGACACCTGTTCAAGGGGATGTAGGGTGCTGGGGAGGATGAGAAGGGGGGCATTTCTGGAGTTCCTCTGGCGGTGGGCAAAAAGCATATATTTTGTCTTCTTGAGATTTAGAACTAGACGGTGGTCGAGGAACCATTTTTCAGCTTGGCTGAAGGTGAGCTGCAGAGAGTTCTGGAGGGTACTGGGGTCAGGGTGGGAGGTGATGAGAACCACATAGTTGGCATATAGGAGCATACTGCCCGAGCAGGAGCTAGGAAGGGTGTTTAGAAAGAGACTGAACAATGTGGGGCCCAGGATGGAACCCTGGGGGACGCCTGACGAACAGGTAGGGCAGCTGATGGGGTACCATTTATCTTGACCCACTGGAATCTAGCATGGAGATGTCTGGAGAACCAGGCAAGGGGGCCAGAGGAGAAGCCTAGTTGATGGAGGGAGTCAAGCAATAGGGGGTGACACACAGTGTCAAAGGCCTTAGCTAGGTCAATGAACACTGCCCCAGCAATGTCCCCAGAGTCAAGTGCAGTGTGTATTTGCTGTGAGAACTCTAGGAGGGCTGTGGTGGTGCTGTGTCCAAGGTGGAAGCCATGCTGTTCTGGAGATAGTATACTGTATTTGGTTAGATATTCCATGAGTTGGGTGGATATTATTTTTTTCCAGGGCTTTAGAGAGTGGGGGGAGGATGGAGATCGGTCTGTAATTATCTGGTAATGTGCTATCTCCATTCTTATGAATTGGGGTAATTTCAGCTGATTTCCAGGCGCTCGGGTATTGACGTGTCCCAGATTCTGCAGGGACAGTAGTGTCTGAGCTACACAAGGTGTTCCTGCAGATGCAAATCTGCGGGGGCAGTAGTGCCTTTGGTGAAGGAAGTGTCCCAGCATCTGCAGGGACAGCAGTGTCTGTGCTACAAGAAGTAAAACGGAATCTGCGGGGACAGTATTGTAATATGGGGGTTCCTTTGTTATGTGTTGAGGAAAAAAATTGTTTCTGCTTGCCCAAGTCACTTGTGAAAATGGTATCTCCTAGATAACCTACTCCGCAAACAAATGCATAAATCAAGAGATAAGACTTTAAGATAATGTATGTAAATACATCTCTCTGTGGATCAGTGACCACCAAAGCACAAGGAAACCGTGACTTTTACTCTACTTTCCAGTGCCACCATCCAGCAGACAGCAGCTCAACCTTATTCACATCTGCTTGACTTTCAGAGTGGCCTGTCCTATTCGCCAATGAGCAGTACCAGAGTCTAGAACAGACATTTTTTTTTTTTAATAAAGACACACATCAGGACCATAAAGTGCACATCATCATGACCGCCCCCATTCCATGTGAGGATGACCCTCTCCCCATCCGTGGGTGACTGACAGAGGGAGAGTCTACATATGTCATGCTACCTCTCAAGGACCATCTGCACACAGGTAACAACATTGTTGCAGGGGTACAGGGTCCTGTCTACAACACTTGTGTCTCTGTGCAAGACCTGCAGGAATGTTACTGGTTTTCTCTCCGCCTGCTTGCATTTAAATCCCAGCTTCAATCAAACATGCACCGCTGCACACCGGAGACCAAGCAATTCTGAAACTCCCTTTCCCAACAGGGATAAGGTAGGTCATAAAAGTTATTTTCCCACTTTGACAGCATAGAAGGTAGGTCAATTTTATGTTGCAGAATCAAATACTTGAATGGTGAGTGTACCTTACGTGGCAGAATATATCCCCCAAAACTACACAGGTTATAAATGAAAAGGACTCCTCACGCTCGAAACATGCACACTGGTCAATCTTTGGTTGTAGAATTCCCATGGTCAGTGAAGGCTGTTCACAAAGTCTTAAAGGAGACAGTAATTTGATGTTTTTACCACTTTATATCTAAAAAAAAAATGCCATCATGAAACTTTGTATATCCCGAGACTGACCATGCATGCCAAATTTTTGGCTATTTAGTTGAAGTACACCAAAGTTATTAATGTGCAAAATTTTGAATTTAACATTAAAGTGCTGTACCAACCCTAACAATAGGGGTGCTACCGCACCCTTATAATATAATAAAATAAATATTAATTCATCCCCTTTACACTTTTATCTGTAAAGACTTGAAATGAATTCCACAGAATCATAGGCCATAGAAATGGTTTCTCTTTCTTCCTACCAAAACAATCCAATCCATCAATTCCAGCCTCCAGAAATGGCCTGATGTTCAGGTTGGCATACAAAAGCCATTACACAAATAGGAGACCTCTTTAGGAACAACGAGTTATCTTTTGAGGAGTTCAGTAATATTTATAATTTATCAGCTGGTCACTATCCTGCTTACATACAGGTAAGCAACTTTATTTTGAAACATTTATTACATGGGGAGGTGGCTCCAGTGGTGTAACGTTTGTGCAATAGTTGAGGGGGGACACAAACATAAGAGAATTTTATAGTAAGTTATTCAAGATTGCAATGATGAAATGTTTGGGGGACCTGTCCCCCCCCAATAATTGCACCCCTGGGTGGCACATTAGTCACCTGCTGGAAGTTTTAGTTACTAGTGAGTGCACATAAGCTATTAAATTAATAAGTAGAATTTATGCAGTGATTCAAGATAAGAGTAACACACACACTCTGACTCACTCTCTCTCTCTCTCTCTCTCTCTCTCTCTCTCTCTCTCAAGAGCTTGTAGCACCATCTCTCTATCGTCCCCTCTCACTTTAAAGAGGATGTAATACCAAAAAATAGAAAGCAGAATTTTAGTTATGCTGGCTCGCGCTTGCGCACCAGCCAACATATTGCAGTAGTAGCTGATTTGGAGGTGCGGTCACTGTGAGCAAATGCAGGGCACGCATCAGTAGGTGCGTCCCTCATTCCCCAATAAGCCAGCATGCAGGTGCTGACACCAGGCACACGTAAACTGGACACCAGATCAAACAAAAGTGCCGCTGCAATGAGGCACAAGCTCAACATGCAGCGGCACAATAACACACCTCCCGACGTGCCTTTACTGGAGAAGTTTTCCAATAAACATGGTGGCACCGACTGCCGCTGCGCACAATGCCAACTTCAGGGGTGCCCAATCCCCCTGTCAGCATGCCCCGACCCACTTAATTTGCAGACGGGGGAGCCCACTCCCTGTCGGCATGCTGCCCCCCCCCATTGCAACTGTGTGTCGAGGGGGTGCCCAATCCCCCTCAGCATCATGCTCCCCCAACAGTCTTTCTTGACCGATGGGGAGCCCACTCCCTGTTGGCATAATGTCCCTAACCCCCGATTTGTGATGTGTGCCAAGGGGGTGCCCAATCCCCATTGGCATCATGCGCGACTCTCCCACCCGTTTCTGTGCCGACAGGGGGTCCAATTCCCGTCGGCTGCTATCCCCTTCCCCATAATGCAGGTGATACATTGGGAGCCCACCCCAGTTTACAAAACAAACACCTGCAAAAACAGAAAACTGGCTCTCATTGTCTTTTTTCCCTGTAAAAGAAGAAACGGTCCCTCACGATCTCTCATGTCCCCTCCCCCAACCCGTGCCCACCCTCCGCTTACCCTGCCTCCCCACACCCCCTCACCTCACACTTACCTCCAGAGCCCGGTGTGACGATCTTCGGTGGACCGGGAACACGTCTGCACTCTTCAAAGCTGACCGCGAACTGAAGAAATGCCGGTAAGCTGTATAATGGCATAAATAGGGTTTTTTTCAACTTTGGTGCATATCTCAGGCATTTCTGTGAATTCTTAAACCAAATTTTCAACATGGGGTTATTGGAACTCCTCCTCATGAATTCAGTCATTGTCATGGCGTTATTCAGTCCCAAAAGGTGATTTCGCGGTCACTGTACAGAATCACCTTCCGGGACCAATTAACGAAACGACAATGCCACTGTTCATGAGGTGGGCTCTCAAAATGCCTATGTTGCAAATTTAATGGAAAAATCCAAAAAGTGACTGTTCTACAATCGTGCATTGCGCAGTTTCCACGCACGCTCATAGCTTCATGAATTTGTAATATTTTCATTCCAGATTTTCAACATTGGCATTTTTCCGCACCTCCTTACGAACAGTACAGTTGTCATTTTACATATCCTGGCCGAAATGTGTTTTCGCACTTCCGACACAGAATAGCATGGTCACTGTGGGAAATCAGTTTTAGGGACAGATTAAAAAAATGACAGTGACACTGTTCATGAGCAGAGGTACTAAAATGCCTATGTTGAAAATTTGGTGATGAAGGTCCATAAAATGACTGTGTTACAAGCATACGCTAGCAGTTTCCACGCACCTTGTAACTTCGCAAATTTGCAATATTTTCATACCAGATTTTCAACATTGGCATTTTTCACACCTCCTTATGAACAGTACAGCTGTAATTTTTCACATCCTGCCGAATGCTTTTCACACCTGTGGTGCACAATGGCGTGGTCACTGTGGGAAATCAACTTTTGGGACAGATTAACAAAATCACAGTGCCACTGTTCATGAGGGGAGGTCCCAAAATGCCTGTGTTGAAAATGTGGTTAAAAAATATCCCCAAAATAATTGGGTTACGGACGTGTGTTGCGCAGTTCCTATGCATACTCATGACTTCACCAATTTTTCATATTTTCACTCCAGATGTTCAACGCTGTCATTTTTTAACATCTTCTCATGAACAATACAGTTGTCATTTTTCACACCCTGCCCAAAATGTGTTTTCAGGCCTGTGGCACCAAATGGCACAGTCGCTGTGTAAAACCACCTTTCAGCTAACAAACTGATAGTGCTGCTCTCCATGAGGTGGGGTCACAAAAAGCCCATGTTGATAATTTGGAGTGAAAATTCTAACAAACGTCTACAGCGTTAGGGTTTCCAACTGTTACATCCCACCCTGTAGAGACTGACAGGCATCAGGGGTGTGACTTGGGATCATCGGCTGTAATGCTCATGACATTCCACCCCCACCCTGCAGCCAGTGACAGGCATCAAGGTGTGCCTTGCAGTGCTCGGCCCCAATGTTCACCCCATTCTCCTGTACTGCACCCATCTCAGCATATTTCCTTATGAAATGGGGTAAGTATAAGGCCCAAAGACCCCAAAGCACACCACACTTGTCGGTGTCTACAGGGTAGGGTGAGGTGAAATGGCATGAGCGTTATAGCTGACGACCCAAAGGCACATCCCAACGCCTGTCGGTCTCTGCAGGGTGGGGGTGAGATTGGCGTCAGTTCAATACTTCACTGCCATTCCTATTATGCATCTCTGACTCCTGCACTACCAATGCCAGCGAGACAACTTTCGACAATGACAAATGCTCGTTTTTAAGAGAAGTGTCTTATTACTATTTATTTATGAAGGATTTCTTTTTTTATAAGTTCTCATCAGATAGTTTTGTAACAGTATGAAATTGGGTGTGATGTAAAATGCAAGGACATAACTAGAAGCAGACAGAGCATGCTAGAAAATGGGTTACAAAAATCAGGTCTCTTACTGGCTGTGCCCCTTACCCAGGAGTACAGTTATGTGCCACAGAATGGGGAAAAACAATTCCCAGTGCCAGTCCACCTCAGTCAGTACTAAGCAGCATCACTGTACACCTTTGGAATTTTCAAAAACTAACCAGCTGTCATTTTATTTTCACTCACTTAGTGAGCTTACTTTCTCCCTGCTTGCTCTACCTGTATCATATCACAGCCGCTCTGTGAACGGATGGCTCCTCACTATTTACACCTGATCCCCAGCACTCAGTCAGAGACATAAAAATGTTTTTTGTGTGTTATCTATTTTCCCCTCCTACGTGCTCCATGCCCCAACACTCCTTCAAGCTGCCTAGGTCCCCTCCTACCCACCACCTGTCCCCTTACGAACCTCCTACCTCATATGGCAGCCACCCCCAGGGTAACCCAACGTAACCCTTCGTCAGATGAGTCCCCCTCCTCTGAAGGGGAGGGCAGCACAACTACTTGGCCCCAGGGTGCTGCTAAAGCAGATATGGCTCCTTCGAGGCTTCGGCTGACCAGCAACCATCATCCAGCTGGTCGTGGAGCGATTTCTGCTTTTCTTGATTGTTCCCTTATTGTGCCGCCCATGCAGTGCTCCTGGTCTCCACCAGGAGCTGCTGCCGAGTGATGTTACCCTGCTACCCACCCCAGGAAAGGCGAGCAGTCCCATGAACGCTCAATTCTCTCCTTCCCCTGCCAGCCCCCAGCGTCCGTTCCCGAACCCGGGTCGCTGGCACAGCGCGAGGTGTCACGTCCAGTGCCTCAACCCTCAGTGCCACCAGGCCAACCGAAATCAACATTTTAAAAAAAACAAGTGACCTCTGTTGTAATGCTCCCTCTTCACTCTGCAATGTCTCACCAAGTTTCATGTCACAGCCGCTTAGCCACTACTGACTGCGGCTCACTGCAGTTTAAAAAAGCAACACTAAAAAAAAAAAAAGAGAAAACATGATTTGAATATGCAGTTCCGACCAGCGAACGGGGAGGTGGGGTTAATGACAAGAAAAGGAAGGTGGCTCACAAAAACAAGTTATGCCACTTTCTAACTAGTGACATTCTCCCTCTTTGCTTTATGCCTCCACCAGTATCATAGCACAGCCGCACTGTAAACGGATGGCTCTCCGCCATTTATACCCGCTCCCCTGCACTCCGTCAGAGACATCAAATTTTTTTTTTTTTAAGTGACCTCTCCTGTAATGCTCCTTCCTGACTCTGTGTAATAGGCGAGGGTTTGCTACTGACGCCGACCACTCTCAAAATGACCTGGTCGGGTCAGGGCATAGGTCCAACCCAGTTACAACTTGGAAGAGAAAAACATAAGGTAATCTGACTACGCCAACCACCCGGAGGTGGATTTCTGTGTGATGCCCATCCAGCAGGTGTCAGGGAAAAACAGGGTCGGGGCACCTGTGATCACATGCAGGCTGAAGGGTGGCGGCACAATAAACATTTCTATTAAAACCCTGTATTTGTATCTTTATTTCTAGAAAACATTACTACTTAGGGCACTTTATAGACAGATAAAACAATTCAAGTTATTAGATTACATAAAATCGCTGGAGTACTGTCACTTCGTGGCCATCTTCAGCTGGCACACAGGTACTGGCATAAGGACAATGTCATCACAGGGGTCCAAAAGCATTGCAATAAAACAATTATGTACATTTATTTACAGGCAGTTCACTTTGGAGTGCGCGTTGCCCTTTTAAATCTGGCCTCTGGAGCAGGCCACTTGAATTCCGATGTCAGGCATTAATCCACACTAAGGTATACAGTTCCTTGCTCTATGGAGACTTGCATTTATTTTGCCCCATTTAAGCCACTTTTGTAAGCAGTACTAAATGCTCATTTAATGTTCCTCCCCCTTTTAGACTGAAGGGGCCTGTCGTTGCCCTTTTAAGACCACTGTACAGGCAGTCAGTCATATTTACATAATCCCAGCCCCTTCTCCCACTGTTAATGGGGCTCTCTCATAGCTCTAAACCATGGGTGGTCTTTGCTGGGGCCTTGCCCGCCCTACATTTTCCTGGCTCCTCAGAGCCTTTTCTGACCTGCCCCGTGGGCAGTCCCATATTTGGGGCCTTGCCCTTGCCCTTGCCCCAGTCACTGCTGGTACCTGGAGCACCCAAGATTTTATTTTAAAAAAAGTTTGTTTTTCTTCCGGTGGCCAGCAGCCGAACTTGGTGCTGCCACCACTCACTCTGCCGCCCTCCATCTGCTCCTGGGCTGGGATTGCTGCTGGCTGTATGGGGAGGCCTGGATCTGCCTCCTTCCATGGACCCTTAGCTGTCGGAGGGAGGGGATGGTCTTCTGCTGTTGCCACCCCCTCTCCCGGAACACCTCCCACTTTTGGGCTAATGGAGGGGACAGCCTGGCCCTACTGCCCCTCCCAACAAACTGTTGCTGGGTGCTGGATGATGGAGAGGACAACCTGGACCTACCACCCCTCCCGACTGGACTGCTGGGACACACAGGTGGAGGGAACTGCTCTCATCTGCTACCACTGCCCCTCCCGACGGTGATGCTGCTACAGAGGGGCCAGCCTGGACTCGCTGCCCCTCCCAACGACCACTTTACTGTCGGGATGCCAGATGGAGGGGCTGGCCTGAGGTTGCTGCCGCTGCTCCTCCCATTGAGACTTACCGCTGGTGCGATACCGGGAGACTCAGTGGAGTACTGCTGCCACCAGAGAAGAGGGAGCGATCGCTGATGGACCAGCCGGGACCTCAGGACATCAAGCGAGTCCCTTCCCTTTTGCCGAGCCCCAGCCAGCCTAGAGCTCCCTCACACTTGCTGCTGCTCTTTCTCGCTCGACCCAGACTGAAATTGTGAAAGAGTGAAGTCACCCCCCCCCCCCCACCTTTTTTCTCTAGGAAGATAGTGGATCCTGGATGTACTTCTGTTCTGTGTCGTAACTGTAATGTTTTGTTTGTTGGGCTGGCCACCCACTTTGTTTATATGTTGTCTTGTCACTTGTCCGTCCTCTTTTTACCTCTTTCCAGTACATCCCAGTATCACTAATCTGCCTATAGAAAAAAAGACTTGTGATAATAATAAATGGTGAGGATGTCAGAATTGCTTCCCTGTATAGTAAAAGCATCCTGTCCTCTTTGTTTATGTGCCTGGAGCTTGCTATATGTTCCTTATAATGCAAATGTTTGTATTTTCCTTTTTAAAATGATATATGGAGCTATTTGTGCTCTGCAGGCTCCCTCCTTGTTAAACTGCTGGCTTATATTTCGGTTTATGAGGGTTTGTTTTGAAGAAATAGCCCTCCACAAAATGTATTGCAGGGTGCTGTTTTAAATGTCCGGTTTAAGCCCTGCTTTACCTGCTGTACCTCCGTGGGCTTGCTTGTGCCCTGTAAGGTTTAAAAATCATGTTGAGAACCTCCTGGTTCTCTCCCCTGTCCCGTTTTGCCCTTCTGGCAGGAGCACTTGGAAAATGCAGCTCTCTCTTTGTAGTTATGCCGCTGAGCTCCTGCAGGACTGTGCAAATACAAGCGCCGGTAATTTCAGACCCGCTCGAACATGCGCACGATCGCGAAGGCATTTAGCCTTCTAATTTTGCCCCGAGTGATGTTCTCTACCGAACAATGATAGTTTTTAAGTTTACATACCCTCCGGAGCTGAACTGGAGTACTTTTGGGCTGATTAAAAGCCTTTTATATAATGAGGGACTTCCTGCTTCCTACAGCATTTCAGAGCCTTGGATTCCATCCTCCTTCTGCTGCAGCACTTCTCTTAAGAGCCGGCCGGCCACAATATAAATCCTTTTATGCTGCTGCTGAAAGGGGTGGTGTGTCCAGAGGCCAGAAACAATGCTTAAAACTCCTAAAAAGAGTGTAATTTACTTCCACGACCGTATATAGTTATACCGATTTAAAGTTATATTGTTGCTATAAATAAAATAAACTCATTGTAAATAAAGATATAAGATTTAAAGTAAGGTATGGGGGTGGAGCCAGAGAGTCACCTGACCCCTGCATTGTATATAAACTGAGCACCTAGAACAGGTAATCAGATAGGATGGAAAGGTAGAGTTGGTAAAGACAGAGCATCCGATGAGAGGAAATCATTAGATGGGATGTGATGCTGTAAACAGCCTTAAAGCTAGCAATTCCTAAACTTAGTTTATGTTGTTTTACTTCTTTTATTTTGCCGTTTCCAGTTCGCGTTATAATTTCTGTAAATAAATTTTTTTTTTTTGCTACATTTTTGCCTCGGTGGTACATCTGTATCTACAGCCTGCGACAGGAATGAACGGCCACTGCTGTTCAAATGGGCTGAGGATTCCGTCTTGGAATCCTCTCAAGCCCATCCCTGCCTACATGCCCTCAAGAGCAGGTACCCAGCGCAAGGTAACGGGGGTGCTAAGGAGCTGCATGTAAGGAAAACAAAATGAGTAGGAATTTTTTGGCTGGGGCTCTACGTTGGGGGGGTACCTACCCAACCCTGGGGTACCTAGCTAGGGGCACAAAATGGGGCACCTATCTAACCCTGGGGCACCTCCCTGCCTACCCCACCCCAAAGCACCCAGATGCCCATTTTTGGAGGGCACCAGTCCTCTGGGGCACATCTGCAATGTCTGACCAAATTTTATGTCACAGCAGCTTAGCCACTATGCCATTCTGACCACAGATCACTGCAGTCTCAAAAAGCAACAATTTAAAAAAAATTGATTATGCTGTCTCGATCGGCATACCAGCAGTTGGGGGGTTTGAATACATACAAAAAGGAAAAAGTTATGCCAGTTTTCTAACTAGTGACTTTCTCCCTCTTTGCTTTGTGCCTATACCAGTATCATATCACAGCCACTCTGTGAATGGACAGTTCCCCACTATTTACACCCGCTGCTCAGCACTCGGAGAACCATTTACACTTGTTCCCCAGCACGCAGTCAGAGAAATCAATGGTTAAAAAAAAAAAAAGAAAGAAAGAAAAAAAGATGATCTCTGCTGCAATACTCCTACCTCACTCTGCAATGTCTCACCAAATTTCCTGTCACAGCCACTATGCCATTTTGACTGAGGCTCACTGCAGTCTAAAAAAGCAACATTTAAAAAAAAGGAACTGAATGTGCTGTCCTGATCGGTGCACTGGCAGGTGGGGGGGGGGGGTTGAATACATATGTAGCGGGTGAAAAACCAGGAGGGAAAAAAACCTACAAAAAAAAAAAAAAAAAAAAATAGTCTGGCATAGGTACATTTTTAAGAGACAAGAAAAATGTTTAAGTGTCATGCACTTAACAGTATGCATAGGTAAATTTTTAAGGTAAAAGGAAAAATGGTAGCTGTAATGCCATTACTAATAGCATGACATAAGTGCATCTTAGCAATTCAGGTAGTCACCGCACATCTGATGAAGTTAGTGCCCTGATCCTGTGTTTAGAGCATAGAAGTGTAGCCCGGTTGGCTGGTATTTAGATCTGATGTGCCACGTGGACCCCGCAGATGTTTTGAAAGTTGGGCTATCAGAAGACCTGGAGGATGGGTCGAGACCTCAGGTTGTTGAGGATTAATTTATCCAGTTCCTGTGCACTGCCAGTGCAGTGTACCAGTCGTATACCCCTCTGGGGGCTGCTGGTGGGGAGCAGGTGCCAACCCTCCACCAGATGGGTCTATCAGAGGGGGCTAAATGGCTCGCTAGGGACGCTGAAGCCGTAGGGCAGAGTGAATGTAACCCCTTTGGGAGTTATGTTAAAATGTGTTCCTTTAACAAGGCTTCTGCTTTCTTCTGTGATGCCAATCTGTACCCTTGGTTTGACCTAGCAGCAGCACTGCTTGAGCATTCTAAAGGGTTGGGGCTGGAGCTCTTAGTTTTGAAAGAACTGAGCATTCTCGTCAGTTAGAAGGAACCCCCAGCCAGGCATGTAGTGCCCGACTCCTTCTGTGTAAACCCTCTTCTTAGAGTTGGTGTCAAATAAAAACTATGTTGTCAAATAAAAACTAGCTGTTCGTGGTGGCTGCCATTCTGAACATTAGTCACAACAGGGGGTGCCTCTCTCCAGAAGGAGGAATACCAGTTTTGGAGTTCGTAGGAGCGTCTTTGAAAGGACTGCCAGCCTGTGAACAAACTTGAGGAACAAGGTGACGTTTAACCTTTTTAGATTGTTGTGCCAGTTGCAGAGGGTTATGATTCAAGCATTTAAAGAAGTTTGCTAAATATCAAAAGAATATTTCCTGTCACAGTCTACCTCTTAAAAAAAAAAGGGCTGTCATACGATCTTATGCCATTGAGTTGAAGTGCCAGAAAGGACACCTGTTATAACCGTTGGGCTAGCAGTATAGCTGAGAGGTTAGAGTAATGAGCTGTGAACAAGCTTGGTACATCCAGCAGACCAGACCTGGGTTCGATTCTCACAACCTCCACTTGCATATTGTGCGACTCTGAGCAGGTCAGTCACTTAACCACCCAGTGCTCCCAGGTCGCCCCTGAAAACAGGCACTTGTGCCTAGTGGGCCTTACCCAGTTACCAAATACTAAAAAAAAAAAATGCCCTCCATCGGCAAATAAGGGCTGTGGGTACTTCCACAGTGAAGAGTTCTAAGGAAAATTGTCAATTTAGTGCTGTCTGCCTATAGTAAAATGTGACAGTTTACAGAAGTCTGTGTCACACAAAGTGAAAGACTGATTACTAGCCCTGTGGCTAGTATGTGAAAAGTGCCCAGAAATGTGTCAGTGAATTCTGCCTGCTGAGTTGGACTTTTGGGACCCTTTCCTCACGGGGGTCAGCACTTGCGTGAGGGATAGGGTGGACATCCAGTGGCACCTCGGACCACCAGGGGATGCTCTGCCCTCCATTACCCCTAAATTATAGCCTTGTGAGCCTGTCCTCTAATGTGGACTTGGACTCTTCTCTCATGGGGGTCAGTGGCTTGAGAGAAGAGTGGGAGGCTTGGTCCGTGGCACCTTGGACCCCCAAGGGACCACAGCCTCTCCCTGCCGTTTAAATTGCATTGCAATGACTTACAAACCACAGCTAATTCTTTCAACCTACATTTCTCTGATCTCTCCCAATATACCTCTTCCTTCGATCCCACTCCTCATCAGGAACCTGTCTGGATAAGTTGGAAGTGTTGTCCCCTGTGCCTCCTTATACTCCTCCATTCTATTTTAAGGCTGTGTCTAGAAAGGAAGTCCTGAAGCTCCTGAGGTCCATCTCTGATCATACCAGCTCTGGCTCAGACTCCCTTGAACCCTGCCTCTTGAAACTTGCAGCTCCCCTTATTGCATTACCGCTGGCCAAAATTTATACGTTATCACTTTCAGGTGGAGTAGTCCCTGACCTCTGGAAAGCTGCTTGGATCACATCTGCACTTAAAAAAGGGGATCCTAAGGTTGTCATGAACTACAGACCAATTGCCATACTCTCGGTACCGAGCAAAATCCTGGAGAAAATTGTCGCAACTCAGACAACTGACTATCTACTTAAGCACAGCCTGCTCTCGGATACCCAACATGGCTTCAGGAAAGGACACAGCACAACGACTGCACTCCTTAAATTCACCACAGACACTCTTTCAAAAATGGATACTGGCAATCTGACTGGGGCTGTTTTTATTGACCTCACAAAGGCTTTTGACCTTGTTGATCACACTCTGCTTCTCTCCTTGCTTCGACACCTGCATTTCTCCTCCTCTGTTGTTGACTGGTATGAAAGCTACCTGACAAATACCTGTAGAACTCAAGTGGTGAAATTTAATTCCTCTCTATCGAACAGTACCACCATTAACATTGGCGTACCTCAGGGCTCCATCCTAGGGCCCCTCCTATTCTCTCTTTATATAACATTGGAGCTGCTCTAAAATCCTGCTCTGCTATTCTATATGCTGATGATGTTGTCATCTATACAAGTTCTACTAATATAGACACTATCAACACAACCCTTTCCTCTGACTTTGACAATATCCAAAACTGGCTATACGACCACAAACTGGCCGTCAGCACTAGCAAAACTAAAGCCATGCTGCTTGGATCAGCCCCAAAGCTTGCACAACAGCACTGACTGTGCAGGACTCGGAAGGCCAATTACTGGAATGTGTGACCTCTTTCAAGTACCTGGGCATCCTGCTAGATCAATCTCTTTTTTTTTGAAATTCAACATCTTTATTGTTTTTAAAGTTGACAGAAAGTGAGAATCAGTATAAGGCTGAATCAGACATAAGCCCCCCCCCCTCAAAAAACCATTAGTGTAGAAAAGACACCAGAAAATTATTAGCACAAATAAAACAAAAAAACAGAAATAACATACTGTTCTACCCGGCCCCCTGCCCCTCCCCTAGTTTCCCTTCCCCCACCCCTGGGGTGTGCCTTTTTATTCTTTATTCTATATCCAGCATGCTAAGGAAGTAACAAAAAAGAAAACTGGCAGTCCAACAATACCAGATTTCAAAACAACAAATAGAAGAGAGCAACAAGGATAGTAAAAACCTAACTAGTCAGAGGTAGCTATTATGTGGGTCTTAGTTCAAATATAATGCATATAGTTTCCCCCATTTCAGGTGGAAAGAAGTCATACAGTTCCTGGAGCTTGCTATTAACTTCTCAGTATTTAAACAAAGAGACATTTCCTTAATCCATTCAGCATACGATATGACCAACTGGTCCATCCAGTGTTTAAGAACCAACCTCTTAACTACCATAGAAATTAAAGCCATGTGGAATCTACGCTCCCGAACTTTAATTTTAGAGAAGATTCCTAGAATACATATCTCAATGGTAAACAAATCACTCAAATCCAAGAGTGGGTCTAACTTGGACTGGATTGTGTTCCATAAGGGAGCCACTTTGTCACAATGCCAAAAAATATGTATTAGGCTCCCTTCAGCTGTCCCACACTGCATACAACTATTCGAGGGTAGTCTACCTAGCTTGACCAACTTAACAGGTGTATAATAGAGATTGTTTAAAATGTGATATTAGATTAACCTGTGTCTGTCTTGAGTAAGGTATCTGTGCAGGTCCACCCAAATCTGCTTCCAGACCGGGGAGGAGTCTGGTAAGAAGGATAACCAGATCTTAGCCCCAATAAGTGCGTTAGGGTGCTTGCTCTCCAGTAGAAAGGAGTAAATTTTAGAAATACCATGGGGTTTGTTAGCATGTTCCTGTATCCGGTCTAGGAAGGGCCTAATCTGGGACGGTCTAAACATAGTCCCAAAAGTGGAGACAATAAGATGTCTCAACTGGAAGATTCTGAATATATATTTCTGAGGAATATTCAGGTTGGCCCTTATATCAGATGAGGAAAGGAGGAAGTCATGAGAAAACAAGCTTTCCACAGGAGAGTCCTGTAGCTGAGGAAGCCAATCTGGGGAAAGCGGGGAGCCTCCTATTTTAATGTTGGGGTTTAAAGCGAGAGGTTGTGCCATATCCTTTTTGGGTGAAATGTTAAAGAAATTCCAGCAATGGGTCAAAACCTTTATGGAAACCCCTAAGCCGAGCTTTGTAAAGGAGGAGGTAGTGCAGAGGTGGTGCAGTAAAAAACTCTAACCGAATGGAGACTATGTATGTCTAGTAGTCTCCTCTCTAGCTGTAGCCAGATGGGCATAAATCAATCTCTTGATCTTAATCTTCATGTACAGTCTATTTGCAGAGCAGTCAACTCCAAACTGGGTATTGCATATAAGACTAGTTATATGCTCATGCCATTGGCTAAAATGGCCATTGCGAGGGGGATTCTGCTCCCCACCCTAACCTAAGGGGCTCCCTTATTTGAGGCTGCTCATAAAACTGACCTACTCAGATGGGATATTACGTATAACAACATATGTTGCTATGCCTCTTCTGCTCCTCGGCTTAAACACCACTGTCAGCTTTATAATGACCTTGGTTGGCTGTCTCCGTTAGCTAGTAGGAAATACTACCTTGGCTCTCTTATTGATTCGATCATTCGAGATCAAACTCCTAGGTGTCTTGCAGCTATGCTTGTTCCTCAGGACACACTCCATGGTCTATGATCAGCTGATAAATCCTTTCTGAATTTGCCGAGGTGCCGCACTAGGAAAGGAACTGTTGCATTTGAGCACGCGGCTCCACAGCTGTTGAATTCCCTTCCTCTCGACATTAGACTTTCTAGCTCCCACACATGCTTTAAGAGAAAACTGCGCTCGAATCTGCTGATTGCTGATACCTGTTCCTGCTTTCACCCTACCTAATGACTGATGTCTCAGGCCACACAATAGTATTTCCTCACCTCTATATAACCCTTTTACTGCCTTAGCCTTTCCCAGCTCCCTTTCCCTGCCCATATACAATCCTGCACTGCAGGCATCTCCCTTACACTTACATACACTCATTTTTGTGTACCTTGTTCTGTTCATATGATATGTCACCTGATAATGTATTGTCCAAGGTCCTCTCTATTCACTGCATAGGAAGGCACCTATGAACTTATGGTCTACTCTGTAAGCCTCTGATATATGGTATCCTCTTTAACTCATTGTATGTAAAGCACTTATAATTTGTTATCCTGTTAAGTTACTACATGTTTGTACTCTCCCGGTTCGTGCCTGAATATAGTCATTTTACGGCTAGTGCACTTAACCGGTTAACAAAAGCTAAATAAAATAAATAAATAAATTCTGGAATTGTAAAGAAAAGAAAAGTTAAGAGCTTGTTATGTGTGTTCCCTGAAGGCAGAAAGAGAAAAGCCAAGTTAAGTAAATCCCTGGGGTGTAACACCTAGCCCCTGAGGATGTTAAGCCAGTAATGTGGTGATCAATTGAACTGTCCCCCTGTGGGATTAGAACTTATGACTACCCTGTGATCTGTCCTGGCCAGCTGAAATACAACATCTGCCTCCATGGAGAAACTTTTAAAATAAAAGGATCCTTTTTTGGATGTTTTAACTTTTACTATCCCGGTTGGACACTGGTTTTACTGAAAAATTTATTGCACAGTTAAAGTTATGCCTAACCAGTTTAAATCTGCAGCCTTGTCAGCCCATCTGTGCCAAAGAATGCCCGGAAGTCACCCGATTCGAGGGAGGTCAAGAACAGTGCCTTCAGAAAGTATTCACCACCCTTGGATTTTGTCACATTTTATTGTGTTACTACCAGAATTTGTAATGCATTGAAATGATTTGTCCCCCTTTGATTCACACAGCATACTCAACAATTTAAAGGGGCAAAAATATTTTTATTGTGTAACAAAAATTTATGAAACATTAAAAACTGAAATATCTTGTTTACTTAAGTATTCACCCCCCTGAGTCAATACTTTGTAGAAGCACCTTTGGCAACAATTACAGCTTTGAGTCTTCTTGGGTATGTCTGTATCAGCTTTGCACATCTGTATTTGGGGATTTTCACCCATTCTTCCTTGCAGATTTGCTCAAACTCTGTCAAGTTGGATGGGGAGCATCGGTGAACCGCAATCTTTAAGTCTTTCCACAGATTCTCAATGGGATTCAAGTCTGGGCTTTGGCTGGGCCACTCAAGGACATTCACCTTCTTGTTCTGAAGCCACTCCAGTGTTACTTTGGCTGTATGCTTGAGGTCATTGTCCTGTTGGAACGTAAATCTTCGCCCCAGTCCAAGGTCTATTGCAGACTGATGCAGGTTCTCCTCAAGGATGTGCCTGTATTTGGCTCCATTCATTGTTCCCTCTGTCCTGACAAGTGCCCCAGTCTCTGCCACTGAAAAGCATCCCCATAACATGATGCTGCCACCACCATGCTTCATGGTAGGGATGGTGTTACATGGGTGATGAGCTGTGTTCAGTTTGCGCCAGGCATAGCGCTTTGCATTCAGGCCAAAGAGTTCAATTTTTGTTTCATCAGACCAGAGAATCTTTTGCCACATGGTCTCAGAGTCTGCCACGTGCCTTCTTGCAAACTCCAGGCATGCTATTATGTGGTCTTTTCTCAGGAGTGGCTTCCGTCTAGCCACTCTCCCATAGAGGTTACATCTGTGAAGTGCTGCAGAGATTGTTGTCCTCTGGACAGGTTCTCCCATCTCAGCCATGGAACTCTGTAGTTCTGTCAGGGTGGTCATTGGGTTCTTGGTCACTTACCTGACCAAGGTCCTTCTTGCCCGGTTGCTCAGTTTGGGAGGATGGCCTGCTCTAGAAAGAGTCTGGGTGGTTCCGTAATCTTTCCATTTCCTAATGATGGACTTGACTGTGCTCCTGGGAACTTTCAACACCCTAGAAATGTTTTTATACCCCTCCCCAGATATATGCCTCCTCACAAGTCTATCACTGAGTTCTACAGACAGCTCTTTGGTCTTCATGGTAGAGTTTCTGCTCTGACATGCACTGTCAACAGTGGGACCTTATATAGACAGGTGTATTTCCTCTGGAATCATGTCAACCATTTGAACTGACCACAGGTGGACTCCATTCAAGTTTTAGAGTGATCTCACAAGGAAATTGGATGCACCTGAGCTCAATTTGGAGTGTCATAGCAAAGGGGGGTGAATACTTATCAAATCAAGACATTTCAGGTTTTTATTTTAAATTACATGTACAAAAAATTCCAGAAGTTTCATTCCACTTTGACATTAGACATTAAACTAGCAAATGGGGAGAGGGGTGCAGCACCCCATACGTCGAATGGGAGGAACACCCCCCCCCAGCTAGTGGTCAAACAGGGATTCAGCATGTTTGCAGTTCATTTGCATCGCCAGGTAAGAAAAAAGGTTTGTCTCCCCCATACGATGCACAGGGGTAATGCCAAACCTCACCCAACAACTAACACACCAAAATCTGGCCAATGGAAAATCATGTGCACAAATGCTCACAGCCTGGGAAATAAGATCCCAGACCTGCAGGCAATAATGTCAGAGGCTAAACTGAATATAGTAGCAATTAGTGAGACATGGTTTACCAGTAACCACACTTGGGAGACTTCAGTACCTGGCTGTGTATTGTTCAGAAGAGACCGAGGTGCAAAAAAGGGGGGGAGGAGTGGCCCTGTATGTCAATGAAAATATCAAAGCTACAGAAATTCAGAATACACATAAGGAGCCAGAAGAACTGTGGGTCACCCTGGAAACAGGAAATGGGACAGCCATAAGAACTGGGGTTGTCTACAGGCCCCCAGACCAGGGAGGACATAGACACATTACTGTTAGAAGATATACAAAACATGACAGCTAAAGGGAGGTTCTGATAATGGGAGACTTCAACATGCCAGATACAGATTGGTCAATACCAGCAGGAACATCTGCCAGAACTAGACACATAGTGGATTCCCTGCAGGGGGAGGGCCTCAAACAACTGGTACAGCAACCCACGAGAGACAGGGCTATCCTAGATCTAGTACTGACTAACAAGGAAGGGATCACAGATCTCCAGGTAGAAGGTCACCTGGGGGCCAGTGACCATCACATGGTATGGTTCAATTTGGCCACTACATCTAAATCATCCCATTCCAAGGCAAAAATATGGGACTTCAGAGGAGCTGACTTTGATAAGATGGCCAACAGAGTTAAGCTAGCCCTGGCAAAAAGAAACACAGGTGAGGGGGTACAGGCAAAGTGGGCAAGCATTAAGGATGCAATACTTGAAGCAACATCCCATTGTGTTAGACAGAAAAGAAAGTGCAAAAGAAAAAGGAAACCACTTTGGTTCTCAAATACAGTAGCAGAAAAGGTCAGAGCCAAAAGGCTGGCCTTCAGGAAATATAAGGGAACACAGCGGATGAAGATAGGGAGGCATACCAAACTGCCCTAAGGGAAGCAGGTAAGGCAGTAAGGCAGGCAAAGTCCCAAACTGAGGAAAAACTAGCAAAACAGTAAAGAAGGTGACAAGACTTTCTATAGATACATTAGTGAAAGGAGAAAGTCCAGAGGGGTATTGCTAAGCTTAATGGAGAAAAGGAGCATGTGAGGAGGAGGACCCTGTAAAGACATCTATCCTAAATAGATACTTTTGCTCAGTATTTACTGAAGAGAAGGTAGGGCAGGGCCCACAGCTCAGCATCATGGACACAGGGGGGAGGGAGGTGAGCACTACTCCCTTCACAAAAGAAAGGGTCCTACAAGAGCTTGCTAAGATCAGGGTGGATAAGGCAATGAGACCTGATGGCATACATCCCAGGGTACTTAAGGAGCTAAAGGTGGAACTAGCAGAGCCATTAGCAAAACTGTTTAGTGAGTCTCTGAGCACAGGAGAGGTCCCAGAAGACTGGAGAAGGGCTCATGTGATCCCGCTTCACAAGAGTGGTAGCAGGGAGGAGGCGGGGAACTACAGACCAGTCAGTCTTACCTCAGTAGTGGGCAAGATTATGGAGGCACTCCTTAAGGAAAGGATAGTGCAACACCTGGAATCTAAAGGGGCACAGGATCCAAGACAGCATGGGTTTACAAAGGAAGGTCCTGTCAAACTAATCTCATAGATTTCTTTAACTGGGTAACCAGAGTGGTGGACCAAGGGGGAGCAGTTGATGTCGCCTACCTTGACTTCAGCAAAGCTTTTGACACTGTTCCACATAGAAGATTGATAAATAAGCTGGGTAGGCTCTGGGTGGGTCAGAAGTTGGTCAACTGGGTGGCAAACTGGTTGACGGGCAGAAAACAGACAGTGGTGGTAAATGGTATACAGTCAGAAGAGATGCAAGTCACAAGTGGGGTACCTCAGGGATCAGTCCTGAGGCCAGTCCTCTTCAACATCTTCATTAGCGACCTTGCAGATGGACTAGAGGGTAAAGGCGTGTCTCTTGCAGATGACACCAAGATCTGCAACAGAGTAGATGATCCAGATGGGGTGGGCAGAATGAGAAGAGATCTGGATAAACTAGCAAAATGGTCAGAAGAGTGGCAACTGGGATTTAATGCAAAGAAGTGCAAGATCATGCACATAGGAAAGAGAAACCCTGAAGCCACCTATAGGCTGGGAGGGGAGTTGCTAGCAGTCACAAAGGAAGAAAGAGACTTGGGCATCATCATCACTGATGACCTGAAATCATCCAAGCAGACCTCTAAAGCAGTAGGTAAGGCTAGGGGGGTGTTAGGGTGTATTAGTAGGGGTATCACAAGTCGTAAGAGGGAGGTAATAATCCCTCTTTACAAGACACTGGTTAGGCCCCATCTGGAGTACTGCATGCAGTATTGAAGGCCACACCTTCACAAGGACAGTAACCAAATTGAGTCAGTCCAGAGAAGGGCAACAAAATGGTGCAGGGACTGCATCAGAAGACATATGAAGACAGATTAACAGAGCTCAATATGTATACCCTTGAGCAAAGGAGGGAGAGAGGTGATATGATCGAGGCATTCAAACACCTTAAGGGTATTAACAAGGTGAAAGAGTCTAACATGTTTAAATATAAGAAAAATAGCAGGACAAGAGGACACAGCATGAGATTAGAGGGGGGCCGATTAAGGGGAATGTGAGGAAATTCTTTTTCACAGAAAGGGTGGTGGATGCATGGAATGGCTTACCACAAGAAGTGGTGGCTATGAATACAGTGCAGGGCTTCAAACAGGCATGGGATAGGCATAAGGGAGCAATACAAATGACTATGAATAGATAGGCCACTGACAGAGCAAAGGCCGATGGCACATTTATAAGGTAGAAAAAAGAAATGGGCAGACTGGATGGGCCTTGCGGTCCTTATCTGCCGTCAACTTCTATGTTTCTATGTAAAGTAATTTGTGTAGATACGTGACAAAAAAATCCCATATAAATGTATTTTAATTTGAGTTTGCAACATCACAAAATGTGACAAAATCCAAGGGGGGTGAATACTTTCTGAAGGCACTGCACGTGCATTCTGGTGTTGTATTTACCCCTCTCAACTGTTGGCTCCCCCCTTACAATGTCTGTGGACAAGGGGTTACACACACAAAAAGGAAATTTTCGATGTAATTGGTGGGGGAGGTTAATGACAAAAGAAAAGGAAGGTGGCTCACAAAAACAAGTTATGTCACTTTTTTAACTAGTGACTTTCTCCCTCTTTGCTTTATGCCTCTACCTGCATCATATCACAGCTGCTCTGTGAATGGATGGCTCCCCATTTACAACTGCTCCCCGACACTCAGTAAGAGAAATCAACATTTTAAACCAGGCATTGCACAGCTGTGTGTGTGTGTGCGTGTGTGGTGGGGGTCAGGGTCAGTGTGCTGTGGAGACGTACCAGCTGGGGCGAGTAGGTTGAACACAGAGCAGCGACGTCACAAAGGGGTTAGCCTGCAGTGTGGGAAGTACTCATTCTTCAGCAAAGGTGTCTGTAAAAGTTTGGAAAGAAAGGAAGTGGACTGAATTCCATGGATCTTTATGCTGAGAAAAACTAGCAGAGGTGAAAGAAGGGAGCAGTTATTTGCATAGTGAGCTATGGTGCTACTAAGGATAGACTTGACCGGGTGGTGGGCCTTGAGAGGTTTCTGCAGTGCCTGGAGGGGGGCGGTACAGTGCACAGTTGCCAGAGTTTTTTTTTTTTTAAGTCAATCCGGGTTCTTTAAATCTTCGGAAGGAACGTGGAGTCCCTTTACTCACTAATCCTAAAAGGACTGCAGGGCTATGCTCACTGCAGCCCTAAAAAAGTGCAGTGTGGAGTACTTCTGATTCTCAGGATCAGAGGCCACTATTGACACCGTATCAAGTTGTATGGTCGCAAGGAATGGTGTAGTCCTTTACTCAATGCAACAGGTCTGCAGGGCTACACCCATTGCAGCCCTAAAAAGTCCCAGCATGCGGCCCTTCTCATAACCTAGCCCTGGGGCCCAGGGCTGTGCATATTTTGTGGGGCATCTAGTCTGTTTCACGGTCAGGGCAGTTTTCATCTTGGGAAGTGGCCATCTGAGCTGTTCTCCCACTGTGTACACAATGTGCGCATACTCTCCATCCTTCCCGGCCCCACTGCATACCCTGGGGCCAAGAAACCCTTTTTCCAGCACCCAATTTCACTGTTTCCCAGTTCCACTTGCTGCCTTGGAGCTGGGATCTTCATTCGTAAAGCGGGCCCACCACCTGATTTCACTCACGGACCAAAAATGCTGCTGCTCCAAGTTCCTGCCCCCTGCCTTGGCCCCAGGAACACTGGAGGCCCCCCCCCAGGACAGAGGGTGACAGGCAGCAATGGCCGTGGATTTACACTGCGTCCACATCCCTCCAGGGCTCCTGACAGAGGACTCCACTGCCCTGCCGGTCCCCAATGCATCAGTCCCAGGGGACCGGAGGGTGAAAATTCATGCGGGGGGGAGAGAGACAGAGGAATCCTAGAGGTAACCCTCATATTTGGGGGCGGGCTTACATAAAAAAAAAAATCTGGTGCACAAGCTAGTTACAGAAATTGTTGGACTTACGGTGGGTGGTGGGGTAAGGTAAGAAACTGCCATTGTTGATCACTACAACTGCTTTGCTTAACCTTACCCCTTATCCCTTGTACTTTGCTCCAATCTTTCTTAATAAACCTTGACTCTTTAGTCTATACTTTGTCCAGAGAGGGTGGTAAAGTGCGTTCCAGGTGCCATGGCTAGGAGGGAGGGAAGGAGGATCCTAGCAATCGTGGGGGAAGCTGGGAGGGATGGAAAGCTGAATGCCATTTTGGGGACAAATGACCTGGTTATGGAAGAGACAGAAGCAGTGCACGAGTTCAAGAGGTTGGGGTGGGGGTCTTAGGCAAATGGCACACTCTGTTACCTTCTCGGAGGTGCTACTTATCAGGGACAAAGGGGATGACAGGAGTCTCTGCACCAGGAACATCAATGCATGGTTGAAGAAATCGTGCGGAGAAGAGGGATACAAGTTTATTGGGGACTGGGTCTCCACCTGGAGGCCTGTACAGAGATGTCGGCCAGCATCCATCCAGGAGGGGAACCGAGATCCTCTGTGAATGGTTAAGATGGTTCATTATGAACGGAGGATCGTAAATGGAGAAATCTGATTGGCTGAGAGCTCTCTGAAGCCGTGATATCTGGCTACATCATCACGGCTTCAAAAAAGTTCCGGCGCCACCAGCCTCCTTGTTGTCTGCTGTCGGAGAACTATTTTTTCAAATTGTGCTCCTACACCACCCAAAAACTCATTCATAAAACATATTAAAACCAGTTTGTTTATATATATATATTTTTTTTTAATTTAAAAAACCTGAAACTCCATTCATAATAGCAATAACTCACTCCAGAGTGTGTTATATCATGGGATATCGTCACTTCTCGGGTGGTTGGACGCACTCAGCCTGCAGCCTCGTGCCCAACCACCCCAGGCATGACGATATTCCCACACCCTGTCATGCCTTATTGCTTAATTGGGAAGCATTTAAATTAGCACGGTGGGGGCAGAAAGGCATGGACTGTCCACTTCCATACACAGCCAGATGCAGGAATCTGCTGGTAGCCACCAGTGTCTCACTGGCTATTCGTATGACGCCTATTAAAGAAGAATTATACTATACACATAAATAATCAGCCAATCACATAAGCAGACTGGCACCTTAGCCCTGTTGTAAATCCTATGATAATCACTGGCAAAGGTGCCAGCCTGCCACATCCTCGTGCCACCCTGTAAAAAAATCACTCCGACCCCCCCTCCAATGTTTCAAAGCCGCCATCTTTCCTCTCGCTAACATTCACCGGTAGGCCTAATATTTAAAAACAAAAACAATAAAATGGATGCCTCCTTTGACCTTATCAACAAAAGTGAACTCGATGAAATTTTCAAAACCCTCCAAAATGAAAGCACAGATTAGACTGACGGGAGAGCTTAGTTAGTATTGACATATCGCGTTTTTCACCGAAGTATCTTCGATATTGTGCCAGACCGCGACGCTGTATGCTGCAGCCAATCCTGTAGGGAACAAATTGGTGCTGCGTGCGACGTGTAGAGAGGCGCCGAGTTCAAGCTGGCAGCTGCGGAGGGTCGAGGTGATGTGCTCGGCTGCATGTCCGACTGCAGTATCGGGGTTTTGGCTGGTGGGAGAGGAGCGATGTACGGGATGTCTCTGGCTTCTCAAGGTACATTTTGATGTGCTCTGCTGTATGTGCGACTGCAGTATCGGGGTTTTGGCTGGTGGGAGAGGAGCGATGTACAGGATGCCTCTGGCTTCTTGAGGTACATTTTACATGTGGTCTAAATCTGTGCTTTCATTTTGGAGGGGTTTGCCCATACTTACCTCACAAAACTTAAATAAAGAATACCATTAATTACCATGCACTATTTTCTTTCATGGAAGAATATTTCTTACAATCATTTTTTTAGACACAAATAAATAAAATAAAACCATTTAAACTTATATCCATCACAGAATGTATTGAGATATCGCATAAAAGTGGTTGAGTGTATCAGATTACCACGCTGGCGGCTTGCACTACCCAGGCGCATTTCGTGGCAACTCGCCTGCCGTGGTAAATTTCCACAACCCACACTCCTCATGGCTTATTGCTTAATTATAAAATGGGCATGAAAAAATAAGCATAGTGATTGACTAGAAAACCAGTGTAATATATGTATTACACATAAAAAGAAAAAAGTACAGGCATACAAATCAATGCCCCAAATTAGAATGTTGTTGAGTGCTAAACATGGGATGTTCAGTTAGCCATCTTGTTGTCACGCAAAAGACAACACTTCCACCGCCCAAGGGAATCTCGCATATTCATTACCTACTAGATCGGACAGATTGTTCTACGAGAAGAAAACGGCAGGGACACATCCATTAAGATCTTAATTGCATCCTCCAAATCCTTCAGCACACACATTTTAACATCTTGTTCACCGACCCTAAACTGCGGCGCCTTATACACACGTAATCCATCCGGAGAGACCTGTAAGAAACTGAAAAAACATGGTCCACCTTCTGGCCACTGCTCCCCTACTGTAATCCCCATTCCTCTCTCGGAATCCATCGGCAGATGGATCATAGTTGCTCCTTTAACCTCCCCAGTACGTCCTCCTCACAGCGCCGCCGCCTTCCATTCATCATTTAACTCGTCTCGCAGCGCCCTTTATAAACTCACACCGCGGCATACCTCTCAACCTTTTGTCCCCCAAATGTGGAACATTGCCTCTCAAAATATGGAACAAATGGGCAAAATGTGGAACACTTAATCAAATATTTACCTAGGATGCTCAGAACACTGTTAAAATGTTTGCATTTATGTTCAGAAAGACTATTATTAATTGAATAATATATTTTTTGTATCATTTACTACAGATTTTTGCTTTAAAATGTTAATACTGAATGTGGGACAAGTCCTCACAATGTGGAACAGGGAGCTTTTGTGAAGTAAAACGAGGAACGTTCCTCGTAATGTGGTACAGTTGAGAGGTATGCACCGCGGAGCCAACTGCGCAGCTCATCTTCCAACTTGTTTAGCTTCAGTTTCTTGTGTGCCAGCTCCCTGCGTGGATGCCTCTCCTTTACCCTGGGAAAGCGGCACACACGTTATAATCTCTATTCCACCCTCCGAATCCCTCTATGTATAGACTAGAATTTCTGGTTTACCCTCCACAGGCTCCGGCAGCAAATACACGCTAGTACCTCCGACTCCCAACGATAGTCTATTATGGATGCAGGTCACGGAAAACGTCTCCCCACGTCCAAATAGTTAGTGTTTGCTACAATACAAATATTAACCTATCAAATTTACTTCTGTTTTACGCCAGATTACCTGCTATACACGTCACAACACAAGTTTCATTCAGCGATCCTAACCCCTGCCAAGTGTACAATACAATGTGGCGTTTTAAAAGGGACTATTTTCCCTTGCGTATGGACACTGTTGAAATAAAACAATATTTTAGAAAATACTAAATCTTCTCACTTTTTCCATTTATATTGAAATTTCTCTATTTTATAAACGTAATCTCGTCGATTATTTAGTTTAGGGGGACACATACTGCCCGTTTTGGAATTCGGCAGATTACGGTACTATGTCCTCCAACCGGCGTCAGTTAACTCCGCCCCCATACACACGGCTTGCAATCAGCCAAATCTATACATTCTTAGAGATTGTATATATTTATTTATATATTAGTAAATATGGCTTCAACGCTTTATAGAACTGCCTCAATTGCAAAAACAGTCATTTAAACACAGTTTTCTCCGTGCCAACCAACTACAACCTCTGGGAAAGTAGAGGGATAGCGTCACTGCCAAAGCTCTGACACAAAGGAAAGGGCTGTTCCAATATCTTAAAAAAAAAAAAATTAAAAAAGGCACTGTTACCCCCCTCCCCCCCAAATAAATAATAAGTAAAACCGAAATATGCAGTTTAACGCCCCTTACACCGCCAGGGTCCTCAATGGTGAACAGAAATGTAAGTGAACGTCCGAATATTATTATTAGACATCTGTGATGGGCATTGGTTGTAAATATAACAATCGCAGTGGTAACTAACTACGTTACTTTAATATCATCAATCTTTATTAAATAGCAACACATTTCGTTTTAGATTACTTTAGTTTGAGATAGCCTTATGTTTGTTCTGTGGGAGCGTAACATATCAGTGACTGCAATGCGCGTGCAGCCCTGTTTCTCACTCAGCACACTCGCTTCCCAGGTGTGTCCCCTAAAGTAAATAAATCACCGCACGACAGGGCAGCAGTAATGGGGGGGGGGGGATGTTGTCCGGGGCCCCAAGCTCAGGAGGGGCCCACCTGAGGAGCTGGCATTACCTGGCTTGGGAAATGAGGGCCCTTTTCGACTGACTTGTCCTGGGCCCCAAAATTCATAGCTGCAGCCCTGCTGCACAGTGTAATGTACTACGCCCTAGCCATGCGGTAATATATGTTCAACTCATACCCCCTCTGTCATTGCTTACACACATACCTCTCAACCTCCTGCCTCATAAATCAGGGACAAGGCTTAAAAAAATCAAGGACAAAGGACCAAAATCAGGGACACATATTCAAAATTAGAGATATCCACCCAGAAAGCTGGTAGAATATGGGGCTAATGCAAAATGCATTTTCTAAAGAACAAGTCTATAATGTTAATGTTTGACATTGTTTTGTGCTTAAAGTCCCCACTGTTTAGCCACAAAAGCACAAATTTTAGGAGGGACAGAGTAAAATTTTGAGGCAAAATCAGGGACACTTGATAGGTGTGCTTACACATTGACAAGCAATTTTGCCCGCCCGTCCACGCACACCCCTCCGCCACTGAAGACATCTGCAAGGAGTTACATGTCTGCGCCCCAGAACATGGCTACCCATCGAACTGCAGTCAGTATAATGGGCCAACCGCACAAATCATAATGGCATTATGCTCTTTCACAGCTATCAACTTTGTTCTAACCTTGATACTATCAAGGTTAGAACAAAACAAAAAAAGTGCGACTCTTAATCTGTTTTGTTGACATGGCAACCACTAAAATGCATGTTTATTTTACATAGTAAGACCTGGATCCCAAAAGTACTTCAGCATTACTCTTGGATAGCACCTTTTCCTCTCCAGCCCCAAAAAGTCTAACTATAAAATACCAACCTACACACCACGCCACAGGCTCTCTCTCTCTCGTCCCCGAGCGCTGCATCGGGTTCACGTGTATACGACGTGACCTACTCGGCGACTTTTCCATTGGTTGCCACAAATTAGAATCCCCGCCTCAACTGCAGTGTGTGCTTCCGCCACCTAAAAGTAATCCTATCCACATTTGATTGTATTTAATTCCTTCTCTTTCTCTAGCTCTCTTTAGACAGTGCTGCAGTAATAAGTTACGCAGTGGATTATTTTGTCTGTAGACTTCTTGGGAGGCAGGGTTAATTACTCGGAGGAGTGTAGCCGGTAGCGGATGAATCCCTCTAGTTGTACTGAGGCAGTGCGGCAGCGTTTTGGCTTAGGGTTCACCTTGAGGTGGAGAAAAGCTACTTCAAAGCGATCTTTTTTCTCAGATTGCACGCAGCAGCATAAGGAGCAGGTAAAGAAGGGTAGGGTTATTGACTGAAACCAGATTTGCCGGGTCACGCAACTTAACCAAATCTTATAGTTCTTCACAATGAGAGTGGGTTTGAACTAGAACATTAAAAGGTGGTATGTAGTAGGTAGAGAGATTGAAGTGATGCTTGAGTGGGAGGGGCTTTCTGCATCCTGTTCTGGCGTTATCTAACTACCGTTAGTTTTCTGTAAACTAGATGAATGTACACAGAAGAGCAGTGTATTTAAATGAGAAATTGATTTTGATAAGTCTCTGCTACCTGGCGCCCGGCTTGTTGGTGGTATTTGGGGAGGAAGTTCAGACCCCCCCCCTCCCAAATCATCAAAATTGTTTCCCTTTAACACCAAATTCGCGTTTCTAGGAGTTGCGTTGTATGTTACTCATGTGTAAGCAAGGTAAGCCTGTGGTGACCGTCCCCATACAGCTGCTGCTCGGGGAGGTGGGGTAGCGCAGCGCCGGTCGAGTGCGTGCGAGATGGAGACGAGCACTGGCTGGCTTCATCAGGCTGCACGATCTAATAGCCAGAATGTTAAATAGTTTCAACATTTTAAACTATTTCCACAGACCCGTTATTGGTTTAGGGAAGGAAAACTAATATTCACTCCAGCTGTAAAAGACCCTCTTTAGTCTGCTTCGGCAAAACTTGAAGCAGTCCGCATTTTTTTTGTAGAGAAATTAGATTACTTCTCATTTTGCCTTTCCGCTTCAGTTTTTAAATCTGCCCAGTAACGAGTCTTTGCTTCTTTCTTGAAAAAAGCCAAAACAATTAAGGGAGCTTGGCAGCAAATAAAGTTATTCAACTTCTTGTGGTAGCAGACTTTAGCAGGACGAGTAAAGGATGGTTTTAGTGGTATAGAAAAAAGCTTGGGGTGTGGTATTTTTTATATACACACACACACACACTTCACGGTAGGCTGCTCTCATTTGCCAGTGGCTCTCTCTTCGTGGCCCCAAAAAAAAATCATCTGCCTTTTTGGGGACTTGAATCTGATGAGGAACCCAGTTGAAAAAAGTACCTTCAGTTAGTGATGTGAGGCCTGGTGTGATTGGTTTCATCCAGCAGCTTGACTGTAGGTTGTCTCTCTCTTTCCCAACCCCCCGCGCGGTGGCACATGTTCCCAGGGTGGGAGCATGCATGAAACTTCCTGCATCCAGTGCTGAGCAGGGCTTGCTGCTCCTTTGAGAGGATTGCCTCCCCACCCGAAAGAGGTAAGCCTCTTTTTGAGTGCGCCCCCCACCTAATGCTGTGGTGCTTTGCCTTGCCCTTGTTAATGACTCTTTATCATTCATAGACTTGTCTGTTTAGATTTATAGGGGGACAACTGATCAGTTCTGTGAAGTTTGTGGCACCCCACCACTATTATGATTGCATTTAGAATTTTATGTCTGTTTCTTTTAAATGGCACTTGAGTGGACACACAGTTGTGTTCCTGCTGTGTTTGAAAAGGGCACTGTCAGGAGACCTGCAGTGTGCTCAAATGAGTTCTGGGTTGTGGGGATCGGATGTGCAGCTGACAGCTGGCCTTTTTCAGTGAGAATAGTCATCACACAGGACACTTGGTAGATGGGTTAAACCGTCCAGATCATATTGCCCTTTTAATTGAAATTGCACAGTCTATTGTTAGATGTCATTTAACAGTAGTGTGAGTAGCAACAGTAGTGAGTACTGTAATTTATACTGGGAATTTTTACAGGGTTTGAAATTGGACGCTGGTCCACCAGCCAAATTCTGGTAGATCTTGCATGGGGCCTACAAAAAGATGGTCTCGTTCCTCCACACTTGCAGAAGTTAGAACATTCTATTGCTCAACCAAATCCCTCAACTGAGGGAATGAGGTTTAGCACTGTAGGCTAGTGCAGATGGAGGTAACTTAAATTTAGCATGACAGTTGGGCAAGTCTTCGTTTGTAGAGCCAGTGAATTTTCTCCACTAGCCCTGGTGGCTTAAAATTTCTAGTAATGCGCTCTGTAGATTGAGAAGCAAAGAATAAATTGTATATGCTCCTCTGCCTTGCAGTTGTGTAGGTTTTATTTAACTAGATGTATATCTAGAGAGATGAGATGTGGTTATACATACAGTACACCAATACCACCCAGCTGTTTGTCTGTTCATTTGACGCTAGATTTCATTTTATGTTCACCATGTAAGATTTGCATTTCATGGGCAGGAGTTGGAACAGTCTTCTGTGTTCCATCACGTCAGGGACTAGCTTGTATGTCATTTGTTCATCCTAGTTGAAGGGCATTGAAATACTTCTGAAAATATTGTTGAAACCCTGAGGGCAACCATATTTTTAATGCATTCAGAACTTGTGTATATGAGTAAAAGGGTGGCTAACCTAATTAAGGCTAGCCTGGTGTGCCAAAAAAAAAATCTTAAGGAAAGTCCTGAGGGCATCTTGTAAGACTGATCAAAGGCAGACTAAACTGGTGTGTATGTGTGTGTATGTGTGTGTGTGTGTGTGTGTGTATATATATATATATATATATATATATATATATATATATATATATATATATGTATATATATATATATAATATGTATATATACTGTAAATCTGAGCGTTTAATTACCATAATGAGATCAGCTGCTTTAAAAAAACAAAATACAAACACAAAAAATCGGCCTGCTCTGCAGCATATGACTTGGCCAATCCAACATGGCTACAAAGGAGTCTGCATGGATCAGCAAATGTATGCACCTCATCACTTGCATAATCTTGTCAATAATGAATGCTATAAAGGCCCTTTTTTTTTTTTTTTTTTTTTGGCTTGGGTCTGAGAGCCAACACATGGTAGTAGTTTTCTGAGGCAGTGCAGGTGTAGTGGGATGGTTATTTGGGGAGTTGGAGGAGATTTTTTACATGAGCATCCTCCTTTGTGTGACTCAAAATTAGTGATTGGAATGGAAATACTACTGTTACTTTTAGTCATCCCCCACCTACAGGTGATGGGAACAACCCTTTACTGACATTTATTCATAGAGAGACTTGTATAGCAGGCCACATGTTGCTGCAGTTCATTCATGGTAGAAAATTGCCCTCTCACCCTGCCCAGTTGGGGAAATTTCACTTTCTGAGCCAGCAGATTTGATGTAGGGGTTGTGGGTTTCTGTTTAAGAAGAAACTGGAGACGTTTCAGAATTTCCACTCCTCAACATAGCTGTTAATAACTGATTTTTAAGGTATGGTTTGTGGGTATCGCAGGAGTTGGTGATAAGGGCAATGAAAGTCCTTTTTTCATTTACGAGCTAATAACTGATGGCTTGGGGCAGGACACTCCTCCCTCACATGCACACTAATGCCAGTGAATCTCTGGTGTGGCCTGGACATTGTTCTTATATTTTTTTATTTTATTTATTTTTTTTTTTGGCCTCGCTCACTTGCGTGACAACACATTTCTGGTCTTGTGACCTTTTTTTGGGGGGTGGGGTTTGCACACCTTTTGTGGTTTTCTTTAGTAGGCAAGAGATGGCGATTTTCAGAAATGTTAAGTTCTGTTTGGCAAAATCTTAAAAATCTCTTTTCCAGATCTCCTAAAATTGAGGGCAAATCAGCATGTTAAACATCTTTGTTGCAAAATGGAGGGGTTCGTCCCCAAAAAGCTGGAAGTATGTGTGGTGTTTTTTTTTTTTTTGCATGATAAAGTGAATTCAATGACAATTGAATCATGCTGACTTTCAAATAACACTTTTCCTTTTTTGTTTAATGGAAAACATCAGAAAAAAACAATTATTCCCCTCTGCTGTAGTGAGGCAGGCATCGGGGTGGGGGTGGAGTTGTGAAGGACTGCCAGCATTGAGACGCACTTTAAAATGGGAATGGAAAATGACTATTAAATGTTGATTCACTTCCTGTGATTTTGGAGAAAGGCAGCATCAGTTCCAGTGACAGAATGATTCATCCCCTCTTTGATTTTGTAGGGCATATTTGCAGCCATTCAGATTTGTTGAATGAAATGCTCTAAAGCATCTTGAAAGATCAATATGGGTTAAGTCCTGGAAAAAATGACTGGGAAGGGAGGGTAGTCGGAAGTGTGCTATAATATAATTAGCACATAGGTGTAGCATCAGCACCCTGTAGCATCTGGTTGCTTAATTGTACTCTAACTGGTGTCTACACATGTGCATACAAAGTAAATTCTTAGTGGTGTAAATCTATTGGCACATGTTAGTTCAAAAGCCAAAATCATGCTCATCCAAAGCTACTGCAGTCCTTATCTGACTCGTAAAGGACAGCTATTGTAAGTTTTATATATTAAATGGGAAAGGTAGCTGTGCTGTGTTCATTTCGTATTTGCCCCCACCCACTGTTCTTTTTCTGTATATTGGCATCCCTCCCCGTGGTCTTTAAAACCATCTTTTGCAATGTAGTGCCGTGCCTCTGAGTAGCATAATTGAAGTCTGTGGTTCCTGATGCTGATACTTCAGAATTGATTAAAATGGAGCAGCTTGACGCAGCAACCAGTGCAAGTAGCAATATCTGTGTCTGAAACCATTGACTGCAGCCAATTTTCACTGGCTTATAGCATCTATAATGTAGGAATGTGTGGGTATGGGCTGCATAAAAAGTTGGTTTTAAAAGACCAGGGATGTGGGGAAGGGGGGGAGAGGGGAGAGATGTGCACGGAAAGAGAACAAAAAAAGAGATGCAGCAATATTTTACTACCCTTTAACTGAATTAAAATATTGTATTAATGGGCAACATTCCACATGGTTTGGTTTTATTTTGCTCCTCCCAGGCTACGGGCTGCCAAGGGACTCTGTCACCGTAGAGACATCCCATTGTTGCCATTCCTGCTGCCCCCCATAGTGCTGTGCCCTGGCTGACCTGGCATATCTCTTTGCCAGGGAGGATGGGTTCCAAATCTGTGCGGGGCACATGGGGGGGGGGTGGCCCTGGAGGCTGCTCTACAGGGCTGTGTGGTATGAGGGGACCTAGGTGACTGTCTGTCGGGCAGGCAATATATATATTCTGGTTTTCACCACTCTGGTTCAGATAAGATTTAGGACTAGGAAGTATTTACTGCTAGCTTTTTCAGCCTGGTAGTATTTTCGTCTAAATGGTAGTAATGCTGTTGGCTGACCAGTCTTGACCCCCTGCCTCTAAATAAAGTCGCAAACCCACTGGGCACCTGCAGCCACTGACTCTGACTGGTGGTGCCATGAAGGTTGAGATGCCTTCCTGATGCTACATAGTGTTGTGGCATTATTTATAACATGCCTGGTTACAACAAGCCTTCTGGCCAGAAAGTTAGCAACATCTGACAATTTCCTGTATTGCAGTCCCAACTGAAACTCATGTTTTTTTGTCTCAACCCCATATACTTGGTGTAGAGACTGCTAGAATTGCATGGTGCTGCCAATATTGTGCATGTGTAGGAAATATACTTTAAATATGTAGGGTGGGAAATACTTAAAATCAGTGGTAGTAAATTCGGCAAAAATGGGAGTAAAATGCTCCTTACTCCCCCTTATCAGTTCCTCTGCCCCACTCTCTCTCCCACTGTGTGGCCACCCGTGAATGCTGTCCTGGGGATGATGCACAGTGGCATGTGGTCACCCACGCTGCCAAGTGCTTTCACGGGGGAATGCCAGGAGCCACTATAGAAGTGGGCAGGCTTGCGCCGTCCCTCCCAGGGAGGAAAGCGTGCAAGTAGGACATATCCTCCCTGCTGGTCTTCGCTCCTGTTGTCCTGGGCTCGGGCATGAACCCAGGTTGCCAGCATGCCAGGTGATCCTCTATCACTGGGTGCCATGGAGCCAGCCCACACAGTTCTTTTTAATGGAAGTTTTGACTCTCAGTTTGTGTATAGACTATTGGCACTATTCTGCTAGATCTTCTTTGAGGCAATCTCTTGTAGCAGGTCATAACACATGGGATTACAGCTGCAGGTGTCATTTTCTTCCCAATGACTTGTCCGCAGTTGACCCTGGGACTCTTCTTCTTCTCTCTCTCCCCCCTCGCACGTATAAAAGGGGAGGTCCCAGCTACTCATCAGTTCCTTTCAACCGCGACCTACATGCAACAAGTCCTCCTTCGTTTGGAGCTCTGATTACCAGTCATCTGAAGAGTTCTACTGACCAAAATTTACTACAAAGTAGTTCATATACTAATTTCTTCGGATCCCTTATTTCAGAGGTGTTCTTGTAACAGAATCTCTAAGGAAGACCTCCACAAAATCTGTGTGTGCCTTGGTTCTCAATATGACTCCAGGAAGTGTCTTCTGCAGCAGAGAACTCCATAAAACGTCAGACTTCAGCAGCTCCGTGAATTCCTTATGGAGCAAAATGTTGCCTTTCTGGAGCAGCAACAACACTCCACAACCAGAGAATCCCCTGGGTCTCACCGCTCTACGGGTGACCCTTTCACATCAGTGGCACAGGGTCCTGGTAAGAAACATGCATCCAAGACAAAATGTGTTTCTACCGCTCCTGCATCTTTGACGGAGGCTTCTTCTCAAAGTATAGAGAAGGCTGCTCTTATTGCATCATTCTCTACACCATCGGCTCTTGTGGTCTCCTCTCTTCCCTCGTCAAGTGACTTCTCTAGTGGGTCCTAGGGTTCTACTGCAGCTTTCAAAGCTGCCATCACCTTCAGTGCTGTCCACCATTGCCAGATGATGATGGCTTCAGGCCCGTCTACTGCCTGCTCCTATTCCATCAGTGGTTCTCATTCACTCTGTCTAGTCTGCGCTGGCTACGTTCACTAGGCAGATGGCCATGAGTGTGGTACAGGTTATAGTGAATACTATCCTGGACCTGACTCTGACCCCAGGCGCCCAGTGAGGGTCGGCACCAGTCTCTGCTCCTCTTGCCTCTTTGCCCAGCAGGTGGCCAGCTCTTTCCCCTGTCTCCCCGGTTGGGTACACTCAGGACATAGACATGGAGGACCCTTTCCTGCAGGACTGGGATCTGGCTGACCTGGAGGACAAGGACAATATGGATTGTGAGGCTTCCCCTCTGCTGCCTCTCTTCAGGGGGGAACCTGCCCCTGAGCTCCCTTGTTCTCCTGCCAGGTGGCCCAGTGTTTTCGGACATTGATCTACTTCCAGAAAATGTTTTGGATTCCAGGGCACTGAGCAGGATACTTCTACAAAGAACTCCCTCCCCTTTCTCCCACTTAAAGGCATCCATCTTGGCTGCATGGCATGACCTTTCAAGATTCCTCCAATCCTCGTAACTTTGATAAATCCCATCAGGCTCCAGTTGATCACCCCTATTTCTTTTCTCTGCCTCAAGCAGACTCTGGTGATCAATGCTGCACATGATAGGTCCTCTATATCTCAGCACGAGTGCTCAGCCCCCGGATTAGGAATCCAAGAAATTGGATGTTATTGCGGGGGAGGTTTTTTGCCTCTGCCACCTTGTCACTACGTATACTTAATTACATGGAACATGTCCTGAAATATTAGGAGAAAATCATAAAGGCCTCCCAGGTGACAGTCCAGTCCCTCCCAATGGGTTCTGTCGAGGAGGAACTATCAAAATGTCTACTGCGGCAGCTATATGCTGTCACCTAAGGGCTATGCTGGCGCCTGCTAAGGGCTACTTATGCCATTGATACTACGGCTCGTACGTTCTCTGCAGGAGTGTCTGACAACACGCCTAGCTCAGGGTGTCAGGATTTTCACAGGTTGTACATCAGTCTATCCTGAATGCACCTTTTTAAAAGGGGTTCAGCTTTTCGGTCTGCAGACCCAAGACGTGTTGAAAGACTTAAAAGACTCTGGTCGTAGCCTTCAATCAGTACGGCCCCTGCACTGTCCAAAAGCCAAAACAACCTTCAGGGGCTCCTCGAGGGGCCTGCCCCTACAGGGGCCATCCCACAGCTCAAAGGCAACCTTCCAGTAAGAGAATCTAAAATTACGATTGCCAGGTCCTAGAAATGCTCAGAAACCCCATTATGTCCTTGCTACCCTACCCTACCCCCCCACGGCAGGAGCCAGCCTTCAGCCTGAAGGTCTTCCTTTGGTCGAGATACTAGAGAACCTACCCCTGGCCCATCGGGGCAGGTTTTTCCTAAACCTGCAAGGGTGGCAAGCTATCTCCTCCAACTAGTGGCTCCTGCAGTTGATCCCAACAGGGCACACTGGAGTTCACGGAGATGTCTCTTCCTTTGCCACCCATGGTTTCTCACAACCCCCACCAAGCCTTGGTCTTCTGGACCGAGATAGATGCTTTGCTCTCCAAAAAAGGCCATAGAACCACTTCCCCGTCCTCAGAAGGGTGCGGGATTTTACTCCCACTTTTTTCTGGTTCCCAAATGGATGGGAATTTATGCCCCGTTTTGGATTGGAGGTGCCTCGATCTCTACATCACTTACCAAAAGTTCTGAATGGTGTCTCTTCCGACACTTCTCCCTTTGAACATGGGAGATTGGCTCTGCTGTCTGGATATGAAGGGTGCATACCTTCATATCATGATGCACCCAGCCCACAGGCGGATTCTCCGTTTCAGGGTTGTCGTTACCAGTTCAGAGCCCTCCCTTTTGGCCTTTTCTCGGCCCAGGGGTGTTTACAAAATGCCTAGCAGTGGTCGCCTCTGCCCTACTCAGATGCAGCCTCTTTCCCTACCTGGACTGGCTCCTGAAAACGTCCTTCAGCCAACAGCTATTGCGCTTTCTTGAACCCTGCAGTTAGTTTACCGCTATCCCACCTGGGTGGCTATCTGAAGTTCAAAATGGACTATACACAATGTCTACAATGTATCAGTCATGTTACACACTCCTGTGGGGAAGGTGTATCCGCTCATAGCTCGAGCGGGTGCCCTGATTGCTTTGGTGCGCAGGTTGGAGTCCAGAGCAGATTAGTCTCTGCAAGAGACCATCTCTGCCTCCTGGAACATTTGGCGGCCACGGCACAGACTGTCCCCAATGCCTGGGTAAATGAAGGTGCTTCAGTGGTCCCCCAGAGTCCAGTGGGACGAGAAGGACTGTTTAAATGCTCTGGTCCTGATGTCTTCCCTGGCTCTTCAGGCTCTACAATGGTGGAAGTCCAGAGATGACTTAATGCGAGGCCTGCCATTCTGTTCATCTGTCCCTAGTCTCATTCTGATTAGACTCCTTGACAGGGTGGGGTGCTCATCTCCTGCACATCTAGTCCCAAGGATCTTGGACGCCAGTGGAAACCTGCCTCCACATCAGTGTCTTGGAACTGGGGGGCAGTTCTTTATGCCTTAGTCATTCGAGACTCTCCTTCCACTGGTTGCATTTAAGTGCAATCATACAGTTCTGTAGTGGTTCACTAGCTAAACAAGCAAGGAGGCACCCATTCCTACCCTCTCTGTAGAGAATCAATGAGAGGTTTGCTATTGGGGTGATCCTGAGAAATGTTCATCTTCTGGCAGTACATCCCTGGGTTGTCCAACACCCTGGTGGATGCCCTGAGCAGATCCACTGCCGAGCCCCATGAGTGGGAAATTTTATCTGACTTTCACCTGTGGGGCTGACCGAAGTTGGACCCATTTGCCTCTTCTCTCAAAATGCAAAACTGGTGCTTTTACTGTTCTCATGTGAGGTCCTGGAACTGTGTGGCAGGACGCATTATCGCTTTCCTGGACAGGAAGATTTCGTTATGCCTTTCCACTCATTCAGAGAATATACTCAAACTGGTTAAGGGCAGGGCATCTGTGGTTCTCATGGTGCCATTCTGGCCAAGACAGATTTGGTTCCCTCTAATTCTACAACTTTCGGAACCAGATCCCCTACATCTACCAATTTGCTGTGCTTTACTGTCCTAGGCACAAGGCACCCCGCTACACCCGGACCTTCGTTGCCTCCATCTGCATGTCTGGCTCCTGAGGATATAGTCCTCTCGCTTTTCCGGTTTCCCCAAAGGTAGCGGAAGCTCTCTGGGCTGCTAGGAAACAGTCTACTCTGTCTTCGTACTCCATGAAGTGGAAACGTTTCTGTATTTGGGCATCTACACTGGACCTGGATCCTTATGAGTGTTCCCCCTCAGCTAATCTTAGATTATTTGCTCTCTTTTTCTGAGGGTGGACTGATGTATTCCTCTATGAAAGTCCACCTTTCGGTTATTGCCGTGTTTCGTTTACCTGTGGGCAGTATCCCTTTGTCCCATTACCTTTGATTTTTAAACCTTTTTAAAAGGTATTCTGCACTTGCATCCCCCTGTTTGGGATCCAGTTCTTGTGTGGGATGTGAATTTTGTGCATGAAAGATTTGAGTCCATTCAAGCCTGCTGGATCCAGTGACCGTTTCTTTCTTGGAAAACTGTCTTTGCCATTACATCGAGCAGCTATGTCTCAAGAGTTGCACGCACTAATGAGCAAACCTCCATACCTTGAATTTCATAATGTCCGGTTGTCTTTATGCACTAACCCATCGTTTTTTGCCAAAGGTTGTTTCTGAATTTACTTTAAATCAGGCCATTCAATTACCAGTGTACTTTGTGGAGCCTATGAATCCAGGGGAAGCCCTGTTTCATACACTCAGTGTGGCTAGAACATTTACCTTCTCTGTACTTAAGTTACAAAATGCTGAGCAGCATTGTTTCTTTCACCTCTGAAAACCAGGGTGTTAGTGTTTCAAAGCAGTGCTTGTCCACGTGGTTGGCCAGCTGCATTACATTGTCTATGTAAAATCTCTTACGGGGGATGTAAACCTCATTCTACCAGAGGGATAGCTGCCTCTACGGCATGTTTCTGGGGCGTTTCGACCTTGGATATTTGTAAAGCTGCTATGTGGTTTACCGTACATAACTTCAAATGTTAGTCTAGACATTACTTCTAAGAAGCGGACTGTTTTTGGATGGGCTGTCCTACAAGGCCTCCTGTCCTAAGTCCTAATGATCTGCTTCCTCTTCCAACTGGGTATAACTGCTTGGGAATCTTCCCATGTGTTATGACATACTTGGCCGTGCTATCTTCAAGGCAATTTCTTGCAGGAAGAACTTGCTGTAACAGAAGATCTTTGAGTACATAGCGCTGCTGGAGAGAGTCCAGAGGAGTGACCAGGATGATTCAGGGCATGGAGGGGAGGCCTTGTGAGGAGAGACTGGAAGAGCTTGGGCTGTACCCACTGGACGAGAGGATGGACAGGGGAGACATGATAGAGGTTTTCAGGTATGTAAAAGGAATAACCAAGAGTGGAACCAAGGAACTGTTTAGGCTAAAGAAGGGGGGACAACCACGGGGCATGAGTGGAGGCTGGAGGGGGGACATTACAGGAGGGAGCATAGGAAGCATTATTTCATTGAGAGGTGGTGGAGCCGTGGAATGCGCTGTCCGGGAGGCTGGCGGAGGAGAGCACAGTGGAGGGCTTAAAGAAGGGGTGGGACAGGTACAAGGGGAAGCTGAAACCAAAAAAGACCCTCTTGGGGGCAAGGGGCGGCAAGGAAGGTGAGCAACCACTTGGTTGCTGGCTATCGAGCAGACAAGACAGACCATTAGGCCTGTTCTGCTGGCTTATAAGTGTGTTAGTATTTCTTGCAGCAGGTCATGCAGCCCCCAGTGTTACTTCAGAAGGGTTCCTTGCTCCTGTCTTATAACTCCATGAGCTGCTGCCTTGATTTTTCCCTCCTCAACTCCCATCGGAGGCCTAGGATGTTTTTACATTTGATTGCCAGGAAGGAAAAGAACTAAGTAGCTGGGACCTCCACCTTTTTATACCTGCCAGGTAAACACCATGTGTTAGTACTGAAGGGGAGTTTCCAGGGTCAACTGCTGAGAAGTCATCCAGAGGAAATCACACCTGCGTCTGTAATCCCATGTGCTATGACTTGCTACAAGAGGTGCACTCTTAAGATCCACTGTTACGGTAAGTTCTTATGCAACCGTACTGTTAGTAGTTCATGAAGTATTCTGTACAAAAGCCAAAACATATTGTACACTCTCCTAGAAGTTGACTCGCCTTTTGCTTGTCAGTTTTTTAGCAAAATAAACATTTTTAGATGGGGGAAATCTGTTTTGTGGCAAACATCAGGCATAATATTTGCTTTTGTGTCCAGTTCTGGCCATAGGTTACACAGTTGCAAAATGGTTTTACCATTTGAAATCCTGCAGGTTGGTCAACTTCACCTTCCGGGGGGGGTATATTTAGCCTAAAACTAGACTTGTACATTAAGGCCCTGTCCACACTACCCCCTCTGTAACGTTGGTGCCCAAACTGTTACCTCAACGGTTTGCGTTTACACCTGTAATGTTACAGAAGGTATTTTCATAACCGTTAACCACACATGAGGTGGTTTCAACAACTGTTATGAAAACGGTTACACTTTGGTAACGTTACCTGGCGTAGTGTGGACGCATGGCACCGTTCCCCTAGCGCAGCGCGAGCTGCATTGTGGGATCATGTGCCACGGTAATGGTCACCCGGCTCCAGAAGTGTGGACCAGCGGTGCCGGTCCCGTAACGGACACACTGCACCGCTCCCCAGTTGTAACGGTTTCTATCCAGTATGGGGTATGAGCGGTGCAGTGTGGACGGGGCCTAAGTTAACTATTTGCTTCTCCATACAAAAGACTATCATTCATTGCTCTGTATACCTGCGAGTAAATGGTCAATTACAAGTGTATATACCTAGAGTAAATTGGAACAACGCTAATTACCAGCCAGTTGCCAAACTATTTACCACTCTTGTGGGGGATCTACCATAATTCACACCTACAAAGCCATCTCCCAACCCATTTAAACCTAGAGCATAAATTAAACATACAGCATAAATGACTCCTAGGGCTAGGTTTTCAGAGGTTGACACAGGTCTTGTAAAGCCCTGCATCAAACCTTTTTCATCGCAGCTATGCCGAGGCTAAATGCCGCAACTGCACCCAGTTTTAGTTTGACACGGTTGCAATATTTCAGCTGCCGTTATGGCAGTTTGTGGCAAAGTTCAGCTGCCTTTCCTTGACACCAGCATTGACTTGAGTTTCCTGTCTTGCTCCATGTGACCTCTTGGGAATCTAGGCGCGCCTGGCCTGTGACCCAGTGTGGTGGTGGGGGGGTCTCATCAGTTTGTACCATTGTACTCAGCATTCTCACTTTGTTTGCATAGCTATGCAGCATGGCTTATTCCTCCCTGATCTGGTTTGTGGACGTCCAGGAGGGAAGGAAAGTTGGGTAGTTGGAAATCAGCAGGCAGCACATTGCTGTGGCTTCAAGTCGGCAAACTCGTGGGTCTCTGTAGGTGGAAAGAAACTGCTACATTGAGTGTAGCTGCACATGGCAGAGTGAGAAAGGAAGGACTTGACTCGGAAAGTTGTAATAGGGACCAACCAGCTAGTTTCAGGGCATGAAGGAAGAGTGAGTGTGGGATACCTTGAGATAACTGGCCTTTACTAGTTCCCCATTCATTTTCGAAAAGAAAATCACTATGCACATCCAACGTCCTGTGTGTTATACTCTGTGACAAATGCACTGCTCCACACAAGATAATGTGCAAAATTTTTCATATAGAAAAGTAAAGGGGGGGGGGGGGAGACACTTAAATGTGTTTGAGCTGAACAGGGCTATTCATCAGATGTATGCCTGGTATACTGGAATTTTTTGCAGATTTCATCAAGGCATTTGATTCAGTACCACATAATGGGCTGATTAAAAAAAGCTGGGGGAAATGGGGTTGGAGGGCAGGAGCTCAGTTGGGTTGAAAATTGGCTCTTGGAGCATTTACAGAGGATAGTGGTTGGTGGGATACTCTCCTCTCCCAGGAAGGTAATCAGTGGGGTCCCTCAAGGTTCAGTATTGGGGGCCACTCTTCAATGCCTACGTCTCATGTATATAGGGAGGGGGTTAGGAATAGGTTGTCTCTTTGTGGACGATTCAAAACTGGGAGCACTGGTGGTTTCTGAGGAAGCGAGGGAAGCTATCCAGGGAGGTCTGGATACCCTGAAGGGGTGGTCAAGGAGGTGAGGACTGAAATTTAATGCCGGGAAATGTAAGGTACTTCATTTGGGGGTCAAAAACCCAGGTCATGAATACACCCGGGGGGGCACACTGCAAGCCACATTGGGAGAAAAGGATTTAGGAGTGGTAATAGACATCAAAATGAATAACTCTGAAAATTGTAGAACTGCAGCCAAAGCAAACTGGATACTGGGCTGCATAGCCAGGGGAATTGCGTCCAGGAGGAGGGAGGTGATCCTCCCTCTATATAATGCCTTGGTCAGGCCGCAGCTTGAGTACTGTGTACAGTTCTGGAGATCTCATCTGAAAAAGGATATAGCGCTGCTGGAGAAGGTCCAGAGGAAAGTGACCAGGATGATTCAGGGCATGGAGGGGAACCCTTATGAGGAGTGACTGGAAGAACTTGGGCTTTACTCACTGGAGGAGAGGAGGGACGGGGAGATATGACAGGTTTTCTAGTATGTAAAAGGAATAACCAGGAGAGGAACCAATGAGCTGTTTAGGCTAAAGAAGGGGGGAAACAACCAGGGGCCATGAGTGGAAGCTGGAGGGGGAAACTACGGGGGTGTAGGAAGCATTTTTTCACTGCGAGGGTGGTGGAGCCATGTAATGTGCTGCCTGGGAGGCTGGTGGAGGGCACAGTGGAAGGCTTAAAGAAGGGGTGGGACAAGTACAGGGGGAAACTGAAACTAAAGACCCTATTGGGGGCTGGGGGTGGTAAGGTGAGCAGACAAGACGGACCATTTGGCCTATTCTGCTGGCTTTTAGTTTTAGTATGATGGTATCAAATTCTATGTGGTTGCTTCAGCAGAAACTCTTTATTGGTCTAAAAATATCTGCCTGGAATTTTCATTCTTACTTTACCCAAAATGTACAGTATAGAGACAGACCGCAGCAGTAGCTCTGTTGATCCGATGCTGGCAAACCGGCTTAGAGAATGAGCCTGGGTTGTGTGGGAGTGCAGGAAGAGAAGGATTTGAAGCTTTCCAGGTAGGGAGGGTCATCACATTTGTCACTGCCACCTGTGGATAGAAACTTGTAATCTATACATTACCTTTAATATTCCAATGTGCCCTACTCTTTGAATTGACTGTTCATTTGTATGTTGTTGCCTACTCCACACTGTGCACACCAGTCTCATGTGCTGTGTCACATATATGCTCATTTTGTATGTTTAAACTGTCTTCTCCTGGGTCGTGCCTGAAAATAGGCATCGCTATGCCTAGCGCACTCACCTGGTTACCAAAAGCAAATAAATCTAGAAAACTGATAGCAGAAAAAGACCAATGGCCCATCCAGTCTGCCTGTGGGTCTCTGTAGAACCACATGACCTGGAGTTGGCTGCAGTTTAACTCCAGCCCAACAGTTATCCTGTTTCATTCCCCTCCCTTGTCAGTCGCATTGACATTACCTTTTGTTCTGTCCCAAGCATGCTTGAAATCGCCTACGGTTTCGGCTGCTACCGCCTCACTGGCACATAGTTCCATGCTTCCACCACCCTTTCCGTAAAGTGAAACATCCTTGCATTCCTCCTGAACCTTTCCTCTGTCAGCTTCCAAGTTGTCCAAATTTTGTCAAGCTGGTGTTCTGGTAAACTATTTCTTGGCACTCATCTTTGTTCCCTTTAGGAATCTGAATGTCTCATATCCCCCCCCCTCTCCCTTCTAGTCTCCATTGAATACACACGTGTATATATTTTTTTTCATACAGCTTTTTGCTCCTCCATTGCCCCTTCGCCTTGCTATTGGGCCCATGACACGGTAGTTCCCAGTCCTGTCAGGCACTCCCCCCCCGTGTCTCACAGTGGGGGATTGAGGCCGAGCAGAGTGAGTGCCAGGGCCATTACACACGGCAACAGTGAAACGTATGCTTTTTCTTTGTTTGCAGGTCCGTGCTGCCCTAAGGGAGAAATGAGCACATTGTGTGAGCTCTGCCTTTGTGTAGATGCCCCTAGTGCTCTGAACGTGCTTGCCCTCCCCCAGTGTGCCCCTCAGTGCCATCTGGTTGCCTTCAGATGGCAGTCAAGCGGTGAGGCAAGAGTCCCTTCCCTCTTCCGAGCAACCTGTCTGTTCCCGAATCCAGGTTGCCAGCATGATGAGAGGTAAGGTGCATAGCACCTCAGCCCTTTGTGCCACTGAGCCAGTGCCAGCAAATACATATTCAGTGCTCTAAGGCATAGGTCGTAGTGCGGGCTCAGTGGTGTAGGGAGATGGAGTATGCCATTAGGTGCTTGGCTGGGGCACTTTCAGCCTGGACATAATGTCCTTGTGCCAGCATCCTCGGTAGGGGACAACTATGGGGTAATTCCTCCTTCGCCATGGCAGTGTGACAGCCCCTGTACAGTAAGAGTCCTGATTGACTGCATTACCATAATCCACTGGTTATGGGAGCAAACCTTTTTTTTTTTCGTAGGGGGAATATGTAAACATTCTGGAATAGTCCTGACTCTAGGAAGGTTGCTGTCAGTACAGTAAAATGTATTTGTAATTTGGTGGAGCAGCCAAAGCGTGTGTTTTCAGAAATGTCTGTCATTTGAAAGTTACATTGCTGTTTTTCAAGGGATAGTCCCTTGCACATCTTTGCACACATGAAAATGAGAAGGAGTAGTTTAACAATCTGAGCCTACACTGCACTGAACTCTGCCAAAGGAAGTGACTCACTTTGTGCTGGCAGTGGATTTGGAGTAACAAGGTACAGTTCAGCATGATTTCACAACCCTTTGCTCACTACTTGTCGTCTGAGGATTGTCAAAAGGGCTGGCCCTTTTAGCAACCTCTTGACTGCGGAAGATGGTTATTTGAAGTTTGCATCATACAGCTAGTGGGGAAATGAGATGCAACATCTTATGATTCGGAGATCATAGGTTGGACAGACCCTTGAAACTGTGCAGAGGTTGGCCAGACTCTTCCGATTATTTAATGAACTGGATGACAATTACCAGTACTCCTGGAGCCAGTCTCCCCTTGAGTTCATGCGTTGCTGACCACAAGGAAAGGAGTGAACATTTTGATTCGGTTTGAAACCCTAATGCTGTAGGCTTCTTAATGTGGCAGCTGGTTCCCAAAACCCGAGTGTTGGTAGCTGGGGTCTGCCTCCAAAATGTTTCATTCTCCACCCCATTGGAGAGAGGAGCTCTTATCTGAAGGATGATGAGAGGTTTCTGGTTTGAATTCAGGATGCAGGAGTTAAAATTGGCACTAGACTGCTAGCCAAACTGCTAGTTGATTTTTGTATTCAGCCAGTAACATTTTGCTTACACTAGTCCTGCTGGGTTGTACAAGTACACCAGTTGAGCCTTTGGCAGTCTGAGGCCATTGGATTTTCCCCAGTCACTAGCCTTGCTGGCTGGTGGTTGCAAAACTTAATTTTTGAGCCCTGCTGGAGGTTTAATTCTATTTATATAAAAAAAAAAAAAAAAAAAAAAAATTGGCAGTCTGTGCATTTGATCTTAGTTGAACTGCACCGAATGAACAACAACAAAAAAAAAAAACAGGTAAAACTTCTGGGGACTTTTTAGCCAAGAATGGCATTACAACTGGCCCAGTGGCATGGTGGGCTGAAGTGCTGGATCTTTGCTATCCCCCTGCCACACTGGTGACCTGGGTTCAGGAATGGACCAGGGTCACTCGGGGGGTGGGGCTGTGATGATATGAGTATCCTAGGGACAGCTCTTTGCCGGGGTGGGTGGTGTAACTCTACCACTTGCCTGTCACCTACTGGAGGGTGGGTGGAAGCACCAACGGAACCAGTGGGTATGAGTGGGGAGTGTTCTGATGCAGCTGCATGCGCTTTAATGTGTACACCCATGGCTTGTCACACACATATGCCTGGGGCAAAAATGGAGGAAAATGCCCTGGTTTGCTTGGCATCCTCTACAGGCACTGCATGACCCTACGTGATGGTCCATCTGCCAAGACTGAGGACAAAGGTGGAGAAAAAGGGAAAGAACTGGGGTCCTTCTTGTGTCTCCTTCCTGCATTACATCTGTACTTGTATACCATAAGGAGTATAAGATCACATCCAAGCTAATACAAACAAGTGGGTAGCATTGGAAGGGGTTATACAATAGATTCAGAACTGCCTCCCCCCAGAGAGCAAGCAGTGTTGGTGTGAGACTTTTCTCCACCAGGACGGGCTATTGGGAAGATAGAGGGCAGAAACTGGTGTCAAGTGGCATTCTTGGATAGTGCCCCTCCACAAACCTCTGCATGGCTTGTTCTGGTCCTGAGGGTATTCCCCCTGCAGGGCCTGCTGTGGGGAGCCCTCTGAGCAATAGGGGCTTGTGGGTGGGGGGACTGTCTTGGGAGCAAGTGGCCTTGATTTTTAATAAAACTGTTGGAAAACCCTGATTGCTGTGTGAACTTGTATATCCATAAGTTCTTGATTCATGTCTCTGAACTTGCAGGTATACCATATGGGGGATTGAAACAAACTCTTGTGCTGAGCTGGCCTGTTGGAGCAGCAGCCGCAGGGATGCTGCTTGCAATTCCAGAGACCCATGTTCAGGAACAAGCTGGGGGCTCTCCAGAAAAGTATCAATGTCCCAGAGGACGCCCACCTAAGGGTGGGTGGGTAGCATGCTCCTTGCCGCTACCACCACCTGGGAGTTAGGGGCATCTGGAGCAGCCATGTAAAAGAGGGGGACTGATGGCATGATATATGCTTGGATGTCTTAGACGGCAGCATCCCAGGGGATGGGAGAGAACTGGAAAACTACCAGACTAACACAGGATAACATTAAGCCCTGCATTGCTGACCAGGCATCCACCACTGTATCCACAGTGGCCACACCATGGGTGCATATGCAGTTGGAGCTCAGAGGTGGGGTTAGTCCAGGAGAAGGCGAGTGGGACCAGAGTTGCTGGCTAGATGAGGCAGGTCAGCGACCAGTACGAGGAAAAGCTTGTTTGCGCAAATAAAACAAAAAACAAAAACTTGCTGTGTGTTTTAACAGATCGATTGTTAGGGCTGTGCAGCTTTGAAAGACTGCTATCAGCAGTGGGGAACTACATAGCACAGCACTTATTACAGCTCTCGAGAGACCACTGTGCTGCCCCATCCTACTTTTGGACTACTTCAGACCTCATCACAGAGTTGTGAACGATTTTAAAAATGGAGGAACCCCACTCTCATCCTGCAAAACGAAAGCGGTATATTTTTTTTTTATTTTCTTTACTTTACTTTCCATCTCTTGTTCCTTTTTCCACTTGACCATGCTTTTTTGCTGTGCTATGCTTTGGTACTGTCTTATACTGATGTGCAACATGACCGATTCCCTACTGAATGATATCTCACAGTTTCTCCAGATGTTTCACTAATCTGCGATCCCAACTGGAGTGGTCAAAATCCCCTTTGGGGGGGGGGTGGTTTGAACACACCCTTTTTATTTTTGAATCTGCTATAGACTGTAGTAATCATTCATGCTGTACACAAAGTGAGTGAAGTGATCAGCTGGAGTCTGCTACTGTTGATACATTGCCATCTCGGAAGACTACTCTTAGCTCTCCTGTTGAATGCATCTTTGCAGTCGGGTAACTTAAGATGTTAGCTGCTTGACAGTGCCATGTTAGCACTGCTTGTTCCCACTATGCTGTATTAGCATTGTTTGCATTTTGTCTATGCTGAATTGTTTGGTTATTGTACCACTTAATTATCCTAATTTTTACTTTTATTTCTGCCGTTAGTTTTTCTAATATTTTTCTCTACAACAGGCACTGGTTGCAATAGGGAACCTGATAACTTCAGTGAGGAGGCTGTTAGGCCACCGGAACTTGGGAGAGGTTTAGTAAATGGGCCATTGGTTCAAAAGGGGGGGACCTTCTGTGGGTTGCCATGACAAGAACTGAAGATGTGGAAGAGGGGAAGCTGATCTTCAGGTGATGGTCTGAATACAGGTTTTTGGATGAGGGCACGGGAAGTCAGTCCTGCAAGAGAACCTCATCCCACTGTATGACAAAGGCCCCCTCTAGCGAGCCAAGGTGGCTCTTAAGCTTCCTTTTCTTAACGAGGTAGGGACGCAGTTTTGGCAGAGCAGCGAATGGGCCTGTCCTACACCCTAATGCTTTGTTGACAGCCCCATGTTGTCCAAGGAGGTGGTGTTACAGGCAGGATGCGGGAACAGTCTTTGACATCTAGGCAGTCTGTAGGTTGTAGCGGAGAGTATTAAATGGCGTGACAGCTGATGCAGGATTGCCCGATGATGAGCTGGTTCAGTGAAAAGGTAAAGAAGGCTAAGCAGTCTCTCAAAAGGGGATACCACAGGGTTAAGGCAGTTCGTACAGTAAACTGGGCAATAACACCAGTTCCGGTAGTTCGGTGTTTTTTTTTTTTGTTTTTTGGGGGGGGGGTTATGGGCCACCACACAAGGTGAAAAGGCAGTTTAATGATCACTGAACCTTTTTTAAATGTAGTTCAGTAAGCAGCCTTTCTATAAGGTACTGTCACTTTACCATCTGTCAATGGAACTGCATTTAAACATTCAGCAGTCATCCCATTAACTACCCCAACCCCACTGTATTTGCTTCTGAGTGGTATTTCCTGTGCCCTGTGGGTGGTTTGGGGTGCCTCAGTCTACTGCTAGCTTCCATGGAGCCTAACTAGTCCACTCCATGACGGCTCCCTTTCTAGTGCCCTTGGTATAATTAGTTTAAATAAAACTAATGATTTTTACTCTGGGCTATCCCGCCCCTTGCTCTGCCTTCTGTGCAGTTCTTTGACTTCTGCATTGCCCACGCCTGCATCATTCAGCACTTTAAATATATTCCTAACTCCTCAAACCCGGTTTTTCAATTAAACTGTTCTGGCGGTCAGCACCTGCTTAGTAGTGCTGCCAGCAACTCACCAGTCCGGGGTGAAGCTGTGGGGAGGAAGATGCAGAAAAGCTGGCTCTGCAGTTGGCTTTGGGAGGCTTGGGATGGCTCAGTGGGTGGTCTGGGAGGTGGGACATGCTGCTGCACCCTACACTTCTCTGCCTGACCACTGCAGCCTCATTCTAGCGCTGCTCACCCCACAGCCCGGTGATGCTGCCGATGAGGGTCAGATTCTAACTTTTGAATTGGGGCAGTACTGAGCCCGCACTATGGGGCTGTGGACTCTGCTGCTGCTTTGGGGAGGGAGTGCACCAGAGTGGCACCTGAGACCACTACAGTGGATGTCGTTCAGAAAAGTACTGTTGACTCGGGTAAACTTTTTCTGCTTCCACAAGGTCCCCTGCATCCTTACCTTTGTCTCTGGCTGTACCTCTGCACCTGAGTGCTTTTGGACCCCTTCCTGCAGCTCCTACTTCTGCTGCACTGGGTCTTTACAGTGCTCACCTCCCCCCCAAAACATACATTTGGGGCACTGCTTCTGGCCTTTTGGGTGCAACCAATGATGATGTCACTGGCTCGTGCGGTACTCTGGGCAGAAAATTGTTGGACAAAAAGAGAAGGAAAAAAGTTGGAACTGCAAGTAGCAGTTCACTGTGTGTGCTTGCACCTATTATTCCATTCTTCTTTCCCTACCACCTTTATGCTGTTTCCGGTATCTGCTAGGGGCACCTCACTGGGGATGGGAATGTGATGGCTGCTTGGGGGGGCCTGACTCAAGGGCTGCTGGCACACTGCTCCTCCCTGAACTTTTCTCTGACCATACGGGTTCCTGAGCACCCACTGCGCTCCTGTTAGCTGAATTGTTTTCTGTAGGACCTCCTAGCTGTGGGACACTACACTTTTGCACTCACCACTGTTTGTACACCCCCCTCTCCATGCCAGACGCCATGCATACTACCCCTCATTTTGGTTTGCTTCCTCATCTTGCTATCCCCTCCCTCCCTCTGCAACTCTGGCACTCTTCTCCCCCGTGAAATCCTCTGGTCAGGCTGCCCTTCTCTTTGTGTTCTCAAACTGTGGTGCTCTTCTCTCTCCCTTTCCATTCACTGTGCTTCTTACCCTCATGCTTTGACTCTGTCCTGATTTCACTGCTCAGTCCTGCATTTGCTCCTTACGCTGGGTTTTGAACTTTGGTACTGTCCTCCACCTTACAATGCAACTGGTTCAGCGCTGTCTCCCATACTGTTAGGTCACTACCCTTCCCCTCTTATTATTGCATTCTTGCTCACTGCATATTTTTTCTGAAATTTATTGTATTGCATTTATTTTAACATTGTACTTTAAACTGTTTTATTTTCCTTTTACCCCAGGGCACAGCTCGAAACAAGCTAGCAGCTTAGAATGTCTTTACAGGCGTAATGTTTTTTTTCTTTGGGGGCAGACTTCTTAGATTAACAGTGGCTTTGTTTTTTCAGCCAGGTGGACTGTGGATGGGGGAACATTTGAAAGGACGCTCCCGCAGACTTAACCAAACTAACATAGTGCTTGTGCACAAGGAAGGAACCTACAAACTTGTTGCAGCAAAGTTGCTTTTCATGTCAACATGTTTGCAAATCCATAATTTGCTATAGCATGAGAAGGAGGAAGGGTTGCCTGTCTGGGGCTGTGCTGTGGCACAATATGCATTTGCACACCTTTTGCCATTAAAGGCAACCTTGACTGCAACAAACATGAACCTGTAATTTACTTTTCTGTTTCTGAGTGCTGTATTGCATGTGGTGATGAAATAGAGTTGTCCTTCCCTCCTTCATTTTACATGCCATCACCATTCCACTACAGTGCTTCTGATTTAGAATAGCTCCCCATTGATCTGTCTCCATGGTTACCAGAGGCTGTGAATGGCCTTGCTTGATGCCTTTGTAATCGTGAGCAGTGAGGTGGAGTTGGCTGCATGGGAGGCAGCACGTACTGTTGGTAGACATCGGAAAGGCATGGCTGGCATGCAGGGTTTGTGGGTTTTGGAGTGGTGCCTGCAGTGTTAGAGTAGTCTCTGAACAAGTCTGTGCATATGGTGTTGTATATTTAAAAATTGTAAGCAGGGAGATGTCTGACTTGAATTGGCACCATGTTTGTGGGGTGGGAAAGTCTGCCAGCCTGCCTACTAGATTTGTCCTAAGGATTATTTATATTCCAGATAGCCATGCAGCTAAAAAACTGAATATTTTCCAAGTTACTGAAATGATTTCTAGTTGATTCACCTAATGCCAACAGCCTTAAAGGCAAAGGATCTGCAACATTTTTATTAACATAATATCCCTGTTACCAGGAGTGTCGTGTTTTTGGCCAATGGAAGAAATCCTGGTGGGAACCAGGGCTAGAAATTTTTGTGGATGGCTGTCCAGTGAACATATGCAGTATTCATTTTGACTATCCCGCAGAATTTGTACCTGTCCTGTTTAATTTCTGTTTACGAAATTCACATTTCTGTTTCCGAATATGAGCTAATGATAACTAGGTGTGCCCTCTGGTTGGTATAGTGCCCTGTAAAAGGTTTAATAACTAATACTGCATATGGTAAGGTGCCTAAAAGAGGTTACTAAATATTACCCACTGGCTGGTACATGGCCTGGAAAAGGGCTTAAGTGTGCCCACAGTTCATGACACTGATGTGGGCTATGGGGCCTTAATTATCTTCCTTCTGTTCGGCCCTGACAAACAGGTCAGCTTCTCTGCTGCAGTGTCACCCTACTTAGTAACCCAGACAAGTGCTTTTAACCAGCCTCTCTGGAGCCCTCTAGCCCTGATGGGATGTTTTAAGTGGTCACCTCCGCCCCTTTAAGTAGTATTCTTCTAAGCTCTAAAGACAGAGTTTCCCTTTCTTTATGCTTGCTCTGCCCTGAAAAGGGTTTTCAGATAGTTTTCTAGCCATTACGATGACTTTTAATTACCATTACCCAGGCTCTCCTTAGTTAATGGACAGCCTTGAAAAGGGTTTTTAATTTGTTTCTCCAAAACACTGCTGCCTGTAAACAAGAGCTAGTTTTGGACTGCTACTGCAAGAGCAGCACACAGAGAAATGAGGTTTGCTGTGCAGAAAGCAAAATTAAACCAGGCAACTGCACATGCATGATGACACAGAACATGTGCACAGTCTAATCCTACCACGGCACTGTTCATTTCTGCTTCTTGACAAAACTGCTGAACACACAGAAAAGCCTATCATGGGACACTGGATTGAATGCACATCTCGCACCATAATGTTGGGATGTCCATAACCCAGACTTACTGGTAGCAGGATCTCCGGGTTCCTGATACCCGCTAATGCTTTGTTTCACTTGCTGCCTGTCCCAGGAACAGGCAAAGTACTGAAACCAGATGTCCCTGCAGAAAACTGGGTGTCTGGGACAGGTGGTTATTTCAACCCCTGGTGGGAACGTAGCTGGACTTGGAATTGTGCTGCTTTAGCCATCAAGGCTAATGGCCCGGGGGGGAACGACACCGGCCAAACTCTTTGTACTTATTGACATGTCTTATTCTTCAGTACAAGTTAGCAAGAGTAGTTAAAGGACAGTTACAGTATGCAGGCTGTATACAAAATCCACCAACATTTAGCCAGTGGTCATTGCCAGTGTGACCACCAATTGACTACATATGCACAGATCAATGGTCCAAGTTCATGTCCCTGTAATGGTTGTCCTGGGCTCTAAATGAATGTATCTACTGCCAGTGTCCTGTTTTTTAATCTCCAAAAGTAACTACTTGGAAGCCCAGCAAATCTCCCATACTGACTTTCTTGTAGTTGGACAAGCTTCCTAGCTAGACATCGGTCCCTTTATTCACAGCATGAATAACTACATTAGGAGTTGACCTTAACTTTTGCACTAGGCAGTCCATAACCAACAGTAGCTTGGCACTAGTCTGCAGTTGGCAGCTAACTTGTAGGAGTGTCACATCACACGTGTCCAAGACAAATGCAAGCATACAGTCTGCACAAGAAATGTGCAGACTGTACTGCCTGTTAATGATTAAAAGCAGTAGAGGACAGGTACCGGACCGTATCGCACAGATAAGGTAGAATAAGTAAAATCAAACTAAGATCTGCCCAAGGGGTAGAATTTCTACTTCCAAAATGTAAAACAGACTTGGGTAGATCTCTTCCCCCCCCAATTTTTTTTTTTTTTTTGTGTGAACATGTGGGTCCCTACATATGGAACACCTTGCAGCTCCCCCTTAGATTGACTAATGCGAAGGTGCAAGTAGGAAAAAATTAAAACCTGGCATTTTAAAGAAGCAGTCCAAAGATTACTGCTGGAATTAACTTGATTATATTAAATTTGCCTGACATGTAGCTAATGTATTGCACTATTTCTACATAGAATAGACTGGGACTTGATTGTCACGTTGTAGATGTTTCCCACAGACTTAATATTATGGTTTGTAAGTTATGTTAATTTTGCATCTAAATGGTAGAATACCAGAATCCTTTTTCCAACAGTTTTAAGATTTTTATTTTTCGTGGGTTCTAGACCCTCCTCAATGCAAGTCAGAGTTCACTTCACCCTCCACCAAGCCCTGCTGCCACCTCCCCCAAAAAAAAGGCAGCCTGGTGACCCTCTGGTCATTTTAGAGAATGGGTAGCACAAACTGTCTACATAGTACAGGTCCCCTCTCCAACTTGGACCCCTTCTTTCAACAGGCTTTTTTTTTTTAAATCTACTTTTTCTTTCTGTAGAGTACTTCAGACCCCCCAAAAAAGTGAAGTTTGGACTTAGACATCACACACACGTGTGTGTGTGTGTGTGTGTGTGTGTGTGTGTGTGTGGAGAGACACAAATACACAGCTCTTTTCCTTTAATGCCAAAATTGCCTGAGTTCTGTTGTCTGAATCACTTGGCTATTCTGCAGTTGACAGCTGGCATGTAGTATTCAGTACAGAAAAATATTTTGTTAAACTGCTTTTGTTTAGTTTCCTTATATTTATATTTTACGTGGAAATCGCACAAGTTGTGGCTAAAAACTATCTGCTTTCTAGGGACATGGATATGTTGTTCATCCACACTTTCTGGCAGGTATCCTTGCCGCTTTAAATCTTGCCGGAAGGTCTTCAAGCTGGCTTCTCCCACCCACCTGGGTGGTAAAACTCTCGGCTCCGCCCCATGACGCCAGATCTTCCTTACTGCTTGGAAGCTCGGGTTCCCTCCTTAATGCTCTACACATAAGACTGGTTCCTATTTCTTCGATTTACCCGAAATAACTTAAGGTTTTCAAGACTTCGGTCATTTATTTTCCTCGCGGCTGCGATGGACGAATCGACTCCCAGTTTTCGGAGGTGCCCATGCGGGCAGAAGATGTCTCGGACGGATCTGCACTCCACGTGCGTCTACTGCTTAGGCCTCGAGCACGCACCTGCAGGCCTGCGACCTGTGCGCTTCCTTCTCGGCTCCACGCCCTCTGAAGATCACACAATCTTACATAACTGGGCGCCCCGAGAAACGTTACCCGCCGGTAAAGTCGAAGGAGGCCCGTTTGGTGGTTTCCGCGACGGCTGGCTCGGCAGAACAGCTCGAGCAGATGATCGCTCTCGAGGAGGAGGAGGCTTTGCAGGCCGCATCTTCGTCTTCTTCTGCTGCAGCCTTTATCCCGCTCTCCTTGGGATCCTCTTATTCAGCTTCTTTTAAGGAGCTTTGTCAGTCCCTTTCCACCAAGGGGAGGGACCATCAGGACTTCCCTCTCTGTCCAAGAAGGAGGACTCCAAAGGTAAGTCCCTCCGTCGACGCTCTTGGGAGAGGTCCCCTTCCCTGAGTTGTCAACCATCGACTTTGGTCGATGTTTCGGCCACTGGCCTCACGCCGTCCCCGTCAGGTCAGTTGACCGAGTCGCCCGTTGACGCAGTCGAGATTTTTCTCGACCCGTTGGACGGGTTGTCGACCGGTGAAGCCGAAAACTCGCCCCGGTTCCCCCGGGCGGAGATCGAGGTTACCGTGGCTTGCCTGTGGGCCTCCAGTTCCGGAGTCCACGGTCGAAACTTCCGAGCTGAGGGGAGAACGGGTCTCCCCGCCCTGCCCCAGAACCCTCCTCGGAAACGCTGAGGTTGTCTGTCTCTGACATCTTCTCGGTCCAGCCGATCCCGTCGACATAGGTGGTCTTGGTCTCGGTACCGTAGTAAGCGGGGTCGCCGCCCGTCCTCGTCTTCCTCCTCTGACGTGGAGAGACTTCGACACAAGTTGTGTCAGCGCTACGAGGACCTCATGTGGCAACAGTTCCTTCTGTCCGGGAGCAAGCCGACATCGTTGCCTTCCCCGGCCATCAAGTGGCTGTCACCGGAGCAGCTGAAGCAACCCCTCGCCCTAGCCAAGGCGCCTGCCCCCGGGCCTGTTGCTCGACCAAAACCGGCTGCCCCACCGATTCTGGTGGAACCTCCGCATCCACAGCCGAAATTTGGGGCCCCGACCAAGAATTCTCGTTCATCCCACGGCCTGCCCCATAGGCTGTCTGTCACCCTCACTCCCGACCGCCCTCGGCAGCTGGAGGGTGGCTCAGGCCCCCTCGCCCTAGCCAAGGCAGCTCTTTGTGGACTCGTCAGTCTGACGACTGTTCCTCCCTGTTCTCCAGGCAGGTCGACTTGGAGTCCTCTGGAGGTCAGTCGCTGGACGATAGCCCATCGTCCTTCATGGGTTTGCTTTGCCTTAGGCTCATCTCAGAGTCCACCGGGATGCAGCTCGAGCCCATATCTAAGCGGGCCAAGTATACCCTAACGGAGATATTGGACCGAGGGGATTCTCCCACTGAGGCCTTTCCGGTGGCCGAGGCCATTGTCGGCCCGGCCTTGGAGCTCTGGCTGAGTCCTGCTTCCTGCCCTGCACCTTCGGCCAGGATGGCGAGGAAGTATGCCATCCCTACCGGTTCCCTGTCCGGGTTTTCGGAACACCCCTCAGCCGAGGGGTTGGTTACGACAGCGTCTTCCAGCGTGCCGGAAGCGCCAGGGATGTGGACAAGCCTCCCGACAAGGAGTCCAAGAAGTTGGACTACGCCGGGCGCAAAGTCTGCGCTCACGCTGCATCCTCCCTTGGCCTTCGTCAGGCCAGCTCGGCTGTGCTGATGGCACACTTCTCTCATGCCCTGTTGGGCTCCCTGGACGAGGTAGTCCCTCATCTCCCGACTGACCTGCAGACCACGGTCAAGCAGGTGCGGGACCAGGGCAGTGGCCAAGCAGCAGCTTCAGACTGCTGTGGACATCGGTGACTCATGTGCCAGGTCAGTCGCGGCCGCAGTGGCTATGCGCCGTCGGGCATGGCTGAGGATATCCACCTTCACAGCGGATACCCAGCACAAGTTGGCGGATGTCCCCTTCTTGGGGACTGACCTCTTCAGCCCTGGAGTGGAAGGTCACCTCCAGAGGATCGGAAAGTCCAATGCCACTCTGGACTCTGTCTCATCCACCCAGAGGGACAAGGGCCGCAGACCGCAACCCAAGCCCTTTCGTCCATCTGCGCCCACGGCATGTCCGGCCCAGCAGCATCAGGGCCAGCAGGCTCGCACTTGGCATCCCAAACCCAAGCCTGCGGCTTCCTCTTCCAGGAAGCAGGGAGGTAAAGGCCCAGGAGGTCCCTCCTCCGGTCCCTCCTCCAAGCCTGCCCAGTGACGGGTTGAGGGGTGTCGTCCCCAACCTCATCACTCCACCCCAGGTTCCCCCCGTGGGGGGACGGCTCCGCCACTTCCTTTCTGCCTGGTCCGCTATCACCACAGACCGGTGGGTGCTGGAAGTGGTAGGAAAGGATCTGCCTCTGGAGTTCGAGCAGGCCCCGCCCTTCCGAGCCGTCGCACCCCGCCAGGGGGCCTCGGGGTCCGCAGCCTCACTGTCTGCTCGCTGAGCCGTCATCGCTCTGCTCCTCGAAAGAGGTGATCAGAGAGGTGGCGGACCCTCCCTCAGACCAGGGGTTTGTGTCCAGGTACTTCCTGGTCCCAAAACGGACGGGGGGCTGGTGCCCCATTCTCGACTTGCACGACCTAAACAAGTTCCTAAGGTCTCGGACCTTCAGGATGGTCACTCTGGCTCAGATAATACCCTCCCTGGAACAGGCGTGTGGTTCTGTTCTCTGGACCTACAGGACGCGTTCTTTCACGTCCCTATCCGTCCGGCTCACCAGAGATTCCTTGGCTTTCGAGCAGAGGGATCCCTTTACGAGTTCTGAGTCATGCCCGTCGGCCTTTCTCTTGCTCCCAGGGTCTTCACCAAATGCATGGCAGTGGTGACAGCATTCCTGCGGCGCCGAGGTGTCCGGGTGTACCTTTACCTGGACGATTGGCTGATAGCAGCCCCCTCCAGACAGGAGGTGGAGCGGTCCAGAGATCTGGCCCTCCAGGTTTGCTCTCAGATCGGCCTTCTCATCAACGAGGCAAAGTCGGAACTCTGACCGAAGCAGGCGATTCTTTTTATCGGGGCAGAACTCGACACTCTTCGAGCGAGAGCATGGCTCCCGGCGGACAGGGCCGAGGTTCTTTCCTCCTTTGCCCAGTGATTCCTGGTTGGGCAGTCGTGCCCTGCCCGGGACTTCCTGCGCCTCCTGGGTCTCATGGCAGCCTGCGCCAGCGTGGTCCGTTGGGCCCGCTGGCACATGCGTCCCCTTCAGTGGGGATTGGCCAGGCAGTGGTCACAACGCTGCAATCCATTGGACCAGCCTGTGATGGTGACCCAGGGGATGTGGAACACTTTCCAGTGGTGGACCGTTCCAGCTTATTTGGAGGAGGGCATCCCGTTTGTCCGCCTCGAGCAGACGGTCTTTCTATCGACCAATGCCTCTCTGATGGATTGGGGTGCCCATCTGGGGGAGCACAGAGCGCACGGCCTCTGGTTCCCTCGGGAGTCCCGATGCCATATCAACCTGCTGGAGCTTCGGGCGGTTCATCTAGCCCTCACCGCCTTTGCTCCGTTTCATCGGGGTCAAGTGGTTCAGGTCCAGACGGACAATACCACGACCATATACTACCTAAACCGCCAGGGCGGGACGCGCTCCATGCCTCTGCAGGGAAGCTCTCCGCGTTTGGTCACTCGTGTGCAGCCTGGAGGCGGATCTCCTAGCCATCCATGTGGCAGGAGCCTCCAACACCCTGGCTGATGCCCTAAGCCGGATAGGGGCTGTGTCCCACGAGTGGTCTCTCCTGCCGGAGGTAGTACAAGATCTGTTCTCCCACTGGGGCACGCCTCAAGTGGACCCGTTTGCCTCCAGGGAGAATGCGAAGCTGAGGCTGTTTCATGCCTGCCCCCCTCAGCAGGGTTCGCTGCAGGGGGATGCCTTCTCGAGGCCGTGGACCCCAGGCCTCTTCTACGCCTTTCCCCCATTTCCCTTGATCCACAAGGTGCTTCTCAAGGCGAGGAGGGACAAGGCGCAGGTGATTCTGGTAGCCCCAGACTGGCCCTGCCAATGCTGGTATCCAGATCTCCTCAACCTCAGCTCCAGGCTCCCGAGGCAGCTTCCAGCTCGCCTGGACCTGTTGTCAGTCAGGGGAAGGTGTTCCAGCCGGACCTTCAATCCCTGCACCTGACGGCCTGGTTCCTGAGCGGCTAGAGTTCCAGGCCTTGGGTCTTTCCGACGAGGTCCTCAATGTAGTTGAGGCGTCCTGTAAGGAGTCGACCAGAAAATGCTATGCCTTCAAATGGAAGACATTCTCCATTTGGTGTCGGGGCAAGGGCCTGGACCCTTTCTCCTGTTCCTTGGCAAGCATCTTGGACTACCTACGGTCCCTTTCTCAGCAAGGGCTTAGGTCGACGACCCTAAAGGTGCACCTGCAGCCATCTCTGCTTACCGGGCGCGGGCCGGGAAGCAGTCGGTGGCGCAGGAGAAGGTGGTCTGGCGCTTTTTCAAAGGCCTTGATCACATTTCCTCTGGTGCGAGAACCTCCACCTCCGTGGGATCTACTGCTGGTATTGGCAAAGCTCATGGGCAAGCCATTCAAACCAATGCACAGGTGTGACATCTCTCACCTGTCGTGGAAGACCGCCTTCTTGGTGGCTATCATGTCAGCCAGAAGGATGGGAGAGCTCCAGGTGCTTTCCATCGAGTCTCCTTACCTGGTCTTCCACAGGGACAAGGTTGTCCTGCGCTCCCACCCGAAATTCCTTCCAAAGGTGGTGTCGGAGTTTCACCTTAACCAGGTGTTGACTCTGCCAGTGTTCTACCACAATCACACTTTGAGGCCGAATATAGGCTCCATACTCTGGACCCTAGAAGGGCGCTCGCTTACTATTAGGAGCGCACGGCTGAAGTTTGGGGAGAGGTTCGCCAGCTGTTTGTTACCTACGCTGAAGCCGCACCTGGCAGACCTGCAGCCAAGCAGACGATAAGCAGGTGGGTCACCTCCTGCATAGATCTTTGCTATAGGTTGGCGGGCATGGAGCCTCCCAGAGGGATAAGAGCTCATTCTACCCGCCATACCGCTGAATCAGTTGCTGCTTCCAGGGTCGTCCCTATCCAGGATGTCTGCAGGGCTGCTACCTGGAAGTCTGCACATACCTTCATAGCCCGCTACCACATCGACCTTGAGTCACGCTGGGATGCTGGTTTTGGGGCCTCGGTTCTCCAGTCTCTATTCCCTAAGTAGGGGGTATGCGCCTTGCCTCCCTCCTCCCGGAGAACTGCTAGGAGTCTGCCAGAAAGTGTGGATGAACAACATATCCATGTCCCTAGAAATCCAGGTTACTCACCTGTAACAGGAGTTCTAGGAATGGTATATGTTGTTCATCCTACATTCCAAACCTCCCCGCTTCGACGCACAACCTGAGCTTTCAGCGGGCCAGATCTGGGGTCATGGGTGGAGCCGAGAGTTTTACCACCCGGGTGGGTGGGAGGAGCCAGCTTGAAGACCTTCCGGCAAGATTTAAAGCGGCAAGGATACCTGCCAAAGTGTGGATGAACAACATATACCATTCCTAGAACTCCTGTTACAGGTGAGTAACCTGTATTTTGTGCTCAGTCAGAACTAAACTGTAGTGTCTGTCTGCTTGATTGTTTTTTTTTTTTTTTGTTTGTTTGTTTGTTTGCTGCTGGCATCTGCCCTGGCAGAAAAGAAACAATTATATAGCTGTCTTGCATCACATTCACAACTGTTTTACTTTAAGTTGTTAAGCATTTGCAGCAAAGTTTAATATGTCCCTTAGTCCTTCCCCTCTTCAGTCCTTATTTAATTTCTCCTTTAGCTAACACTTTTTTCTGCTCTGGTCACTTTATTCCTTATCTGAGATTAGTGCCCTGTACCTCAGCCAGGCCTTGGCCCTCTGTGAGCTCCCCTCACTCGACTGTCCCTCCCCTCAGTTTCTCACAAACTGGCTGTCGCCCACCTTTCCTTTTTTAAAAAAGAAAGAAAAAAATTCCCCTTCACACAGTCTCTCTCTCTCTCTGCTCTCTCTGTCTCTCTCTCTCTCTCTCTCTCTCTCTCTCTCTCTCTCTCTCTCTCTCTCTGGCCGACTCTCAAATCTAACCCCTTCCCTCCGCTCTCACCTACTGTTCCCAGGCTAATTTTTCCCTTTTTTTTTTTTTTAAATTAAGCTTTGAATTTCAAATATTGTCTTCGCTGAATTTTGTTACACCCTGTCCCCAGTGTTTGATCCTGCCAAGTCCAACGAATGAGACTGCCTACACCAAAATAACGCTTGAAATATGTATTCTCCAGCTAAATGTGATCATCCATGATAAATCAACTAACTGCTTGGAATATGCGTGTGCCACTCTGTCTCCTGTGTTTCCCCCAACCCTTGAGTCTCTTGCCCATGCCCGTAATGACTGGCCAGATAGCAGCCAGTTGCAGTGCTAGTCAGTCTGCCAACAGCAGTGGTTGTGGTGGCACTATCTCAATCATGCTGAAAGCCCTGTCCCACTAACAGACTCCTCCTTGCTGGCAGTCCACCTCTCTGCTTGCATCCAGGAAGTCTGACTGCCTCAGAAGATCTCATTGCATGCCGCAACACTGTGCTAACCATGGGACCTGGGCTGTTTCTCCTCCAACTATGGCTCCAGTTAGTCAGTCATCCCTCTACTGGTGAGGCAATGAACTGCATGCAAAAAAAAACCCGGTAAAAATCTGGAGTTTTAAGTAGGATACTAGGGCTTGGAGTTTGGTATTCTGGCACAAAATTTGGTACCCAAAATGTATCCGAATACTGCTAAATTCGAGCCCTGCAGAGATGGGAAGCTGAACTGGTGCTGGATATTAAAGGCCATATATGGACGCTCCACACCACTTGAAGTATCTGTGCACTTGCAGTGTTAAAAGCTGGAAACCTGAAATCAGTATCCTCGGCTGTGGTGAAGTTCAGTGCTGGGCGGGAGTTGCTAGCTCCCCATGTCCAGAAATGATTGTAAATCCAAAGTGTGCATAACAAACGGGTGCTTATACACAGTGCTGCATGCTGTATAGCATTATTTCACCCAGCAGCACTGTGTGTTAACACCTGTTTGCCAGTTCCCATAGCCTGTGGATTTTTTTTTTCACCAGGTAACTATCCTGTCTTGCCCAGCTAGTTTTGGACTTTTGCTTCAGTGTTCAAAGCAAGCAGAGGGACATAAATGCAACACGGGAGGAAGAGCTAGACTGCCAGCAACATTTAGTTCTTGCAATGCTCTGCAGGTCCTGCATTATTTCCAGTTCATGCATTTCTCCATACCTCATGCATGGATGCTGTGGAAATGCCTACAGCAGTGCTGTAATGCACACTTAGATGGCCAAACTGTGTGTGTGTGTGTGTGTGTGTGTGTATATACGCACACACGTATGAAGGCATATCTACTAATAGCAGTGGTACTATGGACCTAGTGAAGTATCTGTCACCCAGAGAGGTTGCTGACATGCATCAAAAGGACAAAAGTTGCATCCTGCCCAGAATTGAACCATTTTTTTCTGTTTTCCAGTGGGTCCAAATTGATGCACCTACCCTAAACATACCTAAAGGAAGGGAACGTGAACTGTTCAAAATCTGCCACTGATTGTTTTGTCGGTAGGTTTCTCTTTAGACCCCAATTTTTTTTTTTTTTTTTTTTAAAACACCAGTGTGTCCAATTCGATCCATTTTAAACAACCCCCCCCCAAAAAAAAAGCACCGTCACTTACCTCAAACCAGCAGGACACTGCCAGTTCAGTGAGCCATAAAAACATGGTCAGGACCACTGTAGGGTTAGCCCTGTGACTTCACTTAATATTTTGGCTGATCGTTTCCTAGCACATGTAGCGAATCACAGATGCCAGACTCTAGCCGAGCAGTGGGGCATGTTGGCTACTACCGTGGGTGTGGGGAGAGAAAAAGAATGGGCTGTATCAGTATTCAGAAAGAACCGAATACTAATTTAGAGTGTGGTAGAGCTAATCCCCTGACACTGGGTTACTTTCAGTAGTTGATGCAGCTTAAACACACTGCCTGTCTGACTTAGTTTGGTCTGGAGTGTAGCATCTCTTCTTTGGCTAGTTTGGGAGTGCTCTGCTTTGGGGGAAATGGTACCTCCTTGAGCTAGGGTGTGTTCCACTCTGATGCACCCTTCCATTCCAAAGTCCTTTTCACTTTTATTTGGTTATCAGGTAGGTGCACAGGGCCAGAGGGCCCTTTTACAGGCAAGGCACGGATATAAAATTGAGAACTGTACAAAAATATTCAAAACATTTACAGCCAGTAGTATTACATAAATATTACTGTAAACTTGTTTTGAACGTGCAAAGGGAACACTAAAGTATTTCATACTTGACTTGTGGTACAACCAGGGTAGGAGCATAATTTGTTCTAAAAGGCATGATCACCCTTTTATTCTGTACCTGTGTTAATTTGCAGTCAGACACAATGATTGTCTCTGCACCCTACTTACTTTTATTGGGATTTAAAAAATAAATGATGGTACTTAAAGTATACGTAAACAAGCAATTTTTTTTGGGGGGGGGGGGATGTTGATGAAAGAGCAAATGCTCTCATGCAGTCATAGTCCCTGTTCTCGCTACAGCACGGATTAGCAATTCGTTTCTGAAAACTGATTAAAGTTTACCGTGTTGCAGCATTCAGACTGTAGTCTGCTTCTCTGATCTGTTTCTGGCAGTGTGGACTTCAGTGTTCACACTAGAGATAATCGGTTTGCCCTATTAGCCCGATTCAGCAGCACTTGCAGAGCTGCTTACCGTGATGCTTTGCGTGCATGCATGAAAGGATATGAGCTGGCGCGTTCACACTGTAGGTAAATCACTTTACTTTTAAAATGGATTTCTGGAAGTGTGCTCAAGCTCGGGTCTCATTAGGGTTTGAGCACACTTCCAAAATTCCGATTTACAAGCGTGTTCAGTGTGAACACAATCCGTGCTAGCACACATTTGAAACTGTTCAAGCACCGGGACCAGTTTCAAATGCCCTAGTGAGAACAGGACCTTAGAATTAGGGATGCTGAGGTAAGGTATAATGTTTTTACTTTTATGCTGGTGAGTTTTCGTCATTTGAAACCTGCCCCGAAATGTGAACACAACCTCCAATTAGCCCTGCTGCTCGGCTCACAAAACTGAATCAACAGCGTAAAGGTGAAAACTCGTTTTAACGTAAGGGAAATGTCCATCTGAGGGGGCCCCACCTCCTTGTGAAGCAGGGCCCGATAAGCTGTTTACGAGAATTTTTTTTATTTCTGCTACTTATTGTGCCATGTTGCATTTAAAATTTTATCTGGTTGCCAGAGCGCTACCACACATGCCCGAACTAAGAGCTACAACTCAGTAACACAATTCTGTAGGTTAGACTGCTCCCTTTTCAGCGGGGTTTGTCTCTAAAGGTAGAGCTCAAGGAATACTACAAAGCACAATGTTTCTTTTTGCTTTGTAAAAACATGCCCCAGTCGTCATGAAGTGGTGTTCTAGCACACAAGAAGATGATCAGGTCACCAGCTAGCCCACAAGGTCAATCTGTTTTCGCTACGGCGGCACTTTTAGGATGGTGCTTCCAGGACAGTACTTGAAACCTCAAAGGCAAGAAATGGCTATAATTCTAGGAACATGCATATGTTAAATCCACACTTACTGGCAGGTTCCTTGCCGCTTTAAATCTTGCTGGAAGGTCTTCAGGCTGGCTCCTTCCACCCACCCAGGTGGTAAAACTCTCGGCTCCGCCCCATGACGCCAGATCTTCTTTACCTCATGGAAGCTCGGGTTCCCTCCTTTGTGCTCTGTGTTTTAGGCCTCGATCCAAACTCTTCGGTTAACCCGAAACCAATTTTAAAATTTAAAAGACTTTGGTCTTTATCTTCCCTCGCGGCTGTGATGGACAAATAGACTCCCGGATTTCGTCAGTGCCCCTGTGGGCAGAAGATGTCCTGGACCGATCTGCACTCCACATGCATTTATTGCCTTGGACTCGGCCATGACTTACAGGCTTGTGAGTTGTGCAAATCCTTTTTGGCTTCGGTCTTGGAGGACCACGTTGTCTGATTGCTGTTGGGGTGACCCGAGAAACGTTCACCTCCTGTCAAGTTGAAGGTGGCCCGTTGGGCGGTGTCTGCGGCTGCAGGCTCGGCTGAACAGCTGGAGCAGATCGCCCTTGGAGGAGGCGGCCCAGGCTGCATCATCATCCTCGGTCGTGGCATTTATCCCGCTCTCCTTGGGCTCCTCCTACACAGCTTCTTTCAAGGAGCTTTGCCAGTCCCTCTCCACCAAGGGAGAAGGGCCTTCAGGACATTACACTCTGTCCAAAAAGGACTCCAAAGGTAAGTCCCACCGTCAAGGTTCGTGGGAGAGGTCCCCTTCCCCGGATAGTCGACAGTCTACTTCGGTCGAGGTTGCAGCGAAGGCCGCTGGCTTCACGGTGTCCCCGTCGGGTCAGCCGGCCGAGACACCCATTGACGCAGTCAAGATTTTTCTCTACCTGTCAGATGGGCTGACTGGAGAAGTCGACAACCCTTCTTCACCAGTTCCCCCAGTGGAAACAGAGGATTTTCCTGTACCGGAGTCCCTGGTTAAGGTCTCTGAACCGCGGGAGGAGCGGGTTTCCCCCGCACCCTCTCAGGCCCACCCTCAAACACCAAAGGTCTCGGACTGCTTCCCGGTCCAGCCGATCCCGCCGACATCGGCTGTCTCTGTCTAGGTGCCGTGGAAAGCGGCGGCGCTGCTCATCCTCTTCTTTTTCCTCTTCGGAGGATAGACTCCGGCGCAAGTTATGTCGGCACTACAGGATCTAATGTGACAGTAGTTCCTTTTGACTGGGAATAAGCAGACTCCATCGTCTTCCCCAGCCATTAAGTGGCTGTCACCAGAGCAGCCGAAACAACCCCTCGTAGTGGTCGGAGCCGAAGCCGGCATTGGTGGTTCGGCCAATACCGGCTACACCACCCATTGTGGTGGAACCTCCGTCTCCACAACCGAAGACTGGGGCCCCGACCAAGGATTCTCGGTCGGGTCAGGGTTTGCCCCATAGGTTGTCGGTCACCCTCACTCCCGATCTGCCTCGGCAGCTGGAGGGTGGCTCAGGCGCTCTGCAGCTGTTCGCAGACTCCTGAGTCTGACTGACTCCCTGTTCTCCAGGCCGCTTCACTTGGAGTCCACTGGGGGTTAGTCGGTGGACGAGAGCCTATCCTCGTTTCTTGGAATGCTTTGGCTCATCTCAGAGTCCACTGGGATGAAGCTCGAACCAGTTTCAAAACGGGCCAAGTATCCACTCACGGAGATACTGGACCGAGGGGATTCCCCCACGGAGACCTTCCCGGTGGCCGAAGCCATTGTTGGCCTGGTCCTGGAGCTGTGGCAGCAGCCAGCTTCTTGTCCAGTACCTTCGGCCAGGATGGCTCGAACGTATGATGTTTCCACTGGTTCATCCTCCGGTTTCTCTGAGCACCCCTCTGCAGAGGGGCTAGTGACCGACAGCGTTTTCTGGCGTTCTGAGAATGCTCGGGATGTGGACAAGCCACCCGATAAGGAGTCCAAGAAACTAGACTACTCTGGGTGGAAAGTCTATGCGGCTTCCTCGCTAGGCCTTCGTCAGGCCAGCTCGGCCGTTCTGATGGCACACTTTGGGCTCCCTGGATGAGGTGATTCCTTATCTCCCGGCTGACCTTCAGACGACTGTCAAGCAGGTGCTGGATCAGGGAAGGGCAGTGGCCAAACAGCTGCTCCAGTCTTCCCTGGACATCACTGACTCGTGTGCCCAGTCAGTAGCGGCCACAGTGGCCACGCGCTGCAGAGCTTGGTTGCGGATCTCTACCTTTACGGCAAATACCCAGCACAAGCTGGTAGACGTTCCCTTCTTGGGTACCGACTTGTTTGATCCCGGGGTGGAGAGTCATCTACAAAGAATCTAGGTCCAATGCCACCTTGGACTCTGTCACGTCCGCCCAGAAGGACAAAGGCCGCCAGCAGCAGCGTAAGCCCTTTTGGCCTTCAGCCCCTGCGGCACATCTGGCCCAGGAACACCAGCATCAGGGCCAGCAGGCTCGCACTTGGAACCCCAAAGCTAAGCCTGCTGCCTCCTCCAACAGGAAGCCGGAAGGGAAAGGTCCGGAGGCTCTGGACGGTCCTTCCTCCAAGCCTGCCCAGTGACTGGTTGAGGGGTGTCGCCCCCAACCTCGTCACTCCTCCCTGGGTTCCCCCCATGGGGGGACAGCTCCGCCACTTCCTTTCCGCCTGGTCCGATATCGCCACAGACAGCTGGATGCTGGAAGTGGTAGGAAAGGGTCTGCCTCTGGAATTCGACCAGTCCCCACCCTATCGAACCATCGCTCCACAGGGGTTAAGGGGTCCACAGCCTCTCCCTGGGCCTGTTGAGCCAACATTGTCCTGCTCCTCCGGAAGGAGGTGATCAGGGAAGTGGCGGATCCTCCATCAGACCCAGGTACTTCTGGTCTCAAAATGGACGGGGGGGCTGGCGTCCCATTCTAGACCTACACTACCTGAACAAGTTCCTAAGGTCTCGCACCTTCAGGATGGTCACTCTGGCTCAGATTATCCCATCCTTGGAACGAGGCGTGTGGTTCTGTTCTCTGGACCTTAATGACGCGTTCTTTCAAGTCCCAATCCGTCCATCCCACCAGCGATTCCTCAGTTTCAGAGCGGAGGGATCCCTTTACGAGTTCCCAGGCCATGCCCTTTGGCCTTTCTCCAGCTCCCAGGGTCTTCACCAAATGCATGGCAGTGGTGACAGCATTCCTGCGGCGCCGAATGGTCTGGGTGTACCCTTACCTGGACAACTGGCTGATTGCAGCCTCCTCCAAGCCGGAGGTGGAGCGGTCCAGGGATCTGGCCCTCCAGGTCTGCTCTCAGATTGGACTCCTCAACAAGGCCAAATCGGAACTCGTGCCAACACAGGTGATTCAGTTCGTTGGGGCAGAACTCTACTTTCTTCAAGCCAGAGCACAGCTCCCGGTGGACAGGGCCGAGGTTCTTTCCTCCTTTGCACAATCATTTCTGGTTGTGCAGTTGGGTCCTGCCTGGGACGTCTGCGCCTCCTGGGCCTCATGGCGGCCTGCACCAGCATGGTCCGTTGGCCCGCTGGCACATGCATCCCCTTCAGTGGGGGTTGGCCCGCCAGTGGTCACAGCGCTCCAGTCCTCTGGACCAGCCAGTGATGGTGACCCAGGAGATGTGGAATGTTCTTCAGTGGTGGCTCGTTCCAGCTCATCTGCAGGAGGGTATGCTGTTCGTCCGCCCAGAGCAGACGGTCACTCTAACGACTGCCTCTCTGATGGGTTGGGGTGCTCATCTGGGGAAGCTGAGTGCACAGCTCTGTCGCATCAACCTGCTGGAGCTTCGAGCAGTCAGACTAGCCTTCACCGCTTTCGCTCTGTTTGTACGGGGTCAAGTGGTCAAGGTCCAGACGGACAACACCACGACCATGTGCTACTTAAACCGCCAGGGCGGGACATGCTCCTTGCCTCTGCAAGGAAGCTCTCTGCACTTAGTCTCTCCTGAGCAGACTGGAGGTGGATCTCCTAGCCATCCATGTGGCAGGAGCCTCCAACACTCTGGCTGATGCCCTAAGCCAGATAGGTGCTGCATCTCACGAGTTCTCTCCTGCCGGAGGTAGTACAAGATCTGTTCTCCCACTGGGGTACTCCTCAGGTGGACCTGTTTGAATCCAGGGAGAATGCGAAGCTGAGGCTGTTTCATGCCCGCCCCCCTCAGCAGGGCTCGCTGCAGAGGGATGCCTTCTCGAGGCCGTGGACCCCAGGTCTCTTCTACGCCTTTCCCCCATTTCCCTTGATCCACAAGCTGCTTCTCAAGGCGAGGAGGGACAAGGCACAGGTGATTCTGGTAGCCCCAGACTGGCCCCGCCAGTTCTGGTATCCAGATCTCCTCAGCCCCAGGCTCCCAAGGCGGCTTCCTGCCCACCCAGACCTCATCTCTGTCAACAAGGGGAAGGTACTCCACCCGGACCTTCAGTGCCTTGGGTCTTTCCGACGAGGTCCTCAACGTTGTTGAGGCATCCCATAAGGAGTCGACCAGAAAATGCTCTCTTCAAATGGAAGAAATTCTCCATTTGGTGTCAGGATAAAGGTTGGATCCTTCCTCCTGTTCCTTGGCTAGCATTCTGGACTACCTGTGGTCCTTTTCTCAGCTAGGGCTTCGGTTGACCCTTAAGGTGCACCTAGCAGTGATCTCTGCGTACCGGGCGCGGGCCGGCAGGCAGTCGGTGGTGCAGGAAAAGGTGGTCGGGTGCTTTTTCAAAGGCCTTGATCACATATCATCTGGTGCAAGAACCTCCACCTCTGTGGGATCTACTGCTGATACTAGCTAAGCTCATGGGCAAGCCATTCGAACTGATGCACAGGTATATTTCTCACCTGTCGTGGAAGACTGCCTTCTTGGTGGTGATCATGTCAGCTAGAAGGATTGGAGAGCTCCAGGTGCTTTCTGTCAGGTCTTCCACAGGGACAAGGTTGTCCTGCACTCCACCCGAAATTTCTTCTGAAGGTGGTGTTGGAGTTTCACCGTAACCAGGTATTGACTCTGCTTGTGTTATACCCCAGTTACACCTCAGAGGCTGAATATAGGCTTCATACTTTGGACCCTGGAAGAGCGCTCTTACTACAAGGAGCGGACGGCTGAAGTTCGGGAAGAGGTTCACCAGCTGTTTGTCACCTACGCTGAAGCTGCACCTGGCAAACCTGCAGCCAAGCGGATGATATGCAGGTGGGTCACCTGCTGCATAGATCTCTGCTATAGGTTGGCGGGCATGGAGCTTCCCAGAGGGATAAGGGCTCATTCTACCCCCATACCGCTGCTTCCAGGGACATACCTATCCAGGAAATCTGCATGGCTGCTATCTGGAAGTTGGCACACACCTTCATTACACACTACCACATCAACCTTGAGTCATGCCGAGATGCTGGTTTTGGGACCTTGGTTCTCCAGTCCTTATTTCCCAAATAAGTATGGGGGGTGCGAACCTTCCCTCTCTCCTCCTGGAGAACTGCTAGGAGTCTGCCAGCAAGTGTGGATTGAACAACATATCCATGTCCCTAGAAATACCTGTTACTCACCTGTAACGGGAGTTCTAGGAATGGTATATGTTCATCCACACAACCCACCCAACCTCCCTGGCTTCGACGCGCAACCTGGCTTCCAGCAGGCTAGATCTGGTGTCCTGGGCGGAGCAGAGTTTTACCACCCGGATGAGTGGGAGGAGCCAGCTTGAAGACCTTCCAGCAAGATTTAAAGCATCAAGGAACCTGACAGTAAGTGTGGATGAACACGTACCATTCCTGTAACTTGTGTTACAGGTGAGTAACCTGTATTTACACACCATATGTTGGCTGCAAAATTAAGACAAAGGTTGTGCTAATCGGGCATTTCTGTAGCCCTAGTGATTGTCAAGAGTAACAGTTTTCCTTCTGAGACATGTAACAAAACTGAATGAGGGTAACCCCTGCTGGCTTGTTTGTGTGCATCAACTGCCTGGGTGTTGTCTCAGATGACCTGAAGACTGATTTTTGAGAGAGATATGTATGTTTGTATATATGTATATATGTGTGTGTGTGTGTGTGTGTGTGTGTGTATATGCATGTGTATATGTATGTGTATATGCATGTATATGTGTATGTATGTATATGTATGTAAAATTAGAGGAGGTTATGCTTATGGTAAATCTTTAGTGAGGCCTCACCTCGAGTATTACGTCCATTTCTGGAGACCCCATCTCCAGGGGGACATACAGTCGAGGCTGTAAGGAGGGCAACCAAGATGGTGTGAGGCCTACACAATAAACCCTATGGACGACAGGTTGAGGGAGCTGAACATGTATTCATTGTGGGGGAGAAGAGACATGATTTGAAACATATAAAAATTACCTCATGCGAAGAGTGCAAGTGGATGAAATGTTCCAAAGAAAGTGCTCAAGAACTAGAGGCCACAACATGAAACTAGAGGGAGGCTCAGAGGAAACATAGTGAAGTACTTTTACACAGAGGGTGGTGAATATATGGAACAGTCTGCCGGCTAAAGTGCTGTGGGCAGAAACAGTCCCATGCTTCAAGAAGGCATGGGACAGGCACATAGGAAGCCTGAGGACACTAGGGGAGTAACCATTAGGCTAATCTGGGAGTCACTAGATACAAAATAGGGCAGACGTGGTGGGCCTTTGTGCCCTTATCTGCTATCAACTTCTGTGCTTCTCCTATGATGCCTTGCATGAGTTGGGTCATGACCTTTGGAATGAAGACTGACATCACATCACTGATAAAACTGAGGGAAGCAACCTCATATTTAAATTGGGATGAAGTAAGGGGGATGCAAGAGAAGATCATTGTTCATGCCTACAAATTAGTTAATGCAGAAAATATCTCAAGGGGATGTTTCCCTTTAATGCTATGCTATTTCTTTGGATTTTTATAATGTGGAATGGTATGCTACAGTGCTTGACGGCAGTACAGTAGTGGGTGGACCAGAACAGATTCTGAGCTGCAAAGTGTTAAACTGAAAAATTAGCAGTTTCGTGTGTGAACATCCTTAAATGAGAAAATGTATGGCACCTGGCAAATTGGTTTTATTCATAGTGTCCTGTGTCATGGACTTTGGAAAAAATGGTTTGTAGTTTACTGATGCAAATTTCTGGATATGGTTAGCATTACTCTGAGCAGCATTTGGATGTTAAACCAGTTTAATACCCTGAGCTGGTCAGTGTTAATGTGCAGAATTTTTTTGGGGGTAATTCACTGAAGATATTCCAACTGAAGTACATCATTTTGTGGGAGCCTGCATGTGCCTCAGTTTATAGCTGGAAAGACTGAAGCGCCCAGAAATCCATTGACTTGCTCGGCATTATACCATGCGTCATGTACAGTATATTGAGCTGGGTGTAGAACCAGGATCTCTTGACTAGCATTCCAGTGCTGTAACCATAAAGTTGCAATACTTCAGCAGAATGTGCATCTTTCAGAATAAAGGACAGGCGAGTTTGCTGATCTTCAAGCTTTTATAGGCATTGTTGCACTGTCTGCGGTTCAATAAATTGTCATGTTGCTGCTGACTTAATTAGCAGGATCTACCTTGGATTATTTCTTTGTTGTAAATTTCATGTTTAAGACGCACACAATACGTTAGGTCATAGTAGTCTTAACATCCTAACCTACACCATGGTGAAGAAAATGACTGTGGGCCTTGCACCCTCTGGAGTGTGTGCACTCCTGCACTCTAGCAACAACCCCGCTTCTACGAGGGGGTCAGTCGCAGCTCCTGCAGGTTCCACATTGTCGTACCTCACAAGGTCAAAGATCTTTTGCTTACAGGGTGCACAGCTGGCTAAATGGTCTATAAACAGTTGCATCTCTTCTACTCCTACTCTTGGTGTATTTAAATAAAGGCTACGCCTCTCTCACTGCCTCTAGCTCCTGCGACTGCCTCCACAAGCTGAACCCCATGAATATTTCCCTAGCCTTTTTTAGTTCTCTCAATTAGCACTTGGTTACCCCTTAGCACGCACTTCCCCATGTTATGTCTACGACAGTGCCTCTGGCTGTGCTCCTCTATAGCTCTCCGCCCCCACTCTTCCTGTCTTGTCCTATGTCCTCTCTGCACCTCATC